>CM066032.1:354781840-355381840 GCA_033557465.1 Ichthyophis bannanicus | reverse complement strand
AGGTTTCTCGAGGAAATAGTTATAGACGATTATTAAGGTAGACTAAGGAGAAAGCAACTGTTTATCCCTGCGAATAAGCAGCACAGAGTCTTGCTATCTTTTGAGATCCTGCCAAGTACTTGTCACCTTGTTTGGCTGCTGTTGGAAATAAAATATTGGGCTTTATGGACCTTTGGTTTGGCCCAGTATGACAATTCTTATGTTCTTAGTTTGAGTTAGTGGCCCGCTTCAAGTTACCAGCCTCATACACTTCCTCAAGTTCTCTGAATACCGTCTTCTCATTTCCTCTGGCTCCTCAAGCTTTCCTTTGACATCGGATAAACATAGATTGCATAAATGTAGATAAGTTGTTTATTCCTTCAAAGAGTACAAAGAGTAGAAGACACGCAATGAAGTTACAATGTAGCACATTTAAGACAAATCTGAGAAAATACTTTTTCACTCAATCCATAATCAAACTCTGGAATTCGTTACCAGAGGATGTACTAAAAGCTGTTAATGTAGCTCGGTTTAAAAGCAGCAAACCCTCTTGACTGAATGATAACATAAAAATAACTATGAACATACTCTTTTTATGGAGGGATATACCCAAGAGCAGTTAATTTTTCTTAAATGTTTTATTGGCCTCTTTGGTCTATGTCCCACCGCAATTGGTCCAGGACCAAGGTAACAGTGGCCTACAATGTCCAAGTAGTATTATCTTCACCCAGAGGGATATACTATCATTACTTCATTAGCCCTAGTGCTGGGGCTTAGTAACTTGATCTGGGTGGTTGTAGCAGTCTGGCACATACTTACATCACGTTCAAACAGTCGTAAACATATTTGGTTCTGAGTTGACAGAGGCAAATAGGTATTTCTGGGCATGTCTGTGGGTGCAGTGATCCATTTAAATAAAGCATCCATGGTTATTTCTCCCCTGGCATAAGAAAATATATTTTTTCAGACCATAATCTTTTCTTCCTGCAAAGTGTCTACTTTTTTGGCATCTTCAGATTAATATTTTCGTTATTTGATTTCCAAAGGTCAAAGCAAATTTGGCTGACTTGATCCCCACTTCTTCAAACCCCACTTCGTGACACTAAACACTGCTGTTCCCATCATGTAATCACTTTTGCTTTTTCCTATAGTCTTTTTGGATGTTTACTTTCACCTCATAATCAATTCGCTGTTCCTTGCTGTAACTAGACTGTCACAGCATATTGATGACTTTAATCAATGTTTTCATTCCTTGCCAGATGTGTTCAAAAGGCAGTCAGGAGAGACAGCTTATATTATGCAATCAGGCCACACCAGATTATTCTGTAAATTTCACTCTTTAAACAGGGTTTTTTTTTAACACACGTAAAGTGATGTTCAAATGAGAATACAGAAAGGTACAATACAGTACAAACCAACGAATATGTGTATCTGTTTCTCCATCTCTGTAGCTATCTGTTACAGATACTTTAAAACATATAGATACCTATCTATCTCAGTCTATCAATAGATAGATATCTATGGGGCATTTTAAAAGCCTTAATCATGATTTGGATATTCGAAACCTTGCATGTTGATGTCCAAATCATGGAGACATCCCCAGAGCCATTTTGCAAGTGGCTTTTAGAGATGTCTTCTGTGCGGCAGGGCCGGCCCAAGGGTTTCTACTGTCCCAGACAGGCCTAATGTTCTGCCCGTCCCTCCTCATGCCAGGCCTGCCTGTACCACTTCCCCACTATGATGCCGTTGCCCCAGCATTCAACCTCTGACTTGGGGGAGGGTGGCAGCACAGTGATCACTTCTTTGAAGTGGCAGTAGTTTGGCTTGCCACTCCTGTCTCCTTTGACAGCTCCCTGTCAGAGGGGGCAGAATTGGAAGACCATGACTGTGAGCATGCACATGAGTGCTTTAAGGCCCACTATGACAGTGGAGCAGTGGCTCAGCAGTTGCTTTGAAGAAAATGGGATGCCATGCAGTCCACTGGGGTCTGCTGCCCTAGGTGACCACCTAGTGGGGAAGGGCCAGCCCTGCTGTGCAGGGACAGCCAAATAGGTGGGGTATGTCTGGGATGGTGCAATGGACTTAGACATCCACGTTCGATTTCAGAAACATTGGGTTCTTGATTTGGTCATAAAACATCTAGAGGGAGTAGAGAAGATGGCACTTCACCATCCCCAGTACTCTTCACAATCACAATGGACTGTTCCTTATCGTTCCTCCAGTTCAGTCCTCCACCTCTGGGTAGTGCACCTCCTCCTGCAGCATGGAGACTGGGCATGTCAGAATTGTGACATCACTGGATGCACTCTGCTGGTCTCTCCCATCAGCTCCAGTGTGCAGTGTGTCCAGTCTCCATGCAGCAGGAGGATGCAGTGAGCCTAGGTGCTGGGCTCACTAGAGGAACAGATAAGGAGCATATTTTAGGATAGTTAGTTAAGGGTTAATTTTCTGGGTTTATTTTATTCCCTATTATTATTTTTATTTGTGATTTAAAAAAAAAAAAGGTTTTGTCAGGAGTTGAACCAACTTTCTGAGCCTTTTCTTCTGCTTCACTCTGTAAATCTACTCCAGTGCCTTAATCTGCTCTCCCCTCCTGGTCTGAACGGAGGGGAGCTAAGCAGCATGAAAGTAAATCTGCCTTTTCTGTGCCGGCTTCGGGGAGGAGAAAAGACCTCATGGGAACAGCAGCGGAGGCCGAAAAGCACTCTCCACATTCGCTTCTCACATTTCCCGGTGAGCAGCGTCGTGGATTGCAGGGCGCTTGTGCGGGCCGCGAAGCACAGGAGATTTGCCTGGTCCGCAGAGCTGGTGAGTGTCTGATGAGGCATGAGCAGGAGCAGAGGCTGGGTACCCGATTCGGGCTTCGGCAGTGGCAAGCAGGCTCGGCAGTTTTTATCGTGGACTTTCCACGCATTTTAGACCGCGAGGGTAGGCCGCGGCCAGAGACGGTTTCTAATTGCTCAGGCCCTTGTCGAAGGCAGCCTCTTTGCAGGATGGTCTTAATTTAATTTAATATAATTTCATTTGATTCAATTTAAGCAGCACAGCTGACTTTATTTTAGTTTAAGTTTCTGGGTCTGTTGGCTTTGGGTCTCTTGAGTTTGAGGGAGACATTTAAAAAAAAAAGAGGAGGAAAGAACAATTGAAGAAGTAGAGTTAATTTAATTTTCAGTCACACCCTCTTGGCTGTTAGCTATTTTATTTTAATTTATTGGGTTTTTTTGGATTGCTAATGCTTTCTCATCCACAGTGCTTAGTGTGTGGCACTCGCAGAGCCACAGTCTCGGATGCCAGGGTTTGAAGGGGCTGCGCTGTGGTCTCAGCTACTATGGAGCAGGAGATGCAAGGTAAAGTTGATGAGGGGTCTCAGAGCCTTTCGCCAGTCATGGGCGAAGTTGAGTCTTGGCCAGAACTTCTGTCCCTGCCCCATCTGGAGAGCCTGGTGGGGTCAGCTACTACTGCAACTCCGACAGGAACTGGGATGGCGCTTGGTGCTTTTTCCCCAGACTTTGTACTGATAATGCATGAGGCGTATTGCATGCGGCAGCAGGGGATGGTGTCGGATCCATTACCGCCTGGTGCAGCAATCAGCCTCAGAAGCACCTGGTGGCAGTATAGGGAGGCCTCTAAAGAGGGTCCGACCTCCCGAGGATCCTCCCGTGGATTCAGAGTGGCCCGAGGTGGACGATGTAGAGGGAGAGCCTTAGTCAGGAATGGAAGAACTTGAAGAAGGGGAGATTCCGGAGCCTGAGGATCAGGCGAGAATCATAAGAGTTTTCTGCAAGGAGGAGCTCATGGCATTCATTACGGAGTCTCTTCAGGCACTCAATCTTGCCTCGGTTCAGCCAGCAGAGGAAGAGGGCCTGGAGAACCCTCTCATTCAGGCAGTGCGGCAAACGCAGGCAGTGTTCCCTGTTCATCGAGTGGTGGACCAGATGATCCAAGATGAATGGGATCTGCCAGAAGCTGGACTGTGAGGTTTTAGAGCAATGAATAGGCTCTACCCCTTAGCGGACAAGGAGAACGAGAGGTTCCGTTCACCGCATATAGATGCTGCGGTATCGGCGGTCACAAAAAAAGACGATTCCGTTGGAAGGCAGTGCGACATTGAAGGATGCGCAAGACAGGAAAGTGGACTGCTTGTTGAAGTAAGCCTTTGAAGTTAATGCTTTCTCTTTGCAAGCTTCTATCTGCGGGGCTTGGGTGGCGAGAGCTTGCCTAAGGTGGTCACAATGTTTACAGCAGCTGTCTCAGCTGACACAATAGTGCTTAATGGATGTGACACAGCTGGAATCAGGTTTGGCATATTTGGCGGATGTCCACTATGATTTGATCAGGGCATTGGCAAATAGCATGGCTTCCCTGGTAGCCGCAAGTCGTTATCTGTGGTTAAGAAATTGGGCGGCAGATGGTTCTTCTAAGTCCCACCTTAGCAAGCTGCCTTTTAAGGGGAAGTTATTGTTTGGTGAAGATCTGGACAAGTTGGTTAAGGATTTGAGGGAGTCCAAAGGCGGGAGGCTGCCAGAGGACAAAGCTAAGAAGTGGGGATCCCTGCCATCTTCGCGTGGTCAGTTTAGAGATTTCAGACGATTTCATACTTCTCGATTGGGAGGTTTTCAAAGAGGTAGATTTGCATCCAGAGCGCAAGGCTTTCGGGGGTTTCGAGGCACAGGTAGAAGGTTTGTAGCTACCTCTTCCGCGGCAATCAGAAAGACACAAAGAAGTGAGGCGGGCCCGGGTAGGAGTTCAACCAATAGGAGGGTGGCTTCAGGAGTTTCTTCCTGGCTGGGTCCAGATAACCTCTGATCAGTGGGTGTTGGAGGTAATACGCAAAGGCTATGCTCTCGAATTTTCCCGGCCGGTTCTAAATTTGTTTGTCCTTTCTCCTTGCAGGAGACAGCAGAGAACAGCAGTGGTGCGACAGACATTAGAGCATCTCTTGCAGTTAGGAGCGGTGGTGCCGGTCCCGCAGGAGTTGTACGGCGTCGGTCGTTACTCTATTTATTTTGTGGTGACAAAAAAGGACGGGTCTCTCCATCCTATTCTGGACCTCAAGGGAGTAAATCGTTGCCTATGAGTGTCTCATTTTTGAATGGAAACCTTACGTTCGGTAATAGTGGCAGTTCGGCAGGGGGAATTCTTGACATACCTCGATCTTACCGAGGCATAGTTGCACATCCCGATCAGATCCACTCATCAAAAGTTTCTGAGGTTTGCATTTCCGTGGTGGCATTTTCAGTTTCAAGCTTTGCCCTTCGGTTTGGCGACGGCTCCGCGCACCTTCACCAAGGTTATGGTGGTGGTGGTGGCGGCATTGCGAAAGGAAGGAATTCTAGTTCACCCGTACCTCAATGACTGGTTGATTCGGGTGAAATCCAGGGCCGAGAGCGTTCAGGTTATAAGCAAAGTAGTGAACTTCCTTCAGAGCCTCGGCTGGGTAGTCAATGCGGCCAAAAGCAAGTTGGTTCCCTCTCAGGTTCTGGAGTACTTAGGAGTGCGATTCGATACCCGCGTGGAAGCGGTATTTCTACTGGATCAGTAAGCTCAGGCTCTGCGGCAGTTAGTGCACAAGTTTGTGTCGACTCCAGCTCCATCAGCTTGGAGCTATCTTCGCGTACTGGGAACTATGGCGGCGACCCTGGGGGTGGTACCATGGGCCAGAGCTCACATGCATCCATTGCAGAGGTTGCTGCTCTGGCGCTGGTCACACCAGAATGATTCTCTGAACAAACATCTTCCCTGTCCGTTGCGGGTCAGGCAGTCCCTTCAGTGGTGGCTGTGTCCAGAAAATCTGGCATCAGGCATGCCACTGGAGCAACCGCAGTGGCTTCAGGTGTTGACAGACACGAGTCTTGCAGGTTGGGGAGCGCACTGCGGGGATATCTTTGCACAAGGAATTTGGAGCGACCAGGAGGTCCAGTGGTCGATCAACCATCTGGAACTGAGAGCGGTGGTTCTAGCACTCCAGGCGTTCAAACCCATGGTGAAAGGTTGAGTGGTGCGGGTGTTGTCAGACAACTCCGCAACGCTGGCTTACCTCAATCGGCAAGGCGGCACGGGAAGCACGGCTATGGAGGAGGAAGCAGGAGCCCTGTTTGCCTGGGTGGAGCCTCGTCTACAGGCGATCTCGGTGGCACACATTGCAGGGATGGACAATGTAATGGCAGATTTGCTCAACAGAGTCTGGGTGGATGCCGGAGAATGGGAGCTTCATCCGGAAGTATTTCTTCAGATAGTCCGCAGGTGGGGTCCCCCAATCATGGATCTCATGGTAACTTTTCAATCAGCCAAGGCGGCTCGATTTTACAGCAGAAGACGGGAAAGGATGTCTGAGGGAATCGATGACCTGATGCAACTTTGGCTATCGCCCTGTCTGCTCTATGTTTTCCTCCTGTGGGCGCTCATAGGACGAGTGGTTCAGCGCATCGAGGCTCATCAGGGAAGAGTGCTGTTAGTGGCCCCAGATTGCCCGAGACGTCCGTGGTATGCCGATCTGGTTCGACTGCTCGACAGAGAGCCTTGGAGGTTGCTGGCGAGGGCGATCTTTTGATTCAGGGTCCACTTTGAATGCCTCAGGTGGATTGGTTCTCGCTTACAGCTTGGCCATTGAAAGGGCAAGGTTAAGGAAAAAAGGTTATTCTGGAGCGGTAATTGCGACCTTACTTCGGGCCAGAAAGAGGTCCACATCCCTGGCATATGTGCGGATATGGTGTATTTTTGAGGACTGGTGTTCTCAGCGTCAGATCTGTTCCTCTACAGCTTCCGTGCCTATAGTATTGAGTTTCTTGCAGAACGGTTTTGATAAGGGTCTGGTGGCCAGTTCCTTAAGAGTACAGTTGGCAGCTTTGTCTTGTTACAGAGGTAAGGTCCAGGGAGTAGCCTTGGGTTCTCACGTTGACGTGGTGTGTTTTTTGAAAGCCGTGTCTAGGCTAGGTCCTTCTCGCAGGATGGTGGTGCCTCTGTGGGATCTCAGTTTGGTTCTGGGGGCGTTAACTAGGGAGCCGTTTGAGCCCTTGCACCAAGCTTCAGTCAAGGATTTAACCTTAAAGACAGTGTTTTTGGTGGCCATTTGTTCGGCATGGCGGGTTTCAGAACTGCAGGCCTTGTCCTGTCGTGAGCCGTTTTTGTCCTTTTCTAGGGAAAAGGTGGTGTTGCAACCAGTGCCATCATTTTTGCCTAAGGTAGTTTCTCCTTTTCACCTGAATTAAGTGGTCTCGTTGCCAGTATTAGGTTCTTCGGAGGAGAACGTGTCCGACCGTAGTCTGCGTCGCTTGGACGTAAAGAGAATTCTACGTTAATATTTAAAGGTTTCAGAGTCTTTTCGCAAGTCTGAACACCTATTCGTCCTGTTCGGAGGTCCTTGTAAAGGGAAGGTGGCAGCAAAAGCTTCAATTTCCAGTTGGGTCCGAGAAGCGATAGCGTCAGCATATATTTTGCAAGGTCGTCAGGTGCCCATGGGGTTACGGGCTCACTCTACTGGAGCGCAAGCAACATTTTGGGTGGAACACAGTTTGGTTCCGCTAGCGGAAATTTGCAAAGCGACCACTTGGTCATCTCTTCATACCTTCAGTACACACTATTGCCTGGATGTTCAGGCAGCCAATGATGCCTGTTTCGGGTCGGTGTTGTTACAATCCGGGTGGACAGGTCCCTCCCAATGATTACTGCTCTGTTACATCCGAGAAGTGGAGGAACGATAAGGAAAGAGAAATTAGACTTACCTGCTAATTGTAGTTCCTTGTGGAACTCCAGTTCAGTCCTGATTCCCGTCTGGTCCGTTCAGTCTGGGGGAGGTACCAAGCACAGAGGGTGTAACAACCTGTAGTAGTCGCGGGATCGCTGTGAGTCTTTCTTTCTTTCTTATTCTGTTCATGGAGGAAAGAGAAAGTGAGAAAAGAAGTTCCCTTCTTAATTAAGGGGAAGTTAGTTAGGAGTTAAAGTTGAATTCAAATGTTGAAATGGAGAAAGGTGAATAGTGGTGTACCCCAGGGATCTGTGCTGGGTCAGCTGCTTTTTGACATATTCATAAATGACCTGGAAAGTGGAATAACGAGTGAGGTTATTAAATTTGCAGATGACACAAAACTATTTAAAGTTGTTAAAAACCAAGAAGATTATGGAAAATTGCAAGAGGATCTTGATAAATTGGAAGACTGGGCATCAAAATGGCAGATGAAATTTAATGTGGACAAGTGCAAAGTTATGCACCTAGGGAAGAACAACCCAAACTATGGTTACACAATGCAAGGTTACACATTAGGAACCACCACCCAGGGAAAATATTTAGGCGTCATTGTGGATAACATGTTAAAACCCTCGGCCCAGTGTGCAGCGGTGGCCAAGAGAGCAAATAGAATGCTAGGTATCATAAGGAAAGGAATGGAAAATAAAACAAAAGATATTATAATGCCTCTATACCGTTCCACGGTGAGACCGCACCTTGAATATTGTGTGCAATTCTGGTCGCCTTATCTTAAAAAGGATATAGCGTTATTAGAATAGGTTCAGAGAAGAGCCACCAAAATGGTAAAGGGGATGGAAGGATACTCCAATGAAAAAAGGCTAAAAAGGTTAGGGCTCTTTAACCTGGAAAAGAGACGGCTGAGGGGAGATATGATAGAAGTCTATAAATTAATGAACGGTGTGGAACGGGTAAACGTAGATAGATTGTTTACATTATCAGAATATAGAAAGACTAGGGGACATGCAATGAAGCTACAGGGTAAACTATTTAAGACTAATAAAAGAAAATATTTTTTCACTCAACGTGTAATCAAACTCTGGAATTTGTTACCGGAGGATGTAGTAAAGGCTGTTAGTGTAGCTGGGTTTAAAAAAGGTTTGGACAAGTTCTTGGAGGAAAGGTCCATAAACCATTATTAAGAAGGGACCCAGGATATCAATGCTTGACCCAGTACAAGCATTGTGGAACCTGTGTCTTTTGGGGAAACTGCTAGGTACATATGACCTAGATTGTTGGAAACAGGATACTGGGCTTGATGGACCTTGGTCTGACCCAGTATGGCATATCTTATGTTCTTATGTTGGATTTAATGCTATAGCTACTTATTTGTTGCTCTTTTGAGTCTGCTTTGTCAATAGTTCACTGGGGCTGATGAGAGAGACCAGCAAAGTACATCCAGTGATGTCACGATTCTGACATGCCCAGTCTCCATGCTGCAGGAGGAGGTACACTACCCAGAGGTGGAGGACTGAACTGGAGTTCCTCAAGGAACTACAATTAGCAGGTAAGTCTAATTTCTCTTTTTAAACTGGCCAGCAATGAATCCTGATTTCAGTCCAATTGAGCACTTTTGGAAAGAACTGAAATCTGCCATTGGTAAAAGGAATCCAGGAAACATGCATGAGTTGGAACAAATCACAGTTGGAGAGTGGGAGAAACTGCCAGTAGACAGATGTAGGAAATTTATAGATGGCTACAAGAAACATTTGGAGGCTGTCATCACTGCCAAGGGTTATGCAACCAAATATTAGTGAAGGGTACCATTAATCCTGTCCAGGTCATATTTTGTTTTTTTTCCTCAGAAATTACTACATCTAAGTTGCACAGACATATTTTTTTGTTGTATACCTTTGAACATAGTATTAAAATATTATGATGACAAATGGTCACCTTTTGGCTTCCTCCTGTTTCAAGGATATTCAACATAAATCGAGTTGTGGCCAATCTATTAAAAGACAAGCACATGGTAATAATCAACTTAGAGTATAGGTAATGTCTCCTTATATTTTTAAAAATATGGTAAGACCTAATACAGGGGTTTTAATATAGGAAGAAGTTTTTATACAACGATCCAGCTGAATAGCAATAAGGTCAATCTAAATAAAAAATATCCTTATGAAATCTGTTTGTAAAGTGACTCCATAGAATTTTTAATGGCTTTAAAATGTTATATGTTTGTAGAGACCCCTTAGGTACTACTCCTAAGCAGCAGAGTCATTTAGGGTTATAAAAAAATAATTGCAATATGACTGGTAATTTTCCAGAACAGAGGAGATTACCTTTACCCAGTGTCGTCATGCTGGGAGGAGACTCATCTGGGAGGGAAAATTCTACCACTATAAAAACCCCACCCAAAGATGGAGCCCTGTCTTTAAATGGTCTAGCCATCATACCATCAAGATGGATCCATCTGATTAGATACTGCATCTGGAGGGAGCAGTGGAGTTAGAGGGTGACACAGGTTGCTTAGGCCTTGCACCCAATAACCTCTGTGTCTTGGTAAACACTGCTAGCACATCCCATACTCAGGAGAGGAGATCTGAAGCTAAGAAACATCTGGAACCCGCTAATCGAAGAGAGAAAAGTGAGGAACATCCTTGAAACCAAGTGACACCTAGAGTCAGGAGCTCCAAGGTGCAGCGCTAGATACCTGCATCAACAATGACCTCCAGTTCAGAGGTAAACTGAAAGCATATAGTGCAAGAGGGAAGGTTCCCCTATGACGGAAAACCAAAGAGCAAGGACATCTAGAATAACAGAGTATAACTATTTATATTATAATTATGTCTCTGCCAAAATTTTATTTTTGCTATTACTGTCAGCGAGCTTCAAATTTATTTAAGTAAACCCTTCAGTTCAGAACCCAACTTCTGGCCACGACTCTATTATTGTGAGATAGAGAGTGCAGTGAGTAGATAGAGGTACCAGGGTAACCTGGTCCTGTCTCAAAAACCCTAGTCATCCCCAAAAGCTGTGACTGAAAGGAGAGTATTTTTCTTGGAAGTTGTGTCCCCAGTCTACCAAACAGTGTGCTTGGCCACTGCAAGGGCCTCCTCAACTGACAGGGGTTGATATTTGCCAAGCTCAACTAATCAGCTTTAGTCTTGCTGTGCTTTCATGAATAGTCCTCAAATTTACAAAAATTACATTAAAGTCACATTATGTTCTAAGTTCTGATCAGCATCTCAGTGGTAATGTTACAGTTTTTTGCATTATGATTACAGGTATTGGGAAAAGCCATGCAAGAACATGGACCTTGGGGGATATGCAAGAAAAATCTAGTCAGGAGAAGCATGGAAAAAGAGTCACAAGTCAGGAGGGGAGATGAGAATTGTTGTGAAAATCAGACCAATTAAAGACTGAATGCTTTCTGATTCAACATACAAATATTTTACTCTCCTCACGTGGTTACTACTGTAACAGAGGCAGAGCCCACATTTTGAGCTGTTTGAATGAGTATGGAAGCAAGGATGCTAATTATTTCCAAAATGCTGCACTGGGGTAGGCCGATTTCCTCTCTGTGTATAATTTGCTAGTCTTTCTGGATGTAAAATAGTTTCCACAGATCACAGTATCTATAGGTACTATGTCTGTGGTAATGACTGTAAGGATCCCTTCAGAATCCTCACCATTCCACTATGCTTTGTGTGCCAGACCATTCTAGTCCAGCAGTAGGTGCATGCCATCTTGATCTAACATCCCCAGTATGCTTTGGTTCAGTCTGCCCTGTATATAACCTCTACAAATAGCATGTGAGGTATGCTTTTCCTTTTTGCCTTTGTGTGGCCTGGTTTAAGATTTGGATCTGTGTGTTACGTTCCGTGGCCTTGCTTTATATATGTCGAGTGTGGAAATCATCTCTTGATTCGTGTTTTGGTCAGACGTTTTTGCTCACTCTTCTGCCTCAGTGTGGAAAAGAGAGCGGAGGTGCTAGCTTGCAGGAGATGCAGTGTTGGCATGGACTTTGCCTATTGGAGAAGGTATGGTGGGAAGGAAGAGAGAGCTAGGAGCCCAGTGAAGACTTGCAGGGGTCCTTTATTAAAGGACAATAGATGGCATTGCTTGGCCACATGTTGACAGCTACTGCTGGGTCATGACAGCATGGGCTGATTCCAGTGCTAACCGTGCGTCCCGCATTAGGGACACGTGGGTAGGTTAGAGGTGGAAAATGAGCATGGTGGTTTTTTTGCAGTTAGACACATGGTACCACATGCAAACTGCCTCCTCTGTGATTAGCTTGGGTTCACCTAACAGCACCTCAATAGGTGAAGTTAAGTGCACCCGTATTAATGTGGTGCACATTAGGGGACAAATCTCTGCGTTAATTGCCAGAAAAATGCTCTCCACGCCCTAACAGTTAACGCAGTGGTGTTGCACATAATGCGCCATATTTTGGAGCTATTGGTGCATTAGGTGCAACACCTTAGCGGTTTTTAGTAAAATACCCCTCTTGGTGTCTGCCCAATATAGGACTCCTTTGCCCATTGCAGAATAGCCAAGTAGTCAGACTGGGATCACATACATACATACTTAAGGTGATAAAAACGATGTTGCTCTGGACTGTGCATTTACTGGACAGAGCACTGTAACCAGATATTGTTTGATTTGAACATTTTACTTGGTAAAGAGTATTGGATAATGCAATTCATTGTCAATAGCTTCTTCAAACTTAAAATCATCTGTAATACCTGAAGACTGGAAGTTGGCCAAAGTAACACCAAGTTTTAAAAAAGGTTCCAGGGCTGATCCAGGAAACTACAGACTGGTGAGCATGATGTCAGTACCGGGAAAAATGGAAGAAACCATAATAAAGAACAAAATTACTGAACATGTAGATAGTCATAGCTTAATGGGAGACAGTCAACATGGCTTTAGAGAAGGAAGATCTTGTCTTACTAATCTGTTATGTTCTTTTGAAGGTGTGAATAAACAGGTAGACAAAGGTGAGTCGGTTGATATAGTGTATCTGGACTTTCAGAAAGCCTTTGACAAGGTCCCTCATCAGAAACTATTGGTAAAACTAAAAAAATCATGGAATAGGAGGCAGTGTACTACTGTGGATCAGGAACTGGTTAAAAGATAGAAAGCAGAGGGTAGGGCTAAATGGCTAATTTTCCCAATGGAGAAAGGTGAATTGTAGAGTCCCCCAGGGATCTGTGCTGGGTCCGCTGCTTTTTGACATATTCACAAAGACCTGGAAAAAGGGAATAACGAGTGAGGTTATCAAATTTGCAGGTGGTACGTAACTATTTAAAGTTGTTAAAACCCATGAGGATTGTGGAAAATTGCAAGTGGATCTTGATAAATTGGAAGACTGGGCATCCAAATGGCAGATGAAATTTAATATGGACAAGTGCAAAGTTATGCACCTAGGAAAGAAAAACCCAAACTATGATTACACGATGCAAGGTTCCACATTAGGAACCACCACCCAGGAAAAAGATTTACGTGTCATCAGTGGAAAACATGTTAAAACCCTCTGCCCAGTAAGCAGTGGCGGCCAAGAGAGCAAATAGAATGCTAGGTATCATAAGGAAAGGAATGGAAAATAAAACAAAGGATATTATAATGCCTCTGTATCGTTCCATGGTGAGATTTCACCTTGAATATTGTGTGCAATTCTGGTCTCCGTATCTTAAAAAGAATATAGCATTATTAGAAAAGGTACAGAGAAGAGCACCAAAATGGTAAAGGGGATGAAGGATACCCCTATGAAGAAAGGTTAAAAAGGTTAGTGCTCGGAGGGCGGAGCTTGATGCCGAGCAGGATAGCCGCATAACGTGGAGGCTCCCGGGAGTCCCGTCAAGAATCCGGCAAAACATTGTCTAATTTGACGATTATCACTTACCTTTAGCTGCCGAAACAGCACCGGGGATGGCGGCATCGAAGCCGACCCGGCTAGAATTTGCAGGAGCGCTAAATAGCAACGCAAAGCGCACTAAAACAGAGCCCATCTCCCCGCAAAAGATGGCGTCGGCAAGAGAAGGGCCTGATATCCAGCAGGAACTCCTAGCTGAAATAAGGGGAGTGAAGGAGCTGGTGAAGGCGAACGGAGCTTCTCTGCTCTCGGTTCAAGAGGAAATAAGTGCATTACATAATAAAATGGAAGGTATGTCATTGCGCCAAGACAAACTGGAAGGAATTGTCACTGTTCATGAGGCCCGTTTAGGGAAAATTGAAAAACTAGAGAGGCAACTACGAGCTCTGCAGAAAGATTTCGAAGATGGCAACAATCGTGCTCGTCGTAACAACGTCAGGATTGTGGGCCTAGCTGAAGGGGCAGAAGGCTCCGATCTTAGAGCTTTTATAACAAAGCTCCTCCCTAATATACTTAACATTACCTTTGAAAGGGAGTTGGAAATTGATCGCATTCACCGAATACCTGCGCAAGTCACACAGCGGGATTTGCGGCCCCGACCAGTCATTATGCGGTTGTTACGATTCCAGCAAGTAGCGCAGATTATGGCAGCAGCGCGAACTTGTGCATCATTGGAATATGAGGGTCGAAGGCTCCACATCTATCCTGACCTGGCTAAAAATACTGTTGAGCGGCGGAAGCGTTTCCTCTCCCTGCGACCGCGATTACAGCAGCTGCAAGCGCGTTTCGGGCTGATGTATCCGGCGAAACTGCGAGTTACCCTCCATAATCAGACCCGGACTTTTGATGAACCGGACGCCTTATTATCTTATCTGGAAGAAAAAGAAGCGGCGCAAATGCGCTGAGGACAGATGTAGTTATCTAAGCTGTCCTCAACGGTGGCACATCTGTGCCTCACGGACTTAATAATAATCCAGTTGTCCGCAGTGAATGAACTGTTGGATATGGCTTTCTAGCAGTAGCGGATATCGCATACCCAGGGGCACATGAATAAAATGTGTCTTCTGGATGTGACTTGTCCGTAGAGTTTTACTGGGGGGAGATGATAGCGACGGCCATTTTGGGGCAGTGGCTAAACATGTGCACTTCAGTGTGCTTGTACTTTTACTGGTAGTTGTGATATGTCTTGATTTGGTGTGAAGTTTCTCAGAAGTGTGGGCTCCCGGGCCTGTCCTGCTCCCTTAAGCCCACCTATACGCATTCTGGGAAGGGATTCTCCTCTAGAGCCTATTTGTGCATGCAAGTGTGATGGCAGTAAGCGTTTGGTTAAGAACTTCCGCAACCGAGGGGAGGTACCCTGGGTCAGCTACATGAGTTTGGTACAACATGAAGGGATATGCTATATTAGGTTAGGGGCTCGATTTCTTCATATACATTGTGATGGCCCTATGTAATATTGTATCGTTAAATGTCAAAGGGATTAACAACCCAGTTAAAAGGAAAAAAATTATAGATTATGCACGGCACAAGAAAGCCGACATTTTGTTGTTACAAGAAACTCACTTAAACAGCAGGGAATCATTAAAGCTGAATATTAAGCCTTATGAGGTGGTAGCGTACTCGGCGGCCTTGGGGAAAAAAAATGGCGTTGCCATTTTAGTGCGAAAGTCCCTCAACTCCACGTTGTTGCATAGTCAGGCTGATACAGAAGGACGTTGGACCAAAGCCATAATGAAAATGGGGGAAATGGAGGTGGTTATCCTCTGTGTCTATGGCCCTAATAGTGATCACTCTGACTTTTTTGCGGAGATTGCACATGTGGCGCATCTAGAGGCGTCTAAGCCTCTCATCATCGGGGGGGATTTTAATCAAATCATTGACCCTTTAGTTGATAAACTCCCGCCGCGTACTCTCACACCTTCTAAAGGGCAGTTGATGCTTACCTCCTTAATCAAAGACATGGCGCTGGTGGATATATGGCGGTTGTTTCATCCCACGGACTTAGAATTTACCTTTTTCTCTGCTCCACATGCGTCACAATCAAGAATTGACTTTTTTCTAGTCTCTAAAACGCTAATACCTAATGTGGTAGATACGAGTATATATGCCACCCATGTTTCCGACCATGCCGCCATTTCTTTGGTTTTCCAAGTCAGTGCACTACAAGCGGATTCAGTCAAATGGGGATTTGACCGAACTCTTCTTAATAACCTTGCATTTTGTATTGAAGTGAAAGGAGCCATTGCTGAATACTTCCACTTCAACCCTCCACAAGCTACGGCGGGATGGGCCTGGTGGGAGGGCTTTAAGGCAGCAATACGGGCAGTTATTACTAGTTATGCTATCAAACAGGCGAAACTGCGGAAACAGCAATTGCTCCTTCTTGAACAACAAATTAAAGTAGGGGAGCGGGTATTGAGCCGTCGCTCTGATGCATGTATTTTGCTCAGACTACAACGGTTAAGATTTCAATTTAACGAGTTGCTCACTGTCACAGCCCGGCAAAGCATCCAAGCACAGCAAGGGAACTATTATCGGGCAGGGAATAGAGCGGGTCGAATGCTGGCGAATGTTCTCAAAGGCAATAGGGAGGCCAAAAGTGTCGCGGCGCTCTGGAATCCGAATAGCCTAGGGCTGGCGGTAAAAGACTCGGAGATTGCGGAAATCTTTCGGGAGTTTTACACCGGCTTGTATACCTCTGAGTGTGAGTTTTCACAAGTTGGTTTTGACCAATTGGTCTCCGGGGTTCAACGACCAAAACTGAGCGATCATGATAGGGAGGAGCTTGATCGACCCTTTACTGCTGAGGAAATCCGAACTGCGATCGCTTCTATTGCCTCTGGTAAGGCTGCGGGCCCGGACGGTCTGCCGGCTGAATTTTACAAGACTTTTGCGACAGAGCTGGTCCCTGTGCTTGCTTACTATTATAATCTGTTAGCGGAACGGAAGCAACACACGGGAACTTTTGCCACGGCTAATCTAGTTGTGTTTGAAAAGCCGGGTAGGGATTCGCGGTCAGCAGCCAATTACCGACCTATTTCGCTGCTAAATGCGGACTATAAGATCTACGCTTCGGTCTTAGCAGCCCGGCTGGCTGAACGGTTGTCGGCTTTAGTTCACCCGGATCAATGTGGCTTTACGAAAGGTAGATCGACAGCTGATAACGCCAGGGTTTTTTGTCATGTGCTGGCAGGCGCTGAAACGGTGCCGACGCCTTTAATTGGGCTATCTCTCGATGCCGAAAAGGCGTTTGATCGGCTAGAGTGGCCTTTCCTATTTGCTGTTTTGCACTGGTTTGGATTCGGAAATGGCTTTCTGCAAGCTCTAGAAGTTCTGTATGATCACCCGGAGGCGAGGATCAGTGTTAATGGGACCGACTCCCAACCATTTGCGCTAAAGAGAGGCACCAGGCAAGGTTGCCCTCTTTCCCCCATGTTATTCAATCTTGCCCTAGAACTCTTGACGCTGGCTATTCGGCAGTGTGTCGAGATTCGTGGTGCGGTAGTTGCGGGCCTTGAAATTAAGCTTTCCGCATATGCGGACGATCTACTTCTGTTTACTTCCCCCGCCTCCATTCCTGAGATCTTAAAACAAATTGAGAATTACTCTGTGCTATCGGGCTATAAAATCAACTGGTCTAAATCGGTCGTTTTTCCCCTAAATAACCTGGTGCATAAAGCTGACGTGAGTGACTATCCTTTCGTTTGGGAGCCCGGTATGGTGAAGTATCTAGGTGTATCTTACACATATCCGCTTGAGGAGACGATCCGGCGGAATGCGGATGGGGCAGTTAAGATGGTTCGGGATCTGCTTTTGAAGTGGTCCCCTCTAATCCTCTCTTGGTGGGGCAGATTGGAAACAATTAAGATGATGATAACTCCCAAGGTTAATTATATTTTAGAAATGGTTCCATGTCTGTTCCCTCCTACTATCTATCGGCGAATAGACCAACTACTAACTCAATTTCTGTGGTGTAATAAGACCCCGCGAATAGCGAGACAGAAATTGAAGCTTGATCGTGAGCATGGGGGGGTGAATTTCCCGGATTTCTATGCCTATCATAAGGCTTTTCTTCTTAAGCAAGGGTCTCGATGGATACAAGATAGGGTTACTACCCAACCTATTTGGGTTGATATTGAGGAACAGATCCTTGCCCCGTTACCTTTGGAATATGCTTTAGGGATGCAACTGGACCAAGGGTTAGGATATCCATATATGATAGCGGATACTTTGCATGCTGTCAGAGATTTAATTACGACCTGCGGAAAGGATCAGTGTTCCTTTGCTAAGTTGCCCATATGGCACAATCCTCTTTTTAAAATTCAAAAGCAGCCTATTATATGGCGGCACTGGTACGGGAAAGGGATTTGGTCGGTTTCTCAATTAATAGAGGGCGGCAAATGGAAGGATTTCAGCGCTTTGCGGCTCGAATTTGGCCTCCCTTCCCATTGTTACTTTCAATGGCTGCAACTTCGGCATTGTTTGGAGGCTGCAGACATTGACCCTGCTAGTGGGATGGGCCCTGCGGGAATTAATGATATATTGCACACGGTTATGCAAGGTGCTGGTGTAGCTTCCAGCTTCTATAAGAAGTTAACCTTTACCTCAGATGTTCTGATCCGGAAAACTCAGCTTAAATGGGAACAGGAAATCATGGTGCACCTTACTGCCCGGGAGTGGGGGAAGTTTTGGAGCAAGCAGGTACGAGTATCGAGATCGGCTTCAATAACTCAGTCTCTCTTCTTCTTTGCGCATAGAGGCCTTTGCACCCCCGTAAGAGTGGCTAAATGGGATAAGAATAGCAGCCCTCGCTGTTGGACGTGTGGCAGGGAGGAAGGTACCTTGATCCATATCATGTATGCGTGTCCCGGGGTGCAAGAGTTCTGGAACTGGGTGTGGAAACGAATACAGCTTATTCTTAATTTTAAGGAAGCCCTGTCGTGGCGACTTATCTGCTTACGATCGGCGGCGAAGCTGTCTTCGTTGCCCACTGAGGGTACCTTTCTTTTTGATTTCATGATGGGAATTGCAATATTTTTGCTGGTGAGCAACTGGAAATGTACTTCTAACCTAAGTGCGCTGGAGTGGTGGAATCGTGTGTGTTTATATAGCCAGTACGAGCAAATTTTTCAACAAAAATGTCCACAACCTCAAAAGCTCCTTAAATGGCAGTTATTAAATGATTTTATAGCGGTAGCCAAAGTGGGGTAGCAGCCCACGTGGCTTCTCTTCAGGGATGATTTAGCCTTTGTCCACCATCCGGCAGCCAACGCTGACTCAGGGATACAACGGGATATGCTCTCGGTTGCGTATTGTAAGAGTTGTAGGAGTGGTATGTTGCTTTCTAGTTGATGAGACGGCTCTAGAGGAGAGGGGAGGGGGGGGGGGGTTGGGGGGAAGGAAGTTACGGGAATCGGGAGGTGTGGGGGTTGTGTGTTTATGTTTGTATTATTATCTGTTTACCTTCGGAAAATGAAAATAAAGTATATAAAAAAAAAAGGTTAGTGCTCTTCAACCTGGAAAAGAGATGGCTGAGGGGAGATATGACAGAAGTCTATAAATTAATGAATGGAGTGGAACGGGTAAACGTAGATCGATTGTTTACATCATCAGAATATAGAAAGACTAGGGGACGTGCAATGAAGCTACAGGGTAAACTATGTAAGACTAGTAAGAGAAAATATTTTTTCACTCAAAGTGTAATGAAACTCTGGAATTTGTTACCGGAGGATGTAGTAAAAGCTGTTAGTGTAGCTGGGTTTAAAAAACATTTGGACAAGTTCCTGGAGGAAAGGTCCATAAACCATTATTAAAAGGGTCGCAGGATATCACTGCTTGAACCAATACAAGCATTGTGGAACCTGTGTCTTTTGGGGAAACTGCTAGGTACGTATGACCTAGATTGACCACTGTTGAAAACAGGATACTGGACTTGATGGACCTTGTTCTGACCCAGTATGCCATATCTTATGTTCTTCTGTGCCAAGGACCTTGAAGGGATTTCCCTCCGCCTCCCCCCCCCCCCCCCCCAACTATAGAGAATTTGCTCCCTGTCGATAGGAGTATGTGCTGGCAGAGTGAAGGAGTGGGAGAGAACCAAAAAAAATGTTGCTGTGACTCAATTCCTAGGCCAGACCTTGCCCTGTAACCTTTAGTTACTTGGTCTGATTCAATCCAATTATAGGCTGACAACACATTAACAGATTAACATCTGGTACAAATCCAACTAAGTTTGTTTTTAATTCATAATATTGAAAGATATTTCATGGATGACCTTTTTTAATATTCCAATCTTTCAATTTCATTTTCTAAGCAAGTGAATTAATACAACCCAAAAATGTAATTCTACAACTGATATAAATAAAGATGATCATTATAATTATTTAAAGCTTTCTGAATTATTTTGCATCTACAGTACCTTTAATAGTCTAGCTATGTACAAAGGAATCATGATACAAAGCACAGGAAGGATGCAGGAACAAATTGCCTAGCAGCATTGCAAAGATCCGTGGTTTCAGACATTTTTCTTATTTTCTTATAGCTATAATAGTCTAAACATTTCCTGATTTGAACTTCTTTAGAAAATGCTTGGCACGTTTCACATGTATTATCATGGCAAACTTAGTTTTTCAGTATAATTTTCTACGTTGGTATTTAGAGTGCCAGAGAGACTACATTATGGTTGGTGTTTGAGGGCTCCATGGATGGCCAGTGCAGAAAAGAGAAGGACCATGGTAGAAGGCCAATAAGTTAAATGTTCCTTGAGGAGCATTCATGCACAAATAGATACAAATTGATTGTTCCACGCCTAGTCATCTAGTCATAGCCCAACTTTTCTAAATTGTAATTTAGGAAATTCATTGATAATTAAATGGAAAACACTACCAAAATGTTCCCATCATTCAGCCTAATATTTAAAATTAACAATTCTTGCATTAATTGGCCTGGTGTACCCCCTAGACAGTCTGGTTTTCAGAATATAAATGAAACAGATTTACATGCAATGCAGACAGTGCGTGCCAGTCTATTGTATGCATTTTCATTAGGAATATTCTGAAGGCTAGACTGGCTGGGGGTACACCAGGACCAGCTTGAACTAGAGAACACATTAGAGAAAGAAACGGGCGAGAGAAATATTTCAACCTCCTTCTTGCTGGTCTCCCTCTGAATCATCTCTCTTCCCTTCAATCTAGTCAAAATTCAGCTGCCCAGCTAATCTTCCGCCAGTCTAGCTATGCTCATGTAACCCCTCTTCTTAACTTGCTTCATTGGCCTATCCATTAACATAGGCTCAGGTGTGGAGTGAGGCAAAAAAAAACAAAACATAGAAGGCGAGATGTCAAAGTCAAAAATGTGTTGGTGTCTAAAAAGGTTCGACCCTACATGAAATAAATGACTGATTCTTGGAGAAAATGGTTCTTGAACCGACAAGAGGGTAAGCTATTTTGGACCTAATCCTCAGTGGAACACAGGATCTCATGCAAGAGAGAAGGGCTTTGGGGCAACTTGTCAATAGTGATCATAGCATGATCACATTTGATTTAATAAATGGAAGAAGGATGGCAAGAAAATCCACAGTACTACATTTTAACTTTAAAAAGGAACCTATGATTAAAAGAGTAAACTAGTTATGAAAAAACTAAGAGGAGCAGCTGCAAAGATTAAAGATTTACATCAAGCATGAGCATTGTTTAAAAGTGCTATCTTGGAAGCCCAGACCAGATGTATTCCACGCTTTAAGAAAAGCAGAAGGAAGGCCAAAAAACTACCATCATGGTTTAAAGGCGAGGTCAGAGAGGCTGTTTTAGCCAAAACAACATCTTTCAGGAAATAGAAAAAGGAGCCAAATGACGAAAATGGGAATAAACGTATGCGTTGGCAAGTTAGATATAAGGCACTGATAAGGCAGGCAATGAGAGAATTTGACAGAAACTTATTATGGAACAAATAATGCATACTAAAACCTTTTTCAAGAAGATTTGTAGCAAAATCTTTGTGAGAGAGTCAATTGGACCATTGGATGATAGAGAGGTAAAAGGGGTGCTAATTGAGGACAGCACCATAACAGAGAGACTGAATGAATTCTTTTCTTTAGTCTTTACTTAAAAAGATGTAGGGAAGTTACCCATGCCTGAAATGGTATTTAAAGATGATGTATCGGAAGAATTGAAACAAATATCGATAAACCACGAAGATGTAATACAACTATTTGATAAACTGAACAGTAGCAAATCACCTGTACCAGATGGTATACATACAAGGATGTTGAAAGAACTGAAATATGAGATTGCAGACCTACTATTAGTAATCTGCAAACTATAATTGAAATCATCTGTAGTACCAGAAGATTGGATAATGGTCAATGTAGTATCACTTTTTAAAAAGGGTTCCAGGAGTGATCTGGGAAACTTCACAACAGTGAGCCTGATGTCAGTAGAAACCATTATAGAGAATGAAATTACTTAACATGTACATAAGAACATAAGATATGCTATATTGGGTCAGACAAAGGTCCATCGAGCCCAGTATCCTGTTTCCAACAGTGACCAATCTAGGACATACGTACGTAGCAGTTTCCCCAAAAGACACAGGTTCCACAATGCTTGTAATGGGTCAAGCATTGATATCCTGGGTCCCTTTTTAATAATGGTTTATGGACCTTTCCTCCAGGAACTTGTCCAAACCTTTTTTAAACCCAGCTACACTAACAGCTTTTACTATATCCTCCAGTAACAAATTCCAGAGTTTGATTACACGTTGAGTGAAAACATTTTTTCTCTTATTTGTCTTAGTTTACCCTGTAGCTTCATTGCATGTCCCCTAGTCTTTCTATATTCTGATAACGTAAACAATCGATCTACGTTTACCTGTTCCACTCCATTCATTAATTTATAGACTTCTATCATATCTCCCCTCAGCCGTCTCTTTTCCAAGTTAAAGAGCCCTAACCTTTTTAGCCTTTCTTCATAGGGATATACTTCCATCCCCTTTACCATTTTTGTGGTTCTTCTCTGAACCTTTTCTAATAAAGCTATATCCTTTTAAAGATACAGCGACCAGAATTGCACACAATATTCAAGGTGCGGTCACACCATGGAATGATACAGAGGCATTATAATATCCTTTGTTTTATTTTCCATTCCTTTCCTTATGATACCTAGCATTCTATTTGCTCTCTTGGCCACCGCTGCACACTGGGCAGAGGGTTTTAACATGTTATCCACAATGACGCCTACATCTTTTTCCTGGGTGGTGGTTCCTAATGTGAAACCTTGCATCGTATAACCATAGTTTGGGTTGTTCTTCCCTAGGTGCATAACTTTGCACTTGTCTACATTAAATTTCATCTGCCATTTTTATGCCCAGTCTTCCAATTTATCAAGATCCTCTTGCAATTTTCCACAATCCTCTTGGGTTTTAACAACTTTAAATAGTTTTGTGTCATCTGCAAATTTGATAACCTCACTCGTTATTCCCTTTTCCAGGTCATTTATAAATATGTCAAAAAGCAGTGGACAAAGCACAGATCCCTGGGGTACTCTACTATTCACATTTCTCCATTGGGAAAATTGGCCATTTAGCCCTACCCTCTGCTTTCAATCTTTTAACCAGTTCCTGATCTACAATAGTACACTGCCTCCTATCTCATGACTCTTTAGTTTTGCCAAAAGTCTCTGATGAGGGACCTTGTCAAAGGCTTTCTGAAAGTCCAAATCCACTATATCAAACGATGCACCTTTGTCTACCTGTTTATTCACACCTTCAAAAAAACATAACAGATTAGTAAGACAAGATCTTCCTTGTCTAAAACCATGTTGGCTGTCTCCCATTAAGCCATGACTATCTACATATTCAGTAATTTTGTTCTTTATGATGGTTTCTACTATTTTTCCCGGTACTGAAGTCAGGCTCACCGATCTGTAGTTTCCCGGATTACCCCTGGAACCCTTTTTAAAAACTGCCATTATGTTGGCCATCTCCAGGTATTACAGATGATTTTAATGATAGTTCAGAGATTACTAATAGCAGGTCTGCAATCTCATATTTCAGTTCTTTCAGCACCCTTGGATGTATATCATCCGGTCCAGGTGATTTGCTACTCTTCAGTTTATCAAATAGTTGTTATACATCTTCCCAATGTATCGATATTTCCTTCAATTCTTCCACACCTTTAAATACCACTTCAGTCATGGGTAACATTCCTACATCTTCCTCAGTAAAGACCGAAGCAAAGAATTCCTTCAGTCTCTGCACTATCGCCTTGTCGCCTCTTAGTGCCCCTTTAACCCTTCTATCATCTAATGGACCAACTGACTCTCTCACAGGTTTTTTTGCTACAAATGTACTTGAAAAAGTCTTCATTACGTGTTTTTGCTTCCGCAGCAAGCTTCTTCTCAAATTCTTCCTTTGCCTGCTTTATGAGTGCCTTGCATTTAACTTTTCCAGTGCTTGTACTGTTTTCAGTTTTCATAATATGGCTTTTCTTTTCCATTTCCTGAAAGATGCTTTTTTGACAACAACAGCCTCTCTGACCTCACCTTTAAACCATGCTGGCAGTTTTTTGGACTTCTTTCCACTATCAAGCGTGGAATACAGCTGGTCTGGGCTTCCAAGATAGTATTTTTCAAGAACACCCAAGATTGATGTAAGTCTTTAACCTTTGCAACTGCTCCTTTTAGTTTTTTCTAAACTATTTTCCTCATTTTATCATAGTCTCCCTTTGAAAAGTTAAAAAGTAGTACTGTGGATTTCCTTACCATCCCTCCTCCACTAATTAAATCAAACGCATCATGCTATGATCACTATTGCCATGTGGCCCCCAACACCCTTATCTCTTGCACCAGATCTTGTGTTCCACTAAGGACTAGGTCCTATATGGCTTCCCCTCTGGTCGGTTCATGAACCAGGTGCTCTAAGAAGCAGTCATTTATTTCCTCTAGGAACTTTATCTCCCTAGCATGTCCTGCCATGATCCTGACCCAGTCGATAACGGGGTAATTGAAATCACCCATTATTATTCCTGCGCTGTAACGTTTGTTAGCTTCCTTGATTTCTTTGAGTATTTCATCATCCATTTGTTCATTCTGGCCACGCAGTCGATAATACACCCCCACTGCCATCGCCTTCCCCTTTTACATAGAATTTCAATCCATAGAGATTCTACAGCAAATTTTGTTTCCTGCAAAACTTTAATCCTTTCCAATTCAATGCCCTCTCTAACATAGAGCGCAACCCCTCCACCAATTTGATCAGCTCTGTCATTACGATATAGTTTGTACCCAGGTATCACAGTGTCCCACTAGTTGTTCTCCTTCCATGGTTTAATGAGAGAAAGGTATAAATAAACAGGTAGACAGAAGGGAGCTGGTTGATATAGTTTATCTGGATTTTCAGAAAGCCTTTGACAAGGTCCCTCATGAGAGCCTCTTGGCAAAATTAAAAAGTCATGGGATTGGAGGCAATGTATTTTTTTTATAAGGAAATGGTTAAGAGATAGAAAACAGAGAGTAGGGCTAAGAGAACCAGGTGAAGTAGTTCTTTGTAGTCTGCACATAATAACACAATACTGAAAGGCACAAGATCTTGCATGCTGTTTTTCATTATGTGTATTTGAATGCCTTAAATCTGCCTCTTAAGAAAGAAAGGAACAAGTTTTCCAACTTGATTTCCATATATAAAAAAAATAATGCAGTAAGAGCCTCTTTAGGGATAGTTAAGAGCTTCCAGGCTTCATTAGTCTATTCTCATTAAAAGCATTTTCTTTGTCTCAAGCTCAGTTGCCTAATATCTCTCTTCTTAGACATAAAAGCAAAGTATTGTACAAAGAGAGGGTTTGCTTGTGCAAAGTTGGTAATTGAAGGTTGGGAGTGAAATATCAGGAGAACGACATTTGCTGAATCTTGGAAAGGATTTATCCCAGTCTTTGTATTGAATTGTGCTTAACCCTGTTGCTTGAGGTTATCTATTTCTGCACTGATCCTTCTATTAGTTTCATAATAAGGCTGCTGCACTTTTAAGGCACATGACAAGACATCATTTATATGGTGATGAGTCATTGACGACTATAGGAGAAACAAGTAAGAAAGTACATTTCACAATTGCATGTCTCAAAATGCTGTGGCCTATATATTACAAATTAAGATTGAAATTTATTTCCTGCACTATAAACCATTTTAATTCACCTAAATAGGCCCTAACACCTTTTAATTCACCTAAATTGTCCCTTAAAAAATTAGGTCATGCCTAAAAGTATATGTGCTGCAAGCCGGCACATGCTTGTACAGTAACTGTGCATAGAGCAGAGTTTTTGCAGAACGTGAGGAGTCACAGTTTATGTGCATATTTTATAACATATGTGTAACCCTAGACTGCCTTTTCTGCCCTGCTCTGTACAAGAGACAAGCCCCAAGATACCTTCAAGCATCTGGAGATTTTGGGTGCTTTGATAATGCGTTCCAGCCCCTGCAAAGTTTTACAGGTTTCACGGACTTGTATCAGGTATAGTGAGATTGGTTAACTCTAAATGAAATAGTGGGTACTGAGCCCTGTGATATAATGTTCTGTATTCAGAATAAAAGCAGATAAAAAATACTTGAGCCAAACCTTTTATTTTACTCTCATGAACAAGAAACAGCTCACAGATATTTATCAAAGCAAACCAAAGACAGAAATAGAACCATTAAATAACAATATCTTCCAAAATAAATCAGCAATTAAGGTAAACCTGTAGCATATGTAAATTAAATGTTTGCACTATTAGCTGACAATAGAAACCATGGCAGTTTTTTTTTTTAAACCAGCAAGAGTAGTCCAAATAATAATTGAAGGTCAATAATTTTTGAGTATGTTGCATAAGTACTATAAATTCTGTTTAGAGTGGAGGAGTGGCCTAGTGGTTGGGGCAAGGTACTTCAGGCCGGAAGGTCAGGGGTTCAAATCCCACTAGAGGACAGCAACCTTGGGCTGGAAGGACTGGGGTTTCTAGTCCCACAGGTGCTCCTTGTGGTCTTGGGCAAGCCACTTAACCCTCCATAGCCCATGTTCCCTGTAAAATAGTTACCTCCAAGTTATAATGCCCTGTTCAATGTAATTTCAGTTTGTTCAATGTAAACCGCACTGATGCAGAATAGCGCGGTATATAAGAGAATGTAAATAAATAAAATATATAAACCTAGGCCCATCCAAATCCTTGGTGCCTTTTCCTGCTAGGAAAAATATCTGGCTTTCTTTAGTTTATTTATGGTTAGATCTCACTGTTTGGATGACAGTTCAGTTTGGCCACTGGCAGGTGCAAGGCTCAACCTGTTCCCAAAGGAACCTTCAAATTACAGGTTTCCAGGAAATGCAGAATCTGAGCTCTGACCCAGAGCTGGGGCAGAATAAATCCTTGCTGTTTTTTTAAAGTCCGAGTCCAAGGATTGGAACTTTGGAGGAGATTTGAAGCCCAACTCCCAGGTTTTTCTCTCCCAAATCCAGGACCGCCTCTTGTTGCTTCTTAGCCAGAAGCTGGCCAGCAACTGACTCCCCAATTCAAAAACCTATCAATAGGTTTCAACCAATCACAGTTTTATGCAAGAGCCGACCCCCTTGTTTCTGCTTGAAAAGTCAGTCCAGTAAGTAACCAAAAGTACTGCAAAAAGTGCTTATATAAAAAGTTACTTCCCACTAATGAGAAAAACATTGATGCGTAATGTGTAGGAACATGACCTCAGCTGAGGTAAACCCACCAATAGTAACTATGGTCAGGTCAAATGAATACACTCCCACCGTGACTCATTCATTGGTCCCACCAAGTCAGCTTATTCAAATTTTCCATGCATATAAAAATTTAAAAAGTACTTAGCTGAAAAGCGGCATTCCACACAAATACTGAAAGATGTAAAAAGCACTCAACTCAAGTTTCACCTATTCTTGCAATGGCTGCATCAGGAGAAAAGCACCACAGTGGTACACAAAGTAATCTTCCATGGGAATTCTCCACTCAGGAAAACTCTGGCTTATAAGGAAAAGCCTGCGGAAGACAAAGAGACAAACCTAACCATACAGCACAACACTGAGAACCATTCAATATCTTCATTAAGCCCAGCTGATTGAAGACAATTAAGATGAAAGATCTAGTGTTGTTCCATTTGCATCAGACGGGAGATGGTAGACAATCAATAATGAACCAATTGAGGTCCAACCATTGATGATTAAGAGAAAGGCAATGCTGGGCCATCAGTGCTGTAAGTGTCTGTGTAGAAAGACAAGGCTTATGATCAATGAGCCAGGTTTTCACCATCTGGTAAGTACGTTCCACATTAACCTTCCCACGTGGACAGGATATTATATAGTTGGCCCAGATCGGGGACATGTTGCAGTTTATATTCATAAGATGTCTTTGGATCAATCCAACTCTTAAAGAGTAAAAGATGTATCACACATAGAGCATTGTCCACATGGAGATGTCTGCCACCAGAACTGGTGACAAATCCAGTCTGAATGAAGTCAGAACAAACCGCCTTGTCCCGAATGTTTTTACCACAGGTATAGTCTATGTGAGGGCCTTCTCAAAACACCCGATGTATGGCCAAGATATGCCAATGTTTGTAAATGCTTTATGTAAGATGGGACACACTCTCAGTATATTGGATTACACATACCTGGCATTCCATAGAAGAATGCTGTTGATTACACAATATATCCCCTTAACAGTAGATGCTGAGATAGCTCTTTGGCTTATTTTTTAAAATCATTGACCTCTGAACCGATCCTTTGTATACAGGGGGAGTGTCCTATAGGGAGAGCCTGTTTAAGTTTGACAGGATGATGGATCTCATAGCCGAACAAGGTGTTACAATCCACCGGCTTCCTGTATATGGAGTATTGGTACTCCCTTGACACAAGGTAACAAGAACATCCAAAAATGAAATGGACATATGCAAAAAGGTCATTGAAAATTGCAAATTATAATCTTGCTTATTCCGACACTGTGCAGACTGCTGTAGTTGATTGTCAGTGCCACTCCATATGCAAATGTCATCAGTCATAGTCAGAGAGCCACCATGCTGAAGCAAGGAGACATATGTATGAAAGTCTCCTCAAAGCTGCCATGTAGAAATTAGCAGTATTGGGGGCAACAGTGGCCCTCATCATTATTCCATAGACCTACAAAAAACACTGATTTTAAATCAAAAATAATTTTTAGTTAATATCTTCTGGGCTAACACCACCAGAAAGGCAGTGTCCACTCACTGAGGATGGGGACCTTTTTGTAACCGAGATTCAACAAGTCCCAGAGATGTGTGTATAGGGTGCAGCAATATCAAAAGTCACCAAAATTGATGAAGCTGACCAGTCAAGATTTGCCTGTATCTGAAGTGTCCTTTGCATATGATCGAGCCTGGACCACAAAAGGGTGTAAAAAGTGGTCCAGAAATTTAGAAAGAGGCTCAAAAAGAGAGGACTTGCTGGAGATTATAGGACGTCAGTGTCTTGTGTACTTTGAGAGCAACATAGAAAACCAGACTCCAGGGACTTTTAACATGCAAAAATCAATATTCTTGCATGGTGATGATGTCTTTGTCTCGAGCTTGATGAATCAATGGGAAAATTTCACTCTGCAGCGCCAGAGCAGGATCTGTATCCAAAGATAAGTAAAATTGACTATCTTCTAATTGATGTTGCACCTCCATGAGATAATCTGATCGTCGCTGAACAACTATTGATCCGCCTTATCGATGGGTTTGACAATCAAATCTGAATGAGTGGATAACTGTTGTAAAGTCATCCTGTCAGTTCCAGATATGTTCATGAAGCAATGAGTAGGAATACAACTATTCATAAAGATGTCAAATCCTGTAAAACTAAATCATGGAACGTCGAAATATGTGGGTCCAAAGGGTCCAGAGGGATCCAGTGAGATTTGGGAATAAATTAAAAAAAAACATCCTGTGATGGAGGTTGTCGAGCAAAAATTAATTTAATCTGTAAATTTTGTATTTGATGATAAAGATCAAGATGAGACTGGAATGGATCATAGGGGAGAGTAGGAACATATGACAGTCCCTTATTAAGCATCCGTTCCTGATGTTCAGTAAGAGGCATTCCAGACATATTAATTACTGCAGATTGGCTTTGCTGTAAAATGAATTTATAGGTCGAGACCATTTGCCGTCGGGGCTTCTCTGTTGACCCTTCCATCGGGTACCCCGACGTCCACGATGGATTGGATAGTTTTCCTGTTGTGTAAAAGAACCCATCTTATCTTTATTTTTACTTTTATTAGTAAATGAATGAAAGCTATTGTCAGAAGAAAAGCTGCTAGAAGAGTCATCTTATTTATTTATTTAATTTATTTATTACAATCTTTTATATACCACGCTATTTGGTATCAGCGCGGTTCACATACAACAACATCAACATACAACAACATACAACAACATCACATACAACAACATCAACATCATCTTATGATGAATGCAAGCGAATGCGACCACCAGGACAATCTTCTGGTTTAATAAGACACATATAAACCCGATTCTGTTGATAATCTGACTGGTCACTATGATATTTACAGACCTTAATTTGTTATTGTAATCTACTTTGGGTTTGCTATTAGCAGTCTGTATGCTCCTGTTTGTGATTCCCAAAGTTTTAACAAGCATCAATGCCAGGATTTGGGTCCTTGGAGGCAGAAACATTTGGGAGGGGGTACATTTTTATCAGTAAATTTTAAATATATACGCAAGGGCTGGAACCTCTATTTTAGTGACCACATTAACCATCTAGTGCAGTACTTCATAACCTTCTCCTGGAGGCACGCCTAGCCAGTCAGGTTTTTAGGTTTACCACAATATATATGCATTGTGATAATCCTGAAAATCGACTGTCTGTGCGACTGTGCTCTAAAAAGCTTTGTCTAGTGCTCGGTGCATTTCTGCTGGAGCAAGCTGAGTAATGAACACCTCCTACAACATCATGGAAGACCTCAGTGTCTCAGTAGATTAGAAGAGCTTATTTAGGAATTAGAGTGTTGCACAGAGATCTTCTAGCATGAATGTCAGTCGCTTATTGTAACTATTCTTACTGGACTGGGAGCCTGCATTATTACGATAGCATGGCTTAGTTCCCAGGCCTCGTAACTGAGAAGTAATATGCTTTGCTAATGAACCAACTGTTTCTATGCAAGTATGAGAAAACATTCACTGTAATTTGAATTGTGGATCTGTACTTGTGTAAATTTCCTCTTTTGCAAATAAATCTGACTTTTGTTGAACCACAGCACAGAGAATTTGTCAAAAGAGAAAAGACTGTCTGGTGGTCTCCTGTCATTTACCAGCTAGATACTAAGAGGATAATGAATACCCCAGTCAGAGAAAAGCCTGGTTAGCCTTACAGTGCGTGAATAAGCTTTCCGGCCCACTACAGCATCTGTTCAACCATCAGATATTCAAAACCTTTAAGCCAGTGTTAGGGACTAATAGGTCATAGACATGGTTACACATCTTTAGTTATTTAAATGTATTTATATTCCATCTCTTCTAAGCTACAAGACGATTTACAAAAGAAAATGAAATAAAACAATTATAGATAGCTAAACCATGTCGTTTCTTTCTCTATAACATTAACAAAATTCACCCCCTCCTTTGTGAACACACTTCTAAAACACTTATCCATGCTTTAGACACCTCCCGTCTCAACTATTGCAACCTCCTTCTTGCTGGTCTCCCTCTGAGTCACCTCTCTGCCCTTCAATCTGTTCAGAACTCTACTGCACGACTAATCTTGCTCCTCTTAAGTCACTTCAATGGCTCCCCTCTCATTTCTGTATCCAGTTCAAATTTCTCCTTCTGACCTACAAATGCATTCATTCTAATGCTGCTCACTACCTTTCCTCTCTCCCCTCTCCCTACACCCCTCCTCGTGAACCCCATTCTTCCACTGGCCTGCTCCTCTCTGTGCCCTTTTCTTCCACTGCCAACTCCAGACTTCGTTCCTTTCACCTTGCTGCTCCTTATGCCTGGAACAAACTACTTGAGTCTGTACATCAGGCTTCATTTCTCCCCCTTTTCAAATCCATGCTAAAGGCTCCCCTCGTTGAGGTTCCTTTGGATCCGGATCCCTTGTTTTCCTTGTGTCTCCTTATCTTTCCCTATTGTACCCTTATTCTTATCTATTGTATTATCTGTCTTAATTAGATTGTAAGCTCTGATGAGCAGGGACCGTCTTTTATATGTGTCTGTACAGTGCTGCATATGTCTTGTAGCGCTATATACTGTAAATGATTAATAGTAGTAGTAGAAACAAGAAATAGCAGTAGATACATAGACATCACTTGAAATAACCATGCCTTGCACTGCTTTCAAAAACTCATGAAATCACAGATTAAGATGATTAGGTGTTCACAAGAGAGCCCATATGTTTGGTGATGTTGTAAAACATTGAACAACCAAAAAGGCAACGAGTTAAAATATAAGTCAAGTGTGTAAGAAGACACTGGGATTGGGAAGACCACAGGTTAGATGAGAAAACAGGGGCCACCAGTGGATGGTAAGAGTTTGATCGGGGCTCTATGTTTTTGCTACAAATCTCAGTAGGAGTTCTGAGATTCTTTCCCTGCCACCTTGGTGCAAACTTGAAATGTATGTATATAGACTATCTGTTGATGAATATAAATGGGGGGTGGGGTGAGTCATGTGTAAAATGAAAGTATATGTGAGGCAACTGTGTGGAAATAATCTGAAGGGGTGGAAATTTAAGGAAATAGTAATTGGTATGATTGGAGAATGGAAGAGAGATGTTTAGGGAGAAAGCACAAAGGAAGGACAGTAATCTGAGGAGAAACACTATGGGGCTTGTTGTTTACAAGCCCCTATAGCAGGGAATGGTGCAAACAAGTATAGATGAAGCAATAGTTAGGAGGACAACTTAATGGAAATATACTGAGGAGTAAAACAAGAGGGATTAAAAGAGAAATAGTTTATGGAAAAGCACAGTAAAGATGGAGATGGGATGCCCTGGTAGCACTTCCTGCGATGTGGTAACGTAAACCTCCATGAACCGGGTTTGGTTATTACCAAGTCATTCTAAAGGAGGTTTCCTTTGCGTCCCTCCAGGCTAGTCCTGAACCTTTGGGTTCTTGCTCCTCCTCCAGCAGCTTGGAGACTGAGAAACGTCACACCTCTTTGATGACACCAGTATAAGTAGCCAGGATCCGCCCCCTGATGCCAGTTATCTCAGTCTCCAAGCATCTGGAGGGCTGGTGAGCCCAGAGATAGGGGCTCACTAAGAGGAGCAATTAAGCGTAGCTTGAGTTTTAGTTAATAAGGGTTTATTTTATTTATTTTCTTTATTTTCTTTCTGATAGCTGTGAGGTACTTTGGGAGGGAGAGTCTGTGCTGAGCTACTTATTTCTGCTCATTTTTTCTTGTCTCTCCGTTTCTCCCTCCCTTCCCCCCCCCCTCCTCTCTCATGCTGCTCTTACCGGGTACCGAGGGAGCTCTTCAGTAGAGGGGGTACTGGTGTCAGGTTCCCGATCCCACTATTATGGGTGAGGAACCGGCTATTTAGCAGCGGGGCAGTTGCCAGAAGGATCATACACCGAAGTTGGATTCCGGCGGAGCTGGGTCAGCTGGGCTGCAATTGTCTTTGGTGGTCCTTGCGGTGCGCTGCTGCTGCGGGCTCGGCAGAGCACTGAGAGGTTGTTTTCGGCACTTCTGAGCCTCGTGAGGTAAGCAGGGGCCGGGGTCGTCGAGGCAGCTGCTTGTTTCTTTGGCTGCAGCCGCGTGTGGAGGCCCACGCAGGGCTGTGCCTCATGGTAGGCGCGCGCACGCACGTGGGAAAATTAGCGTTTTGGGATTTGCCATATCGGGGCCTCCTGTGAAGCAGGGTAGCTTCGTTTTTCGTAGCGGAGTACTGCTTGGGTGTGGGGAAGCCATTCTCCGTGCCCCATGGTCCTAAAATTAAAAAAAAAAAACAATCACAGACCCGTGCTCTTCCCCGAAGGGGGCCTACACCTTGAGGTGCAGAGACTCTAGGGCTGAGACACAGCTTAGTGTGCTGGTCCAGACAGCATGCCTTCTAGACCCTTGTGTTTATTGTGTGGGTCCAGACGGGGTGCTGTTTCAGAAGCTGGGCTGTGTAAGGGCTGTTTGAAAGAGTCTCTGACAATGGAACAGGGGCTTGAACAGGAAGGGGAGAGCCAGAAGGAAGGAGCCTCCGGCCTCCTGGAAGACAAGGCTCCCGGTGATCTCTCTCCAGAGCCGATTCCGGGGCCGTCGTCCCTGCAGGGTTTTCAGGCGCCGCAGGGGCAGATCCCAGGGGGATTAGCGACAATTTTTTCTCTGCAGTTCGTCTCCCTCCTTCAGCAGGCTTTCGGAGTGCAGATGTCGGCCTCTGCAAGTTCTTCAGGGGGGAACTTGGGAGATAAAAGGCCGGGGACCCCCCTGAGCTCAGGGGAGTCGGGCATTCCCGTAAAAAGACTGCGGGCGAAGAGAGACCGGTCCGGACAGTCAGTGGCTTCGGAATGCGTAGCGTCAGAGGATTTAGAGCAGGATTCGGAATTAGTAGAGGATTTGGAGGAAGGAGAAATTATCGAACAGGAGGATCAGGCACGTGTGGTTCGGATTTTTAGGAGAGAGGAGTTGCCGGAGCTGATTTCTGAGACGCTGCAGGCGCTTAATATTCCAGCGACAGGGCCTTCGGAGGAGGCACAGTTGGAGGATCCTTTGTTGCAGGCTTTTCGTAGATCTCAAAAGGCCTTCCCTATGCATAGAGTATTCAAGGAGATGATACAAGGTGAATGGGATACGCCTGAGGCAGGACTTAAAGGGTCCAGGGTAATGTCTCGGCTCTACCCGTTAGTTGAACAGGATCGGGAGATGTTTCGATCACCTAAAGTAGATGCTGCTGTTTCAGCAGTTACTAAGAAGACCACTATTCCGGTGGAAGGCAGTGCGGCGCTGAAGGATGTGCAGGACAGGAAAGTAGATGCCTTGTTGAAGCAAGTTTTTGAGGTGAATGCACTGTCCCTTCAAGCGTCCATTTGTGGGGCTTGGGTGGCCAGAGCTTGCTTGTGGTGGGCGCAAGGGCTACAGGCAGGTCAGACAGGGGACGTGGCCGCTGAGGCAGCTAGGTTGGAGACAGGGGCAGCCTATCTAGCCGACATACACTATGATTTGGTGCGCGGATTGTCGAACAGTATGGCGTCGGCGGTGGCAGCCAGACGGTATCTGTGGTTGCGTAGTTGGGCGGCCGATACTTCATCCAAGTCTAGGCTAAGTAAACTCCTGTTCATGGGTAAGCTTCTGTTCGGGGAGGATCTGGAGAAGCTCGTGAAGGATTTAGGGGAATCCAAGGGCGGTCGGCTGCCTGAGGATAAGTAGAAACAGAGACGCTTGGGTCTGGCGGCTAGAGGACAGCAGCGGGATTTTTGTCGTTTTCGTCCCCCATGGTTTGGGCAAGTGCAGAGGGGATGGTTTCCCTACCACAGCCAGGGATTCAGAGGCTTCAGAGGAGCGAGCAGTGGGTTTGCGGCCTCTTCTCCCTCCAATCCGCGTAAGCCACAATGAAGCCAGGGGGGTCCAGGCGGCGCAGGTGCAAATAGGGGGGTGCCAGCGCAAGTTTTATCCTGCCTGGGCTCAGATAACGACCGATCAGTGGGTGCTGGAGGTCATCCGAGACGGTTATGCCTTGGAGCTTCAGCGGCCGGTGACCGACTCGTTCATACAATCCCCCTGCACGGCACAGGCAAAATATGCTGCAGTACAAGAGACAATGGACTGGTTGCTCGCCCTCGAGGCCGTAGTGCCGCCAGACCAATGCAGTTGCGGTCGGTACTCCATCTATTTCGTGGTATCAAAGAAGGAAGGCAGTTATCGGCCAATTCTGGATCTCAAGCAAGTGAACCATTGTCTGAAAGTGTCTCACTTTCGGATGGAGACGTTGAGGTCGGTTGTAGTGGTGGTACGCCAAGGCGAGTTTCTTACGTCCCTCGACCTGTCAGAAGCTTACCTTCACATTCCCATTCGGCAGGAGCATCAAAGGTTTCTACGGTTTGCAGTGCCGATGGGACACTTTCAGTTCCAAGCGTTACCTTTTGGTCTGGCGACTGCGCCATGGACTTTCACCAAGGTGATGGTGGTAGTGGCGGCAGCTCTGTGAAAGGACGGGATTCTGGTCCATCCTTATCTGGACGATTGGTTGATTCGGGTGAAATCCAAAGAGGAGAGCGAGGTGGTCACAGCCCGAGTGGTGGCGTTCTTGGAACAGCTCGGTTGGGTAGTGAATATGGCCAAAAGCAGGTTGGTTCTCTCGCAAGAGCTCAAGTACTTGGGGGCCCGGTTTGATACAAGGGTTGGAAAGGTGTTCCTGCTGCGGACACGGGCGCAGGGTCTGCAAGGGTTGGTACGCAGATTTCTGCGCAACAGGCGGCCCACGGCCTGGCACTACCTGCAGGTGTTGGGGACCATGGCTGTGACTCTCGAAGTGGTGCCGTGGGCGAGAGTGCACATGCGGCCCCTACAAAGGGCCTTACTAAGGCGTTGGTCGCACCAGCACGACAGTCTGTCTCAGGTCTTACCCTGTCAACAGGAGATGCATCGCGCCCTCCTGTGGTGGTTGCGGGTGGAGAGCCTCGAGGAGGGAATGCCGTTGGAGGCACCGGATTGGACACCAGCCTAGTCGGTTGGGGGGCTCATGTCCAAGGGCAGTATGCGCAGGGCTCGTGGTCGCATCAAGAGAAGAGTTGGTCGATCAACAGGTTAGAGTTGCGAGCGGTGTTTCTGGTGCTGAGAGCTTTTCAGGAGAGCCTTCACGGAAGGGCTGTCCGAGTGTTTTCCGACAATGCGACGGCGGTGGCTTATATCAATCGGCAGGGCGGCACCAGCAGTGTGGCCTTGGAAACTGAAGCCGACTAGTTGTTCGAATGGGCCGAGGAGCATCTCCTAGCGGTGTCGGCAGTGCATGTAGCAGGAGTGGAAAATGTAGAGGCTGATTTTCTAAGTCGGGTGAGGGTGGACCCGGGGGAGTGGGTCCTTCATCCGCAGGTGTTCGAAATGGTGGTGCGACGCTGGGGTCTGCCAGTCATGGATCTTATGGTGACCTTTCAGTCTGCAAAGGCCAGCCGCTTCTTCAGCAGAAGGCGGGAAAGGATGTCGGAAGGGCTAGATGTGTTGCTTCAGCCGTGGCCGGAGGACCAGTTGCTCTACGTTTTTCCGCCGTGGGTACTCATCGGTCGGGTTCTGCAGCGCGTAGAACTTCACAAAGGGTGTGTGGTGTTCATCGCGCCGGATTGGCCGAGGCGGCCGTGGTATGCGGACCTCATCAGGCTTCTGGTCGACAAACCGTGGAGGCTTCCGGTACGGGGGGATCTCCTGACTCAGGGACCTCTGTGGATGCCTCAGATGGATCAGTTCTCGCTTACGGCTTGGCTATTGAAAGGGCGCGGTTGACAGCGCAAGGTTACTCAGATGCGGTGGTGGCCACTTTGTTGAAAGCTCGAAGGCGATCTACTTCTTTGGCATATATTCGTGTTTGGCGTGTGTTCGAGGCCTGGTGTGAAGATAGGGCCGTTACAGCCTTAAGGGCTTCAGTCCCGCACGTTTTGGCATTTTTGCAGGATGGTTATGAGAAAGGGTTGGCAGCGGCTTCATTGAAGGTGCATTTAGCAGCCCTGTCCTGCTACAGAGGTAAAATAGGGGGCGAGTGTCTGGGGAGTCATCGAGACGTTAAGCGGTTTTTGAGAGCAGTAACACTTTTGCGTCCACCTTGTAGACCAGTGGTCCCGGCTTGGGATCTGCATTTGGTACTAGAGGCTTTGGTGTGACCACCTTTTGAGCCGCTGGCAAAAGCGTCGTTGAAGGATCTTACCTTGAAAGTGGTGTTTCTAGTGGCTATTTCCTCGGCCAGGAGAATTTCGGAGTTGCAGGCGTTGTCTTGCAGAGAGCCGTTTCTGGTGTTTAGTGATTCCAAGGTGGTGTTCCGGACGGTACCGTCTTTCTTACCCAAGGTAGTCTCTCCATTTCATGTAAATCAGGTGGTGTCATTGCTGGTTTTTGAGATAGCCGGTGCGAGTACTGCGCAGAGGCAGTTGCATAGGTTGGATGTTGGGAGAGTTCTGAAAAGGTATCTGAAATCTACCGCTTCCTTCCGTAGTTCGGATAGGTTGTTTGTGCTGTCTGGAGGCCCTAAGAAGGGTCAAGCAGCATCGAAAGTGTCCATTGCCAGATGGATTAAGGAGGCCATCGCGTCCGCGTATATTTTGAAAGCTAGGGCAGTTCCAAAAGGATTGCGAGCTCATTCGACTCGGGCGCAAGCGGCCTCTTGGGCGGAATGCACGTTGGTGCCGCCAGTGGACATTTGTAGGGCAGCGACTTGGTCGTCTCTGCATTCCTTTATCAAACATTACCGTTTGGATGTGCAGGCGGAGAGGGATGCCTGTTTTGGAGCGACAGTGCTTCAGGCTGGACTCGCAGGTCCCTCCTGTTGACTTTTTTGCACTGCTCTGATACATCCCCAAAGGTTCAGGACTAGCCTGGAGGGACGCAAAGGAAGGTGAAATTAGACTTACCTGCTAATTGCTATTCCTTAAGGAACTCAAGGCTAGTCCTGTATCCCTCCCGTAGATTTGCGTGGACTATAGCCTGAAGCCCCTCGAGTGTGACAGGTAGGTGTTTTTTTGTCTGAGGTGCCGGGGTATAGTCTGTTAAGGGGGGATGTTCTTTCTATGGGGGTATGGGGCAGAACGTTTTCTGGAAATAAGAATCTCAGCATGTGTTCCGGTTCTGTCTTCTTTGGCGGATGCTTGAACACTGTCAGTTTGGGTTTAACCCATTTGGACTATTAAGGATACTTTATGAGTAGTTTATAGAAAGGTTTTTCATACAGTTTCCACTTAATTGTTGCTCTGGTGAGTTTGCTTTGTCAATAGGTTACTGGCATCAGGGGGCGGATCCTGGCTACTTATACTGGTGTCATCAAAGAGGTGTGACGTTTCTCAGTCTCCAAGCTGCTGGAGGAGGAGCAAGAACCCAAAGGTTCAGGACTAGCCTGGAGTTCCTTAAGAAACAACAATTAGCAGGTAAGTCTAATTTCACCTTTTTTTTGCAAAATGGCACAGGTCATATAATGCAGATTAAAGCAAATATCTCTGGATTGCTAGTCATTTTGGAGCTGACCAATTCTGTGACTTCAGGGTCTACAATTCTTATAAAGACAAACACACAAGCTTTGCAAATCACCCAAGATGTTACTTTTATTTATTTTATTTATTTATTTAACTATTTCTTTTATACCGCCCCTTCCAGAGATCAAGGGCGGTTTACATATAACAGGTTAACAGTCTTGTACACAGTTTGTATACATTTTACATAGAACAATAGAAATCAACTATTTACATTGAACATTGTACACAGTTTGTATACATTTTACATAGAACAATAGAAATCAACTATTTACATTGAACAGTAAATGTAAACTTTGTAAGTATTAAAGAAAAACAATAAGCAGAGACATCTTTTAAGTATTAAAGCAAGAACTTTGTAGGTATTAAAGCAAACACATCAAACTTTTTACAAATGTATATTTACAGTGTGTGGTGTGTGTGTTGTGTGGGGCAGATATTGGTGTAGGTGTTGGAATTTAGTTCCTTTTTTTTGTCGTCTTTGGGGCGTGTGAGTGGGGGGGGGGGGGCAGGCTTGTGTTTACATTGTTTGGTTTAAGGGAGTTTGTGCATGTGTGACCAGGTTTGTTGTGGAGCTAGCTTTGGGGTAGTAGGGGACTTCGAAGTGTTCAGTGAACAGGTAGGTCTTTAATTCTTTTCTGAATTGGAAGAGGTCTCTTATGGTGCGAAGTTCAATAGGGAGGTCGTTCCAGAGTGTAGGAGCAGTGAATGAGAATGCTCTGGAGCTAGTGGTGTTCTTAGTTTTGCGGATGGTTTTTGGTATGATGAGCGAGTGGGCTGCGTTTTGTCTGAGGGTCCTTGTCGAAGTTGGAGATTGCAGTAATGTGGATAAGTGTGAGGGGGTTATGTCGTTTATGAGTTTATAGGTTGTTAGGATGATTTTATATTTAATTCGACTGTTTATAGGGAGCCAGTGGAGGTCTAGCAGTATAGGGGTTACGTGGTCTGTTAGGCGAGCTTTAGCAATCACTTTTGCACAGATGTTTTGTGCTCTTTGAAGAAGGTATGTGCTTTTTTGCGGGAGGCCTATTAGGAGACTATTGCAATAGTCAAAGTGAGGGGTGATCAGTGTACCTACTACGGATCTAAAGTCTGGTGTTTCTAGGAGTGGCCTTAGGTGTTGAATTGTTTTGAGTTTATAGAAAATGGTTTTTACTGTTTGTTTTATGTGTGGTAACATGGTGAGAGTGTGGTCTATTATTACTCCTAAGTATTTTACCTGTTTTTCTGACAGGTATGGAGGTTTTGTTGATAGTGATTATTTCCGGGTAGGTGTTCTCAGTCATAGATGATCTTGTCACAAACATTGCCTCAGTTTTTTTGAAGTTTATGCTGAGGTGGTTAGTTTCCATCCAGGAGGTGGTTTCAGCCATGCATTTGGATAGCGAGTCATATGTAGGGTTTTTAATGGTTATGGGGGTAGCTAGCATGATGTCATCGGCATATATAAAGTGGTTAATCTTGTGTTTTTTAAATATGTTTGTTATCGGTTGCAGGTACAGGTTAAATAGGAGGGCTGATAGGGCTGATCCTTGGGGTATTCCCTGTCCTTGGGGGAATGTTTCTGATGCTTGTTGGTCAATTTGGACGCGTATTAATCGGTGTGAAATGTAGGATTTGAACCAGTTAAGGACAGTCCCGCCTATTCCTAGATTTTCTAATCTGTTGATCAGTGTCAGATGATTAATGTTATCGAATGCGGCTGAGATATCTATAAATAGGAGTAAGTAGCCTTGTTGTTTGTCATCTGTGCCCTTGATGAGGAAGTCCATAAGGGTGATTAGGAGGGTTTCTACTCCATGGGATGGGCGGAAACCAAATTGGTGTGAGTCAAGGGGTTTGTATTCATCAATGTGTTCCTGTAACTGAATTTGAATTGTTTTCTCTATAATTTTGGCTATGAACGGAATGCTGGCTATAGGTCTGTATGAGTTTGGATCTTTTGAGTCTAGCTTATTATTTTTTATTATTGGTCGGAGTGTTGTGAGTTTTAGGGCATCAGGCATGATGCCCTGTGAAAGAGATTGGTTAACTATGTGTTGTAGATTTACCGCCAGTTCCTCTTTCGCACACTTAATCCATGAAACGGGGCATGGGTCGAGTGGGGAGGTGGTGGTGTTTATCATTGTTATGATTTTGAGAAGTTGTTTTTGTTCTATCAACTGGAAACTTGTCCATTCATGCGTGGTTTTCGTGTTTGATAATAAAGAAGTTGGGGTAGTGGGCTTGTTTTTTAGTTTTTCTGCAAAATGATTTGCTAGTGTTTGTATATTAATTGCTTGTTTAGGTTCGCTGTTATTAGCTTTGGTTAATGTTTTTACTATCGCGAATAACTCCCTTGGGCGGTTGATGGATGAGTTTATTACTTTAGAGTGGTAGTCTCTTTTTGATTTGTTAATTGCGTTTTTGTATTCTATAAGTAGGACCATGTATTGGGATTTGTTTTCATCAGATTTTAGTTTTCTCCATCTCTTTTCTTGTCTACTCAGTTGTTTTTTTAGTTTTCTCAGCTCTTTCGTGAACCATTTTTCTGTCTTTTTTGTTTGTTTGTGTAAGACTTTTGTGTGGACAGCTGCTTTTTGAATAGTTAGGTTCCAATTAGATATGGTTGAGTTGATGTCTGGTGTGGTTGTGTCTAGTTTGGGTAGTACTTTGTCGAGGAATGTGTCTTTGTCAAGGTGTTTGAAGCGTGATATATGCGGGGTTGTGTTCCCATTATTTTTTGGGACTTGTGCTGATAGCTGGATTGTGATTAGATGGTGGTCTGACCAGGGTACTTCGGTTATACTCGGGGTGGTATGTATTAGGTGACTGTAGAGTGAGGCTGGGAGGAAAATTACGTCAAGTATGTTGCCTCTTTTGTGTGTAGGAGCGTGTATTATCTGTGTGAACCCCATTTGTGACATGGCATCTATGAAGTTATCTGATTGGGAATGGTTCAGTGATGGAAGGTTGAAGTCACCAAGGAGTATAAATGGTTTGCTTTGTGACGCTGTGCATGCAAGTTCTAGGATAGGGGTGAGATTTTTTTGATCAGATGAGGGGGGTCTGTAGATGAGGGTGAGAGCCATGGTTTTATTTTCTATGTTAACAATGTCCATACCATCTATATTATTTAGGTTTGTAAGGGTGAATTTTAGGTCATTTTTGGTGAGGATCAATACACCCCCTCCTCTTTTACTTAGGCCTCATGAGGCATTATTTTGTCTTAACAGTATTACTAGTAAGAGAAATTGAATTTGTTAAAACAAGGGGAGGGGGTGGCAGGGGAGGGGACTATCTGGAATAGAGGAATGTACTATAATAGGCTGCATTTCCATTTTTATTTGGTAGCTGTCATTTCTGAAATGTAAAATTGTTGGTGTGATAAACTGCTGAAAACATGGATATTGGGTAATAATAGTCATGGCTCTTTTCACCATGAGCTGATCTTCAGTTTGAACCTAAAGAAGAGGCCATCTTTAACGTAATGTTGATATTAGAAAGCAGGACGTTCACAAAAATAAAATTGATTTTATATTCTCCTGAGTTACATGTTTCTATTTACTACCAACAGTAACAATATGAAAATCAGTGGGGAACTCTAAATTACTTGATTTATTACAACCTATACCATGTACTTGACATACAGTGCACAAGCTTCATTTTGTTGTAAGCCCCAGAGAAATTCCAGTATTTTGCCCTTAGCAGTTTTAAGGCCTATGGTTATAGTATCAGGAGTAGCGATACATTATTGAACATACCAAGAAGGATTTGGATATTAAGACTGATGAGGTGTTCACAGGAGAGTCTATATGCTAAAGGAATGGAAAGAGGTTCATAATCATTACTTACCATATCTGCTGATGCTCTTGAAAATAAACACTATTTAGTATAAATGCATGCAAAACATTGAGTTAAGAAGACAAATCAGCTGAAAATGGTCTATTACATTTTGCATGTTCTCAGATTTATATTTGTACTTGGCAGTAAAGTTCATAGTAGTACTAACAAAAATGGCTCTGATCTCACAGTGCTGCCCCCTAGTGTGAGACCAGAGGGCATGACCGGGTGATTGCAGCCATTGTTGAGAAGCTGTGATGAAGGAGGCACGAGTGGAAAGGACTGCTCCTGCACCCTATTACCACTACAACACCATGGATAGGGGGAGGGGAGGGGTAGGTGGCATTGGGGTCCCTGACTAGCTGGGAACTCACTTTTTGGAGAGAGAAGGTGGGAGGGAGGGGTCTCAGGGGCCCAGCTGGCTAGCTGTGAGTAATACTTGGGCATCGGGAGGGTGGATGAGAGGAACATAAGAACATAAGATATGCCATACTGGGTCAGACCAAGGTCCATCAAGCCCAGTATTCTGTTTCCAACAGTGGCCAATCTAGGTCATATTTACCTAGGAGTTTTTCCCAAGAGACACAAGTTCCACAATGCTTGTACTGGGTCAAGCATTGATATCTTCGGTCACTTCTTAATAATGGTTTATGGACCTTTCCTCCAGGAACTTGTCCAAACCTTTTTTAAACCCAGCTACACTAACAGCCTTTACTACATCCTCCGGTAACAAATTCCAGAGTTTGATTACACGTTGAGTGAAAAAATATTTTCTTTTATTAGTCTTAAATAGTTTACCCTATAGATTCATTGCATGTCCCCTAGTCTTTCTATATTCTGATAAGGTAAACAATCGATCTACGTTTACCCGTTCCACTCCGTTCATTAATTTATAGACTTCTATCATATCTCCCCTCAGCCGTCTCTTTTCCAGGTTAAAGAGCCCTAACCTTTTTAGCCTTTCTTCATAGGAGTATCCTTCCATCCCCTTTACCATTTTGGTGGCTCTTCTCTGTACCTTTTCTAAAATCGCTATATCCTTTTTAAGATACGGCGACCAGAATTGCACACAATATTCAAGGTGCGGTCTCACCATGGAACGATATAGAGGCATTATAATATCTTTTGTTTTATTTTCCATTCCTTTCCTTATCATACCTAGCATTCTATTTGCTCTCTTGGCTGCCGCTGCACACTGGGCCGAGGGTTTTAACATGGTATCCACAATGACACCTAAATCTTTTTCCTGGGTGGTGGTTCCTAATGTGGAACCTTGCATCGCGTAACCATAGTTTGGGTTGTTCTTCCCTAGGTGCATAACCTTGCACTTGTCCACATTAAATTTCATCTGCCATTTTGATGCCCAGTCTTCCAATTTATCAAGATCCTCTTGCAATTTTCACAATCCTCTTGGGTTTTAACAACTTTAAATAGTTTTGTGTCATCTGCAAATTTGATAACCTCACTCGTTATTCCACTTTCCAGGTCATTTATGAATATGTCAAAAAAGCAGCGGACCCAGCACAGATCCCTGGGGTACACCACTATTCACCTTTCTCCATTGGGAAAATTGGCCATTTAGCCCTACCCTCTGATTTCTATCTTTTAACCAGTTCCTGATCCACAATAGTACACTGCCTCCTATCCCATGACTCTTTAGTTTTGCCAAAAGTCTCTGATGAGGGACCTTGTCAAAGGCTTTCTGAAAGTCCAGATACACAATATCAACCAACTCACCTTTGTCCACCTGTTTATTCACTCCTTCAAAAAAACATAACAGATTAGTAAGACAAGATCTTCCTTGTCTAAAGCCATGTTGGCTGTCTCCCATTAGGTTGTGACTATCTACATGCTGAGTAATTTTATTCTTTATGATGGTTTCTACCATTTTTCCCAGTACTGACGTCAGGCTCACCAGTCTGTAGTTTCCCGGATCACCCCTGGAACCCTTTTTAAAAATTGGTGTTACATTGGCGATCCTCCAATCTTCAGGTATTAGAGATGATTTTAATGATAGTTCACAGATTACTGATAGCAGTTCTGCAATTTCATATTTCAGTTCTTTCAACACCCTTGGATGTATACCATCCGGCCCAGGTGATTTGCTACTCTTCAGTTTATCTAATAGTTGTAAGACATCTTCCCGATGTGTCGATATTTCCTTCAATTCTTCCGCACCTTTAAATACCACTTCAGTCATGGGTAACATCCCTACATCTTCCTCAGTAAAGACCGAAGCAAAGAATTCATTCAGTCTCTCCGCTATCGCCTTGTCGCCTCTTAGTGCTCCTTTAACCCCTTTATCATCTAATGGACCAACTGACTCTCTCACAGTTTTTTTGCTACGAATGTACTTGAAAAGGTCTTTATTTCACGTTTTTGCTTCCGCAGCAAGCTTCTTCTCAAATTCTCTCTTTGCCTACCTTATCAATGCCTTGCATTTGACTTGCCAGTGCTTGTGCTGTTTCCAGGTTTTGTCGTTTGGCTCTTTTTTCCATTTCCTGAAAGATGCTTTTTTGGCAACAACAGCCTCTCTGACCTCACCTTTAAACCATGCTGGCAGTTTTTTTGACTTCCTTCCACTTTTCTTAAAGCGTGGAATACAGCTGGTCTGGGCTTCCAAGATAGAATTTTTCAACAACACCCAAGCTTGATGTACGTCTTTAACCTTCGCAACTGCTCCTTTTAGTTTTTTCTTAACTGTTTTCCTTATTTTATCATAGGGTTGTCTGACTGGCTAGCCAGGCTTTGACATTGGTTAGGGGGTGCACTGATCCTCCTAGATAATTCTACATGGGGATCGAGAGCTGTCTGGGAGGGGATGGTGCTGAAGGGGGAAGCCACATTTCTTGGTATTATTGATGCTGCGGATCTTTACATCCACGTCACCAATATTGTCAGATCAGGGGGGCCAGTTGGGGTATGGTGGGGGCACTGTAGCAATCAGGAAAACAGAGATAGTGAGAGCTCTGACCACCATCTGATTGCTACCTGTCCTACCCTTTCACTTACCACGGAGACTCACGATACCTGCATTAGCATGCAACACGGGACTTCCTGCGCTACATGCCCATGCAGGGATCACTGGTCTCTATGGTAACTCCAAAACCTCTATGGTATCTGCAGAGGGAAATCTGGAAATGCCTCAGGCAGCTACTGTGGGGGTTTGGATTTACCATGGGTCTTATGCAGCTTTCACAGCATGATAGCTGCAAGAGGCTACTGTGGTTTAGTAGACATTCCCCTCCTTTTTCCTGCTGGGATTCCTTTCACTATGCAGTGCTTTTAAAGCACAGTAATGTTGTAGTGTTTACAGAATTTCAAGTGGATGGGGCATGCTACTTTCTCCAGGAACAAGCAGGAAGTCAGTCCTCACTTATGGGTGATGTCGGCACCGACGGAGCCCGTGTGAAGCAATTCCTCAGCTTTCAAAGAAAGCCTTTGGGATTGCTGCCCTGCATGCGTGGTCCTCTTCCTGCCAAAGGGTGCCATCTTAATCAGTCTCCCTTTTTCCGCAGAGCCCTTAAGACACACATCCTTGTCCCTCGGGAAAAGGTTTTTCTATTCTGGCCCTTCGGCCTTTTTTCTGGTTGCATCGGTCCTCTCCCATCCTCCCCGATGCCCCCGCTTCAGCTGTGGGCTAGGGGATTCATTTTTTCATTTTTTCTTGCTTCAGGCCCCTTTCACGCCCTTTTTCTAACCACTGGCCTCGAGGGCATTCGACCTCACAGGGGCTGTTTTCACCCCCATGACAATTGGCTTCAAAAAATGTGACGAATGTTCCAAAAATATGTTGCTTACGGACACCCACGATAGTTTTCTGCGGTGTCTGGGGGCTGACCACAACCTGGAGCTCTGCTTGCTCTGTAAGAAAATGTCCACTAAGGTCTTGCTAAGCCATAAGCAGAAGTCAGATGACATTTTCGGTAAGGCTGCCCTGGGGTCCCCGGTGGCGCCCCACTCCACCGATCCACCACTTGCGGGGTCCCCCGCAGTGACTCCATGTCCCAGGCATCACTCCAACCATAGTTCACCTGAGGTGGAATGGTGAAAGAAGACGACGACCTCAAAGTCACTGTCGGGGGTTCTGGATAAGTGTGAGTGGTCTCGCGCTTGTTCCCTCAGCCCTCCCCGTCGTTCCCGAAAGTCGGACAAGGAGAGGCCTCAAAAAGGTAACTCGTACAGATACAGAGGCCTCCAGTGATGGCACCAGGTGTCCTAAGGGTTGTCCCGGTGAGGACCACCTCTCCTCCTCCACGCTAGACCCTGTAACCCTGGTGTCGGCGTCACAGGGACCCATCCCTGAGTGGGAGTCCCATATGCTGGCACTAGAGCACAGCGTTTCTGCCTTCCTAGCTGCCCAACACGGCTGGCTCGCGCCTCGGAACTGAGGGTCCCTTGACTGGAGTCCCAAAAACTGCCTTGAAAACCCCCGAGAGCCATGGGCCTTGTGAGGATTCTCGGCAGTGGTCTCGCTTGCCATCTCATTCCTTTGGGGTGAGGACTTCCAGAGTCAGTGCCTCGGACATGGGGATCAGCCCGACTCCAAGTCCTTCTCGGGCTGGTAATCGGATGGGAACACATCCCCTGAAACCCACACCCATAGGGACCTTCCTTCTGACTCGTCCCCTCCCACCTCGCAAAGGTGGTCGCCTCCTGAAGATACCTCCTTCTTGGTATTTGTATGGGATATGACTTGGGCCCTCAATCTGCCTACCCAGACCGAGGAAGAGTCAAGGGCAGAGGAACTCGACATCTTGCAATATTAGTCTCCCCCTAGGGAGTCTCTCACGGTCCCTGTGCCATCCATCCTGACCCGGCTGCTTGTCCGCATGTGTGAAGCACCCGCCTCGGTCCCTATTGTCAGTAAAAGACTTGATGCCATGTACAGAGTCCAGCGCAGTCCTGGGTTTCGAAAGACCCATCTTCCCCATAACTCCATGGTAGTGGAATCCACAATGTGGAAACAGAAGAGCCCGAAGTTGCACTCTCTGTTCCTGACTGGTGGAGAATCCCATGCCCTCGATGCCCTCAGGCACAAGGCTTACCAAGGATCCATGCTGGCATGCCACATCCAGGCGTACCAACTATATATGGGAATGTTCCTTCGCCACCTCACTAAAGAGCTCGGTGGTTTCTCTGCAGACCTCGGAGGTGAACACTTTTTCAGATTTCAGACACTCCTGAGATGGGTCACGGACTGCTCCAAATACCTTTCCCATGCTGCATATGACGGATTTGAGTCTTCCGCCCATGTGGCAGTGGCTGGCATCGGAGCCCAGTATCAAGCGTGGCTCCAATCCTCAGACCTGGAACAGTGAATCCAGGAGAAACTCTTGGATGTTCCCTGCCTCAGCAAACAACTGTATGGAAAACCCATGGAGGACAAGGCAGCCGAGATCGAGACAGAGTTTGTGACCGGCACCCATCTCGTTTGAAAAACCTCTTCTCTTCCCCAGAATAAACAGCACAGTAAGAAACCTTTCTTCCAGAGGAAGGGGCTCACTTACCGGGGATACCCACCCTATCCACCTGCCCCTGCACCAGCGTCCAGCGACCAAGGCAAAGGAGGGGGGCTCAGGGTCACTGGAAACCTAAGAAGCCCAAGACACAACCACAGGCACCATCCCAGCCATCCTCTGGTTTTTGACACCAAATGCATAGCCTCTTGCCTCCCGGTGGCACCCATGCCATTGGGAGGACATCTGTCCCTTTTTGACCCCAAGTGGGAGGCCATCACATCAGACACCTGGGTCCTCCAGATAACTCGGGATGGTTATCGTCTTCATCTGGCCAGACTCCCTCCTCCCTTCTCCCCAGCAGAGCCTACTCGGCTTCCCTCGCACCAGACTTGCTTACAGCAAGAATTGAACAACCTCTTCGGTGTTGTTGAAAAATGCTATCTTGGAAGCCCAGACCAGCTGTATTCCACGCTTTAAGAAAAGTGGAAGGAAGTCCAAAAAACTGCCAGCATGGTTTAAAGGTGAGGTCAGAGAGGCTGTTGTTGCCAAAAAAGCATCTTTCAGGCAATGGAAAAAAGAGCCAAACGACAAAACCTGGAAACAGCACAAGCAATGGCAAGTCAAATGCAAGGCATTAATAAGGCAGGCAAAGGGAGAATTTGAGAAGAAGCTTGTTGCAGAAGCAAAAACGCGAAATAAATACTTTTTTAAGTACATTCGTAGCAAAAAACTTGTGAGAGAGTCAGTTGGTCCATTAGATGATAGAGGGGTTAAAGGGGCACTAAGAGGCGACAAGGCCATTTGTGGGTTGGCCATGCTGGTCTCCAGAGGAGGTGTTCCCTAACTCCCTGTGTGGTCCGGCACATACCTGTGTGTTTGCCTGACCTACACACATCAGCCGACACACCCACCATGGCACCATGATATCCTTACAATACATGGGTGATGTGTTCTTAGATAGAGCGGGAGGTGGGTGGCCCTGAACACATCGCCAGGCACCACTACCATGACACTAGGATTTCTACTATACCTCTATGGTCAGGACTAAGGCCTCCTGTGAATAGGGCAGTTGTGAGTGACTGCAACAGGAGCATGGCCCACCACACCTAGTTGAGCTATTAACATCAGTGATCTGGTCTGGGGCCTCCTGGAGTTAGGGCAGAGCTGTGAAATCCCAACAGGTGCAGGTACCCTAACCCCAGCATCTATAATGGTCCTCTGTGATCAGGTAAGGGCCTCCTGGGGATAGGGCAGATGTGTGACCTGAAACTGCATACACTACCATAATATCTGGATTTATTACATACCTTTGTAATCAGGTCTCAGGGCTCCTGGGGGTGGGGTGGATTGGAACACAACCACAGCTGCACCTACCATACCATCAGGATCCATAACAGACCTGTGTAATCAGGTTTGGGCCTCCTGGGAATAGGGCAGATGTGTGACATGACCCTGCATAACCTACCACAATATCTGGATTTCATACAGACCTTTGTAATCAGGTCTCAGGACTCCTGGGGGTAGGGTGGATTAGAACACATCAACAGTAGCAAATACTATAACACCAGGGTGACTGACAGACCACTTGAATCAGGTCTCAGGCCCCCTGGGTTAGGGAAGATGTTTTAACCTGCAACTGCATAAACAACCATAACACCAGGATGGATAACAGACCACTTTGATCAGGTCTCAGGACTCCTGGGGGTAGGGTGGATTAGAACACATCAACAGCAGCAAATACCATAACACCAGGGTGACTGACAGACCACTTTGATCAGGTCTCAGGCCCCCTGGGTTAGGGCAGATGTTTTAACCTGCAACTGCATAAACAACCATAACACCAGGATGGATAACAGACCACTTTGATCAGGTCTCAGGCCCCCTGGGGGTAGGACAGATATTTTAACCTGCAACTGCATAAGCGACCATAACACCAGGATGGATAACAGACCACTTTGATCAGGTCTCAGGACTCCTGGGGGTAGGGCAGATGTGTGAACCCACAACTGCATACACTACCATACTAACAGAATTTATTACCGACCTCTGTAATCAGGTCTCAGGACCCTTGGTAATAGGGCTGATATGTGCCCGTGCCATGGCTGGTACACAGCAAATGGTGGCGCCGCCAAGATGCATGGCGTAGCAGGCTTTCTGCCCTTTGTCCAGGCTGCTTCATAGGGTGCCTTATGATGTACTTCCTGCCACGCCATGCTGTGAGGCACCTTGGGGTACACGGCTACGGTGAAAAGATTTATGCTGCAGACACACATTGCAGAGATGTGTCTGACTATTCCTACCATGATATACGTCTTAGGCATTTATCTTGATGTTGGCACAGTGGAGTCTCGAATCCCTCACCACTGGCTGTGAAGGCATTGTATTAACCAGTGTGCTATGCCTTTTAACATAGCAATGGTTGGCTACACAGCAACACCTGGTCATCTGCACACACTTTCTGCTCTGCTTACCGGGATAGTGTAAGGACACAGCTAGGGCACTTTACAGGGCACCTTAGTTTGGGCAACTGAGCTGAGGGTGCTTTGGGGTGTGCACACTGATTTCAGATCTATGTCAGACTGTTACAGGCATAAACGGCCGTAGCCTCGAACAGTTTTACTGACGGACGCACTTTGTATATAGCTCACCAGCTAATCTAGCAACCTGCAGCCCACACTACTCTTCCAACATACCCACTGCATGCGACTGGCCACACTTTTAAAAATTGTTTCATGTGGTAAAACGCTCTGATGTAATGATAATACGGTATATTATATCTGTCCAGATACATCAATATACAGGCTGTCAGACGGCTGCCTGGGTGAGAATGTTCACAGTCTTGGCAAGTGCATATATCAATATGATTTGCAAGGGATTGTGGGCAATGCAGTCCATTCACACCAGACACAGCTGCTCACAATAATTAGTTGTGCTTGAAGGTAAAGCCAATAAGATATTTATTTATGGGGTTATTTCTCCCAACACAGATATGCTTGGTAGCACATAAATCAGGTTACTTGCTTTCAGTGTTAAACTTGGAAAAACAAAATCAGGAAAACAACATTTGAACTTGTCAGTCAATCAAAGCAAAAGAAATAAGACCTGGTTGGTACCAAACTGGTCTTTTCTGTAGGCTTTAGCTAATATTTTCTTAGCAGTGTATCAAACAACAAACAAAAGCCACAAAGAAGAGAAAAACTGTTCTTTTCAGGTTAACTTCTTATATCTTCACACATAGATTCAGAAGTGATTCCCTCAGAGCTCACAAGCAATTAGGTAAGGCTCAATTGCTAGCAGTTATCCAGCTGAAACCCCTTAGCTGGCTTGCTTTCTACTGAGGTAGCTCAAAATCCTATTCAGGAGCTTTTCTGAATAGATTAAAGAACAAGTTTGTATTTCTTTGTGATGGTTGTTGTATTTTATAACAGAAAATCACCAAAGGAGTTTAGACAGAGAGCAGTCCATGTAAACACATCCTTCATCTGCAATCACTCCCCCTTCTTCAACAATCATGGGTTCAATATCATGGATTGGCACAGATGAATTTCTCAATGGAGCACTTTCAGGAGAATACTTGTTTCCCTGCTGTCTTTCAAGGTTATAGCTAGGGCATAGATCAGTGTTCATACCTGAGCTTCCATTGCTGTTAGAGTTCCTCTCTATGTAGCCTGGCCAGTATGTAGTCCAGTTCTTATGTCCAGCCTTCCAATCCAGATCCCTGGACACTGGATCTCTCTTCACATACCTTCTGGCAAGGGTCTTAGGGTCCCTTCCACGTGCAGCCGTCTCCCTCACAGGTACCGTCTGGAGATTCCTAGCTCTGCAGCACCATTCCTCTGGCTTTCCCCAGTCCAATGGTATATGCTGGCCCTTGGAATGCCTCCCAGTATACGTACTGCTCCAGACTCCTCTAGACCTCCCAAAGGCTTTTCTCTTCTTTCTTCCAAAGGGTTTCTTGCCCTCTCTGTCCGTCCGGTTTGGCTTCTGCTTCTGATGATCCTCCAGATGATAAAGATGATGAGGCTCAAGCTGATTCTCTGTAGAATAAACTCTACCTTTATTCTGCTTAGATGAGTGCTCCACCCTAACACAGCGCAGCTGTGCTGAATCAGGCCCTGCCCTTTGAGATGAGTGCTTAGGGATTACCTCATAGCCCTCCTGATTGAACACACCTTTCCCCACTTCAGCTCCTCTAATGGCTGTTGGAAACCTGGTGCATTCTGGGACTGGTAGTCTTTTATGGCAAAATTCTGTTTTCTTATTTCTACCAGAACTGACAGGTTGCTTGTTCAGAGTCACTTCACCTTTTCTATAGCTCCTTCCTGAGCTATGATAAGCTTCCTTATCACAAGGCCCACTAGGGTATTGAATCCATGACCTCTCCCACTGAGGTTATTATATTAACCATTGTCCTACATCAATATTGGTTGTAACTAAACTATGGCTAGCTACTGAACCAATGCAGGTCACCAGACACACTGTCTGATGTGGCTCCCAGGATAGGTTAGCACCAAGAGTATCCATGATGCAATTCACATGCAGAACAGCAGTCTACATCTGCTCACCAGATGGGGTTTGCATCTCTGCAGCACTTCAACTGGGTAAGGGGACTGACCGTGCGTGTTACTGTCATAGTGTGCCTACTGACCATGCCATTGTGCGTGTTCTGTGATCACCCTGAAGGTAAAGTCATGTGGACAGCACCAGGTCCACAGTACCCGGGTTGTTTGTGGTAGGTTTTGCTGCAGTTCACCATCACTCTGAGGTATTGTGTCTGAGGTATTCTTTGCAGACAGTGTCTGAGGTATTCTTTGCAGACAGCCTTAGGAGTTTTCTATGTCCATTTCTATTTGCCAGTAATGTGTAGCCCGTGTGGACCATGATGCTTGCAACATAATGCATATTCAGTGAGGTTGCCATGGACACCTGTTTTTGGAGCAGGGGTGTGTCTGGACTCACATGATGAAGATATATGTAGCAAGCCCGCCCTCTGTGGGTCAGGGTAGGGAACATGACCTGCGAACAACAGACACACACTATCACTGTTTGCAATAGGGCCAGTTGAGGTAAATGATGATGGACTGTGGGACCAGCAACCCCCAGCCAACTGGCGAACAGAGAGCTGATGCAGATCTGCACATGGAATTGGACCACTGGCAGACAGGTAGTGTGCCTGGTCAGCTCAGCTGCCCCCCCCCCACTACGATCTGACATTCCCCAGCAGAGGGCAGTCAGTGTGCACCTGCTGCAATCTACAAGGTGTTGCAGCCTTACACATGCTAACTGCAGACAGTCTGCTAGCACATACATAGTGCATGTTCCAAAAGGAACAATGTGCACCCAGGCGTGGGATCTGGCACACACACCAAGCAGGTTTGTCAGTGATTGGGCCCCAGAAATGGGAACCCACAAATATCACTTACAGAAACTGTGTATAGCATTATGTGGGAACCTGGACATGCCATGGTCATTACTCGGTCAGAGTGGGACTGACCTCCCAGCATGACATGCTGTGGCCACTGTGTCCTTGCAGGTGGTGGATGCGTACTACAATATCCCAGCTATTGCCCTATGCCCTGTACACATGCATCCCACCCAGACCGCCCTGTCTGGCCCATACCCACAATACCTTGGCCCTCATTATGCAACAATGGCAGGCTAACGCTGGAAACTGTGCAAGCATTGTGGGCTCAGTAAGGTGTAGGCATCCGCAAAACACTGGATAGACATATACTGTCATGAGGTAGAGTCATCAGAGCCTATGGAAATAGGTAGAACAGATGAAAACAGATCTGAAAATGACAGCTCAGATCAGCACATGGAGCAGAGTTGCTATAGGCAACCAAAACAAACACTATCACATGGTGGGAGAACACGCCCGAGCAGCAAGCAGTTTCCTGATTCATTAGGAAATGAAGGGCAGCTGAGAAGGGGTGGAGTCCAACCAAACACAGGGACACGCGTAGTTAAAACATGCTCACCTGAGGTTAGTGAGGAGAGGAGAAGAAGAGGCAGGGCGAGGAGCAGAACAAGTTCCAGTTCTAGAAGCAGAGACACAGGAGTGAGAGAGAGTTCAGAAGCCAGCAGAACTGAAAGGTATACGGGAAGAAACACAGCAGCCTGTTGCAGAGAGCAGTGCCCAGCTAAGGACGTGCCCGGTGAAACTTACCAGAAAGCTAGGAGAAGCTACGGTACAGAAGCCAGGCTCAGGAAAGCTGAGGAGTTTTATCTTCCTAAAACCAGGTACAGCACAAGAGGGAAAGTCTGTCCTGGGGAAAGTTTTATGCTTAAGGAAAAGCCAAGACAGAAAGGCAGAGAAACGTCTCCGTCTCAGCAGTGCTCTGATAACTCACTCACACACAGGAGCTCAGAGAAAAGGCAGTTGGGAGGTAGGCCAATTCCGTCTAATAGAAGAGCCTTTGAATATAGTGATTTGCCCTGTACGTATAAGGAGTTGTGTGACTCACAAAGGGAGCTCTCAAGAGAGGGTGGTAATTATTCACTGCACTCTCTTAACCAGGAAGAAGGGAAGTGTAATTACCGAGAACAGAGTTTGCCTAAAGATAACGTTTTCTATAACCCTGAAGAATGTTATTCAGAGGAGGAACCAGAGGAAATGCAATGTAATGATTATGAAGAAGCAATATCAGATACATGCATGGACTGTACTTTAATTATGTCAGATGACATTACTTCTTTCTGCTGAAGAAGCTGTTAAAGTATAAGCAAACTGCAGTGAGGAAAACTTACCTGTTTTGAATGGACTGTTTGTGTTACTTTTGAGTTCAGCTGAAGATAAGCATATTTTGGTTCCAGTTTGTTCCTTTTTATTTTTGTACCAGAAGCATGGTGTTTTGCCTTTTGTTCCCATTGCTTTAAAAAATCCACCCGGAAGGGGAATTAAAAGTCCTGTTTGAAAGCCTTACTATTCATCCACGACTCACCTTCTTTATTCAGCAATTGGGACTACAACTCCCAGAGGGCATTGTAATCATCCACTTTTGCTAGTATTGAAGTAGCCCCGGTGAATTATCCAGGCTCCAGCTCTGGGGACCCTCACCGGGTGACAATACACACTCCAACACCTATTTCTGCATTGTGCAACGGTAGAGGTGGCTGCCAGCCTTGGCCGCCACACCAGTCCTGGGCACTGTACAGGCAGTACGAAGGTACGCAATACTATTAGGGTTACTCTCCGGGGTGGTAGACAGTGTTGTAAACACATGTGGCAGCAAACTCCACAGATATCAGAAAGTTTGGTATGATGAATCTATTTTACCAAATTGTTTTAAGTTAGCTTTTGTGATCACACATTAATCATAGCAAGCTTTTGATGCATATATGAAATGTGTTTCCATGGATCTGACCGCATTGCTAAGGCATACAGGTGCAGGTGGTGGTAGCTGCTGCTCTGCGCATGGCCCAACAGCCTGACTCTCCATGAGGCTTTGTATAGTGGGGCCCGTGGGTGTGGGTGTTTGTGCATCTGTTGGCCGCAGCTCTGGTGCAGACGGTCCAGACTCCGGTCCTGGTGGGCCAAACATGATTCCGGTTTGCTGGATGTTGCTAATGAATATGCATGGATACATTTGCATACAATGGGGGCAGTGCATGTAAATGCATCTCATGGATATTTCTTAGGGACATCCTGACAACCTGAATGGTGTTTGCACCTCCAGGACTGGGGTTGGGAACCTCTGCTCTAGGCAGTGGACATGTTTATGGTGTTTGAACTCTGTAGGGTAAAATAGTGGGGCATGGTCTGCAGATGCCCCAGCTGGGACGTGAACCTGTGACCTTCTGCCTTTGGGCACACTGTCTGTGTGTGCTGCACCACACTGTTACCACAGAGGAAGGTTATTCCCTGGGGATCCCATGACTGTTCCTCAGACAGACCTTATCTGTTGCACTGCATGCCACCCTCCTATACAGGGCTTGGCCTTGCTCTGCTGTGGGCAGCTGCCACTGCCTCCTCCGGTGCCGGCACCCCCTCCACCACTATGCTGACATGCCCTTATGCTGGTGGTGCGCAGTCCCATGCTATCCAGTGTGCTGCTAGGCGGGTGCCTATGGTGTGGGGTCTGGGGTAGGGATGCTGACATGGACATCAGCACATCCCCCCAGCACCGCCTGCCAATGTTCTGTGCCCTTGGGGGTACCTGCTGGGTGCTATCCCCTGGGACACTGTGGGACGCAAACTCGTGGCCATATTGGACCCTGGTCAGTTGCTGTCTTGCTGCTTTTCAGTTTCTGCATTCCTATGTGCCAGGTAGGCATCTGCCTAGTCCACACTGTGCCCCAGCTGGCGCACTGCATGTGCCGCCTGCAGCCCCCTGTACCCCAGTTACACCATCACCATAGTGCCCTTTCCCACGTGCCCACTCTGCTGTTGCTGCACATGTGTAAGCCACAAAGGCAAGCTACCCCATACACACCACAGAAAACCCTCATCAGCACTATTTCTATGTTGGCACATTCACTTTGTGGGGGGACTGTGAATTGACCCTTCCAAAAGTGAGCTCGTCCTTTTTCCTCTTTATAGGTTGTGTTCATTACCACTTGTCATTATTTGTTCTATTGGCCAGCTCAGTGTTTTGAATTTCAATTTTGGTTCTGGTCATATCTGTTTTTTGCCTTTTTGGTTGCTGCACATGTATCACTACTATCCCTTTTCAGGGTCTCCCTGCCTTTGCTGTACATTGCTGACTGAAATGGTTTCTCTGTCCTGCAAATGTGCCTAGCGCAAGGTTTTCACTGGCGCTAATTTTCAGAGCTTCATTTCACGACATTAGTGTACATGGAGCCTCTCCCCACCCACTCTCCGCCCATTGACCCCCCCTTCTCTCCGCCCCTGGGTGGCCTTACTCCGCCCTCTGGGAAGCCTTACTCCACCCTCTGCGCACCTTAATGCCAAAAGAAGACATTATCGCGCGATACATGACGTTCTCGCCCGGTAATGTGCCATTATCGCACGATAACATCATGTATTACGCAATAACATCGCAGCTGCGCCATTAGCGCCGTTTAGTAAACATACCCCATAGTTTGTACCCAGATACCACAGTGTCCTATGGGATATCCTCCTCCTAGGTCTCTAAGATGCTAATTATAGCTAACCTTTTATTTAGTGATATATATTCTAACTCTACCATCTTATTTTTTAGAACTATGGCCTTTGCATGCAGGCATTTTAGAGGTTGTATTTTATTTATATCAATCTGGTTATCAGTTGATAGGGATAATTTGGAATCTTTCAGCTCTGTCTGCTCTTGAGGGCATCTGGGTTACTTTTATCTTTGTTGGAACTGCTGCTTAAAGCAATGACATACAAATAATCTATACAAATATATTTTATTGTGTCTATGTATGTATCTACACCTCTCTCTCTCCCTCCCCCTCCCTCTCTCTCTCTCTCTCTCTCTCTCTCTATATATATATATATATATATAGATAGATATAGATATAGATAGATAGATAGATAGATAGAGAGAGATGTAGGTACATACATAGACACAATAAATATAGCTGTTTGTAAATTGTAAGGATTTGACGTGAAGTTTACAATTGTTTTTTAGAAATTTGTCATACATGCAGGTATTTCAGAGATGCACATTCATGATCCATATCAAGAATAAATTTTAGCGAGGTTGTTCTATAGGCATATAATTGGGCATCATCATCCAGGATAATTAGACAGTTGCGGTGATCTGCATGAGATCTCATGGCCCCTTTCAAGCAGATGGGTTTTATCTACAGTTACTGTAGCAACGTGAGAGCAAGCAGTCTGTTCTTTCAGGTTCACCTCACCATGTTATCCCAGCCACTAGTCTTTTATCAAGATGCTAAATTAGAATGTTTATTTTTGGCATAATTGAATTCATTGTTATTACCTTTCAATTTACCATTAGTAAAGTTTAGACTCATTCATTTTTGTCACGTTTGCCATGTAATTGAACAAAATTGCTAAAAAAAAATATCTATGATCAACTCCTATTATACCTTGTGTGGAAATGAATCTTCCTATAGCACCAAATGCTCACAAAAGTGCTTTGCCTTATGGCAAGAAATAAGACTTTTTATATTAGCTAACAAAAAGCCACCAACTGTTCTTATCTTTTTTGTTAATGTATGCAGTGATTTAAAAATCATTTTGTCACTTTACAGTATTATCCTAGCTTGGAATAATGCAATGGTTTAGTTTGAAATGAGAACCTGAATTGACTAATTATTCGTCTGGGATTACAATTTAAATCCCAGCTTTGAGACTGGTTCTAATACCAAAATCCCACTGATCTAGTTTTCGTTGCTTTAAAGCTTTAACATGCTTGTTTTTTAAGGTTGTCTCAGTGTGAAAAATAGCAGGCCATATCAAGAGCAGATAATCAGCATCACAGTGCTAAATGTTTCTTGGTTAAATCAGAGCTATAATTAATATGAGGTTCTGAAATTGATCGTGTGAGCAAAGAATTAAAAAAAAAACATTTTTCAGAATCAGTATCTGGGATATGTTGAAAGGCTCCCTGGAAAACTAAAACCAACAACTAGGAAGGGAACAAGTCTGCTTTAGCCTGGATGGATGCTAACGTCTGACCTTTAAACATTTGGAGGGGAATTTTAGAAGAGCCGTCCAAGTGCAGACTGGGATGTCTAAGCTAGAATGTCTGGGGGAAAAAAAGCAGGCATGTCCAGGTGCAGAGAAATGATTTCACAAACATGACATGCCCAGTATGGACGTCTGCATGGACATCTACAGAGACATCCGCATAACCGTATCCTAGCATAGTAGGCTATGAACTGGCCAGCAACGGTTCAAATCCCACTGCTGCTGCAGTCGATATTGTGCTGAGTATTGGGGGTAATGATGTGCTTTCTTCTCTACACCCTCTGGATGTTTTTCAGTTAAAATATCTAACATTAGATGGGATGCTGGACATCCGTGATATTTCTGTGATCAGATGGGGACATCCAGGATCCTGGGAAGGCTTTGGCCATGCCTCCTCCACACTCCCATTCATACTGGAACGTCCCCAGAGCTGGCTTCTAAAATGGCTTTGGACATCTCTAAGCATGAATAAGGCTTCTGAAATGACCCCCTTAGTGCATCAGCCTTGTTCTTTGCTCGGGGTCTATCCATAACTGTGACTTTGGAGAAAGAACTTAGGGCTGAGGAACTTGAAATCCTTCAATGCCCTGCAGCCCCAAAGGAAGCTGCTACTCTCCCTATTCATCACATGCTTCACAACCTTATGCTTCGTATATGGGAGACAACCCTAACCATCTCTTCACATACTCGATGACTCGATATAATGTACAGGGTACCGGAGTGTCCCGGATTTCAAAAGACCCAATTACCACACCATTCCATGGTGATGGAATTGGCAATGCATCAAATAAAAAGTGCTAAGATACATTCCTCGAACCCTCCAGGTAGGGAATTGAGAAACCTCAACGCTTTTGGTCGACATTGTTTTCAGGCCTCCATGTTATCAGCCAGAATCAGTTCTTACATACTCTATATGGGTATGTTCTTTAGGGAGGTGGCTAGAGATTTGGAGTCGATAGCTCCTCTTCTCCCTGATGATAAGAGAGCTGATTATCTCACCCTTGTAAAGCATGCCCAGAATGTTTCTGAGTTTAACAGGGCAACTTTTGACTGTTTTGAATGCATCAGCAGAACTTCAGCTATATGTATCAGTGCACGCAGGATTGCTTGGCTCCAAGCATTTAATCTTGAACAATGGGTTGAAGCTAAGCTGGGTAATATCCCTTGCACTGGTGAAAACCTTTCTGGCAAGGATTGGCAGGACAAAGCTTCTCAGCTAGAATCTGAAAACACCACTCTTAATAGACTATCTACGGCCAACCGAGCTAGAAAAAAAGACAGCGAAGAAGAAGAAATACTACCCTTCTTACAACCCTGTGGTTCAGTGTCCAATCCATGCTCCCCAGAAGGGACAGCAGACACCAAAACAACATAGGAAGGTTCAGACTCCTAAGTCACAGCCACCTCAGCAGACCCAACCTCCTCAGGGTCTTTGACTCTTTTCTGGAGAACATAGCCATTCTGCCTCTGGAGATTCCCGATCCCATCCACATTCCTGGCAGACTTTGTCTCTTTGCCCACCGGTGGCATCTTGTAACATTAGAGCAGTGGACTCTCTCCATAATACAGGAGGAGTACAAACTTCATCTACGAAGTCTAACCGCCTCCCCGTCCCCGGAATCCTCCAAGAGAGTTCTCTTCTCATCCTCCTCTCACCGATCTGTTGTTGCAAGAGGTCACCTCCCTTCTCTCGCAGGGCACAATAGAATAGGTATCACTCTCCCAGCAGGGACTGGGCTTTTATTCGCCATACTTTCTCATTCCAAAGAAAACTGGAGGATACAGGCCCATTCTGAACCTCAGAGAACTGAACAAGTATCTACTACGGGAGAAATTCAAAATGATCTCCCATATGTACTCTTCTGCCCTATCTCCAGAGTCAGGATTGGCTCTGTTCTCTAGATCTAAAGGAGGCATATACTCACATACTTATTCAAGCACAACACAGAAGGTTCCTGCGCTTTCTGTTCTAAGGGAGACATTATCAATAGAGTCCTGCCTTTCGGCCTCGCCTCTGCTCCAAGAGTCTTTACAAAGTACATGGCAGTAGTAGCCGCTTTCTTAAGGACTTTCGGGATATTTCTCTTCCTTTACTTAGAAGACTGGCTCATTCGAGCAAGCACCTCTCTAGACGCCAATCTTTCCCTCTCATGCACCATGCAGGTGCTGCAACACTTGGGATTTGTAATAAATCTTCCAAAGTCCCACTCGTTCCCTCTCAAATTCTAGAGTTCATAGGGGCTCTCCTAGACACTCAGCAATCAAAGGCTTTTCTGCCCCAAGCTCGCTGCACTCGACTCATTCAGCTTGCATCTCAAGCATGCCTCAAGAACTTTCTCACTGCTCGAGAAATGCTGCAACTTCTGGGTCATATGGCAGCAACAGTACATGTTGATCTCCAGGAACAAGCAGGAATGAGTCTTCACATATGGGTACGTCGGTACCGACGAAGCCTGCACGGGAACGCTGCCCAGCTTCCAATCAGAAAGCTTTTGGCAGCATCCCTCGCGCCTGCGTGCTGACTTCCCGCCTTCTCCAGAGCCTCTCTTCAGTTTTCGTTTTTCCGCGGAGCCGGCAGGACGTCCTCCTGTCACCGCAGAAACTTTTCTTTTTATTTACTTTAATTACTTTAGTTTTTGTTTTCTTGTGGTTGCAGCTGTATTCCCCGCTACCACCGGTATCGCCGGTGGATTTTTGACTACATTCTGAGAAACTTTTTCTTCAGTTTTTGCCTTAACTTCTTGGGCCTACCAGGCCTCTTCATTATGGAGCCTTCTTTTCCTAAGAAGTGCATTCGATGTGGAAACACCTGTTTCTTTTTAGACACCAATAGTTGATGTCTCAACTGTGTGGGTCCTGACCCTTTTTCCCCTGACTTGTCAGGGGATAATTTTGTGAGGAAACCTTCAGTTTTTAGAGTTTCCCTCGATACCGTTTTTTCCTCGGCAGTGAGGGTACCCGGTTTCTCCACTTCACAGGATCAGGTAACCCACAAACAGTCTGTTAAGACTAGTCAATGCTTGAGTGGTATGTCCCATGCCCAGCATGGTGACGGCTCCGGCCTTACCCTCAAGAATTCATTGGCATTACCCCTGCGGGAGTCTTCGGGCTCCAAAGCGTTAAAGGGGTTTCAGGTTGTTCCTGGGGCTCACCCCTCACAGAACATACCTGAGCCATGCTCGGGGTGGTATCCGCTTCGAGCGGTACCGAGCCTCCGGCATCGGCACCGGTGTCGAGTGTTCCACTCTTCACCAGGGATCGTCATCGGGCATCCTCAGTACCTTCGGGACCGATCAATACGCACCGGATTGACTTCCCTCGATCCCAGCCGTGTACGGTGCGGGTATCCGCTTCGAGCGGTACCGATACCCCAGCATCGGCTTCGGTGTCGAGTGTTCCACTCTTCACCAGGAATCGTCCTCTAGCATCCTCGGCGCCTTCGGGGCCGGTCGATACGATACCGATGGACATTTCCATATCTCAGCCATGCTCCAGGACGGTACCGGCGTCGATCGGTTCCGATACCCTGGCATCGGCATCGAGGTGGACCGCCTTACCCTTTGCAAGGGGTGGTCATCGGGTATACTCGGTACCGTCGGTACCGATCGATGTAACCCAGGCTGCCTTAGTGGTATCGGCATCGCCGATACTGCCACCGGCGTCGGAACCCTCGCGACATGCATCGATAGCATCGCTTTCTTCGATGCCGAGTCTTGAACCGATATCTAGTCTCGAGGACTGGGTACCGACGCATCCCAGAACCGACTTCTGTTGTTTCCAGATAGGCAGTTCCGAAGATCCTAGCCATAACTCTCTCATGCTCTCGGTACCACTGCAGCAGTCCCCGATGACAACTTCAACTGCTGGTCCTGTATCAGTATCGATGTCGATGCCTGTTCTTGCACCGCTTCCACCGATGCCTACTTTGGAGCCGATACCTGGCATTGATGCAGTACCCACTGCCTCTACGTTAACATGCCAGTATCCCTGTCCATCTACTAGGGTTCTCTCTTCACACCACTGTACGTCCTCTGGTGCTCAGCCTCTTTCTTTAGCCTTACCATGGATGGTTCCCATTGGAGATCAGTCTTTTCAGGCTTTTCTCCTGGATATGTCAACCTTTCTTAATATCTCTATCCCTGGTTGTGATGCTACTCATGGCTCACCGGCACAGATGGAAAATATGATGCTTCCTTTACATCCTTCTCTGCAGGATCTCCTTCTGAGGGTCTGGAAATCGCCCTTACGACTTCCTCTAGTTTCTACAGCCACTGAGGTTCGATACCGGGTGCCACCCTCTCCAGGGTTTCAAAAGCCTCAACTTTCTCATCGTTCCCTTGTAGTGGAATCAGCACTAAGGAAAGTTAAGAGCAAGAAGAAGCATTCTTCTTATCTGCCAGGTCGTTCTTCAAGAACACTCGATGCTTTTGGTCGTCAGGCCTTCCAAACCTCTATGCTGGCCTCCAGAATTCTTTCATATATTTTTCACATGAGTCTAACACTCCAGGAAGTCACAGAGCAATTGTCTCTTTTGACCCCTTTTTTACCAGAGCCCAAGGCTACTGATTATTCCTTGCTCGTCAATCACAGCCGGAATATATCCTGGTTCCTGTCTCGTGCTTCTATAGACTCTTTTGAGTCCCTTAGCAGATCCTCTGCTATTGCCATTGCAGCACGTCGCAGAGCCTGGCTTGAAGCTTCAGACTTGAGCAGATGGGCACAAACTATACTGGCTCATTCTCCTTGTACAGGAGAAGGTCTCTTCAATAAGGAGGCTTTACGTCAGGTTGCTCAATGCTCCACTGACTCTCCTTCCACTAAAGACCATTCTAAGCCACCTCCTTCTTCAAGGGGTAGGAAATGTCCTACCAAACCTTCTTTCCCTAAGAAAAGAAAGTTTCATTCATCTCCTGCCCATCATTCGGCTGTACCTAAACAAGGGATGCCTCAGCCTAGCCTGAAGTCCTCCAGCTCTGGCCAGTCTCAGCATTCCCAGCAACCATAGGGGCCGGGAATTGTCATCTACAGTTCACTTCTACCCATTAGAAGTTTATTCACTGTGCTTTTCTTTTTCAATGTACTAACCTGTCGGAAAATTTTTGTTCAGGGACTACAGACTTCTCCTCTTCTTACTCTCTAGAAGAGCAGTTTGTTAGACGGCTGCCTGGGTGAGAATCTTCACAGTCTTGGCAAGTGCATATATCTATATGATTTGCAAGGGATTGTGGGCAATGTAGTTCAGTCACACCAGACACAGCTGCTGACAATAATTTAGTTGTGCTCAAGTGTTAAAGCCAATAAGATATTTATTTATGGGGTTATTTCTCCCAACACAGATATGCTTGGTAGCACATAAATCAGGTTACTTGCTTCCAGTGTTTAACTTGGAAAAACAAAATCAAAATCAGGAAAACAACATTCAAACTTGTCAGGCATTAGCTAATGTTTTCTTAGCATATATCAAACAACAAACGAAAAGCCACAAAGAAGAAAAAAACTGTTCTTTTCAGGTTAACTTCTGATAACTTCCCACATAGATTCAGAAGTGATTCTCTCCTAGCTCACAAGCAATTAGGTAAGGCTCAATTGCTAGCAGTTATCCAGCTGAAACCCCTTAGCTGGCTTGCTTTCTACTGTGTGGGTCAAATCCTGCTTCATGAGCTTTTCTGAGTAGATTAAAGAACAAGTTTGTATTTCTTTGTGATGGTTGCTGTACTTTGTAACAGAAAGTTACCAAAGGAGTTTAGACAGAGAGCAGTCCATATAAACACATTCTTCATCTGCAATCATTCCCCCTTCTTCAACAAGCATGGGTTCAATATCATGGATTGGCATAGATGAATCTCTCAATGGAGCACTTTCAGGAGAATACTTGTTTCCCTGCTGTCTTTCAAGGTTATAGCTAGGGCATAGATCAGTGTTCATGCCTGAGCTTCCATTGCTGTTAGAGTTCCTCTCTATATAGCCTGGCCAGTATGTAGTCCAGTTCTTATGTCCAGCCTTCCAATCCAGATCCCTGGACACTGGATCTCTCTTCACATACCTTCTGGCACGGGTCTTAGGATCCCTTCCACGTGCAGCCGTCTCTCTCACAGGTACCGTCTGGAGATTCCTAGCTGTGCAGCACCATTCCTCTGGCTTTCCCCAGTCCAATGGTGTATGCTGGCCCTTGGAATGCCTCCCAGTATACGTACTGCTCTTGACTCTTCTAGACCTCTCAAAGGCTTTTCTCCTCTTTCTTCCAAAGGGTTTCTTTCCCTCTCTGTCCGTCCGGTTTGGCTTCTGCTTCTGATGATCCTTCAGATGAAACTGATGATCAAGCTCAAGCTGATTCTCAGGATAATGAGGATGATTCTCTGTAGAATAAACTTTACCTTTATTCTGCTTAGATGAGTGCTCCTCCCTAACACAGCGCAGCTGTGCTGAATCAGGCCCTGCCCTTTGAGATGAGTGCTTAGGGATTACCTCATAGCCCTCCTGATTGAACACACGTTTCCCCACTTCAGCTCCTCTAATGGCTGTTGGAAACCTGGTGCATTCTGGGACTGGTAGTCTTTTATGGGAAAATTCTGTTTTCTTATTTCTACCAGAACTGACAGGTTGCTTGTTCAGAGACACTTCACCTTTTCTATAGCTCCTTCCTGAGCTATGATAAGCTTCCTTATCACATACCCCCCTGCTTAAGTTATTACGGACTGGTGTAACTGGTGAAACTTCTTCTCTACAGTCCGTAATACGGGAAAGGGCATCCGCATTCTTGTGTAACTTCCCAGCACGATGTTCAACTTGAAAATCAAATGCCTGTAAGGCCATGTACCAGCGTGTCAACCTGGCATTGTGGTTCTTCATTTGCTGCAACCACTTAAGTGGGGCATGGTCTGTGACCAACTGGAACTTTCTCCCTGTAAGGTAAAACCTTAACGCCTCCACTGACCACTTAATAGCTAAACATTGTAACACGGCAGATCTGTCCCTTGCTTTAAATAGACAAAAACCTGATGCAAACAGGCTAGGTTCTGACAGGCAGGCAGATCAGAAGCATTTCTGTTGCCATAAGCAACCCAGGCAGGCACAGGATCTGCAGCCGTGCCTAGTTAGGAAACACCTCTCATTAGAGGAAGAGAACAACTTCCACGTGAGGGAAGACACGCCCCTAGGGCATTATAAAAAATGTGTAGAGAAAACAGCTGATAGCTCAGACAGGACGAGAAGTTCAGGGAGGACCCGGAGCTCAGAGAGGACCCGAAGCTCAGAGAGGACCCGAAGTTCAGAGAGGACCCAGAGAACTCAGAGACCTGATAGGACCAGTGGAACAGGAAACTCCAAAGGAAGTTACACGGGAGACTTCAGAGGAAGTTACAGAGGGTGTTGTAACGTCAGAAGCTGCCATGAGGGAGAAGTGCTGAGTGATTCTGAAGCAAGCTCAGACTTCTCAGAGACGGAGTTTGAACCCCCTGCAGTTCCAGTCAGAAAGCTACAAAAGAGTTCTACACCAGGAACTAGAAAAGGTTCCCCTTGGCAGGTTAGTCAAAAGAAATATCCACATCTGATACAGAGAGGAATTCCTCAACACCTACTTGAATGGGAGAGACGTGAGACAGTGAAAAAGCCATGTGTGTTTGAGAAGCAGGCTTGTAAGAAGCGGTCTCAGAACGTTGAGGGAAACTGGGATATTGAAAATGTTTGCATGGATGAGACAGACAATTATATACCAGATAAACCAAGGCACAGAGTGATAAGAGAGAAACCTGTTCATTATAAAGAGCAGTGCTGTGAGCTACCAATAAAGGGGAGTAGCCGAGAGCCAGCAGTTAACAGAGGGAAACGTTATTCCAGGAAGTGTGTTTCTCTGCCTTGCCATTATAAAGTAAATGGTAATTACTTGCCTTGTACTGACTATGACTATTTGAGAAACCCAGGAGAAGATATAGAGCAAAGATATACGCAGGCTGATTGTTCACAGGACAGTGATATTGAGCCAATGATCACAGAAGATAGCTGTTTGAATCCAGGCTTGGAAGAAATGGAATGCTCTCTAATGATAGCTGATGAGAATCCTTCTTTGTTGTAAACTAGTACAAAAGGTTAAGAAGAGATTATCAGCTGCCTGCTATAATTATTCAGTTTCTGTTACATTTGAAAGCAAGTTTGCTACCTTTAAGTTCATCCAGTTTTGTATCCTAAGTTTTACTTCTGTTGTTGATGTTTTTGAAAATCCATAAACCCCGGGAGGGGAAATAAAATCCTTTTGAACCTTGACCACTTGGATCCACGACTACACTCCTTTCCAATACAAGGTCAGGTGACTTAATAGCTTGGCTAACTGCCTATACCACAGCCCTGCTGGGACTATAGGTGTTACAAGAAAATGGCGTCGTTCTTGGATTTTTGAAAAAAAAAAAAAAACTACAGCACAGAACACTACAAAGCTTCTTGAGTGGATACAGCTGATTTGAAAAAGAGGAAAATCTGTACTGAAGTGGCACGGAGTGGATGTCTACATCCTGAGCTGACCAGAGGGAGCCAAAGACCTTTTCTCAAAGTGAGATCCTGCACCGTGTTCAGGTATAAGTGACTGGGCACGGGTGGCGAGGATTGGTGAGAAAAGGGGAGGAAAAAAAAAAAAAAAGAGGGAAAGATAAAACCTAGCCAAGTAGTAGAGAGGGGACAGAAAAATTGTTCCGCACTTGGTGGGCCTTGTTTTCTTTTCTTGCAGGTATACAAACGCTGCAATGGATCCTGAGGAGGTACGCAGTTGGATGGAGGCCCAATGGCAGGCCCAAGGCGAGCTGATGCGGCAAGCACAGGCGAGGACTATGACTGCAGTAGCGGCACAGCAGCAACCCCTGCTGGACCTGATTGCCACTCTGGTGAAGAAGCTGCGCTCCACAGAGGAGGACAATGTTTCAATGACCCCTGTGGTAGGAGTACAGAACTGCAATGCATTGACATTAGGACCTTTAGAACACTCTGATAACTTTGATGATTATGCAGAGGCTTTCGAAAGGATAGCTGTAGCAGCGAAATGGCCGCCAGACCAGTGGGCTGTAAGATTCGCCATGTCTCTAAGGGGAGAGGCTTTAGCAGCATATAAGGCGATGCCCGCTGATCTCGCGTCCCAGTATCATGAACTAAAATTAGCAGTTAGGGATAGGCTTGGGTTAACCCATACCCATTACCGCCGTCTTTTTAGGGAGGCTAAAATCCTACCTAAAGAGACACCAAAGGCCCTGATGCAGAGATTAACAGGCCTAGCATCAAAATGGCTTGCTCCTCAAACAGCCACGATAGAGTCTCTGGTAGACGCTGTAATTTTGGAGCAATATTTTGAGGCTGTGCCACCAGATGTAAAAGCCTTCCTATTATTGCAAAGGTGCAAATCTACGGGAGAAGCAGTGGAGCTAACAGACTGCTATTTTGAAGCAGAAATAGCTGGAGCTTCTCAAGGTCACCTGTTGAAGGTCACAGGTAGAGAAAGAATGTCAGGGACAGGAAGAGCTTATAACCAGGATGTACCTAGGAGAAATGTGATGAAGTATGAAATGTCAAAATGTTTTCAATGTGGGGAAAAAGGGCACAGGCAAAGAGATTGTAAAGAAAATGTTGTCCTGATATCTGGAGGAGAGAAACACACTGATGGAGAGTTTCTGGTGGATGTTCTGGTAGAAGGGGTAAAGGCTACCGCACTTCTGGACACAGGAGCAGACCAGAGCATGGTCTCCCGCAAAATGTGGGAAGCCATTCAGACACATAATCCTTCCGTAGGGAATAATTTAAATGGAAGTGTGAAAGTAAGGTGTGTTCATGGAGCTTCCTCCTATTATCCAATGTACGAGATGTGTGTGACTGGGTTAGATACAGTAGGGATGGTGCTAATGGCTGTTGTCCCCCAACTTCCCTATGGGGTGGTTTTAGGGCGGGACTGGCCCCCATTTAAAGAGGAAATGGGAAAGGGTCTGGAAAGGAAGATAGGCCTGAGCCAGGAAGAGCCTCTAGGTGAAGGTAGGGTACTGCCTAAGACCCCCAAAATAGAAGCCCTTGCCCAAAAGATCCCAAAGCCATTATTTGGAAAACCCCGAACGGAAATGATAGCCCCAGCTAAAAAGAAATTTGTCTTAAAATTTGCAAAAATATCCTCGCACGCAAAAAGCCCTCAAAGAGCCACTGAAGCCTCAGCTGGGTATGACCTGTATAGCAGTGAGGATATTATGATTCCCAAGGGAGGAAAGACCCTAGTGTGCACTGGCATAAGAATTCAAACCCCCGAAGGATGCTATGGTCGTATAGCGCCCCGGTCGGGTCTGGCGACTCAACATTTTATTGACGTGGGGGCAGGGGTTATAGACCCCGATTACCGGGGTGAGGTTAAGGTTCTTCTTTTTAATTTTGGAAAAGAAGATTTTGTAGTAAAAAGGGGCGAAAGGATCGCCCAACTCATATGTGAGCGCGTGGGGTTCCCTTTAGTGGAAGAGGTACCTTCCCTAGCTCCCACCACCCGAGGAACAGGTGGATTTGGCTCCACTGGGCTAAAAGATGTAAAAAGCTTAGCAGCTATAGCAGAAGAAAGGAGGGAGGAGGACTTAGGGCCACAACCCTCAGATTGGAGGGAACGACCGGAGCTGCGAACAGGGTCGGACCTGTCCGAGCACCAACAGGGGGAATTAACCCGGGTACTAAGAAAGTATTCTGACGTCCTCACCGCCGTGCCCGGCGAAACACGTTTGGTAGCGCACGAGGTCATCACTACCCCGGGGAAAATCATCCGGCAGCGCCCATATCGCCTGCCCGAGGCTAAGAAAAACGAGGTTATCACACAAGTAAAAGAGATGGTAGAAATGGGTATCATAGAAGAATCCCATAGCCCGTGGTCCAGCCCCATAGTCCTAGTTCCCAAACCCGACGGTACGCTTCGTTTTTGTATTGATTTTAGACAAATTAATGCAATTTCCCAATTTGACGCGTACCCCATGCCAAGGATAGATGATTTGTTAGATCGTCTAGGACAGGCTAAATTCCTTACGACCCTCGATCTAACAAAAGGATACTGGCAAATCCCGTTGACAAGGGATTCTAAGCCCAAAACAGCTTTTTCCACACCAATAGGCCTATACCAGTTCCGGCGTATGCCCTTTGGGCTACATGGTGCGGCAGCCACCTGTCAGCGTTTAATTGACCAAGTTCTGAGGCCGCACCAAGAATACGCTCTGGCCTACATGGACGACGTAATTATCCATAGTAGCACATGGCAGGAACATTTGGCCCGAATTGAGAGAGTATTACGAGCCATGCGAAAGGCAGGCCTCACCCTAAACCCAAAAAAATGCCTTTTCGGAGCTAGGGAGGCCAAGTATTTAGGGCACGTAGTGGGGAATGGTATAGTAAAGCCACTAGCTGACAAGCTAGAAAGTGTGCGGAATTTCCCACAACCGGTGGATAAGAAGCAGGTTCGTAGCTTCCTGGGGCTGATAGGATACTATCGGCGATTTATCCCTAGATTTGCAGAGGAAAGTTGCATTTATACAGGGATGATAAAAAAGAATGCCCCTAATAAGATACGGTGGACTCCGGAGGCGGAAGAAGCATTTGTCTCTTTGAAGGAGAAGTTATGTCAGGCCCCTGTATTGAGAGGAGTCGATTTTAAATTACCTTTTATTGTCCAAACAGATGCCTCTGAGACAGGACTAGGGGCGGTCATGTCTCAGAGATTCGGAGGGGTGGAACACCCGGTTACTTATTTAAGTAGAAAGCTATCCAGTGCAGAACAGAAATATTCAACGGTGGAGCGGGAATGCTTGGCCATTAAGTGGGCAATAGAGACTTTGAGGTTCTACTTAACCGGCCGAAAATTTACGTTGGTAACTGACCACGCACCCTTAAAATGGCTCAGCCAGATGCGCAATAATAACGCCCGCCTTACAAGGTGGCACTTGGCCTTGCAAGCCTTTCATTTCGAAGTGCAACACCGAGCCGGGAAGTTGCATGGCAACGCCGATGCCCTCAGTAGAATTACACGCTGTCCGACGAGGACGTCAGCAGCGTGTAATAACTTAAGGAGGGGGATATGTAACATGGCAGATCTGTCCCTTGCTTTAAATAGACAAAAACCTGATGCAAACAGGCTAGGTTCTGACAGGCAGGCAGATCAGAAGCATTTCTGTTGCCATAAGCAACCCAGGCAGGCACAGGATCTGCAGCCGTGCCTAGTTAGGAAACACCTCTCATTAGAGGAAGAGAACAACTTCCACGTGAGGGAAGACACGCCCCTAGGGCATTATAAAAAATGTGTAGAGAAAACAGCTGATAGCTCAGACAGGACGAGAAGTTCAGGGAGGACCCGGAGCTCAGAGAGGACCCGAAGCTCAGAGAGGACCCGAAGTTCAGAGAGGACCCAGAGAACTCAGAGACCTGATAGGACCAGTGGAACAGGAAACTCCAAAGGAAGTTACACGGGAGACTTCAGAGGAAGTTACAGAGGGTGTTGTAACGTCAGAAGCTGCCATGAGGGAGAAGTGCTGAGTGATTCTGAAGCAAGCTCAGACTTCTCAGAGACGGAGTTTGAACCCCCTGCAGTTCCAGTCAGAAAGCTACAAAAGAGTTCTACACCAGGAACTAGAAAAGGTTCCCCTTGGCAGGTTAGTCAAAAGAAATATCCACATCTGATACAGAGAGGAATTCCTCAACACCTACTTGAATGGGAGAGACGTGAGACAGTGAAAAAGCCATGTGTGTTTGAGAAGCAGGCTTGTAAGAAGCGGTCTCAGAACGTTGAGGGAAACTGGGATATTGAAAATGTTTGCATGGATGAGACAGACAATTATATACCAGATAAACCAAGGCACAGAGTGATAAGAGAGAAACCTGTTCATTATAAAGAGCAGTGCTGTGAGCTACCAATAAAGGGGAGTAGCCGAGAGCCAGCAGTTAACAGAGGGAAACGTTATTCCAGGAAGTGTGTTTCTCTGCCTTGCCATTATAAAGTAAATGGTAATTACTTGCCTTGTACTGACTATGACTATTTGAGAAACCCAGGAGAAGATATAGAGCAAAGATATACGCAGGCTGATTGTTCACAGGACAGTGATATTGAGCCAATGATCACAGAAGATAGCTGTTTGAATCCAGGCTTGGAAGAAATGGAATGCTCTCTAATGATAGCTGATGAGAATCCTTCTTTGTTGTAAACTAGTACAAAAGGTTAAGAAGAGATTATCAGCTGCCTGCTATAATTATTCAGTTTCTGTTACATTTGAAAGCAAGTTTGCTACCTTTAAGTTCATCCAGTTTTGTATCCTAAGTTTTACTTCTGTTGTTGATGTCTTTGAAAATCCATAAACCCCGGGAGGGGAAATAAAATCCTTTTGAACCTTGACCACTTGGATCCACGACTACACTCCTTTCCAATACAAGGTCAGGTGACTTAATAGCTTGGCTAACTGCCTATACCACAGCCCTGCTGGGACTATAGGTGTTACAACATTCTTTTTCTATTGTGGAATACTTTTGTTCAGCTGGTGACAACTTCCTGCTCAGGTACATCACAGGATGCTCCTCCCCTTCATGACACTGGGATAGAACCGCTCCTAGCCCTACATCCGATGCATCGGTTTGAACCAGAAAGGGTTTCTTGAAGTCCACCCCTTTCAGTACCGGTCCTGTACACAATTTTCCTTTTAGGACTGAAAAAGCTTTTTCAGCTTCAGGTGTCCACTTTAGCTGGTTTGGACAATTCTTCCGCAGCATATCCGTGAAAATTGCACTTTTCTCTGCAAATTGCGGTATAAATCTGCGGTAGTATCCAATAAGTCCCAAGAAACTTCTTAGTTGTTTCTTTGTTGTTGGAGGAGGAAAATTCCTGATGCTATCTACTTTACTCATTAGAGGTTTAATTTTTCCTCTTCCCACTAGGTGGCCCAGGTATTATACCTCCCTATTTGCAAAGGCACACTTCTTCGGGTTTAAAGTGATTCCCGCTTGCTTCATGGAGCACAAGACTGCCCTGATCCTCTTCAGATGCTCCGCCCAGGTGTTACTATGGATTATGACATCATCCATATATGCAAAAGCATAATTTTGGTGGGGTCGAAGTACCTGATCCACTAACCTTTGGCAGGTAGCTGCTGCTCCATGCAGTCCGAAAGGCATCCTCTTGAACTGGAAAAGGCCAACGGGGGTGCTGAACGCAGTCTTCGGCTTCGACTCCCTGGTGAGAGGGATTTGCCAATATCCTTTTGTCATATCAAGGGTGGTTAAGTATTGAGCCTGTCCCAGCTGGTCCAACAGCTCTTCAATTCTTGGCATTGGATATGCATCGAAAACTGATATGGCGTTTACCTGCCGGAAGTCAATACAAAATCTTAAAGATCCATCAGGCTTTGGCACCAGGACTATGGGGCTATTCCAGGGACTCTTTGACTCCTCTATTACTCCCATGTCCAACATCTCCTGGACTTGTGCCACTACTTCCTGTCTCTTGGCTTCAGGCAAGCAGTATGGCCTTTGACGAACTAATTTCCCAGGTGGAGTTATTATTTCATGGGCAACCAAATGTGTCTCCCCAGGTATGGGTGTCAACACATCTGGGAATTCTTTAAGCAACTTCCTAATTTCTTCCTGTTGTACCACTGTCAGGTCCTCACCTATTTGGGGCTCTGATTTTTCTTTACAATCAGATACCTGGGGTCCCAAATCTTCCTCTTCATTCACCTCCCTCTCTCGGGCACAGGTGGCAGCTTTGACATCAGTAGAACCAAAGCCTTTGGTTCCACGTTCAGAATTCTCCAGGGATGTGACCTCCTCCACAGGTGGAAAACCCAGCCTCTCACAGATCAATTGGGCAATTCTGTCTCCTGTCTTCACGTGATAATCATTCTGTCCAAAATTAAATAACAGAACTTTAATATTGCCCCTGTAATCGGGATCAATTACTCCCGCACCCACATCGATGAAATATTTAAGGGCTAATCCGGACCTTGGGGCTACTCTCCCATAGCATCCAATAGGTATTTCCACTTGGAGACCGGTGTCAACCAGGGCTCTCCCTTGGCTAGGTACAGTCACATTTTCTATGCTGCACAGGTCAAACCCAGCAGCTTGAGGGGTTTGCCCGCTTAGGAGCTTGGGCCTTCTCTGTGACCCTATGGTACTTTAGGACGAATGTCTGCTTTGGGGTAGCTTGGTCTTCTGGACGCTTAACCATCTTTTTAGCTGGGGTCTGAGGACTTCCAAATAAAGGCCCGGGAGCTATTACCATTAAACCTTCTCCCTCCTTCTTTCCTAGTCCTTCCACTAGACCCTGCTTAAATCTTGACCAGTCTCTTCCTAGAACCAAATCAAAGGGTAGCCTAGGCACCACTGCTAACAGGACTTCCTCTTGTTCCCCCAGGCACTTAACCTTTAGCCTATAGGTGGGATATGATGTTGCAGCACCATGAATGCATCTGATGTGAACTTGGCTTTCAGGGGTTCTAGACACAAATCCTTCTTGGGCCTCTATCCTCTTCCAAAGCCTTTTTGACATCATACTCTGGTCTGCCCCAGAGTCTAACAAAGCATTTGTGGTAATTCCTTGCACATCAACCATCAAAAGAAATCCTTCTTTGGGCTGTTTTAAATCCACACCTACTAAGCTAGTGTGTGACTGGCATCCCTTTTCTAAATGTCCCCATTTTCCACACTTGAAACATTTCTTTCTACTCCACTGTGTCATCTGGTTTGATACAGTACATTCATTTTCAGAAACATTTTTAATTATTTTCTTTTCTGATACAGCACATCTTGCCTCAGTACCAATCTTCAGAGGGCCACCCATTCTATGACAAGCCTGCGTGGCTTCCAAGAATCTCTCTGCTAGCATGGTTGCCTCTCCAAGATTTTGGCAATTTTGCTGTATAAGGAAAGTGTGCAAATGTTTAGAGACCGCAGACATAAATTGTTCAAGCATTATAATGTCTAATAACATTTCTACCGTCTTTTGCTCAGGCTCCAACCATTTTACAGCTAAACCTCTGATTCTCTGACTCAGAGCCCTGGGTGTTTCACCCACTCTCAATGTAGTAGCTCTAAACATTCGCCTATACTCTGAAATAGACAACCCTAGGCGATCTCTAATAGCAGCCTTTACATCCTTATAATTCAAAGCCTGGGCTGCTGGCATTGCTCTATAAGCTGCAAGCTCCTCTCCAGTTAATGAGGCTGCCAGCCTTACTGCCCACTGGGTCTCTGGCCATGCTAATGCTTGTGCCACTCTTTCAAAAGACTCTAGAAAATCATCAACATTATCATCTGGAGTTAGCTTCCGAAAACTAAATGCCCCAATCCCTTGATTGAGTCCCACACTGTCCACATGTGGTGTACCAGTATTTACTGCTGGTCTTGCATCTGTTCCACTTTGGTTCTGCAGCTGAACTAGGGCTTGCACCAGATCAAGCACTGGCCTCTGCTGGTCCATTAAGGCTTTCATAGCAGTGTCCTGAGCTTGCTGCGATAGCTCCTGTTGCCTGCTAAACTGGGCTGCCATCCAATCAGCTAGTTCCCTTGGATCCATCTTGATCCCTGCCAGAAACAAAGAAAAAAAACAAAGTGCACCACCTTCCAAACAGGTGGGTTTTTTTTGTTTTTTTGTTTTTTTTTTCTACTCTTTTTTTTTTTTTTTTCAATTACCCCGTGCTTACTCCCATCCACCACTAGACATGCCCAGGTACTTATTACCTTGTGTCAGTGATGAATCCAGCTCTGCACAGGGTCTTTTCCTCCTGGGACAGCTTCCTGGAACAACCACTTCTCCTCCAAAGTGCAGTTGAGGGAAAATCTTTTTTTCCAGCTTTAAACTTGAACTTTAGTTGTAATCCTCAGCAAGTAAATCCCCTTTGTGCAAAAGCAATCCGAAAAACTACGCCATTTGTCAGACGGCTGCCTGGGTGAGAATCTTCACAGTCTTGGCAAGTGCATATATCTATATGATTTGCAAGGGATTGTGGGCAATGTAGTTCATTCACACCAGACACAGCTGCTGACAATAATTTAGTTGTGCTCAAGTGTTAAAGCCAATAAGATATTTATTTATGGGGTTATTTCTCCCAACACAGATATGCTTGGTAGCACATAAATCAGGTTACTTGCTTCCAGTGTTTAACTTGGAAAAACAAAATCAAAATCAGGAAAACAACATTCAAACTTGTCAGGCATTAGCTAATGTTTTCTTAGCATATATCAAACAACAAACGAAAAGCCACAAAGAAGAAAAAAACTGTTCTTTTCAGGTTAACTTCTGATAACTTCCCACATAGATTCAGAAGTGATTCTCTCCTAGCTCACAAGCAATTAGGTAAGGCTCAATTGCTAGCAGTTATCCAGCTGAAACCCCTTAGCTGGCTTGCTTTCTACTGTGTGGGTCAAATCCTGCTTCAGGAGCTTTTCTGAGTAGATTAAAGAACAAGTTTGTATTTCTTTGTGATGGTTGCTGTACTTTGTAACAGAAAGTTACCAAAGGAGTTTAGACAGAGAGCAGTCCATATAAACACATTCTTCATCTGCAATCATTCCCCCTTCTTCAACAAGCATGGGTTCAATATCATGGATTGGCATAGATGAATCTCTCAATGGAGCACTTTCAGGAGAATACTTGTTTCCCTGCTGTCTTTCAAGGTTATAGCTAGGGCATAGATCAGTGTTCATGCCTGAGCTTCCATTGCTGTTAGAGTTCCTCTCTATATAGCCTGGCCAGTATGTAGTCCAGTTCTTATGTCCAGCCTTCCAATCCAGATCCCTGGACACTGGATCTCTCTTCACATACCTTCTGGCACGGGTCTTAGGATCCCTTCCACGTGCAGCCGTCTCTCTCACAGGTTCCGTCTGGAGATTCCTAGCTGTGCAGCACCATTCCTCTGGCTTTCCCCAGTCCAATGGTATATGCTGGCCCTTGGAATGCCTCCCAGTATACGTACTGCTCTTGACTCTTCTAGACCTCTCAAAGGCTTTTCTCCTCTTTCTTCCAAAGGGTTTCTTTCCCTCTCTGTCCGTCCGGTTTGGCTTCTGCTTCTGATGATCCTTCAGATGAAACTGATGATCAAGCTCAAGCTGATTCTCAGGATAATGAGGATGATTCTCTGTAGAATAAACTTTACCTTTATTCTGCTTAGATGAGTGCTCCTCCCTAACACAGCGCAGCTGTGCTGAATCAGGCCCTGCCCTTTGAGATGAGTGCTTAGGGATTACCTCATAGCCCTCCTGATTGAACACACGTTTCCCCACTTCAGCTCCTCTAATGGCTGTTGGAAACCTGGTGCATTCTGGGACTGGTAGTCTTTTATGGGAAAATTCTGTTTTCTTATTTCTACCAGAACTGACAGGTTGCTTGTTCAGAGACACTTCACCTTTTCTATAGCTCCTTCCTGAACTATGATAAGCTTCCTTATCACAAGTTGCAACTATCTCCTGTTAGTTCTATCCCAACTGAACATTTTTTCCTTCAGTTGACTTACCCTATGGGTACGTCACCCTCCAATTACTTACTCTACCCTCTCAACCGGGGTTTTTCCCTGACTGAGGGGTACCATACTGAAAAGCTTCTCTAGCAAGCTCGTTCCTCAGACAGGGAGAAGGGATATCTCCTCTTTTTTCTCGTCTGTTTTTCTTTATTGGGCACAGGACAATCTCTCTGCTGTTTCCGTCAGCAGCTGTGCCTGCAGGAGTTACAGTAATTGTATGACTGGTACTTTTTCCAAGTTCCAGTCCCTTGTTCAAACTTTTGTCTAGCCTCAGTAGTGATTCCAAGCTATTCGTCATCTATCTTGGATCCTCCTACTCGTTTAGGCTTTCTCACATTATTCTAACCATCTCCTCTCCTAGGATATGGCAACACACCTGACTTCAGTCAGTTTATCTCATATCTCTCCTGCACAATGCTCTCTGCAGTCTTCAGAGAAGCTTTCTACTATGAGGGCCTTGCTATAGAGCATTGACCTTGTCTCTGAAGCTTCTCTATTAGTAGGGAAAAGCTTATAAACCCTTCCCATGCCTGTGAGGGTTCTCCACACCTTCTAGCCTGGGGTGTTAACACGAGATATCAGTTCTTTTGCGTGAAAATCCAAGGCTGATGTTTACGCATGCTACCTCTGGGTCCCTCCAGTAGGTCCCTCTGGTATCTTCTTCTCCGTTTCTGCACATCTGCCATGTCAGTGTTCTGTAGAACTCCCGCCTTGTTCCTTACAGATTCATATAATCATCTGTTCTCACGCGAACATCACGGTTATCTTGTTGGATTGCCTTCCTGCATCCCTCAATCCATGGAAATAGATTCTCTATACATATCCCAAGTGGGTTCACCCTCTTGTAGAGCGCAGAATCTTTTTCTTTTATATTCCCCATGTACAACTATGGGGCTGGGTGGTAGACATGTATCTTCAACCTGTTGTCTGGTATGCAGCATCTCCATATATGTCTACATACCTATATCATTACTCTGGTGGTGCAAAACCATGCCCCACAAATGTATCTATATTTAGATATATCATATCTATATATATATATATATTTTGATACATTTCTCCACCCATATCCTAATATACACATCGGGACATATGTATATATCTATACATATATATATATATGATGTGTCACCACTCACCTTCCCAGAGGCATGCAGCTTGAGCTAGGTGAGTGGGCAGTGGTGCTTCTTGTGTCTGGGAACCACTAGGTGAGGTTTGGAACGGCCTCTTGGGTAATGTAGTTCTACAGCACTTGAAGAAATTATAGTTGTGCACGAGTGATTTTCAGGTTAAATAGGAATTTATTCCCCTCCCGGGGTTGGATATCGTTGACCAATTGAACAAAAGGTTACAGTAACAGAAAAACCAAGCTTCTGGTATAACAAAAATAAGTAAACTCAAACAATGCTTGTCTTCAGCTTTAAGGCACAAAAGAACAGAAAACAGTTTAGCTCCCAAATGCTCTTTTGGACTGTTTTCTTCTTTTCAAATACTCCAACAATGTTAACACAGAGACTTTACATTATCAGATACCATATATGAGCAGTCCATGTATACCTCAGGTTCAGGGGTTGGTAGGAATCCCATTGCATGGGGTCACTTTCTCCTTCAGTGTCCCGTGGAGAGAACTCTTCTGCCTGCTGGGAAAACCTCTCAGCTTCAGTCAGTGTATTCCCTTCCCCCAACCAGCTAGAGGAGTCTGGGTGTTTACCATAAGTATTGGATTCTCGAGCACACAGCTCCTGGTGAGTGCAAGGATACAAACTGTCCTCTTCTGCTTGGCTATTATGAGTTACGTGCCTGTCTTCTAAACAGCTTTTTCCCAGGAACCTCTCTTGGCTGCAATCTGGTGTCAGGTAAAACTTTTTCTTTCCTTCAGATAAAACCTTTGTAACAGGAAAATGAGCGTTACCTTCAGGATATCTGTAGTTATAAGACTGTGGCTGTCTTTTCTGGCTTTTAGAGTAAACCTCCTTGCTTTTGGAGTGGCAGAAATCCCCAGTGCTTTTGCCAGCTGTGCACTGCTCTCTGCGACCTGGGACTGTATATCTCTCACAGTTCCCCTCCTCCGAGAAGCTTCCCTGAGTGAGATTGGGACTCCCTTCCCTTCTCTCTTCTCCCAGCCTAAAGCCTTGGCTGAATTCAGGGTATCTGTCTTTCTCTATTTGGCTTCTTCCAGGTCTCTCTCTGTGTCTAGGATTGTACCTAGGACTTCCTTCCTGCCTCTCGTCAGGTCTCTCTTCATGTCTCTTAGTAGCCTCCCTTCTATCCTCCACTAAGGGATTTTTATCTGTGTTTCTTTTTCCGTTGGGCTGGGCTCCACCTCCCACCAGCTGTTTCCCCTTCCCTGATGAAACAGGAATTAGCTTGTGGGACGGGCGTTCCCTAGCACACTGTGACGTTATTTGTTTGGGGTTTCTATGCCAACCCTCCATGCTTGCTTCAGAGCTGTCAACCCTGGTTTCACTTTGCAGTGAATTTTCTGTTTCCATCGGCTCTGAACCTTGTACCTCACGACAATATATATATATATATATTCCATCCACATATATATATCTGTATATATATGTGTCTGTTGGGGGGCTTCTTAAGGGTTGATATGTCTTACACACTATCACCCTTACTGTCTATACTAAATGTTTTACCTCCTAGAGGTTTTAGACAGTCTATTGCCCTACTTCGCATACCATATTACCATGCAGAAACTGTTAGGCACCAATAACCACTGTGGTGCTAACATCTTCCATTTTTTCTTTAAGTCATTGAAGCATCAAGCTTCAATATTTTTACTATCTCTCGCCAGCTAGGAAAAGCTGTGTACATCTTTATCTTTGAGTACACAGCTGTTCTTCTTGGGAATAGAGGTTTTTTCCAGTTCCCCTCTTCCCGCCAGGACTGGGCTAGTTCTCCAACTCCGTCAGTCTTCTTCCTTTAGTCCTCAATGTTAATGACCTTATGCCTAAAGGAGTTTTCAGCTTTTTCCCATAAAGCTTTCTATTGAAGACCTGACGTCTAATCCTACCCAGTTGACACCTGGATCGTCTACTACCTCCAGGTCTGGACCTTCATCCTCACTGCTGGGAGGTCACCTTGAAGATTCCGCCACTGCTTATCCAGTAGACTCCATCATGCTTTCTACTTCCTACAATACAGTAGGTAAGCTGCATATTTTGAGTGTACATTAAATGTCTTTTAATACTACTCATCATATATACCAAGGACTCCTGTAGTCTGTAGGACCCTCTAGTCCTTGGCTATGCTGTTTCTTTCCTCACAGCTCCTTTATTGTCAACTCCTACCCTCCATCCCACATTGGATGCCGGGGATTCCTGGAAACAAAATGCACCCCTGGACCAGGCTCCTGCATTTTTTATGGGATCTCCCCCTGGCATCTCCAGCTAGGGAGTCCCCATATGTGAAGACTCATTCCTGCTTGTTCCTGGAGATAGCACAGTTACTTACCTGTAACAGGTGATCTCTGGGAACAGCAGGAATTAGTCTTCACAACCCTCCCACCTCCCCTAGGAGTTGCATCTCTTTATCTTCTTCTTCCTTTTCTCTCTCGCCTTTGTCTCAGCTTTGAAACTCAACTGAAGAGAGGCTCTGGAGAAGGCGGGAAGTCAGCGCGCAGGCGCGAGGGATGCTGCCAAAAGCTTTCTGATTGGAAGCTGGGCAGCGTTCCCGTGCAGGCTCCGTCGGTACCGACGTACCCATATGTGAAGACTAATTCCTGCTGTTCCCAGAGATCACCTGTTAGAGGTAAGTAACTGTGCTTTCCATATGTTTGTCTACATATTCACGCAACTCGATGGACCCTGGCTTACCAGTGGTCTCAGGCGTCAGGTCGTCTGGGAGACAAAATAATGGTCTCTACTCATCTAATCGCCTCTCTCCAGTGCTGGCAATCCCCAAAAAACCATCTCGTAGGGTCACCTTTTCAGATACCTCCAGATCAATGTACCCTGATGACGGATGCATCCAAATTGGGCTGGGGAGCTCATCTGGCAACCTTTCCACTCAGGGTCTTTGGTCTCATCAGGAATCACAATTCCACATAAATCTGCTGGAATTCAGAGCCATCCACAATGCTCTCAAGGTGTTCCAGGACCATCTTCGCTTCCGGACAGTTCTAGTCCAGATGGACAATCAAGTAGTCATGTTCAATGTTCCCTCTAATTTTCTGTAGGCTGTGGGCGCATAAAATATCAGCTGTGTGCAGCTTTTGAAGGAAGGTTAAATTTTTGTGTGCCACATAACGACACTCGGAGTTATATACTTTAAAATTTGACTACATGTCAGAATACAGTATGTACACCACATTGATTTTAATCAAATTAAATGAAAATAGACGATTACTAAATGAAGCAGGAAATTTCTAGTAAGTACAATCATAACTTTTAAATTTTAAGACGTCTGTTGTGTTTTCTATCAGAATCAGAGGCGTAATTTTTGTGCGCTCTGTTTTAAAGTATGTGCGCTCACTCCACGAGGTGTGTGCGCGCACACAGCTTAGAGGGAACAGTGGTCACGTTCTACTTGATCAAGCAGGGAGAAACAGGCTCTTGGACCCTTTGCACAAAAGCCCTGCATCTGTGGTCTTTTGCAATACAGCATCACATTCACCTGCTTGCGGTGTATCTTTCAGGCAAGCAGAATGTCTTGGCAAACAAACTCAGTTGATTCCTGCTACCCCATGAGTGGTCTCTCCATGTGGATATGGTTGCCCACATTTTTCAGATCTGGGGAACCCCAGATATAGCCCTGTTCGCAAGTCCTCAGAATGCCAAGCTTCCCCGTTTCTGCTCCAGGACGCCTGCACAGAACAACCAGCAGGTAGATAGATGCCTTTCATCTTCACTGGGGTCAAGACTTCCTATATGCCTTCCCTCCCATTTCCCTTATTCCCAAAACTCTTTTCAAACTCCAGAGATACAGGGGCTACATGATTCTTATAGCCCCGTGTTGGCCATGACAACCATGGTATCCTCTCCTTCTTCATCTGTCTCAAGCTCAGCCAGTAGATTTGGGGTCTGCTCCAGATTTCCTCTTGCAGGAGGACGGGACACTACTGCATCCCTATCTGCAGTCCCTACATCTTACAACATGGCTGCTGAAGACATAGCCTTCCAGGACATCAACCTCTCTCAACAGGTAAAAGATATCCTCTTAGCTTCTAGGAAACCTTCCACCAGATGCCCCTATGCCTTTAAGTGGTGTAGATTCTCTTTCTGGTGTTCTGAAAGGGATCTTAACCCCTTCTCAGCTCCGGTGGATGCATTATTTGAATATCTTCTCTACCTGTCTTCTTCTGGACTCAAAACCAATTTGGTAAGAATGCACCTAAGTTCAATTGCGGCCTCTCACATACCCCTGGATGGTCAGCCCATCTCTTCTCAGCCGATTGTAACATGCTTCTACTAACTAAACCTCCCTTAAGCTACAGTATCTTCAGTGGCATGGGATCTTAATGTTTTTTAGGACAGATTCTCTAGCCGCCCTTTGTACAGCTAGCCACCACTTCACTGAAGTTTCTCACCTGGAAGGTCACCTTCCTTATTGCCCTCACTTCAGCAAGATGCATTAATGAGCTCCAAGCTTTGGTGGCTGACCCTCCTTATACACGATTCCACCATGATAAGGTAGACCTTAGGACTCATCCCCACTTTATGCCAAAGGTGGTCTCGCCCTTCCATTTAAACCAGCCGGTTTACCTCCCTGTATTTTTCCCTAGACCTCATTCCTCTAGGGCAGAAGCAACCCTTCACACTCAAGATAGCAAACGTGCTTTGGCTTTTTATCTCCAGAGAACTCGACAGCACAGAAAAGCTTCCCAACTTTTCATTGCCTTTGACTCGAGTCACCTGGGATTGTCAGTATCCAAGCGAACTCTATCCAGATGGATAGCGAATTGCATCTCCTTTGCTTACGAAAGTGCAGGTCTCTCTCTCAAGGGTCATGTCACTGCACATAATGTTCAGGCCATGGCTGCCTCTATGTCAAATGTACACTCTGTAGCGATTGATGAGATATGCAAAGCAGCAACCTGGTCTTCTGTTTACATTTTTGCTGCTTACTATTGTCTAGACAAGGACTCCCGCTGAGATGCCTTGTTTAGCCAAGCTGTTCTCCAGCATCACTTTTAGACTTAGATCAACTGCTACCCTCCGTCCCGGGTTTTGATACCAGACATCCTTGGAGGATATATAACCTACTTACTTATGCCTGTGATCCATAGCTCACTCTGAGGTCATCTCTCTGGCATCTTCGAGCTAGGGAGTCCCATATGTGAAGACTATATTCCTGCTTGTTCCTGGAAATAGCGTAGTTACTCATCTGTAGCAGGTTTTCTCCGGGAACAGCAGGAATTTAGTCTTCACAACCCACCCTCCTCCCCTAGGAGTTGTACGTTTCCTAGTCTCTCCTTCTCTCCTATTATCTCAGCTACAAACTCAACTGAGGAGGGAGAACTGGAAAGGTGGGAAGGCAGCTACACAGGTGCAGTGGGATGCTCCCAAAGGCTTTCCTATTGGATGCTGGGGAGTGTTCCCGCGCGGGATTCTTCGGTACTGACGTTACCATATGTGAAGACTAAATTCCTGCTGTTCCTGGAGATCACCTGTTACAGGTGAGTAACTACGCTTTCTCCCAACTTTCATCTTTTCATGATTCCATCAATGCTCTCCACCCACGCCAATATGTTTTTCGTCTTGGCCGTAGCACTGAAACTGTCCTTCTGTCTTTCCTTAATGATATACATTGGACGCACAATCGTGGTGACATTTTGGTGGTGGTTTCCCTAGATCTTTTCTCAGCCTTTGACCTCATTGATCACATTACGCTCCTCTCCCGCCTTCATGATCTTGTGTTCCAGGGCAGTGTGCTAAACTCGTTTGGCTCTTCTTTCACAGCGGTCGTTCTCGATGTCTGTTGGCCAACTTCCCGGCCCCTCCTCTATGGTAGCCCTCAAGGTTCTGTCTTGGCCCCTCTTTTATTCAATATCTTTCTGACCCTGCTCACATTCTTGGTTCAACAACATGGTATCATTGCATACTACTATGCTGATGACATACTCCTTCTTCATCCCACCAGTCCATTATCTCTGGATCGCTCAGCTTTAAATGCTTATCTCTTGGCCATTTCTACCTGGTGTTCAGATAATTTCCTACATATAGATACAAATAAGTCCATGGCACTTTGGTTCACCTTTAGTAGCTCTCACCCGGCTTTGGCCCCTTTCCTTCCTGGTGCTACGATCCCCCTGGTTGATACAAACAGATACCTAAGGGTTACTTTACATTCTTCCTTGTCTTTCCATGCTCACCTCTCTTCCCTGGTCCGTCGCTCTTTACTGGCATTGCATTAAATAAGTGCCATCCATCCTTTTCTCTCCCCCTCTGCCCAGGCTTCCAGATATGACCATATCACTCCACTTCTAATCCAGTATCATTGGCTTCCCTTTGAACATCGTCTGTAATACAAGCTCCTCACCCTAGTATATTGTGCTCTTCATATAGGTTTCCCTCGCTCTCTCTCTGACCTTTTGCTTCCTCAGTACCATCACCGTACCCTCTGTAGCATCCAAACCAAGTGCCTGCACTTCTAATCAGCAACTCAGGCTCGACTTGAATCTACTCACTCCTCAGCCTTTTACTTTCTTGCACCAGCTTCTTGGAACGCACTTCCCTCTGCCCTCTTTGGAATCCTTCTAGCCCAAATTCAAATCTCTCCTAAAAAAACATAACTTGCTTCCCTCTTAATCTTGTCTCTTATTCCTCTTCCTGTACTCTCCCCCCTTTCCCTCTTCTCCCCTCCCAGTGAATGGATGCTTTAACTCGTTCCTATTTTTAATTGGTGTTCTCCTTCACACCTATTTTTTTTACTTGTTTTAGAGTTTGTACACTGTTCTGCTGTTATTATAAAGAGTGCTCAATGAAGAGGGAGGAATGGTCTAGTGGTTGGGACAAGTTGCCTCAGGCCAGAAAGCTAGGAGTTCAATTCCTGCTCAGGGACAGCCATTTCTGGCTGGAGGGACTGTGGTCTTTTGTTCCTCATAATAAAACCATTTAATTCTCCATTGCCTCAGGTGCACATGTAGATTGTAAGCCCTTACAAGAGCTAAAAAAGCAATAATAGCAATGAATTTAAAAGCATGTATGATATTCAGTCCTAGGACCTGCAAAGACCATTCAGCCTCAGATACTTAGCATGGCTTCATTATCAGATAAAATAGAAGTGCAAGGAAATATCTTCCCAAGAAAGGCTGCTTTATCTTTCAAGTTGGTACAAGGAAAACCATGAGAGAGAGAGAGGCAGTGGAAATTCAAGTCCCACCGAGAGCCTCTTCTGACATAAAAAAGAGCCACTTATCAACTGTTAGTTTAGATTTCCTTCTATATCATTTAATGGAGGGAATGCTAGATGACAAGGCACACTTGGGTTAACAAAGAAGAGGGAGAAATTAGTTTAGCCCATAGGCCTAGTTTGCCTGCTTTGTATGGGGAAAGGCAAAGGGAAGGGAGCTCATATTAGTAGGAAGGGCACACACACCCCATCTCCACCTGCTGCCTCCAGCCTCAACCTACCCACCTAGTAAGTTGTAGTTGCAGCAGAGTGACACTGTTTTCAGATCTTTGTATTTCTTAAGTTATTCATATCATATCATGTGTTTTTGTATTCATTTATGTAGATTTTCCTCATTTCTAATGCGCTGTGTACAGTCTCATGATACAGCCCTCTGCTGGGTTCCGCCCCCACAGCAACAAGAAGTGTGCATCGGGGGGGGGGGGGGGGTAGGAACAGACAGCTCCGCATAAAACTGGTACTATTGCAGCCACGGAAGGGACGGAGGTTTGAGTGGGGAATGGTTGATGGGGGAGAAGAGAGGGAAAAGAGAAGCTGGACTGTGTTGGAAGGGACAGGAAGAGGGGGACTTTCTGGTGCCTATGCTATGCAGCGTTCTGGAGCATTGCCCCCTCCCAAACTATGCCTATGAAAAGATAAAGGAAAGAGAAAATTTTGTTCTGGATTAATAAATTACTTTGCAGGAATGAGAGGAACCTTTTGATTTTAGAACAGAAATGGAGTAGCAGAAACAGCCTTGCTAGATTCCTTTTCCTTGAAAATGTAGGCCAGAGTAAATAGATGCGCTCGTGCTACCAGGTGATAAATGGAAAAAATCCCCTAAAGGGTTGAGCATGAACTCAAATGTGAATACTTGGGTCAAGTCTCTATTAAAAGTATGTGGATGTCAGTCAAATATAACAACAACACTTATTAGACATATAACCTCGGAGGGTGACTTCCCAAGGTGCCAGATGCCGTCTTCTCTTCCTCTTTTTTTTATTTTCAGGGGTTTTTTAGGGAGACAAGTGAGTTTTTATTTGGTTGTAATTGAGAGTTTCAGTTATTTGAATATAAATTACTGTTTTGTCTTTCCATTTTTACACCTTCTGATTTTTATTGGGAATATCTCAGGTTTTCTTGCTGGCAAAGGTCTAGAGGAAGTCTCCAAGGAGATGCAGCCTCCCTACTTTCCTTCCCAGATCGTGGGGTGCATCTCCTCTACAATATTCAAAACTCCGCCTAGCCAGACAAACAATTGAGCGAAAGGGGCCTTTTACTAAAGACGGTAAATTGTTGCATTTTTCATGTATTAGGAGGAAAAACCAATGCGTAGTACATGCGAAAAAACATGTGGTTAACTTTGAGGGATATGGCCAACATGCTCCCTACAGTTAACATACAGAAAAGTTCCATACCATGTGTTAAGTTAATTCGCAATTAGTGCAAATGCGCTTAGTGCCTCCTCTGGAGGTGGTGGTAAGTGCATCTGCGTCAACTGCAAAATTGACACTGCGTGGTTATTGCCAACCGCAATGTGCAGTTTATGCCCACTCTCCACCCATAACTCACCCAGTCCCCGCCCCATCCCGTTTGGGCCCAGCCTTGGAATGACACACATTGTGTTGTTTCAGGGCCCTGGGTGTGCCAAGCTTCTCTCTATCATCGGAGATGTTATCTTTCCCCCTAAGCACACCTCCACCCTTCCTCCTTTTCTCTATTTCTGTGGATCACACTCTACTCCTCCCTGTTTCCTCGGCTCGCAACCTTCGGGTGATCGTCTCCCTCTCCTTCTCCACACATATTCAACAGATAGGTAAAACATGTTACTTCTTTATAACATTGCAAAATTTGTCCCTGCCTTTCTAAACAAACTACTAAGACCCTTATCCATTCTCTAGTCATCTCTTGTCTAGAGTATTGCAACCTTCTCTTTGCTGGTCTTCCTCTGAATCATCTCTCCCCACTTCAGTCTGTTCAAAACTAAGCTGGCATTTACACCTGCCTCCTTTCACTGCTGATGCCCGATATTTTGGACATTGTGACTCGGGCGTCTCAAATCCTTCCTAGACCTCCCTTCTAAAATGCTGCTTCACATGCAGAAGTGCCGATGCAGCCTCTGCTCTACCCAGTTCTCACCTCTGGGAGCACTTACAGGTATCGTTCATATAGGGGCATGTATACCAAATGCTAATGCACGTTAATGAAGTTAACCTTGTAAGTGCCACTGCCCCCATAGAAATAAAAGGACTGTGGGCACTTAACGAGTGTTAACACTTTTAGTAAACATACCCCACAGTTAGGAGGTATGATTTCTGAGTGCTTACCTTTGCATGCATATATTCTTGGTCAATTTTATAATAACTTACTTGAGTATTTAAAATACTGTTCTATATACTCATGTCTCTTATTAAATTACCCTCTGTGAGGATATAGCGAAGGCAGTAAAATAGCTGGATTTAAAAAGAGGGCTAGACAAGGTCCTGGAAGCTAAATCCGCAACATTATAACATTGTAAACTTAAGGAAAGCCACCACATATTTTTGGGTTTAAGCAACAAGGACTAGATCTACTCTCTAGGAATGTGCTGGGTCCTTGTGTCGTGGACTAGCCACTGTCAGAGATAGGGTGCTAGGCTGAAAAGGCATTTAGTCTGTGCCAACATGGCACATCTTGGGACGTGTTTACTAAAGGTGTTACCAGTAACATGTGTTTACAATGTGATATCAGCATGGAGGTCTTTGCTAATGTTTGTGGTCCTATGCCTCCATCCTCCATACTGATAGTGTGCTGCAGTCATGTGGTACTGCGCTAGCCATTGAGTTAAGTCACCCATTGAGTTAAGTTGTAGTTAGCACATACCCATAAGGCCCAGGCTAACTGTGATCCATTGCCAGTGCCCATATTACACCCCAACCCATCCTTTACCCACCCACCCACTAACATACTAACCAGCTACTAGTATGTTACTAGATCACTAATGCAGCATCCTACTCTAAATGTCAGTGTGGCACACTTAGAGCACTGAACCCTGTACTACCCAGTAGCACGTTTAGTAAATATGCCCCCTTATGTTCTTTCTTCATAATGCATGATAATGATCATTGTGATGACTGGATTATATGGAATGTTTGTTAGCATTGTTTTCTATTAAACGTCATGGGCCTACTGTATATTTCTGGATTTATGTTCAATTAGTCTATTGTACTTTCAAGACACATATCTCCAGGAACAAGCAGGAATGTAATCTTCATATATGGGTATCGTCGGTACCGACGGAGCCTGCGCGGGAACGCTCCCCAGCGTCCAATAGGAAAGCTTTTGGGAGCATCCCACAGTGCCTGCGTGCTGCCTTCCCGCCTTTCCCAACTGTCCCTCTCCAGTTGAGTTTAAAGCTGAGACAAAAGAGAGAGGGAAATAGAGAAAGAGAGAGATAGAGAGATACAACTCCTAGGGGAGGTGGGTGGGTTGTGAAGACTAAATTCCTGCTGTTCCCGGAGATCACCTGTTACAGGTGAGTAACTATGTTATCTACAGGAACAAGCGGAGCTTGAGAGAGATGTAGGAGCAGTGGGTACCACATTTGTCATGGCCAATGTGGCGCTATGAGAATCATATGACCTCTGTCTCTCTGAAGCTTGAACAGGGTTTTGGGAATTAGGGGAATGGGTGGAAAGGCATACAGGAAGTCCTGGCCCCAATGGAAGAGGAAAGCATCCCTGGCCTGACAACCCTGAGCCGGAATTCTGGAACAGAACCGGGGAAGTTTGGCATTCAGCGGACTTGCGAAGAGGTCTATGTCCGGGGTTCCCCAAATTTGGAAAGTTTTGGCCACCTGGTCTGCATGGAGAGACCATTCGTGTGGAAGCAGAACTTGACTGAGTCTGTCTGCCCAAGAGTTTTGAATGCCTGGAAGATACACCACAAGGAGATGAATCTGATGCTCTCTGGTGAGGGCCCATAGTCGCAAAGCTTTGTTGCATAGCGACAGAGAGCCTGTTCCGCCCTGCTTGTTCAAATAGAACATGGCTACTTGATTGTCCATTTGAACTAGGAATGTCTTGTAGCTGAGCTGGGTGTGGAATACTCGAAGAGCAAGGAAGATTGCTCTGAGTTCCAGGAGATTGATATGTAGATAGGTCTCCTGTGGAGTCCAGGTACCCTGGGTAGAAAGGCCTTGAGGGGGGCTCCCCAACCCACCTGTGAGGCATCTGTTGTTAGAGTGGCTTGGGGTGGGGGTTGCTGATAAGGGGACCCCACCAAAAGGTTTTAGGGTGATTGCCACCATTGGAGGGACAAAATAAGGTGATCTGAGTTTGCTATTTTGTCTGACAGGCAACCTGACGCCTGAGTCCACTAAGTGGATAAAGTCCACTGGGCTGCCCTCATATGGAGGCGAGCATAAGGAATCACATGCACAGTGGATGCCATGTGGCCTAGCAACTGTAACATTTCTCGAGCAGTGAGGTGAGGTTTTAACACTGCTTGGGAAGCTAACTGCAAAATGCGAATGCAGCGGGCCTGTGGAAGGTAGGCCCTTGTCTGTCTGGTATCCAGCAGAGCTCCTATTCCTGTTCCCAGAGAGCACCTGTTACAGGTGAGTAACTATGCTTTATTTTCCACTAAGGGTCTATGACACAGAGCAAGAGAATTCTAAACTCTTGAACTAGCCTGGAGGCTCAGGTCTTCTCTTGCCCATGCCCACAGGATGCTGCGGAGACAGAGTTCACAATCCGTGTAGCAGAGGTGGGGGAGGGAGAGTCATACTCATCAAGCGATGGCACCGCCTAGTAGCAGGAATTAGGCTCATGAATGAAGAGTCAAGAAAGGGTCCAGGTACATGTTGTTGCAATGACTGAACCTAGTAATTATTTCTTTGTTTTTTCACACCACGGATTTCATCCATGCCTATTTTATTTTCACACCATGGATTTCATCCACGCCTATTTTCTACACAATAGGTTTCAAATAGGCACCTTGAAAAATGCTTTAACTAGGCACCCTGTTGCAACATTATCACCCTAATGTAGTAATGAGCAATGTGGAATGTCTGGGGACTGTGCCTTACAGTTGATGTGGAGGTTATTACTGTGCCGTCACAGCGAATACAGCAGATCATGCAGAGCACCTAACGCCCCATCAAGAGGTCTTGCTGACTATCTCATGTATTATCTGCTGTTCATTGAATTCAAGGTAGCAACTACTTCTCTGGGTTAACTGCACGGCAGCCCTCCCAAAAATGTTGGAATCTCCCCCAAATGTTAACATTAATTTTGGCTCTTAGTGCATTTTATTAAATAGGACCTTTGTATGATAAAGAGACCCTTTTACTAAAGCTCGCTAGAGTTTTGCACTTGTTTTGCTCTAGAACTAGCAGGTGGTAAGTGTAAAGCCTCCACCATAACTGTTGGGGCGTGGTCAGAATGTTCCTGGCAGTTACCTAACGTGCAGCGCAGTTAACACGGGTACACATAGAGGTGTCATTATCTGAAGTCACGTTAATTGCCACATTGACAGCGCATGGCAATTGCCCCCATTGTAATTGCAATGTGCACTTCACTTCCACACTCCATCCCCTGTCCCGCTCATTCCCTGCCCCATTGCGCGATGTGCAGTTACCACTGGAATTAGCACGCGGTCGCTGTCATACCTACACAGTAACAGTTACTGCATATTAACTGCTTAGTAGGCTTTAGTAAAAAGGTCCCCAAAGGCTTCCTAGAAAAAGGAGAGAGAGAGGGATTATTTCAGACTTTTAAATCCTACATAAATAGCAAATAAATGAAGGCTGCATCTCATATGGGAGCTTTTTTTAGCTTTTAGTAGAGATTTAGTAAAAATATGTTTCATAAGACTGTAAAATAATTTGTTATTCCTTCAAAAAGGAGGAAGATCAGGGACATGCAATGAAGCTGCAATGTAGCCCACTTAAGACTAATAGGAGGAAATATTTTTTTCACTCAATGTGTAATCAAATTCAGGAATTCGTTACCAGAGGAATCTGTGCACCTTTTTGGGAACCTGACCGGTACTTGTGACCTGGATTGGCTGCTGCTGGAAAAAGGAAACTGGGCTTGATGGACCCTTGGCCTGACTCACTATGGCATGTCTTATGTTCTGACTGTGCAAGTAGAAAATAAAGGCCACTGTAAACTGCACAAGCATTACAGTAGAAGTCCAAAAAAACAGGCAACTTGAAATAGCCATTAGTTTGATAAAAATATTACCTTGGCCTTACTCCTCTGGTAGTGTCTGTACAGTAATGGAATTGTCATGTTCCAGTAACGAAATTCCATAGAAACTGGTTTAAATGCTACAGGCACTTTTTCTGAAACGTTTGGCCCTATCACAGTGAAAACTATCTGCTATCTATCTATCTTACTAATTAGATTAGATGGCAGCTTCCAATAGCTTCCAGTTTTAAAAATCCATAGCTGACTAATAGATGCTCTATACATTTGTAACCTCATTGCCTCTGCTTTAAAGATATTATAAAATGTCCCTTTGGCTACCTCGTGTACGCGCCTCATTAGAATTAATGTGATCCCTGAACGGCAAGATATGTCTGCATTCTATCTTATCAGGAGATTGTTTTTCCTTACAGTTTAGAATTGAATTTGAATTTGAATTGAAAAGCTCACCAAGACTGATATTAAAAAAGGTTTGGGTTCAGTTTTACGGGCCCTTTACAAACAAATTAGCAATGACATCTCATCAAGGAAAACGTTGGTTTACGAACGACTCATTTTGCACTGAAGATGGGCGTTTAGCTTTGGAAAGGTAGTTAAAAATTATTGAGTGAGTCCAATAAAGAAGCTATAAGGGGGGATTTTCAGCAGCAGTGACCAGCACATTGAAACTGGTTGGTCATCGCCGCTTTAAATTCTTCCTGGATATTCAATGCTAGGGCCATATTAGGGTACCTGCCTGGAATATCTGGCTTGCCTGGAATGTGATTTTCCAGTCTGGTCAATGACGATATTCAGCTGCTGGCCGGATTGCAAAACCAGTTAAAGTTAGGGCAACCATTCAACTGTCCTAATTTTAGCCGGTTAGGGTGAAGCAGGCAGTGGCTGAATATCGCCACGGTGCTCTGTTAACCTGCAGTGCTACCCCCACTCAACCCCTGGAGGGCTTTAGTCAGGGTGTTTAGCAGCCCAAGCTGCGTTAACGCTGCTAAATATCCCAATGAGCAGCATTTGCACAGTTTGCACCCATCCCCTATCATTTTTAACTTGTTTTTATAGGGACGATTTTGTAAAAGGCCTTTTATTCCTACTTTATGAAGCTGAAATAGGCGTCTATGCACCTTTATAGAGCATGGAGGAGTAGCCTAATGGTTAGAGCACTGGCTTGGTAACCGAGAGACCATGATTCAACTCCCACTAGTGCTCCTTGTGGCCATGGGCAAGCCACTTAACTCTCCATTACCTTGGGCAAAAGGTCACACTGCCAAGAAAACCTAGGAGCTGCTGGGTTGCCAAGAGTCAACCTTGACTCAAAGGCACGCATTGCTTTTTTTGTGCATTTATCAAACAGGCGTGTAGAATGAACCTAAGTAATGCACAAATTCTTTCACACACATTTGTACCTGCTCTGAAAATTATGTAAATGTGCGCATGTATTTTGTGGGGATAATTTCAGACTGTTCAAAATACTACGCATTCTCTCCCAGACTCGCTAGTACAATCATGTTTCCCTGCTACTTTTCCAGCTTCTGATTCAGTTCTGTATCAGACATACAATTCTCACTCTTACTCACAAGGCCTTCCATGACATAGCGCTTACGTATCTCTCCTCATTGATTACCTTACTTGCCCCAGCTCGACCGCTCCTCTCACTGCACGGCAATCGCCTGCATATCACTCCTCCTCCTAAGACTAAATATGAGTCCACCCTACAATTTCTTTGCTGCTTCAATGACTTAGAACGGTTTGCCAACTCACTTACATCTGGAACCAGTTTTCCAGTGCTTTAAAGCAGCCCTTAAAACCTCTTTTTGAACAAGTTTTTGGGGCTTTGGGATAGCATGCTGGATCATCTGCCAGCACTACCCACTCCTTCTACCTGACCTCCCCTTTAACTGATTTCTAGTCTTTTACCTATATTTTAATGGAGTTCCTTTCACATTTCTAATGATTTGATTTTACTGTAAACTGCTTTGCTGCTTGCTAAAGGCATTGTAGAAAACGTAATAAAAACTATAAAATGTTTTTTTGCTTTTAAATGTCTTTTATAAAAGTACCCTGGGGCTAGAAACATAAAAGTGTGAGAGGTGACAAGAAGGCGCATACTTTTATGTGACACAGGTTTAGGCGTGTTCTGGTGCAGAGTTTGGGCAGAGCGCAGGTGAAGTCATGATTTACACATGTTTTACAACAGACACTTGTATCTGTGGCATCAGTGAAACCATGATTTCTGTCAGTCTACACATAATACTGTATAAAGATACAAAGACACCTATGTGTCTTTTGTAAAACTGGCCAAAATAAGCACCTTTTTGACCTCTATATCTAGGTGACCCTCAAAATATGTCTATGCATTTGTATTAGGGTATGTCAGTTTTGGAGATATCATAATTTTAAAACGCACTAGTGAAAAAAATGGTTCAATTTCATGTGGCAAATCAACAACTAGCTTTAAATTTTGTGTAATATGTTATTTACCTACCTGTAATTTCTAGGAAATTATGCAAAAATACACATATTACTGAAATATGTTAAAGTGCTCTAAGGTTCTTGAGAATATGGATTTCCAAGCATAATCTGAAAGAAAAGAATCTGAAAAACGTAAAAATGATTGTAGAGTTCTGTGTTAGGGTTTACATGGTGAACTGGTTCAATATAAAAATGGCAGTTGGACACAAGGTCCCAGGCATCTCCTTTTCCAGCTGCAACTATTGAGAGAACAGTGTAAAGAGGTAATGAAGATAGTCATGCCTACTGTGAGAGGGACAGCTTGGTATGGTTACAGCGAGTCTGTTCTGCAAGCTATGTTGTGCAGTGAAGAGGAATAGGAGAGAGGAGATGCAGTAGAGAAGATACTGAAGATCAAAGGTGAAAGAGATGAGAGGACTCAGCTTGGAGACAGCAGTGTGAGACCCAGGAAAACACCATCCATCAACACTGAGGCAACTACACGCACCCAATTACTTGACTGGAGTCCAGAGTCTCTGAGCCGCCTCTTACCTGCACCATGACAACAGCAGAGATCAAGGCATTTCTGAGCAAGCCCATGGTGGTTTCAGACTGGCCATAACACAACCAGTCCATAGAAAGATGTGTAAAAATGACAACTGAGGCTGCTGGTCATGTGTACAATCATGAGAGGAGGGAACATTATATTAGGGGTCAGATGGTCATCAGGGAGCTTATGTGCCGAAATAGAGTCAAACAAGATATGGCTTCTTTGCTGGATTTTGTTAAATAACATTACATTAGCTGCATAAATGACATTATAAAGACAATTATGTGGCTACAGGTGTTGTTCAGACGATTTGTACGTTCAACTAAATATTACTTTCCACATATTTCAGCTGTGATTTGATGTAGGTAAGATTCACTTTAAGCAGTTTCTGAAAATAGCTTTAGATTTAGCATGCAAAACTGCATAATTTTGGTTACCAGTAATTTGTAAAGTTTGGAAAAATAAAAATCTACCCCTAAAATTGACATACCCTAATATGTATAAAACAAACACACACCTCGCAATTCCCTGCAAGCTCTGTCCTTGGAATACCTGCACATGGACTGCATAAGAGTAGGTGTGATCTTGCAAAGTGCCTACTTTTTACATACATTTATAGGCTGTTTTCCTAATGAATGTCAAAGTGCCTTACAGGTAAAAACATAAATATTAAACTGTACACTCCTACCTCTATTTATCTCTACTAATATCAGTCATCCACTTCAAGCCTTACTAATTACAAACAAGATGAGATGCATGACGTGCAGCATGACGCAATGGCATGTGGAGGGTGCATGTGTGTATGTTATGGGGGTGTCGGGGGGATGCACAAGTGTGTTTGTGTCATGAGGAGTGTCAGGGGTGCATGCAGCGTATACGTGCACATGTGCGTGGCATGGTGGGTGCAGAGGGGATGCATGCTTGTGTGTGTGTGTGTGTGTATGTCATGTGGATGCTGGGGGGTGTTTGTACTATTTTCAGGGTGTCAAGTGATGCATGCATATGTATGTGTTTCATGGGGGTAGTAAGGGGTGTGTGTATTGTGGGTGTTGGGGTAGGTGTTTGTGTGTGTGTGATGGAGATAAATGTGTGGGTGTTATGAGGGTGTCGGGGGATGTTTGTGTGGGTCTGCGTATGTGTCATGGGAACTTTCAATCCCTGCCCTTCAATACTCTCCCTCCTGTACTCTTACTCCTTCCTTTCACCCTACCGTACATTCTCCCATCCCCTCCTCTCCTCTCTCAACCAACTTTGCACCCTCTGTCCCTTTCCTCACTTGCACTCTCTCTCAAGTCTTAGTTCCTCCTCTAACCACATCCTACTTCTCCCCCCCCCCCTCATCTCGAGCCCTACCCATTCTCTTATGCTTTCCCTCCCTCCCTCCCTTCCTTCCTCCTCTCCGTGCTGCACCCTTTACGCATTCCTTCTATTCGTGCTCTGCCCCTTTATCCACTTCCGCCCTACTCTTAGGCAGGCAGGCCACAGCTCCACTCTTCATACCAGCTTTTCAACTTGCTGTCTTGCAGCAGGGTGGAGGGTGGAGTGTATGCCATCTGCACTTGTTTCTTTGCATAATTGCAGGTAGATGTGTAGAGCACATAAACCACCTAAACAGACTGCTGAAGCCTTCCACCCTCACACATATACCCCAGCCCCACATCCCACACAAACACACACCCCAGCCCCTCCCCTACACACAAGCACAAGATTTGCCTCACCCACCGCAGTAATCAGCTTAATTTTACTGCTGTTTTCACTCACTTTCTACACTCTACTTTGCACTTCTGGGTGCTTCTCTGAATTGTATATCCTTGTCACACATCTATTCCATCGTCATATGTTTACCCATCTCCTAAGCTACCCTCCTCATGTGGTGGATGCTTGTCCTTGAAAGCTCATGTCGCAATAAATTGGTTAGTCTATAAGGTGCCTCCAGCGTCTGTCATTTTTGCCACTCCAGACTAACACATCAATATCCCTCTGGAAGTTTAAAATATATGTAATTCATTCCACAATATTGATTTTAAAGGCTTTTTGCCGAAAGGTTATGGATTTAATATTAGAGAATAACAAGTATATATGAATTTACATCATAGAAGCACAGTAGATAATGAATGTCATTTTAGAAGGGCAAGAAGTCTTGAAGGGGGCATTGTTTGGGTGGACTTGAAAAGTAAACCTGTGAAGGCACATTTTGGAAAGTACATGAAGATCAGAATTGAAATTCTGAGGTCGTGACATGCTCAGTTCTGACAGTATTTTAGAAGCAGCTCTGCTAAAGTTGGTTCTGCGCAGGTGAATCGACTTCCTTGTGCACTGGGAGGCATCATTTTAGAAATCATCAGAGGAAACCTGGCAACTTATAAGTGCAGGCATTTTGCACATATAAACATGGACACTTGCATTTGCATGTGAGCCATTGTGCAAACTTAGACATGTAGCTGCGGCTAGTTAACTACAGAAGACGCTATCTTGAACTCATTTTAATTTGGAGGGGAAATAAACTAGGAGGAATTATGGAGGAAAACCCCCTTAATCCTTCCTGCAAAGGGCTGGTCGAAGTGCACACTTTTGAAAAATCTACTCAAGCCAGGGAGTAGATGTACATAAGAACATAAGATATGCCATATTGGGTCAGACCAAGGTCCATCAAGCCCAGTATCCTGTTTCCAACAGTGGCCAATCTAGGTCATACGTACCTAGCAGTTTCCCCAAAAGACACAGGTTCCGCAATGCTTGTACTGGGTCAAGCATTGATATCCTGGGTCCCTTCTTAATAATGGTTTATGGACCATTCCTCCAGGAACTTGTCCAAAACCTTTTTAAACCCAGCTATACTAACAGCCTTTACTACATCCTCCGGTAACAAATTCCAGAGTTTGATTACACGTTGAGTGAAAAAATATTTTCTTTTATTAGTCTTAAATAGTTTACCCTGTAGCTTCATTGCATGTCCCCTAGTCTTTCTATATTCTGATAACGTAAACAATCGATCTACGTTTACCCGTTCCACTCCGTTCATTAATTTATAGACTTCTATCATATCTCCCCTCAGCCGTCTCTTTTCCAGGTTAAAGAGCCCTAACCTTTTTAGCCTTTCTTCATAGGAGTATCCTTCCATCCCCTTTACCATTTTGGTGGCTCTTCTCTGAACCTTCTCTAACAACTCTATATCCTTTTTAAGATACGGCGACCAGAATTGCACACAATATTCAAGGTGCGGTCTCACCATGGAACGATATAGAGGCATTATAATATCTTTTGTTTTATTTTCCATTCCTTTCCTTATCATACCTAGCATTCTATTTGTTCTCTTGGCCGCTGCTGCACACTGGGCTGAGGGTTTTAACATGTTATCCACAATGACGCCTAAATCTTTTTCCTCGGTGGTGGTTCCTAATGTGGAACCTTGCATTGTATAACCATAGTTTGGGTTGTTCTTTCCTAGGTGCATAACTTTGCACTTGTCCACATTAAATTTCATCTGCCATTTTGATGCCCAGTCTTCTGATTTATCAAGATCCTCTTGCAATTTTCCACAATCCTCTTGGGTTTTAACAACTTTAAATAGTTTTGTGTCATCTGCAAATTTGATAACCTCACTCGTTATTCCACTTTCTAGGTCATTTATGAATATGTCAAAAAGCAGCGGACCCAGCACAGATCCCTGGGGTACACCACTATTAACCTTTCTCCATTGGGAAAATTGTCCATTTAGCCCAACCCTCTGCTTTCTATCTCTTAACCAGTTCTTGATCCACAGTAGTACACTGCCTCCTATCCCATGACTCTTTAGTTTTGCCAAAAGTCTCTGGTGAGGGACCTTCTCAAAGGCTTTCTGAAAGTCCAGATACACTATATCAACCGACTCACCTTTGTTCACCTATTTATTCACACTTTCTAAAAACATAACATATTAGTAAGACAAGATCTTCCTTGTCTAAAGCCATGTTGGCTGTCTCCCATTAGGCCATGACTATCTACATGCTGAGTAATTTTATTCTTTATGATGGTTTCTACCATTTTTCCCGGTACTGACGTGAGGCTCACTGGTCTGTAGTTTCCCGGATCACCCCTGGAACCCTTTTTAAAAATTGGTGTTACATTGGCGATCCTCCAGTCTTCAGGTATTAGAGATGATTTTAATGATAGTTCACAGATTACTAATAGCAGGTCTGCAATATCATATTTCAGTTCTTTCAACACCCTTGGATGTATACCATCCAGCCCAGGTGATTTGCTACTCTTCAGTTTATCTAATAGTTGTAATACATCTTCCCGATGTATCGATATTTCCTTCAATTCTTCCGCACCTTTAAATACCACTTCAGTCATGGGTAACATCCCTACATCTTCCTCAGTAAAGACTGAAGCAAAGAATTCATTCAGTCTCTCCGCTATTGCCTTGTCGCCTCTTAGGGCCCCTTTAACTCCTCTATCATCTAATGGACCAACTGACTCTCTCACAGGTTTTTTGCTGTGAATGTACTTGAAAAAATCTTTATTTCACGTTTTTGCTTCCACAGCAAGCTTCTTCTCAAATTCTCTCTTTGCCTGCTTTATCAATACCTTGCATTTGATTTGCCAGTGCTTGTGCTGTTTCCAGGTTTCGTCGTTTGGCTCTTTTTTCCATTTCCAGCCCATCTGCGGGAGCAGAATCGGGTGCAAAGGACCTGGACGGGCAGGACGTGCTCTGATTCTGTGCTTCTATATGTCTGGCTCCCTCCCCGTACATCCCTCCCAATCCTCCTGCATGGAGTCCTGGTGCCATGGTGTTCCGTTGTCATGGCACCAGGATGCCATGCAGCAGCCCGATTCCCCACAGAAGTTCAAAAAAGCTGTTCTTCGCCGCTTGACTCCTTAATGGAGCCTGCCAAGGCCGGGATCGACTTGCGGGGAACCTCCCACAGCCACTCACCTGGGTTGGGGGATCCTCCACTGCTGCTCTGCACCCTCGGGAGGAGTTACCCACCTCTGAGGTGGAACAAGTTTCCCATCTAACTCCTCAACCCTGGACGTACAGACATACAGGATGTACTAGGTGAGCCATGCCTAACTGGGTAGTAGTCCAATATTGCCGCTACCCGATTACCGGGACTCCCCGCCTCCGCTCCACCCCAGAATGCCCCCAACATGACCTGATGCTAACCAGATAACATCGGAGCACATAGGGGACGTTTGTATAAATAAATAAATAGACGGGAATATTCAACAACACTAACTGTGTAGGTGCCGTTGAATATTCCCATCTAAGGCATTTACACTGTTTACAGGGCTGTAAACCGTGTAAATGCCTTTCGAATATCGGATCCCATATCGCTTTACAGTCTTTTTTTGTCCCCTTAGAGATCCTTTGTGTTTACACAGAAGCAGAAAAAATGATGGAAAACCCAAATGTTTTTTTTTTCTAAGTCATAGACTGGCCTTGAACCTGTGTTGAACGGAAAGTGTTTTGCAGGGTCATAGCACCAGGGTTCTAGAGTTATGCAGATAGTTATCTGGATACTGAACTGAAAAGCGCCACTTTCTGGATCAGATAAGGGTTTACCCACACTCCGCCCCTGTACTGCTCTGGCATGATCTGGATAGTGCTGCAGGATATTCCACGAAGTGGCATTTATCCAAATAACAGGTGCTGCTATCCTAGGAAGTGCCGCTGAATACTGGCCTGGTTATATTTAGTTTTGGTTCAGACCAATAGCTGGTTTTGTTAGAAAAGATGTCTTTCTTAGGGAAAAATAATACAATTCTAAAGGCCATTATGTCACTCAGTGAAACTTGCACTTGACATAGAACTGAATAAATCCTTATCTAGCCCCAGGGCGTTGTGACCCCACAGTCTTATGCGATCTTTGGCGACGAGTCTCTCATGGAAGCAAATGCCAGTCTTCGGTCCTGTTCCCTGCAGCTAGCAGGGCTCCAGGATCTCAGAAAGATTATTTATAAGGTCTCAGCTCGAACACTTTTAACTCTTCGAGAGCCACAAGCTGGACAGTCTGTAAGCAGACTCGCATGAATGGCATAGAAAAGGGATAGCTGACAACATTAGGCTTAAACATAAGAATGCCAGTAGCACGCATTCAGGATAGTGGCTGGAAAAGCTAAGCAGAGGCAAAAGCGAAGGCTTTCTCACGCCTAATGTAAATGTACAGATTCTGGTTATAGTTGTGCGGCAGAAGGTAATTTTATATAATGTCATTCCTGTTGAATGTCAACAATGCCCGGCTGGAATCATACTGTGTCCCTTGGATGTCTCAGACACCGCCTCTTTGGCATGAGATGTGGCTGTAGTCTCTCTCCAGTCCTTCCTTTTAGCAGCTAAATTTTGCTTGGTTAATGAATTAGCTGTGCAAAATTTAAGTGCTCTGACGGGAGGGATTTTGAAACAGGAAGATTTGTTCAGGTAACTCCCAAAGTTACCCAGACAAATCTTTTGAATATCGGCATCCATCTGTCCCATTGAATCTACCAGATATTCCGGTCTACATTGTTAATAATATATTCCAGCTTTTACCCTGACTGTTTGTAGTCTTCCTCATTGGTTATTTAGTAAGGCTAGCTTAATTCTAATACAAACATGAAAATAATATACGAGAGAGGTTAAAAAACTAAATTTATTGTATATATCTAATTAGTGCATGCTTTGAAGGTGTGAATAAACAGGTAGACAAAGGTAAGTTGGTTGACATAGTGTACCTAGATTTTCAGAAAGCCTTTGACATGGTCTCTCATGAGAGACTCTTGGTGAAATTAAAAAGTCATGGGATAGGAGGCAGTGTACTACTGTGAATCAGGAACTGGTTAAAGGATAGAAAGCAGAGAGTAGGGCTGAATGGCCAATTTTCCCAATGGAGAAAGGTGAATAGTGGAGTACCCCCGGGATCTGTGCTGGGCCTGCTGCTTTTTAACACATTTGTAAATGACCTGGAAATGGGACTAACGAGTGAGGTGATCAAATCTGCAGATGACACAAAATTATTCTAAATTGTTAAAACACAAGAGGAGTGTGAAAAATTGTAGGAGGATCTTGATAAATTCAAAGATTGGATGCCCAAATGGCAGATGACATTTAATGTGGACAAGTGCCAATTTATGCACTTTGGGAAGAACAACCCAAACTATGATTATATGATGCAAGGTTACACATTAGGAACCACTACCCAGAAAAAGGATCTGGGCATCATCATTGATAATACGTTCAGATCTTCTGTCCAGTATGCAGGGGTAATCAAGAAAGAAAATAGAATGGTAGGAATCCTAAGGAAAGGAATGGAGAATAAAACCAAGGATATTATAATGCCTCTGTATCGCCCCATGCTGCGACCGCACCTCAAATATTGTGTGCAATTCTAGTGACCATATCTTAGAAAGGATAGCAGAATTATGAAAAGGTACAGAGAAAAGTGGCCAAAATGATAAAAAGGGATTAAAGGAAACTCCTATGAAAAAAGGTCTAAAAGGTTTGGACTCTTCAGCTTAGAAAAAAGACAGCTGAGAAGAGAGATCTATAAAATAATGAAGAGTGAAAGGGATAAACATAGATTGGTTGTTCACTCCTTCAAAAAGTAGAAAGACTAGGGATTGCACAATGAAGCTACAATATAGCCCATTTTAGACTAATAAGAGAAAATATTTTTCTCCAGGAACAAACAGGAAGTCAATCCTTATATATGGGTGGCGTCGATGCCGATAGAGCCTGTGCGGAGTATTTCCCCAGCTTTCATAGAAAGCCTTAGGGAATGCTACCACACTTGTGTGGTCCCCTTCCTGACCAAGGGTGCCGTCTTGTTCAGTCTCCTTTTATTCATGGAGCCCAACGGACGCTTGTCCTGTTTTTCCCTGAAAAATCCTCTAAAAATTGTCCTTAAAAGTTGTTTTTTCCCGGTTTGCGCACCGGTTCCTCTTCCTACTTCGAGCCGGCACTGTTCTCAGCTACCCCTTCTTTTGATGAGTCTTGGCCTTGACCAGCGTTCACTCTCTTTTTTCGCCCAGGGGTCATTGACCCTGGCCAGATGTCCCCCACCATGTCTCCCGGTGGGTTCAAAAAGCATGACCGCTGCAGTCAAACCATGTCAGTTACAGACACCCATGACCGCTGCTTACGCTGCCTTGGCCCGGACCACGACAGTACCACCTGCAACCTGTGCCAGGCCATGACGCTGAAAACCAACAAGAAAATGGAGTTGCAGGAGAGGATCTTCCCGAGGTCCGACTCAGCCCTGGCTTCTCTAACTCTGAGCCCCAATCCGAGCACCTCCCGCAAGGCCTGGGCATCTTTGGTATCCCACAGAGGTAGCTCCTCCATAAGGACCCTGGACCCCGGGAAGATGAAGTAAAAAATCTTCAAGACCAGTCGAGGTTCCACCGGTAAAACCCAGTAAGGTCCCACGGCGGGACTCAGGCAACTCTGAGCAGCACCCCCTAAGGTCTCTAAGAAAGAGGCCTCGGCAGGTGGCGACTATCCGAGTCTCCTTGAGGCCATGGTCCTCATTGAGGACGCACTAGTGAGAGTGCTGGCATCAGGCCCAAGGCCCTCGGTGCTCAGGCCGAGAGCTGCAAAGCCTTCTGGCATTGAATCCAGAATGGCAGCCCTGGAATAAAATATCTCTGCCATCCTAGCCTTGCAGCAGGTGATGATGTCAGGTTCATCCACATCATCTGCCCTGACAACAAGGCCTCCGACTGTGGGGGAGTCCCCGGGCATCGAGCCAGACCCCGAGCACCATTGGCCTCGAGTGAGTCCTTGGCACTGATCGAGATCCATGTCCCAATCCTTGGGTGTCTGGTCCTCACTGGCCAGTTTCCAGGAGTCCGGCTCTGATTGGAAGACTGACATTGAGGCCTCTCCCAAGACATCTCAACACCAGGATGTCCCTTCAGAGCTGTCTGCCCCGTATCCCCAGCGCCATCCCCCCCTCCCCCCCCCCCAGGATGTGGCCTTCCACAACTTTGTCCGGGATATGGCCCAGACACTTTCGGTCCCCACCAAGTCAGAGGAGGACCCTCGCACTGAAGAACTGGAGATCCTCCAGTATGAGTCCCTGCCGAAGGAGACTCTCATGGTGCCGGTACAGTCCATCCTTGAGAGGCTGCTCCTGTGGGTGTGGGAGACCCCAGCCTCGGTGCTAGTGGTCAGTCGGTGCCTCGACGCCATCTCGCATCAAGAAGGACCTGGGTTTCCAAAAGTCCCAACTCCTGCATTACTTGATGGTCTTGGAGTCCACTATGAAAAAGCTGAAAAGTCAGAAGAACTACTCTTCCGTTCCCCCGGGCAGAGAGGCCCGAACCCTCAACGCCTTCAGGTGCAAGTCCTTCCAAGGATCCATGCTGGGCTGTCTGATATAGGTCTATGAATTGTACATTGGCATGTACCTCAAAGGCCTCATCCAAGAACTGACGGGCTTCTCTGCAGGCCTCGCCAGGGAACCCCTCCTGACGTTCCAAGCCCTGACTGCCGGAATCCGGCACTGCTCAAAGTTCCTATCCCGCCACCCTACGACGGCTTTGAATCCATAGCCTGGGTAGCAGCAGCAGGCATCGGGGTCCGGTACCAGGCCTGGTTGCAGACCTCCGACCTCAAGCAATGGGTGCAAGAGAAGCTGCTCAATGTCCCCTGCATTGGGGAAAACTTGTTTGGCAAGCCCATGGCAGACAAGGTGGCCAAGATAGAGGCCAATGTCATGACCAGATAGAGACTGTCAAGAAAAACCTCAACCCTTCCCCAGAACAAACCATCGGGAAAAAGACCTCTTTTCACCAGGGCCATTACCAACCCTACTCGGGGAAACAGCAACAGGGTCCCCAGCCCAAGAACCAGGGTCATGGGCAGAGGAAGCCGAAGACTCCTCAACCACCAGCTCCCACACAGCCTGGGGGGAGCTTTTTACTCCCTGGGCAGGGCCTCTCCCCCCCCTTCCCTGGGAGACTCTCCCCAGCCCACAAGGGGCCACCTGGTACTCTTTGCCCACAGGTGGGCTGGGGTCACCATGGACCAGTGGGTCCTACAGGTGGTAAAGGAGGGTTTTCTCCTCAGGTTCCATCAAACACCCCAGAGTTCTTCCCAGGAGAGTCAGTACAGTCTCTCCTTCACCAGAACTTGCTCTTCTCAGAGCTCGCATGATTGCTCACAAACAGGGCGGTAGAACCTGTACCCAGGCATTTGTGGAGAAATGGTTTTTACTCCAGGTATTTCCTTGTCCCCAAAAGAACTGGAGGCCTCAGGCCAAACTAGACATGTGAAACCTGAATAATTTTCTGGTGAGGGAGACATTCAAAATGCTCTCCCTTGGAACGCTGCTGTCCTACCTCCACCAGGGAGATTGGCTGTGTTCCTTACACCTAAAGGATGCATATACCCACATCTTGATTCACCCCTCCCACAGAACAATAAATAAGGTTTGTGGTGGGAGAAAGCACACTACCAGGGTGCTTCCATTCGGCCTGGCCTCCTCGCCAAGGGTCTTTACAAAGTGCTTGGTGGTCATGGCTGCTCACATGCACCTACAAGGGGCCTTCATCTTCCCCTATCTGGATGACTGGCTAATCAGAGGCAGCGCGGCCTCTGAGGTCAGCCAGGCTGCAGGGTGAACAATCTGCCTTCTGCAGCACCTAGGGTTTGTCATCAACTACCCCAAATCCCACCTCTCTCCAGCCTAAAACCAGGAGTTCATAGGTGTCCAGCTGGAGACGTCATAGGTCAAGGTCTTCCTCCCAAAGGAAAGGGCACATCGCCTCATGCAGCTGGCGGGAGTGGTGCAGACTCGTTTGCTCATACTGGCTTGCCTCCTCCTCCTCTGCCTAATGGCCCACATGGCTTCCACAGTCCATGACACATCCCTAGCCCACTTGAACATGTGCCTCTGCTCCTAATGGACTCAGGCCACGGGCAGATTGCACAACAGGGTCAGGATCACCCGCCAACTGGCAGACTCCCTCAACTGGTGGCAGTCCCTATGCCACCTCCAGGCAGGTATGCCCTTCCAGGTGCCCGCACCTCAGAGGGTCCTGACCACAGATTCCTCCCTCCTAGGTTGGGGGGCACACTGGGGAGACCTCCGCTCTCAAGGCAGCTGATTGCAGGAGGAACTGCTCCTGAAGATCAACCTCCTAGAACTCAGAGCCATCTCCCTGGCCTTGCGAACATTCCGCCACCTCCTGTGCAGCTGACCTGTGCTGATCCAGATGGACAACCAGGTTGCCATGTTTTATGTGAACAAGCAGGGAAGCATGGGTTCATACTTCCTCTGTCAGGAAGCAGTGGCTGTCTTCTCCTTTGCGGTATGCAACAGAATGCTCCTACATGCAGTATACCGTCCAGGTCAGGACAATTGCTTGGTGGACAAACTCAGCAAAATGGCAACACAAATGGCATCTGAACCCCAGGGTGGCGCAAAGACTCTTCCACCTTTGGGGCAGGCCCATGATGGACCTGTTCGCCTCCCCGGACAACACGCAGCTGCCCCACTTCTGCTTATGCCAGCTGCACCCAGGGAGGGTGACAGCGGATGCCTTCCTGATCCCGTGGTCTGAGGGCCTCCTCTGTGCCTTTCCACTGACACTGCTGGTGGCCAAGACCCTCTTCAAGGACTAGAGCAAGCAGGCATCAGTAATTCTGATCACCGCAAGATGGGCCTGACAACCCTGGTTCCCTCTGATGATCTCCTTGTCGGTGGCACTCCCAGTCCTGCTGGGTCAGGATCCGGACCTCCTGTACCAGGAGGAGGACTCCCTCCTACACCCCAATCTGGGGTCACTAGCGTTGATGGCATGGCTGCTGAAAGAGTAGCCTTAGCTCCTTTCAATCTCCTGGGGGAAGTCGAGGAGATCCTCCTGGCTCCCAAAAACTCTCCACCAGATGAGCATGCACCTTTAAATGGAGAAGATTCTCCATCTGGTATGCAGAGAGAGGAGAGAACCCTTTCTCCTGCCACGTGCAAGTAGTGCTACAGTATTTACTGCACCTCTCGCATGCCGACCTGCAATCTAATTTGGTGAGGGTGTACCTGAGTGTCATAGCTGCTCATCATCACCCTGTAGAGGGAAAATCAAACCAGCCCCTGGTCTCCAGGTTCCTCTGGGGCCTCTTGCTATCAAAGCCCCCTCTCCGCCCTCTGACAGCAGAATGGGACCTTAATGTGGTGCTCTTCCAACTCACCAGACCGCCGTTCAAGCCTTTGGCCACCTGCCATTTGAGATAGCTCTCCTGGAAAGTGGTCTTTCTGGTAGTCACCATGTCCGCTGAGAGTGTGAGTGAACTCAAGGCCTTGGTGGCAGATCCACCATATACATGGTCAGACTCATTCACACAACATCATGGCCTAATCCTCATTGTGCAAACCCTGCGACATAGGAGCCATCATGATTCTCCCCACCCAAGAAGACCACCTTCTACAGCAAACCACTGCCGGTTTATACACATAATCTGCCAACCTCTGGCCAAAACCAAGAGACACAAACCTCCACACTTGGAAAACCTGAACTGCATGCTAATTAATGCGTGGTCCATTCACAACAGATGGCCTGCCATCACTGACTATATTAAACATCGAAATCTGGACCTGCTCTTCGTCACTGAGACATGGTTAACTGACACGGACACGGTTTTCACCAACCAGCTAAGGCTTCCTGGATATGACCTCTTTAACTGTCCTAGGACAAACCAAAGAGGGGGAGGGATCCTCATAATAGCTAGAAACAACCTCCATTTCCAATGCAACCTAGCCCCAGAGCTCAACTATCTCGACAGCATCTGCATCTCAAACAAGTCCCTATCAGTTTGCCTCTTTTACTGCCCACCATCTTCAAATGCAGATGAACTAGCTACAATCCTTGACCTAGCATGTAACTGTAATACCCAGCGCAAACACCTCTGGCTTCTAGGTGACTTTAACCTCCCATCACTCCATAGCTTTCCTGGATGCAATGACTGTACTGGATTATCACCAACTTATACACATACCCACTCACACTGGAGGTAACACTCTGGATCTCATTTTTGCCCCTCTACCCTCCCACACCTTATGCAACTAAATCTCCCCGCTTCTTCTCCCTGTCCCATGGTCTGACCATAATGCCATACTTTTCTATATACCGTATGACAGAAGAACAGCGGTACTCCGTATCAAATCCCTCCATCACCCCCTGCTTTGGATACTTTAACAAAGAAACATTCCTCAGTGACATTCTGCAGGACCACAACTTGGACACCAACAATCTGGATAAACTAATAGAGACATGGAACAATAGCCTCTCCAGAGCTGCACTCCTACTGCCCTCCATAAAACCTACTTATAAGAGCCATGCAGCAGTGTAGTTTACTACTGACCTGCACAAATCTTTATTAAATCTCAGAAAACTGGAATGTTGCTGGCGACGCTCTAGGCTTTTCAACAACCAGACTGCATACCTAAACAAATTACAGCAACATCAAAGAGCAGTAAACCTCAAAAGAAAAGAATACCACACCAACACCGTTATGCGCTCCCTTAACAAACCTTGTGAGCTCTTCAACCTCACTAAATCCCTCACGAAGGATACATCCATGAATGAACCAATGAATATGCCCAGCCCAGAGGCCTTTGCCGCATACTTCCGAAGCAAAACCAATTCAACAATGACCTACTCAGATTGGTCCAACATTGATAACTCACTCATGCACCACCCTCCTCTTAGTGACACACTTGGACTGACACTGGATGCCTTTTACCAATACTCTCCTGAGCAAATTGAAACAACCATCTGTGGGATTAACACCACCACCTCACCAGCTGATCCATGTCCGGCATTCTGGATTAAGCAAACACAATCCAATCTCAGCTCAATCATCACCAGAACTGTTCGCCTCTCACTGTCTAATGGTATTCTCCCACTGCCCCTCAAAGCTGCCTCCATCAGGCCACTGCTAAAGAACAACAAACTAGATCCATCAGATATCAGTTCCTACAGACCCATATCTAGCCTCCCTTTCCTGACTGAAATATTAGAAAACAATTGTCCACCAAGAAATCCAAGACCACATAGACTCCTATGCAACTCTTGACCCACAGCAGCATGGGTTCCGCTAGCATCATGGCGTTGAAACCCTACTAGCAACTCTAATGGATAGACCCTACACAGGTCTAGACAAGAATAAACAAGGATTCATCCTGTTCTCCAGGAACAAGCAGAAAGTCAGTCCTCACTTATGGGTGATGTCAGCACCGATGGAGCCTGCGTGGAGCAATTCCCCAGCTTTCAAAGAAAGCCTTTGGGATTGCTGCCACGCATGTGTAGTCCTCTTCCCGCCCAAGGGTGCCATCTTGCTCAGTCTCCCTTTTTCCGCAGAGCCCTTTGGATGCACGTCCTCATCCCTCTGAAAAAGTTTTGGTTTTTTTCCTTAACAGGCTCTCTATTTTCCGGTTGCACCGGTCCTCTAACCATCCTTCCCCTGCTCTCTATTTTGGAGCTCTCTCGGGGATACTCCTTTTCTTTTAATTTTTCGTTACAGGCTTCGCACCTTTTTTATCTTCCTATCCACTGGTCGAGTGGGTCGTCAGCCTTGCAGGGGCCAGTTTTGCCCCCATGGACACCAGGTTTAAAAAACACAATAGATGCTCTAGGAACATGTTGCTTACGGACACTCATGACTGTTATCTACAGTGCCTCAGAGCTGACCATGATCCAGAGCTCTGTTTGCTCTGCAAGACATTTTCTGAAAGGCCGCCTCAGAGTCCCTGGTGATGCCCTTGGTCATCTCTCCTCTGGTGGGTTCCCCCCCACGGCCCCATGTTCTCAGCAACACTCCGACCAGCGGTCCCCTGAAGTGGAGCGTCGCAAAAAGAAGGCGGCCTCGAAGTCGCTGTCTGGGGCTCCCGAGAAGCGCAAGTGCTCCTGTGCCCAGTCGCTTAGCCCCCTTCTGTGTTCCCGAGAGTTGGACAAGGAGCGGCCCCGCAAGGTACCACGCACGGAAGCAGAGGCCTCCAGCAAAGGCGTCCGGTCTCCTGAGAGCCATCCTGGTGAGGACCCTCTCCTCCTCGATGCCCGACCCGGTGACCCCGGTGTCGATGTCGCAGGTCCCCACACCCATGTGGGAGTCCCGCATGCTGGTGCTGGAATGCAGCTTTTCTGCGTTCATTGCTTCCCAGCAGGTGCTCACAGCCAGCTTTGCTGACTCTTGCCCAGAGAGCGTGGGTCCCTCGCGTGGGGCACCCCACTCCATCCAGGAAACCCCTGAGAGCCGCAGGCCTCATGAGGGTCCTCGATGTCGGTCTCGCTCACCCTCCAATTCCTCGGAAGGGCGATCTTCCAGGGCCTCTGACACCAGACCACCGGCCATTGGACAGGGCAATCTGCCCGGCTCGGCTCATTGACCGATTTCTCAGACTGGGAGTCCGATGGGGATACCTCCCCGGAAACCCATGCTCACCGGGATCTTCCATCGGACCCCTCCCTGCCAGTGTTCCAGCGGCACTCACCACCTGAAGACACCTCCTTCCTAGTGTTTATTCGGGACATGGCACGGTCTCTTAACCTGGCCACCCAGGCTGAGGAGGACCCTCCTGCTGAAGAACTCAACATTCTTAAGTACGAGTCCCTGCCCAGGGAATCCCTCACTGTGCCTGTGCCTCCTATTCTATCTCGGCTGCTGCTCCGCATGTGGGAGGCTCCGGCCTCGGTCCCCATCATTAGCAAGTGCCTTGACACAATGTACAAGGTACAACGTGGACCAGGCTTCCGAAAGACCCGGCTCCCACACACCTCGATGGTGGTGGAATCGGCCATGAGGAAGCAGAAGAGCCTGAAGTAACACTCATCGGTACCACCCGGCCGAGAAGCAAGGGCCCTTGATGCCCTGGGCCGCAAGGCCTACCAAGGCTCCATGCTCTCTTGTCGCATCAAGGCATATCAACTGTACATTGGTATGTTCTTGAGTGATTTGGCTAAGGAACTCGGGGGTTTCTCCGCAGGCCTCGAGGGAGAGCCCCTCAATAGGTTCCGCACCCTGCTAAAGTCCGTTGCGGACTGCTCAAAGTACCTTTCCCAGGCTTCCTATGATGGCTTCAAGACATCAGCTCAGGTGGCGGCTGCGGACATTGGCAGCTGCCGCCAGGCATGGCTCCAGTCCTCTGATTTGGAGCAATGGGTGCAGCAGAAGCTCCTGGATGTGCCCTGTCTCGGTGAGCAACTCTTTGGCAAGCCGATGGAGGAAATGGCTGTGGAAACTGAAATGGAGTTCGTCACCAGAACACGTCTCTCCCGCAAAACTTCCACCCTGCCTTGGAAGAAGCAGCCATCCAAGAAGCCCTTCTTTCCTAGAAAGGGTCTCCAGTATCGGGGCTATCCGCCATATCCTGCTACCCCCACACCGACCACTCTGGCGCAGGGAAAATCTGGCCAGGGGAATCGTAAGCCAAAGGGAGCAAAGGTCCAGACGCCGGCTCCCCCACAACCCACAGGGGTTTTGAAGCCATCGGCATAGCCCCTCGCCCTCCGGCGTGCAGCAGCCAGTGGGGGGATGCCTGTCCCGCTTCGCCCCAGTGTGAGCTTCCATCACCTTGGACACTTGGGTCTTCCAGGTTGTCCGAGATGGCTATCGCCTTCACTTTGACAGGCTTCCACCTCCTTTCTCCCTTGCAGAGCCTCCTCAACTCCCCGCACACCAGCTTCTGCTGCAGCAGGAATTACACTCTCTCCTCACCCAACAGGCAGTCGAGAAGGTCCCTCCCCACCTTCGCCATCGGGGCTTCTATTCCCGGTACTTCCTTGTCACGAAAAAGACAGGGGGTCAACGGCCCATCCTCGATCTCCACAGGCTAAACAAGTTCCTGGTGCAGGAGAAATTCAAGATGTTGTCTCTTGGTGTTCTGATGCCCTTCCTCTGGCAGGGTGACTGGCTATGCTCCTTGGATCTAAAGGATGCTTACGTCCACATCTTAGTCCACCCCCAACACAGGCAGTACAAGGTGCAGGGAGAGCACTTCCAGTACAGGGTGCTCCCCTTTGGCGTCACATCTGCCCCACGTGTCTTCACAAAGTGCCTCGTTGTGGTCACTGCTTACCTTCAGCGTCAGGGCATGCAGGTCTTTCCATACCTCGACGACTGACTTGTTACGGGCTCCTCGGTCAGCGATGTTGCATGCTGTTCCTCTTCCTCAAATACTACCTGGACGACCGTGCACCATTAACCGCTCCCCCCCTCTAGTACCATCACACTATCACACTACGATTACTCTGGACTCGACTTGATGCGATGCCTATATGTAAATAGTTATCCCGGTTTTACCCAAGTTTAAGCACCTGTTTTTTGTAATGTGGAGCAGATTCCTGCACCGTGTAAGTTTTTATTGTCATGTAAACCGCACTGATGTTGAATAGCGTGGTATAAAAGAGACTGTAAATAAATAAATAAATAAATAATGATAATAAACTATGCGGTCTCACCTCGAGCCCTTGCAGTCTGTCAAGTTTATCAGGGTGCGTCTCAATACTCAACGGGCAACCACCACCTTGACGGTAGATTGCGCTGTCTGCCTCCGAGCTCTTGTGGCTCACGTCCAAAATGCTCCCCGGATCGCCGCTCTGACCATGCTATACCTCCTGGGCCACATGGCCTCGACCATGCATGTGGTTCCCCCATGCCCGCCTGCGGGACGGCTCAGTGGTGTCTCTGTGCCCAATGAAGTCAGTCCCTTGGACACTTCAGGAACCCCATCAGGGTTCTCCCTGACCTCCGCTTGTCCCTGAGCTGGTGGAAAAATACCCACAACCTCCTGCGGGGCTTGCCCTTTCAAGCCCTGCAGGACGATGTGGTGCTGATGACAGATGCCTCTCTGATAGGCTGGGGAGCCCACTGCGGGCCACTCTGTATGCAGGGGCAATGGTCGCCCGAGGAGTCTAAACTGCAAATAAACCTGCTCGAACTCCGGCAATTCAGTGGGCCCTGAGGGCCTTCGAGGAACACCTCATCGACAGGTCGGTTCTCGTGCAGACCAACAACCGTGCAGCGATGTTCTACATCAACAAGGAGGGAGGCGCGGGATCGCGCTCCCTCTGCCGGGAAATGGTCCTCATCTGCTCCTTTGCGGTCTGTTGGAGGATGTCCTCAAGGCGACATACCTTCCAGGTCTGGAAAATGGTCTGGCGGACAGACTCAGCAGAATCCTTCGCCCCCATGAATAGCGGCTGAATCCCAGAGTACCAGACTGGCTGTTTCCCAGAGTAGCAGACTGGCTGTTTCTCCGCTGGGGGATGCCAGCGATAGACCTCTTCGCCAGTCCCCAGAATGCGGAGCTCCCCACTTTTGTGGGCTGGTGCCACACCCAGGCAGGGAAGGCCCCGATGCATTTCTCGTAGACTGGTCCTCCAGCCTTCTCTATGCATTCCCTCCCTTCCCCCTCGAGGACTCTCTTCAAGGCTCAGCGAGACAGGGCATCGTTGATTCTCGTGGCTGCCTCATGACCTTGGCAGCCTTGGTTCCCGCTCCTGCTCCGGCTGTCGACGGGGCCTCCGATTCCCCTGGGCTCTGCTCCAGGTCTGCTGATGCAGGAGGAGGGTCGGGTGCTGCACCTGAAGTTGTTACATGTAAACCGCATTTACTGTAAGAAATGCGGTATATAAAAAAATGATAAATAAATAAATAAATAAAAACCCCTAACCTCCCTGTCCCTCACGGCCTGGCGGCTGAACGGGTCTCCTTAGCCTCTCTGGCCCTTCCGGAGGAGGTTGAGGGGGTCCTCCTCGCCTCGAGGAAGGACTCCACTAGGCGAGCCTATGCCTTTAAGTGGAGACACTTCTCCGTCTGGTGCTCGGAGCACCAGATTGACCCCTTCTCGTGCCTTGTTTGATGGGTTCTCCAGTACCTCCTCCATCTCTCGAGAGAAGGGCTGAAGTCAAACTCTGTCAGGGTTCATTTGAGCACCATCTCGGCGAATCACCTCCCCATCGAGGGAAGACCCCTCTCGGGGCAGCTGTTAGTCTCCCGCTTCATGTGGGGTCTTCTGCTTTCCAAGCCACCCATTCGTCCTCTCTGGCAGAATGGGACCTGAACGTGGTGCTCATGCAGCTCAGCCGTCCACCCTTTGAGCTAATGGTGACGTGTTCGCTCCGGCACCTGTCCTGGAAGGTAGCCTTCCTGGTGGTGCTGACTTCGGCCCGCCAAGTCAGTGAGCTCCAGGCTCTCATGGCTGACGCCCCTTACACCAGGTTTTATCGGAACAGGGGTAGTCCTCCGTACCCACCCTAAATTCCCGCCTAAAGTCGTCTCGGACTTCCATCTTAATCAGAAGATAGTTCTGCCGACCTTCTTCACGAGGCCTTACGCTGACCAGGTGTTGACGGCTCTCCACACCTTCGATTGCAAACGGGCTCTTGCCTTTTACTTGCAGCATACCCTGACTCATCGCAAGTCTGGTCAGCTTTTTGTGACCTATAATCCCAATAGACCGGGGCAGGCAGTCACCAAACGCACTCTCTCGGTTTGGGTGGCGGACTGCATCGCTTTCGCTCATGCAAAGGTGGGCATCCCGCTGGATCATCAAGTCACCGCACATGGGGTCCAGGCCAAAGCGGCCTCGGTGGCCTCGCTGCACTCCATGCCCCTAAGAGACATCTGCTAGGCAGCGACCTGGTCTTCCACGAATACATTCGCTGCCCACTACTGCCTGGAGAGGAAGTCCTGCCGGGACAGCGCCTTCGGCCAGACTGTACTCCGTAACCTGTTCCGGGTATAAGCAACTCCTGCCCTCCGACTCTTCTTCACGGCTACTTAGGGCTTTGCCTCGAGGACCTGAGGACTCGGGCTCCTTTGGGCTTTGACTTCTGCTCATGGCCTCGCAGAGGCGTTTTTTGGTTACAGGTTCGGTAGCTTGTAGCTAAGGAGTCCCATAAGTGAGGACTGACTTCCTGCTTGTTCCTGGAGAAAGCGTAATTACTCACCTGTAACAGGTGTTCTCCAGGGACAGCAGGAATCAGTCTGAGATGGGAAAAGGAGGCATTACAAGGAATAAAGAAAAAGACAACACTTAGGCCAAGAGCAACACTTGAACCAAACTGCAGGCTCAGAGGCCTGTAGTTTCAGATACAGGAGAAACAGCAACAGAGAAAAAAGCAACACAACAAATTATGTCTTGTAAGCTGCAGCTGGCTGACCTTTTCTAGAGGAAATGGAGCGTAACCACAGAGGGGCTGCAAACCATAGCCACTCTTCATGTAACCAATCAGAAGCCCCTATTTACCCAGACATGTAGGTTGTTGCAACAGGTGTCTTTCCACTACAGGCTTTAGGAAAATAGGAACCTTTTGACCCCAAGCAGATGTCAGAAATGGTCCTCCCAGACATAAGCAGACGTCAGAAATGGACTAAATAATCTATAATCTCTTTAACACCTGCCCGCTATCTTGCTGAACTATCTTTTGCCCTCATATGTATGCTTAACCACTAGAACCAATAACCTCGCTTTTAGAAATGCTCACGTAAGGGAACAAAGGGGGAGGGAGAGGGTACGTGGGTGTTTTATGTTAGAGCTATGTAAACGGAATACATATAAAAATGGCATGCAAGGCTTGGATCAATTACCAGTTTGCTGTCACTAAGTGACTGGTCTTCTGCTAGCAGAAATAAACACAGCTAAACTGCCTGGAAATTGTATGTCTTGTCTTGTCTTTTCCTTCACTTACTTTTCAGGAGGACTCAGACTCAGTGGACCGGGGCCCCACTAAGCGACATCCGCCACAAGTCCTCACTACCCTCCCGCCTCCCCTGATGAGTTGCTAGATTTTTGTCCTTCCCTTGCCATCTGCTTGGTAGGGCTCAAGCTAAGGGACCAGACTGAACAAGATGTCACCCTTGGGCAGGAAGAGGACCATAAATGCATGGTAGCAATCACAAAAGCTTTCTTTGAAAGCTGGGGAATTGCTCCGCACAGGCTCCATCGGTGCTGACGTCACCCATAAGTGAGAACTGATTCCTGCTGTCCCTGGAGAACATCTGTTGGTGAGTAACTAAGCTATATTCATGGACATTGCATCTGCCTTTGACATGGTCAATCATAATCATCTACTCGCCCGCTTGCACCTAAAAGGAATAAGGAACATAGCCCTCAACTGGTTCAAATCATAACTGACCGATCGCCAGCAACAAGGTTGCATAGGAAATCAGTCATCCAGCACTTTCCATCAAACTCAAGGAGTCCCACAGGGCTCATCCCTCTCTGCCCTGCTGTTCATCTGTGCCATTAAACAATCTTTCAATATCTACTATCACATTTATGCTGATGACATCCTACTATACACCTTGTTTTCCATAGACAGCCCAGACTATTCTTCCATCACAGGATGCTTCAACGCAGTCTCAGAATGGCTATCTACCCACAATCTGAAGGTTAACGTCAGAAAATCAGAGGTCTTATTTATCACCAAAGACCACACTTTCATCCCACCAACCTCTCTTAAGGTGAAAGATTTTGAGCTCATGTCTAAGCAGGAGGTATATTATTTAGGAATCACTTTTGACCAACATCTAAACTGGGAAGCCCATGTACAAATATAGTCAAGACAGTCTACCATAAAATAAGGACCCTCCACCATCTACGCCCCCTCCTTGATCCCTCAGATTTATGCACAGTATTCCAAGCTCTTATATTTCTTCACCTGGACTATGCCAACATAATTTTCCATGGCCTGCCAAAGCACACCCTCCAGCCTTTACAATTGGCCATGAACACAGCTGCCTGAATATTCATCGGTGCGTCCAGATTCGATCACATCATACCCCTCTTGATCCAGCTATGCTGGCTCCCGTTGACAAGTTGCCTGATATACAAAGCCCTTCTACTTACCTTCAAGTCACTTAATGGCATGTCTGCGACCTCCCTTGCAGCACTCATAAAACGTACCCCTGAAAACAGAATCAGGAGATCATGCATGGTGAACTCACTTGTCATCCCCTCAGCAATAAGGAGATGCACCCAGGCTATGAAGAATCATGCCTTTTCTTTATATGCACCAATGCTATGGAATGCCCTACCTCCAGCAATCTGAGCTATCTCAGACCAATCATCCTTCAGGAAGGCCTTAAAGACATACCTGTTTCAGCTAGCCTATAACCAGCCACCCTAACTAGACCTGGTGCTATGGCTCTACTGTCCAGCCAGCTTGCTTTTAGTTCTCCCTCTTGCGCAATCCAAGTTCATTCCCCCTCTCTTAACGTTTAATGTTAATGTTTTTGCCGCCTGTTCTTAACGCCTGTTTAATACCTGTTCCATAGTTCTAAGTTCTATGTATCTTCCTGTTCTATGTAAAGGGTTTATTGTTCATGTTATATGTAAACCGCACTGATCTTGAAAAATGCGGTATATAAAAGCAAATAAATAAATAATAATTAATAAATATACAAGATTCTATAAGAACAGGGTAGTGCTGTGCACACACCTAAAATTCCTCCCCAAGGTGGTTCTCCCTACCTTTTTTCCACGGCCCCATGCAGGGAGGAGATCATATTGCATTCGCTAGACTGTAAGTGGGCCCTGTCCTTCTACCCGCACAGGCCCAAGGCCCATCGCAAAGTTCCTCATCTCTTTGTGTCATATGACCCCAGTAGACAGGGGCTCCTAGTAACGAATCAAACTTGTCCATTTGGATGGCGGACTGCATTGCCCTCACCTACAAGCAATTGGGCCTCTCCCTTGAGCACTGGATCACTGCACATCGCTTGCAGGCTATGGACACGGCGGTAGCCAACCTCCACTCAGTGTCGATGATGGAAATCTGCAGGGTTGTCACATGGTCTTCGATTCATAGATTTGTAGCTCATTACTGCCTGGAGAGCAAGTTCTGCAGGGACAGTGCCTTTGGGCAGGCAGTATTCCATAATATTTTCAGAGTATAGGCAACTCCTGCCCTCCGACCCTTCTGTGTTCAGGCTACCAGAGTGATAGTGTCACTGGACACTAGGGTCTTGCACAGGGCCGGATTTACCTTGAGTGAGGCCCTACGCCAACAAAAATTGTGGGCCCCCAGCAGGGGCGGCCCAAGGGGGGTGCGGACCTCATTTGCATAAGGGGCCTCATTTGCATAAATATTTGCATAATGTTACCATATACTAACTTTTAGTAAACGTGCCTCTTAATGAGTGTATGAATAAAGAAAGACTAAAAGATTTCTACATTACTATAATCCAGTGCCAACTGCCAGACACATTAGGAACTACTACAAACACTGCCCATAGTAAACCCGCCGTATCCTAACAGCACTACCAGGACTCACAAAGCACCATACTCTACCAATCAAAAGGCAACACTGCAAATATTAAACCAATACATTTCAGAGAACAACAATACATGACCTACTGGGGAAAGAGAACAAGTGGCAATGTCAAATAGGAATTATATAAACAGAACACCTCAGCTCAGTTACACATGCAGAACATAGACCATCACCAAACAAGTAATCACAATTTAGAAATAGGAAGACAATAATTAAACTGGGAATCCCAAAAGCCAAACTTGGAATGTACAACACTGTAGAAATAAAACAATACATTAATTTGCTCTTGTACTAAACAAAGCACAGATGTTAATGATGCACATTTACCAGAGCTGACATATTCCAATTAATAAATTCAAAATAAAGAGATATTTTTCTACCTTTTGTGCATTTTTTTCAGCTGCAATTGCTCCAGCCACTTTCTTCTGGTTTCTTCGTGTCTTCTGCTAACTCTCCATCGTCTGCTGTCCATTTGTCCTTTCTTCTCTCTTCTAGATTTTTTTCCATTCTCTCTCTACATCTGCTTTAACATACTAATCTTTCTCCTTTTGCTCTTTCCTCATTCCTATTTCATCCACTCAAATTTTACCCCTCCATCCTCAATCCCCACTTACTCTCCCAATACCCGGCCAATTGTAGATTTTTTATCCCTCCCACACAAAATATTTTTCCCTTCTCCATTTTACTCTTCCAGCCCCATCCCATTCTAATCCTCCCCCAACATCAGCTCCCTTCTAGTTCCAGCCTCACCCAGCATCCATTCCCTTCTAGTCCCTGCATCAGCCCATTTCCAGTCCTAGCCATCCATCAGCCCATTTCCAGTCCTAGCCCCCCCATCACCCCACTTACAGTCCTTAACCCCCCATCACCCCATTTTCAGTCCTTAACCCCCCATCACCCCATTTTCAGTTTAAGCCCCCCTATAACCCATTACCAGTCCTAACCCCCCATCAGCCCACTTCCAGTCCTAACCCCATCAACCCATTTCCAGTCAGCCCCCCATAGCCCATTGCCAGTCCTACCCCCCCCCCATCAGCCCACAGCCCATTACCAGTCCTAACCCCATCATCCCACCTCCAGTTTTAACCCCCAGCCCATTTCAAGTCCTAGCCCCCCATAGCCCATTACCAGACAACCCCCATCAGCCCACAGCCCATTACCAGTCTTAACCCCCCCAAAGCCCATTACCAGTCCTAACCACATCAGCCCACCTCCAGTCTTAACCCCCCAGCCCATTTCCAGTCCTCGCCCCCCCCCATAGCCCATTACCAGACAGCCCCCATCAGCCCACAGCCCATTACCAGTCTTAACCCCCCCAAAGCCCATTGCCAGTTCTAAGCCCCCCCCCCAACAGCCCACAGTCCATTACCAGTCCTAACCCCATCAGCCCACCTCTAGCCTTAACCCCCCCCAGCCCAGCCCATTTCCAGCCCCAGCCCCCCAATAGCCCATTACCAGCCCTACCCCCCCCAGTCCATTTCCAGCCCCAGCCCCCCCAATAGCCCATTACCAGTCCTACCCCCCCCCCATAGTCCATTACCAGTCCTACCCCCCCCATAGTCCATTACCAGTCCTACCCCCCCCCCCTAGCCCATTACCAGTCCTACCCCCCGCCCCCCCATAGCCCATTACCAGTCCTACCCCCCCCGGCCTAAAGTAAAATTTAATTTTAAAAAAAAACCTGGTGGCTGCCGCCGCGGGGCCCCCTCTGCTGCCGCGGGGGCCCCGTCTACAAGCTGGTCGGGTCCAGTCGGGTCGGGTCGGGTCGGGTCCGGTCGGGTCTCTCTCCCTCCCTCGCTGCAGGCTGCAGGCTGCGAGAGACGCATCTTCGCGTCTCTCGCAGCCTGCAGCGAGGGAGGGAGGGAGAGAGACCCGACCGGACCCGACCGGACCCGACCAGCTTGTAGACGGGGCCCCCGCGGCAGCAGAGGGGGCCCCGCGGCGGCAGCCACCAGGTTTTGTGTTAAAATTAAATTTTACTTTAGGCCGGGGGGGGGTAGGACTCCTACCCCCCCCCCCCCCGGCCTAAAGTAAAATTTAATTTAAAAAAAAACCTGGTGGCTGCCGCCGCGGGGCCCCCTCTGCTGCCGCGGGGGCCCCGTCTACAAGCTGGTCGGGTCGGGTCTCTCTCCCTCCCTCGCTGCAGGCTGCGAGAGACGCGAAGGGAGAGCGTCTCCTCGCGTCTGTGTTAAGCCCGCAGGGGCTGATGGGAAATCCCATCAGCCCCTGCGGGCTTAACACAGACGCGAGGATATGCTCTATCTTCGCGTCTCTCGCAGCCGGGAGGGAGGGAGACGAGACGAGACCCGACCCAACCCGACCCGACCAGCTTGTAGACGGGGCCCCCGCGGCAGCAGAGGGGGCCCCGCGGCGGCAGCCACCAGGTTTTTTTTTTAATCGAGTTGAAAAAAAAACAAACTGGTTCTATTTTTTGTGGGCCCCTGCCGGTTGTGGGCCCTACGCCATGGCGTACATGGCGTATACGTAAATCCGGCCCTGGTCTTGCAGAGTCTCTCTGTCAGGTCTCACTTTCTGCAACTCATGGCTACCCATTTGGGTGCCGTTGTAGTTCGATCTTCGGCAGCCTGGAGCTAGGGAGTCTCATATGTGAGGACTGACTTCCTGATTGTTCCTGGAGAAAGCATAGTTATTCATCTGTAACAGGTGTTCTCCGGGAAGAGCAGGAATCAGTCCTCACAATCCTCCCTCCTCCCCTTGGAGTTGCCTCCCTACATTGTTTTATGTCATTTTTTTGCTATGTCATCTGACTGAACAAGATGGCATCCTTGGGCGGGAAGGGGACCATGCATGCCTGGTAGCATTCCCAAAAGGTTTCTGTGAAAGCTGGGGAAATGCTGTGCGCGAGCTCCGTCGGCGTCAGTGTCATCCATATGTGAGAACTGATTCCTACTGTTCCCGGAGAACACCTGTTACAGATGAGTAACTATGCTTTTCATTCAATGCGTAATCAAACTCTGGAACTTGTTGCTAGAGGATGCTAGTGTAGATGGGTTTAAGAGACGTCTGGACAGGTTTCTAGAGGACAAGTCCATAAACTATTATTAAAGTGGAACTGGGGAAATCCACTGGTTACCCCTGGGACAAGCAGCATGGAATCTGTCTATCTTTTGGCAACCTGACAGGTGCTGATGACCTGGAATGGCCACTGTTGGAAACAGGATACTGGACTTGTTGGACCTTTGGTCTGACCCATTATGGCATATCTTACATTCTTTAAACTGTGTGTTTTGTAGGGTTAATTCTTAGGTATTTCCAATTGATTATTTTTATAGTACCGGCTGCTGAATTGAAATAAATATTGTAATATCTTTCCGGTTTGCTTCATAAGTAATGTATAATTTAAGACGAGGATCTGAGCAAAGTATTGTGCTTATTGAAGGAATTTCTCAAAGTTACATGGTTGCCCTGTGGGGAATCTGTTCCATGGCAGAGTGTCATTTCAGGATCCAGATAAGCACACAGCCGCCTTCTCTTCCTATATAAATGTTTCACAGCACCTACTCTAAATTCTTTATCATTACGTATCCATCTGAGCCGTGAAAAGCTCTGATGCCTGTCTTGGAAAGAGTCAGTAAAATGAATCTTTATTCTATTAGATGAGATAAAACTACCCAGTAACTCCTCACTTTGTACATGGATATTAATATTCATATTTAATAGCAAAGGGATCTTACAGTGTTTATTCATGAATTCATGTGTTGAAATTAATGCCACTATGCCCTGGAAGCGACCATTTTACCTTCTTTCTTGAAAGCGCAGGAGATTATTTGCTACACTGTGCCACCTTTTCACTGGGTAGATAGCACCCACAGCACCACCTGAATAGGTAGGCAAAAGGCAAATGCGATGTGTGCTGTTGAGTCGCTTCTGATTCCTGGTGACCCAGCAGCTTCTGAGTGTTTTGGCCAAGTGTGAGAGGAAGGAGATTACCAGATCTTTCTTCTGAGGCTGTGTGCAGCAAAGTGACTTGTCTAAGGCTACAAGAAGTGCTACTAGGAAATGAACCTTGCACTCTGGCTCACCAAGTTGTTCTCTTAGCCACTAGGCTACACCCCCATTGTCTGCAGTGCCCTTAGATACATGATGATTTCATTTCTCTACAGTGAACCAAACAGTAAATGCATCAGCTGATAGCGGTGTAAGTACATCTGCACTCTGCTGCTCAGTGCAGAAAAAAATCACCACTGCTAATGAGGTAGCCAACCTCCCTTACTACTACTGCAACTATCATTTGTGCAGCGCTACAAGATGTACACAGTGTTGTACATATACGTGTAAGAGATAATTCCTGCTCAATAGAGATTACAGTCTGTTCAAGACAGACAACACAATAGCCTGATGGCTGTGGTAAATCTAAGGGGAATCTAAAGATGCACATAGGTGGTGGCAGAATAATGGAGTCAGGAACCCATAGCAGCCTTGAAGGCACCCAAACCCCTTTTACTTGATGAGGCACCTAATCTCCTCTAATTCCCTCTCATGAGGCTCCATACCCCTCAGCTCCCTTTGAGCAGCATCCTTCCCAACCCCTACCCTGATGAGCAGCATCTTCATACCTCCCCCCTCCCCACAGTGGTGAGGCTGCTGTGGTTCTCAAAAAGAAGTAGCTGAAAAGGTGAAGAAAAAGAGCGAGGCGTTCAGGAAATACGAGTGATCACAGAGAGAGGAAAATGGGCATCTATATCTGGAAAAAATTAGAGAAGCTAGCAAAGTAGTCAGGAAAGCAAAGATACAAAAAGAAGAAGAAATAGCCAATGAAATAAAATGGTAGGATAAGACATTTTTCATATATGTTAGTGAAAGGAGGAAGGGCAAAAGGGGTATTGTCAGACTCAAGAGGGAAGGAGAGGAATATATAGAAGCTGATGAGGTTAAAAGGGGACTATTGCAGTTGATATGGAAGGGCAGACTAGATAGGCCATGTGGTCTTTTTAAGGTCAAGTTGCCAGATAAAGAGCGCTCACCCTTATATGGAAGTTTAACCCTTAGTGGTAGTACTACGACTTATTACAAAGGATCAAAGCTTCCATTTTGAACCCTGTTTGACAATGAAGCCAAAACATTCAGGTATTGCTCATGGCCCACCAGAAAATCAATAGCGTCACCCACGATAAGTGCCAGGGAGATAGGAGGGTGGAAGGATGGATACACTGCCCAAGGGGGTGAGGAGGAGGTGGGGTGCCTCTTTGCAGGGGATGGGGACTGTGGTAACTGGCTGCTGTTAGTGCAGGTGCCGTGAGAGTTAGGAAATGATAAAGTACTCTGCACTAACTCAAATGCAGTTAATACCCATTCTTCACCTAGAACCCACAGTTCCCTCCCTATAACATAGCATCAAGTTAGTGTGCAGATTAGTGTGTGCTAACAAGTATAGTACCATGCCTGTGGGCAAACAGTATGCACTAATTTACATGAATTAGTGCTTTAGCAAACAGGTCCCATAATGCAGTCAACACCACCCACCATACATACAGCACCAATATTCATCCACCATCCATATAGGTAAGCGGTTTATTTTAGGAATGCTTTTTAGCAGGTCAGCATTAAATCACTTAGCTCAATCGTTGCTATATATAAATTTAGTTGTTTTATTTATATTCTCTTATATACTGTGCTATTCTGCATCAGTGCAGTTTACATTGAACAAACTGAAATTACATTGAACAGGGCATTATAACTTGGAGATAACTATTTTACAGGGAACATGGGCTCTGGAGGGTTAAGTGGCTTGCCCAAGACCACAAGGAGCACCTGTAGGACTAGAAACCCCAGTCCTTCCGGCCCAAGGTTGCTGTCCTCTAGTGGGATTTGAACCCCCGAACTTCCGGCCTGAAGTACCTTGCCCCAACCACTAGGCCACTCCTCCACTCCTTGCTCCACTCCTTGCTCCTTGTTCTGTCCTTGCTCCACTCTAACTCTACCCTGGTATTATCCATTGTGCAAGTCCAATTGAATACTGACCCAACTAAATGTATCTAAGGAATAAAATACAAGTTAGAGGAATATTAAAATCGTGGTTTCTTTAATAGCTGTTTAAATTATTTGAAAAGCTCTCTGGCTCTGTTTCTGCCTTAATTGTATGTGGTATTTTCTGTTCTTCTGAAATGATGACGACTTACAAAGCACTAGTACAATAATAGCATGGTGCAAAATACAGGTAAAGGTTCACCCAAGACTATTGAAGGAACACAACATTTTAGCCACCATGTTGACATTAATACCTTGAATGCATGAAACGTGGAGGTCTAGAAACAAATATCCAAAGCCAGCCCAAATCTCTTTTATTTTAAAGTTTCTGGAAGGAATGAGGAGTGAGGGTGGAGGCTCCAAAATGCCGGTAGTGGCGACATCTTGTTACTGTTAGTTCTGAACCCTCTGCACTGTCAACAGCCCATCGCTTCTCTTGGTCTCCATGGTTTGCAAAGCTAAAATCCCCCCTCCCCAAAAAAATCACCCCTATTCGTGTAACACAGCTGTTGAGCTAATGCTACATCTACACTGTTCAGAAATTTTGCAGGATTGTATCCTAAAGACCCAATCTGAATGAAAATCTGCCCATGCAGAACACTTGGGGGGGTCTAGTTACTAAGCTGCGCTAACATTAACGCACATTAATTCACTGTTAGCGGATGTGATTATAACACAGGCCCCATGTTTTTCAATGGGACTTAGATACTAATAATGCGCATTGAAGGTGAATTAACCATGTTAACGTTAGTGCATATTAGTAACTGGACCCCTTAATATTTTGTGTCTACATGGCCAAGTCACATGTAACAATCTGGCAGTCATAGATGCAGAAACAGTCAAAATACCATGTGTGTATCCTGCAACTTCTAGGTACATATGACCTAGATTGGCCACTGTTGGAAACAGAATACTGGGCTTGATGGACCTTGGTCTGACCCAGTATGGCATATCTTATGTTCTTATGTTCTTATTTTGAGACTGGACTTGGTTTTGTTTTCAGAATTCTCCCCTGCAAACCCAGAGTAAGAGTGAACCCCTTTATAATGTGGAACCTCAAAGCTTGTTCTGCATAAAATAGAAAGCATGGTTCATCAATAGGCCGAGCAAGTTGCCTGACGAATCTGACGCGAGACCACACGGCACTTACTAATCACTATAACTGAATGGTGACGTTTTCTGGCACCTTCAAACAGGGCGACCACATCTCTGCACCAATCCTCCTGCCTGCCATTGAATTTATAACACGGAGCTACCAGGACTTGATGGGAATAACATGTGGTACTTCTAATTTAAGACTTTAATTGCTAAGTATTAATAAAACAGCCTGATGCAAAACAATTAAAATAATGTTTAATCTTTAAAGGGATTTGAGATACACAGGTTGGGACGCGCACAATTCACTGGATATTTTACAAAGGCTTAACCAAACGCAGCGTCTTGTAAAATGCAATGAGGGATGTGCAGGTCTGTATTTGGATTCCACACCATGTGGGGAAAAAGAGGATCCCGCTCCTGACCGCATTCTCCTCCTCACTCCCCTCACCTCCCCAATAACAGCAGTGATCCCCCCCCCCCATCCCCTGACATTACCCCACCATCAAAATTCTCCTGGTTGGCTTCTCCCTGTATCAAAACCTTCCTGATCAGCACCCCCCCCCCCCGACATGAACCCTCCCATTGCCCCCACTGACATCATACCTCCCCCCATCACACGTATTTTATAAAATATGCGGATACCTGTGTCTCACGCACACACATTTATACCTTTTTCAGAGCAGGGGTAGATTTGTACATTGGCATTCACATGCTCTTGGGGCCTGATCTAGGATCCTGTTTTTAAAAAGCACATACAGTAACTGTCAATATTGCCTTTATAAAATAGATTAAAAATAGGTGCCTTTGGGACTTTCAGAATAGAGTTCCTGTGATAAAATTGCCACCACTGAGTACTTTTTTCAAATACTTTGTGTTCAAGTATATAACGATTTTGCGGGGTAAAAGGGATTTTTCTAAATTGTCCGCCTTCTGTGGGGGGAAAAAGTTTGCATATTATGGTACAACAACACTCATGTTTGAAATTACATTCATACAGGTGTTCCTGGGATGGAACTAGGCCAGGGGGAGGCCTGCGCAGAAAAACGAGTGCAGATCTCTTTAGGAACATTTTCCTTCTGCTATTCTCCAGTGGAAAGTACATATGTACTTTGTCTTTGAAAACTACTGCAAAGTCCAAGGGCAAAATTATGGATAGGTTTGAAAATTGACCCGGTTAAACACAAATTCAAATTCCATGCCTGCTTTCTAACAGGCTTGTGGGGAAAGTTCCAGGATCTGGTACATCCAGCCCCACTGCACGGTACCGCGGCTCCCCGCAAATAGTCGCTATGGTGGCAAGGGAACTCTTGCATACCCTGTATGGCTTCCTCTGGTTGCAAAATGTGCTTGGCAGCCAATTTACAAGCAGCTCTATTCCTCCCCTGCTGTTATATTAATATAATGAATTGTGCACAGGTGTTTCAAATGAGGTTTAGATGATTAGTGGGAGCTTTGTTACACAAACAGGCCCAGGGAAGACAAGCAGATGTGGTAGCAACAATAACAGAGCCCCCCAGCAAAGTACAAAGCTCATATTAAGACAGGTCATTGCACTCTGTTGGTCTCAATGGCCTTCCAAACAGCAGGACTTTTATCATCCTTTAACAATTGCATTGTCATGACAGCCCCTTTCTAGTTCATTTAGTTTAATATGATTGTTCAGAAACCAATGAGAACCTTTACCAACCTACTCAAAAATAAAACTTAGCAAATGCATAATTACATGTATTAATCAAATGCATTTCTTTATTAAATGTGTGTTTCCTCTTTGGCCAAGAGCCTTTGTCCCCTCAGGCTGAAAATGTATAATTAGTAAATAAAGTGATATGGTAATAGTAGGTAGGAAGACTGTCGAAAGGGTAGATATTTACATTATTGTATCTAACGAAGCTCACTATTGCATAGGATGTTGAGGTAGGAATTGGGACACCCAGATCAGGACATTCACAATTCCCCCAATATTTTGCAAAAGGCTCTGTCGAACCCAAAGCTTTTTGTAAAATATATATAAGGGCACCTGTAAACGCACATATATTTGGCGGCATATACAACAGGAACATTGATGTCAAAACCTAGACGCGCAGAAAAAAAAACAGCATCGCTTGGCAGCTTCCGTGTAAAGTGTGGAAATATGTTTATGAGCCCTATTGCAGATAATTATTTGTCTAATTGCAACTAAGACTTTTGTAGCAGCTTATGTGTTTCTCGGAGGGGACAAAGAAGCCAACAGGAAAATATTTTCAAAATTTATTCATGCATTCCCATTGTAAAATGAACATTTCAAGTATAATTTATGGCTTACTCAGACCAACCCCAAGCTATTTCTAGGGCCGGCCCATCCACTAGAAGGGCTAGGCTGTCAACTAGGGCAGCAGACCTCCGTGGGTGGCAGACCATGTGCTTTGGCACACATGGCCAACCACTCCCCCCCTGCACGCAGAGCCATGCTGCCCGCCCCTCTTACTGAGCTGCGCCATGCTGTCGCCCCCCCCCCCTGCTGCCGCTGATTTCGGTGGCAGGAAGGGATGGCTAGCTTTGGCGGCAAGCCATATGCTTCGGCACACCTGGTCTGCTGCTTCTGAACCCCTGAAGTTATGTCAGAGGGGGTCAGTAGCAGCATGTCACATGTGCCGAAGCACATGGCCTACCACTGAGCTGAGCCGAGCCATGCCCCCTCCCCCTGGAATCAGCGGCATTGGGGGGCGGTAGTGTGGCTCAATATGGAGGGGAGGAGGCATGGCCGGGGATTTTGCCTAGGGTGGTAGAACACTTGCGCCAGCCCTGGCTATGGCCCTTCTGAATCTGGACACCTGAGGACATCAACCTGTGTAAATAGTGGCATTCTGAGATCACCATTTACATGTGTATGCACTCTGTTACTGAAGGGCACTGTGGAGTTGCACCTAACGCACTTATAACGTGTCAATCCATTTCAGGCATGGAAAACATGTTCCCAGCAGCCCTGCCACAGTATGACAATAGAGCAGGCGCACTTACCTCCATCTGTGGAGGGACTGATATATGCACCCATGCTACTTGCTTGCTGTGCAGGTAGTGTGGGTGTGCTGATTGCATATCTCTCACCCCACCCACTCTCTGCTCCTAACCTACCCACTTGCAATGCTAACATGCAAAAATCTGGTGCCTCTAACTCATGTTCCAGCACTACCTCTCAACAGAAGTCCAACGTACACCTTTAGCGTGCACCAGAACCATGCTGATAGTAGTTTATTAAAAGACCCCCCTATGTGTGTAAATGCCACACAAGATTCTGAAATGACCTCTGTGATTTGTGCAAATTCTTTGAAGCAAATGACTATTTGGATAGGCAGGACATACTGTAAGTGCAGATAGGGGAATAATTTTATAAGCTTTTTCTATGTGTAAAGCCCACTTACATGTTGAAACTGGTTCTTATATAACTGCATGCGAGTAAACATGCATAAACAGTGCACACATCAAAAGATTTCACTGACTTTTATATGATCTGTGCATAGGCATTCCCAGGGGTGTAGTTTGAGTGGGACTGGAGTAGACCTTTGATGTATGTGGATATCTTATCAAATGTATGGTTTATTGGCATTTGATATACCACCCTTCATAAATATCAGAGCGGTGTACAAAATAAAATTATATTAAAAACATAAATAGAAGGAAAGAGGAACACCATTTAAAATAATAGGAAAGGCAGGAAAATGGGGCGAGAGGAGGGGAGGGCAGGGTAGAAGGAGGGGGAAAGGCAGAATCAGAAGCGGACTAAGTGGGAAGATCATGTGCACACTGAAAAAGATGAGTTTTTAAAGCAGATTTGAATTTAGGCTAGGAGTGCTGAAGATGGAGATCAGCAGGGAGAGAGTTCCAAATACTAGGACCTAAGAAGTAAAATACGGTATGATGAGTGGACTCAAGATGGGCTTATAATGGAGGGGGAAGACACATAGAAACACAGAAATATGACGACAGAAAAAGCCCACATGGCCTATCTAGTCTGTCCTTCCATATCAACAACTACAACAGTCTCCTTCTTTCCTTTAGAGATCCTCTGTGTTTGTCCCATGCTTTTTTGAATTCAGATACTATCCTCATCTTTACCACCTCCGCTGGGAGACTATTCCATGGATCCACCACTCTTTCCGTAAAGAAATATTTCCGCATATCACTCCTGAATCTATCCCCCTTCAACCTCATCCCATGTCCCCTCGTAGCAGAACTTGCTTTCAATTGAAAGAGGCTCTACCCCTGTACATTTATGCCACGGAGGTATTTAAACATCTGAATCATATCACCTCTATCCCGCCTTTCCTCTAAGGTGTACATATTAAGATCCTTAAGTCTGTCCTCATATGCTTTACAATGAAGACCACTAATCATTTTAGTAGCCACCCTCTGTACTGACCCCATCCTGTTTATATCCTTTTGAAGGTGCAGTCTCCAGAATTACACACTATACTCCAAATGAGGTTGCACCAAAGACTTATACAGAGGCACTATCACCTCCTTTTTCTGCTAGCCATTCCTCTCCGTATGCACCCAAGCATCCTTCTAGTTTTTGCCGTCGCCTTTTCTACCTGTTTACCTACTTTAATATCATCAGACACAACCACGCCAATTACCATGAACTGAGCGGAGAGGAGAGGGAGCATAAGGGATAAGACAGGAAGACAAATAAGCTGGGGAGCTGGAATGTAAGACCTTATGGACAATAGTGAGGAGTTTGAATTGTGTGCGATGAGAGAGTGGGAGCCATTGTGATCTAATAAGAAGGGGAGATACATGATCATACCTAGATGTGTGGTGAAGAAAGTGGATAGCCGTACTTTATACTGCTTGTAGATGTTTCAAATAATAGCAGGGGATACAGAATAGATGGTGTTACAATCACCAAAGCCAGGAGGAGAGTGACAACAGAAGAATCAGAGAGAAGTGACCGAATAGAACGGATTTGCCAAAGTGCAAAGAAAGACTGCTTATTGACGGAGCCAATGTGTTCATTGAAGGTGAGCGAGAAATCCAAGATAACTCAAGATATTTAACAGAGGGAACACAAAGAATTGAAAAGTCATCTAAAGAAGGGGTTAAAGAAGGAGGAGGGAGGGGACACGAAAAGTGACACGGAGGGGACACGGAGAGTGGAGGTTTTAATGGGGTTAAGTTTAAGATGATTAGCATGCAGCCAGGAGGCTGCTCGGGAGAGGCAAGAATTAACTGGGATCAGATCAGAGGAGGGTGAAGAAAGATGAAAGAGCAGCAGGATGTTGTCTCCATAATAGTATGCAGAGACACCCTACTGCTGAACAAGAGTAGCCAAAGGGGCAAGGAAAACATTGAACAATAGGGGAGCCATGACCGAGCCCTGGGGAGTGCCATAGGGAAGGAGATGATGTAGCCTGAAAGGAAACATAGACAGCGGAAGGATTCAAACCAGGGAAAGAAGCCTAGTGGAAGAAAGACATGAAAGAAGAAGAGATTGGTTATTGAGATCAAAAGCACAAGAAAGATAAGGGAGACACCCTTATCCCAAGACTCCTGAACTTCACTGAGTACAGAAAGTAAAATGGTTTCCATGCTATGGCCAGCATGGAAACCAGACTGTCGGGGTGCAGAAAATTAGTGTGTTCACGTTGTTGGGAAAGTCATGCAAATACCATTTTTTTGAGAATTTTAGAAGGGAAAGGGATATTGAATATTGGTTGATAGTTAACTAGGACAGATGATTCAAGAAAGGAGTTCTTTAAGATGAGGCAAACAGTGGTCTTCCAACAGAGAGGAAAAGTACCTACAGACAAACTATTGTTTAAAAGATAAAGAACAAGGGAGAGAAGAGCTAGTGAGGGCTCTAGGATCCTGGATGATGGTATAGGATCACTGGGGCAGCAGATTTTAGAAGAGGAGGTAGCGTCCTTAGAGAGAGAGAGCATAAAGATGGGGGTGAAGGATGACCAGGTATGCGAGAGAGCAGGACCAGGGTTGAAAGAAGATTCCTTGACAGAAACCAAGGGAAGATCAGATCTCAAGCCAGAGATGGTGAGAGTATAAGAGAAGGGAAGTCTTGTTATATCTGAGTAACTTTATTAGAAAACAACACGGCTAATTGCTCAGCAGACGGGAGTGAAGAAGGCACAAAAAGAGCAGGTGGGCGCAGGAAATGAGAAACCATGGAAAAGAACTGTTTGGGACAGTTGGAAACATTGGTGATGAGCATGCTGTAGTGATTCTTTTGAGCACTGTCATAGCAGTATGATAGGAGGAATGGATTTGATGGAAAGCGACCAAGGAAGACGCAGAATAAGAGCAATGCCAATGGCGTAAAAGGGAGAGTCCCGGATGGTATCAGGACTGGCTATGTTTGTGGTGCCAGTGAATGCAAGGGGCAAGAGGTGCTAAAGAATCAAGTGTTGCAGTAAGAGTGGAATTCCACAAAAGAGTCCATTCATCGACTGATAGAGAACCAAAATCGGAGGCAAATAAGATATCAGAAGGGGGAAATGCCTAAAGTATTATGGCTGTAATATGACGCCAAAGTGGACCAGGGGAGACGGAAGCAATGGGGACACAAAAGGGAGAGGGTAGCAAAAGCTGAAAGAAAACACTGTAGTGGTCTGTCTAGGGGAAAGGAAGTCCATGAAAAGCCAAGAGTTGAAGACGAGAGGTAGAGGGGACAAGAAGAAGATCTAGGGCAGAATTCCCAACTGTAGTCCTGGAGGGCCAAACACCATTCAGGTTTTCAAGCTGTAGAATACTGTATGCCAGGTCACCTGAGAGAGCAGCAAGAGTAGGAGAGGGAACCAGAAGTGATGTCACTGGAACGCAAATGAATACATGCACACTTTGCACCTTCTGCGGAGCAGGTGTGAATTTGTGCACTACTGGGTCCTTGTACAAGTCTATTTTGTTGAAGCATATAGGCTATGTTGTCTGTAAAAAAAAAAAAAAAAAAAAATAGATGCCTTTTTGAACATTCCCCATACGTGGTCCCGGCCTGTTATGACATTACCCTCTTGATGTATACATAAACAGAAGATATATTACTCTTCATTCAATTGACAGTCTGCTGTTTTTCTCCTTTTTTAGTCTTTGCTAAGACAAGAAGTTAATACCATTTTCAAAGTACACACTGAACAGACATATCTATCATGTAAGTGCTTTCGAAAGAATACATCTGGTGCGCACAAAAAGGTGTAAATAATATGAAGAAAAAATGTACAGGGTAATTGAATTCTCTAAATTTCGGTAGATCAGGGGTCTCAGATGCTCTCCTCAAGGGCAGCAAATCAACTGCATTTTCAGGATATCCTTAATGAATATGCACGAGAGAGATTCACATGCAATGGAATCAGTGGGTATGCAAATCTGTCTCGTACATCTGTATTATTCATGTCATGAAAATCCTCGAGGACTGGAGTTCGAAACCCTTGTTCTAGATAGATCTTCCACCTGCTAGCTGTCCTGACTACATTTTTATAGTGTAAGAACGGAGTGAAAGTACATAATATGGCTTAGTGAATTTAGCTAAAAATCCAGTAACCTATAATGTAATTTGCAGAGCTTTTAATAAAACAAAGCCCTTATGGATGTTATTGGGGATAATCTTACAGAAGTGTGAACAGGGCACACATCACTCACTGTCACAATATGTATCATCTTTACCTCTTATAAGAAGTTCATATTTTATTGCACCAAAAATAAATTGTTTCATTTTTGCAAAAGTAAATTCTATCTCTTCCTATCACCAATAATGTTTTTTTTTCTTTTAAGAAAAGCATCTTTCAAGGGAACCCTGTTTTGTTGAGTCTTTTCTATGCACTGTATTAATATTCAACTCTGCCATTAATCAAATATTTTATACCTGTTGAATTTGAAAATTTTTAAACTGGTGCCCTGCAATCCTCTGAACCCTCAAGATGGTATCGCAGAGATATTCACATATGTCTAAAGAATTCTTGCTGAATGTGCGATACCAAGTCCAATGAGTGCAAGTGTGGCTATTGCCAGCAGGTTTAGGGGAATTACGGTATTGCAAAATTCTTTAAGGCAGTAGGATCCCAAACCTGTCCTGGTGATCTCACAGTAAGTCAGGTTTTCAGGATTTTCCCACTGGATATGGATGAGATAAATTTGGATACCTTGTAAAATCAGTATGTGGTCATTTATCACATGCATATTTATTGTGGATATCTTGAAAACCCGACAGCAGTGAGTGTTACTAGGACAAGTTTAGGAATTGTGGACTTTGGGAATCCCAGAAATGCTATATAATGGGAACATTATTCATTTAAACATGTGTGAAGTCCCATTTTGCCTAGGACATCTAGGTAAAAAATAGGACTTCCAAGTCCAGATGCTGCCAATTCCCCTAGTATTTTACAAATGTGTCGCCCAAAACAAGATCAACATAGGTGAGCAGATAAATGTGACCGCTCTCTTCCAATCCAAAATTCACAAACTTGATCTACTTACTAAAAACTTAAGAGAACAGCATGATGATCTTGAAAAGCGACAGAGGCGCAATTTATTTATTTCCATTCTCTTATATACCGCGCTATTTTCCATCAGTGCGGTTTACACAGAACCATTTAATTACACATTTCAAAACAGTCGATTTGTGTTTACAATTAACAGGAAACAGAACTTGGGTAGAAACGTGGGTAACTATTTACAACTGTACTCAGCAAACTGGCTGAACATTTGCTTGATTTGGCTAGTTTGCTGATGAGGCATTTGAGGTGCTGTCATCCGGGTAATAACATCAGTTTTGGGCATCCCTGAAGCTGATGGGAAAAAAAGATCACAGGGAAGTTAATCCAACAACTTTACTCCTTCTGTATTCCTGGGGCTACAGTGCCAGTCAAGTTGGAGACAGTGCATAGGAGTATCAGTTCTAGGACTGGATTTGGCTCCCACCCTACGCCTTTGACAAGGTTGAGTTGACATACCTGTTAGAGGTTCAGGTCAAATGTGTGCGGCTGGGTAGAGGCCATGTATGCTAGCCCAATGGCCAAAGTATTAGACACCGGCTTTCACTCAAATTGCTTCCAGTTGAAGCGTGGAACCTAGCAAGGCTGCCCACTCTCACACCTATTCTTTGTGTTTGCTATCGAACCCTTTGCTTGTCACATTCGCAAAAGGGTGGTGGAGACAGGCATAAGCCTTGGCGGGTGGATATACGCTGTATCCTTATATGTCGACAATACCCTTATATATCTTCGTGGTCCGCCCACTAAGATCCCTGTAAGAATGACTATCATCAAGCAGTTTTCTAGGGTGTCCAACTTTATAGTAAATAGACAGAAATCTGCTCTTCTCTTTTGCTTAACTGAAGCAAGGCCCTGCTCAGACATTCTTCCGGGTGATTTCCTAAAGGTTGATCACTTCAAATACCTCAGCATCCACACCCCACAAGTTCTCTCCTGGCTTTACCAACTGAATTACCAGGTGCTCCTAGATCAGCTTAGCAGGGAACTAGAATTTCTGTGGTCCTTTGTGGTGACATGGCTCAGGTGCATTAACACAGTTAAAATGCTTACCGTCCTTTTCATTTTCATGCAGCTAGCAGTTCAAGTTCCACGAAGTTTCTTTCTTGCGGTCAGGAGGATGCTCTCGACCATTGTTTAGCAGGACAAAAAACTCTGCATCAGCTGGGTTACCCTCATGATGCCTGAAGAGAATGGGGGCCTTAGTTTCCCCAATCCAGAGCTATATTATTGGTGCTCGTGTTTGCGAGCAGTATTCTCCTAGATGGCCTACTCTGGCTCGGACTTGTGTTTCAAAGATGCATGGATGACCCTCTAGTTCTTTCCCACCCATTTTGGGGGCCCGTGTGGAAGGTATGGCACAATATTTGTAAAAGACAGAAGCTGTCTCCCTGATTGTCCCCTTTTACTTCTGTGTCAGTTTTGCCTTTGTTAGAGATTTCAATGGGAAGGTCTTGAACCTTGGATGGGCCTTGAGAATATCTTCTCTGTTTAACGGTTCCTCCTTTGACTCCAAGAGCCGGCTGGAAGTAGCGTGGGGTACTTTGCTGAACATTCTTCCAATACTTTCTGATGTGACATTGTTTAGGGGCTCTTCCCCATGCAATTGAAGTGTTACGCCCACCTAAACAGTGGGAGTGAGTACTTTTTGAAAACACTCTGTTAAAGTCCTTTCTGGCCCGGCTCTATAGAGCTCTTGCCACGGACTCCCCATGTCTTAGTCGAGATCTCTCCCATAAGATTGACTGGAATACTGCACTGGGGGATAAGCCTGAGGAAGTATGTCATTACTCTCACTCTTGCTCAATATCCCTATCCTTAATTAATATACAGCTTCGCATCTTGCTGTGCATGTCAATAACCCCGGTTAATCTCTTCAAGTGGGGGAGAGAAGGCGACCTCCTATGTTGGAAAAATTATGGGAGACAGGGTGACTTAGAACATATGTAGTGGTTCTGTCCCAAGATCCAGGTCTTCTGGTCCCAGATACACACCCAAGTTTGTAAGGCCTTAAGTCTGACATTCCCCTTCTCGCTTGAATCATGTGTACTGGGGTATCTTCCCACAAACCTTTTGGATGAGGGACTACGTCACCTTTCCAGTTACTTTTAATGGCCTGCAGTGTCATTGCTCAATACTGGAAGCGGATCATGGCTCCCATGCCAGCCGAATGGATGGTTAAGGTCTGGGACACTTACCGACTGCAGAAAATCACGGCGGACCTTCGAAGGAAGCCTGAGATAGTTTCTGCATTTTAGTCTGGTTTTCTTCAGAGACCCAGACCCCTACTGGATAGGATGAATGTCTGCATGCTCTAAATCTTGTATAATTGTCTGTATAACTCCTTGACCACTTTCACTCTTGGCCTATTGCGTCACAAGCCCTGAGCTGCATCCGTTAGTCCTCCCATGGTGTGCCCCCATGTTATATGGATGCCCTCATGCTGGGGACATCTATATACCCGGCATCTAAAATGGCTCTGGGGACATCTCCATGCTTTGCACATCTAAGTGGCTGTTTTCAGATGTGCAGCCATGGTTAGTGGAAGAATTAGGGGTGCCCTAGGCATGACCTCCATCCCGCCGCCTCCCATGGCCCCCCATTGCCACCATTGCCGCCGCTCTCCAGATCCTCAAACCACGACACAGCACTTACTAGCACGCCGGCACTGTGTTGCGGTTTCCTCCAGTTCAGAATGTGCCATTTCCGCCCTCCTCCGACACCGCTTCTGGTTTTGGAGGGGGATAGAAAGGCACATTCTGAACTGGAGGTAACCACGACGCAGAGCTGGAGTGTTAGAAAGTGCTGCATCATGGTTTGAGGGGCTTTTACTGCCACTGCTGGCCCCAGAGAGGGGCAATAGCAGCGGCAATGGGTGCCCTCGGAGGGACAGTGCCCTAGTCGACCACATAACTGGCCTACTGGTAGCACCAGGCCTGTGTGCAACTCACAAGAAGGACTTCTAAAATACCCCCCTTATTTTCCTGGACTGCTCAAAGCACATTCAGAAAATGCTCCATTTAGACATATGACACATGTGCACTAGCATAATAAAATCAGCATTTACACATCTATGACATGTACACCTGTAAATGCAACCCTTGCGTATTGCCACATAATTCACATAAAACAGTTTTCTTTAACTTCATTCCCGCTTCTTTCAGTCCATTGAACTCATTCAAAGGAACTTTCAGTCTGTCTCATTGTCAAAAATGTTTGGATCTCTAGAAGATCGGATAAGTCTGTAAAGAAGTCTGTACCTGGCTTTGCTTATACCAGTATTGGATTCCCTGCAGATTTTTATTTCCTGCAAGGGATCTCTTTATTTAAAATATAATCTCTTTAAAAAAAAAAAAAAGCTCGCACATTTTTCCATAAATTAAAATATAGCAGCCTGGTGCATTTCAGTATTTCTGCGGGCTTGTTCGGGAATTAAATGCTGATGATATCCTCGATGTTGAGAAGCTTTAAAATGGATTGCATATCTTTTTTCTCCAATAAACATTGTTAGTTTTTACCAAAATGTATAAATTACCGTCTTTATGGGTTCTTTATTGACTGAGAGCAAGCAAGCATTTACAGATCTATGTTAAACATTCCACTTGTAAAATGAAAGGCTTTGTCTCCTTGTTCCTGCGTGCCATTTTTCTGCCTGGAAAGTGTGCTGTCTTAAACAAATTTCAAATTTTGATGATTTAGGGAACCACTGATTCACTTTTAATTATAGCTTAGTAGATAAAGAAAATGGAATGCAAACCAAGAAGGTAAAGGGTATGTTTACTAATCAGCGATACCAGCTTCCATGCGATATCGGAGCCCATACCGCACGGAAGCCGCTACCACCAATTAGTAAACATACTCCTAAGAGTTCAAGTTCTGGCCCAGGTTCAACATGACAGCTCTGACCCCTATTGGTAGTCTTGTGGTACTGCCAGGGGTCAAGCTGCCAAATAAAGAGCTTGCATAGTGTCTCCAAATGTAAAAGTAGTGGAGTTAAATGCCCACTAGTTGAAATAACTCTGAAAATTGATTCACTGAGATTTTGCTGGAAAAATAACTCTCAAAAAGTAGGTGTAAATATCTGCAAGTAATGTTTGGGGGTTTAATAATCAAAGCAAAAACATCTTCCTAGGTTTGCTTTGGTTATTGATTGAAATCCCGAGAATAAAAAATTACAGGCAGGATTTACACCAATGCAGGTTTTCTGATTATTGCTCTATTCAGGATTTAGTTCACACAGGCATTAAAACCAGGGAAAAATTGTGAAAAAACCCTAAAAATTCTTTCTAACATGAAACAATTTTTCATGAGGGTGACTCAAGCAAAGTGCTTAAGTAGAAATTCATAACATCCACGTAAATATCTGAAAATTCAACATAATTATCCATATGACATTCCAGCATAGACAGTTTGTACATAAATATAAAGTATCATTATATCAAAGCCCGTTGAAAACAGGTTAATAATCCAACTAGCAAGCCAGCGCCACTGTTCATTTCTACTGCAGCTCATCAATAAAGCAAAGAGGTTAGGGTCCGGATTTATCAAGGGTTCTGTCTTACATGCCTGTGGGTAAAAAACATTTGATCAGACAGTGCTCTGAAGGCTCTTTGCTCCTCAGTCTAAAGAGATTTCCTCCTGCGATAATGGACTCAAATGGTCATGCCTCCCCTTGTTTTCTTCACGCATTCTAATGCCAAATGCCAAAAAGAGGAACTCGGCTCATTTTTCTCCAGCTGAACTGTCTTGTTTTTGCAACGCCATCAGATGAGGACACTTATACATGCATTCCCCATATCAAGCTGCATTGTTCACGGAAGCATTTTTTGTCGTCCCCTCACTACAGCACCTATCGTGCATCTTATGTGACAAGCAAGGGCAGCCATCAGCAGCGAAGGGGCCTGTTTACTAAAACGCAGAAATCTGCTGTTAATGTGCATCAATGTCAAAATTTGCCCTGGGTTTGCAGGGAATGAGTTGTGCTAAAGATTTTTGCGTTAGTGGCAGCTTGTGAATGTCAAGGAGGCAGGGGTGCAGTAGCAGCCACCTAATGTGCATTAACGGTTACTGTGTGGTTTCTTAGAAATACCTTTGAGCTAATGCATGGTCCATCCTGTGATATAAAGGAGCTGTTTTTTGCATGAATACTCTATTCTATCAGGAGAGTGGTGAATACTAGCCAGTTGGAAGGATTGACAGAGGCATCAGTAGTTTGCTTCTGGACAGTGGGAGATTAGCATGTGCTGTGACGTTACGTTCATTTCAGTATTTTTGGTTTGGTTGTGTGCTTTTGAGTGTGCAGAGTGTGAAAGGGCCACAAATGGAGATTGGGAGGCTTCTAAATGGATCAGGAGAAGATAGGGCTGGGAGGGTGGATGCCTCCCACTCATTCCAGGAGGCTTCACAGAAAAACTAGAGTAAGGACATTGTAAACCGCCCAGATGGCTTCCAATGTGTGGTCTATCAATCATTGTAATAAAGATAAAAATAAAGATAAAGACTGGACTATTTCAATCAGAACTAAAACATCCCCAATCCATTCAAAATGATGCAGTTTGGATTCTGTGCCATACACATACATTTGCTCATGTCAATCTCCCTTATTCCAATAACGCTGGTTCACAGTTCTTTACTGGGGATTTTTTTAGTGCCATCAAGTCAATGTTGACTCATAGTGACCCAGCTACCTCTGGGCTTTCTTGGCAATGTATCACTGGAAGTAGATTGCCAGCCTTTTCTTCTGAAGCAATGGAGGTGCCAGTGGGAATCAAACCCTTGATCTTCTGGGTATGAGGCAGTTGCTCTAACCACTAGGCTACTCCTCCACTCTTCTTTATTGCATTCACTACAAAATTCTTACATTGACCCACAAAGCTTTATACCATGATACTTCATCTTACCTAGCATCTTTGATCACACCCCAGCCAGGGTTCTGCGATCCCTTCATAAATATTCCACCGGTCTCTCATGCCAGACTGGAGAGTATTAGGCGTTCAGCTTTTTTCTTCACCTCTCCTACTGTTTGGAATTCTGTCTCCCCCCTCCCCCCAGTTTATGCACTGAGCCTTCCTATAAGGTCTCTAAAGCAGGGCTAAAATCCTACTTTTTCGGTTTGGCATTCGAGGGAGGATTAGGGGTGATATGAGGGCCTGGTTGGCAGAGCAGTACCTCTGATTTCTCCTTTGTTCTTTCTTTTTCTTTGTATAATATTTTGATTGCAATCCGCTTTACTATTTGTTCGAGAGGCGATATATTAAATACCAATTAACCATAACCATAAACCGTAGGTGTGATAGAGATCCAGGCAATAGCCAGAGCAGATAGGGCCCTTCACTTACCAGCCAGCCTTCCAGCAATGTAACCCACAGGTGCCTTGAGCTGTTGAAGAAGAAGTGTGTGCTTCGCAATGAAGACAATGACTTGCTGCTGGAGATGGTGATTTCCAGTCTCCCAACTGCATGGTAAGCAGAGCCTCAAGATCTCAGCGGTCTCCAAGAAACCCATTTGGAAGGCCATAGTGAGATCTTTGAGCATTCTAAGGTTGCAGAGTACTTGGTGAGTCAGCTCACACCCTGATACCATGTCATGTGGGGACAGCAGAAATCTGAGATAATGTGTAGACGGTAGAACGCGTGCAGTACTGATTTCCAGAACTTTCCTGTTAACAAATAATGCCAGGGACCACGAAGAACCTATCTGCCACTAGTAAGTCAAAGCACATGACATATACACTAATTTCCAAGCAGAAGGAATGTAAACAGCTATGGATGCACTGCTGGGTGCCCGCCCCTAACAGGAAATCAGGGACAACCTGTCCATTGTTTGAGAATGTTGTTCACACAGTGCCCCGCGCTTCAGGGGGCCCTACGCCAACAACATCCCGCATTGAATACCGACAGACAGGTTCGGTAGCTGTTAGAGGTGAGCCAGGGCCTCTCTGGCTCCCTCTAAAGCATTTTAGACAGCCGCGAGGCTCTGCTGGAGGGGAGGGGGGGGGGCTTGGACTGGAAATGGGCTGTGGGGGGGGGGGCTTAGACTAGAAATTGTGGGGGGGGGGAACAAGACTGGAAATGGGTTGAGTGGGGGGACTTGGAACTGGAAATGGGGGGAAGCTAGGACTGGAAATGTGCTGAGTGGGGGGGGCTTGGACTGGAAATAGCTGATGGGGGGAAGCTAGGACTAAAAATGGGCTGAGTGGGGGGGGGCTTGGACTGGAAATTGGGGGAGGGGAGCTAGGACTGGAAATGGGCTGGGGGGTGCTTGGGCTGGAAATAGCTGATGGGGAAGTGGACTTGGACTGGAAATTGACTGATGGAGGGATTATGATATGACAGGAAATGGACTGATGGAGGGCTAGGATTGGAAATGGGCTGTTGGGGGGGGGCTTGGGTTGGAATTGGACTGATGGAGGGGCTAGCACTGGAAATGGGCTCATAGGGGGGCTTGGATTAGACATGGGCTGAATGGAGGGGGGACATAAGACTGGAAATGGGCTAAGGGGGGCTTGGACTGGAAATGGGCTGAGTGGGGAGGGGGACATGGACTGGAAATGGGCTGATGGAGGGGCTAGGATAGGACTGGAAATGTACCGGAGGGGCTAGGACTGGAAATTGGCTCATAGGGGGGCTTGAATTTGAAATGGGCTGATGGGGGGGCTTGGACTGGAAATTGGCTGAGTGGAGGGGAGCTAGGACTGGAAATGGGCTGAAGGTGGGGCTAGGAAAGGACTGGAAATGGGCTGATGGGGGGCTACGATAGGATTGGAAATGGACTGATGGTGAGGGTAGGACTGAAAATGGGACTAGAAGGGAGCAGATGCTGGGTGGGGATGGAATTAGAAAGGAGCTGATTTTGGGGGAGAACTAGAATAGGATGGGGCTGGGACAGTGAAATGGAGAGGGGAAAAATATTTTGTGTGGGAGGGAAGAAAAATCTACGATTGGCTGGGTATTGGGAGAGTAAGTGGGGATTGAGGATGGAGGGGTAAAATTTGAGTGGATGAAAAAGGAATAAAGAAAGAGATGGAGGAAAGAGCAAAAGGGGAAAGATCAGTATGTTAAAGCAGATGTAGAGAGAGAACAGAAAAAACCTAGAAGAGAGAAGAAAGGACAAATGGACAGCAGACAATGGAGAGATAGCAGAAGACAAGAAGAAACCAGAAGAAAGTAACTGGAGCAATTGCAACTGAAAAATAAAATGCACAAACAACAAAAAGTTGAAAAATACTTTTTTATTTTGAATTTATTAACTGGAATATGTCAGCTCTGGGAAATGTGTGTCTTTAATAAATTTTGTTTAGTACAAGAGGAAATTAATTTATAGCTTTATTTCTGTAGTGTTATTCTACATTCCAAGTTTGGCTTTTGGGGTTCTCAGTTTATTGTCTTAGTATTTCTAAATTGTGATCCCTTGTTCTTTGTTTGGTGATGGTCTATGTTCTGCATGTGTAACCGAGCTGAGGTGTTCTGTTTATGTAGTTTCTATTTGACAGTGCCACTAGTTCTCTTTCCCCAGTAGGAGATGTATTGGTATTCTCTGAGATGTATTGGTTTAATATTTGCAGTGTTGCCTTTTGATAGGTAGGGTTTGGTGCTTTGTGAGTCCTGGTAATGCTGTCAGGATACAGCGGGTTTGCTATGGGTTCTAAATGGGCAGTGTTTGTAGTAGTTCCTAATGTGCCTGGCGGTTGGCACTGGAATATAGTAATGTAGAAATCTGGTAGTCTTTCTTTATCCAGACACTCATTAAGAGGCATGTTTACTAAAAGTTAGTGCATGTTAACATTATGGAAATATTTATGCAAGTGAGGCCCCTTGTGCAAATAGAGCCCCGCACCAAGTCTCCGCACATGGCCCCGTGTCCCCCTTGGGCTGCCCCTGTAAGAAATATTACTAATATGGACTCAGTTGTGTGGCAATGATGACAAAATTATCAAAAGGTGCATCAGTGGGAGACACTAGATGTTAAAGGCCACTAGGGACCTCCTCTGTCTGCAACTCTGAGCAGTTGTCTGTGTCTTGTGCAAGCCTTTTGCAAGCGTCACAGACACCTGCACATACAGGGAATGAAAGTGCTAATGGTTGTGAAAAATAGCTTCTCCAGTTACCCGGTGGGAGAAGCACTATATATGTTCAATCACATTAGGCAGGTTAGCAATGATTAAACTCTCCCTCCGGGCCTCTACTGATAGCTGCCATTAGAAGAGAGTTGTACATCCTAACCTGGCTTCTCATCACCTGTAGCACCTAGCAGAGCCTTCGGGAAACAGTGGCATGCTCATTCCACCAACTGTGCCCACGGTACCACAGCTTCCAGGAAGAACACCATGTTAGAGAAATGTGTGGGCAAAGGTCTGCTGCACCTTTATTGGGTGACTTGTATGGGAGGTGGTCCAAGGGAAAGGTTTCCGGCTCTTTGACCCATGTTAAGTGACGTGTAACTACTTCAGATATACTTAAGGCCTTCTCTGAAGGAGACGTTAAATGTTAAAACTCAGCACGTGCTAATATAACATGTGCTAACTGCAGTCACATTCTCCGCCCACTCGCTGCCCATTGCACACCCACTTGCGCGCTAAACACGAAACGAGATTTTAGCACAGTGGCATTTTTAGCACGTGTCGCTCTTACCGTGCTACTTTAACAGCCTGCACTATAACACACGTTAACGACTTTGTGGACTTCAGTAAACAGCTCCCAAGTTTTACTATTACACTCCTTACGATATTTATTTAGTGCTTGAAAATATTTCACACTGCTACTTCTGAACATTTGTATATCTCTACAAGGTGTACGCAGCACTGCACAGACCCATGTAAAAGACGGTCCCTGCTCATCAGAGCTTACAATCTAGTAGCTGTGGACATGGGATACATCTAGGGGGAATGGTCAGGAAACACAAAAGCGATCAGGTGAGTTAAGATCAGAAAGCGGCAGCAAAGAGGTGAGTTTTCAGCCTGGATTTGAAAAGTGTCAAAGAAGGCACCTGACGTACAGACTCAGGTAGATTGTTCCAGGCATAAGGAGCAGCAAGGTGAAAGGAGCGAAGTCAGGAGTTAGCAATAGAAGCGATTTGCCAGAAGAGCAGAATTCACAAGGAGGGAACAAAATAAAATGCTTGCAGTCACCACTGTTAGTGAATTTAAGGGAATAACTTCAGTGAACACTGCAGTTCAAATTACTGCTCAGGTCTGTTCTGTCACCTGGATTTTAATACGCTGAATTCAATTGCATAATTAAGTTAATTTGTAGGCATTCTGCCCTTGCAGTAAGCAATTACTTTTTCACTTCATATGTTAAAATCTCTGATAAATTACGATTAACATTAATTTTTGGTCATTGGAATGGAATGAACTCTTATTTTTTTCATACTGGCCACTTAGCACGCCTTCGCTGCGTTTCGGTGGATGTGTGTTGAACTCTCTTGAGTGAATTGCATCAAAAAGACAGTAAATAAATCCTAAAATTAAATAGAATAGTAGTTGTTGGAGCAAAACCCTGTGAGTCTAGAATGTTCCTGGGACATGAAAGAATGGGTGAAGGGCCATTTTCTTTTCATCCTTCACCATTAGGTTTCTATTTTATCATTTATTTCAATGTTTGTTACGTTGGCATTCATCAAAACATCAAGGCAGTTTACAAACCAGCACAGCAACTGTCAAAATAATGAAACACAAAATAATGAGACGTGATGATAACCGAACGTTAAAAAGGCCTGAGAGATAAGCACGAGTAGGGGAATGTAGGGGACACCATAGAAACCAGAGACCCAGTTTCACTGGGAGAAACAATAGGGTACTCGGCAGGAAAAAAGCATGGAAATTTGATATTTTGGGAGACTTTGGCCCCTTTTACTGAAGTGTCTTAAGCAGTTAGTGGGAATTAGCATGAACTGTTAGTGCAGGCTTGGGCTACTAGTTAACTGTGCAGCTGCAGACCGTGTGCACGCTGCTTTCTGCGTTAATTGCTGGGGATGGCAGGAAACTGCACAGTAACTTACAGCAGCTAATGCGAAGTAGTTAATGCCACCAGAATAGTGGTAATAAGGGGCGCTAGGAGTCAGCGTGGCTCTGGCACGTGTTGGACCCACGTTGATGACTAGTGCGGGGCCATGACAGTTGACACCACTGGATTTGGGAACTAAGTGTTCACGGAGTGGTAGGGGAAGGGACGGGGAGTGGGTGGGGTGGGCAAGTAATGTGCTACTGTGCTGTGCTGCGCTACTATACTGTGTGCACTACAGTAACAGCCAGGAACATACTTTCTCCATTTCTGGTAGTTAACGCTGTGGTTTTGCCCGATGCACCATGGATTTGCACATTACCAGCACTTTTGGGGCAACACCACCGCACCCTTTACTGAAAAAATGGCCCTTACGTTTATCATGTAATGCAGTAATGCAACAACAAGTGCTGGCTCCTGGGTTTTCTTGGCAAGGTGTGACCAAAGGTAGGTTTCCGGGCCTTTCTTCCAAAGCAATAGAGGTTAAAGTGACTTGCCCATGGCCACACGGCTTGCCAGTGGGAATCAAACCATGGTCTCTTGGTCACCAGAGCACTGCTTTAATCGCTAGGCTACTCTTCCACATGGGAGGGGTAGAGCCCTGTGTTAACCTTATAGCAAGATGCTGGGTCGTTAAGGAAGAGGCTTTTCAGATAGTATGCATTAATTTTTCCAACTACACATGGTAACCGCAATATTTTTTCACAGCTCAGTAAAAGGGGCCTTCTGTGCATGTGGGTTCATATCCTCCTTTGCTTTTGACGTTCTTTGGAACAGTTAGGATTTAGTTTTTCTGCTTGTGCATAACTTGCCTGGTTGCAATCGGACAAATAACTTACTCTAAACTGTACTATTACCATTTGTCCCTTTCCCAATGGGGAGCTGTCCACAAATTTCTGTCCCAAGAACAACAGTATGCATGTTTCCAAGGGTATGAAAGTGATACTGGTTTCTTTGGTTGACATAAATAGGGAGATGCATTCATTGGTGAGCAATCATTTCATTAAGGCAGCTTCAAAAAAAGCGCAAGAAAAACTAACTTTATGCACGTTAACTTCTGAATTAGCCTGTGGAAAGTCAATTTATAAATATTAGAAATATTGTATCAAAAACGTTTGAAACAAATTGAAAACATAGTGCTCAATATTAGAAAAAAAAGCTCAGCTTCTAAATGTAGACTCCTAAATGAGGTAGAAGAATATCCTAATGGTTAAAGCCCTAGACTGATAGCAAGGGAAGCTGGGTTCAAGTCCCACCACTGCCCCCACTTAACCCTACATTGCCTGAAGTCCAAACATAGATTGTAAACACTCCAGGGACAGGAAAACACCTACTCTACCTGAATGTAACTCATCTTTAATTTCTGAGAAAAGCATGAACTAAATCTAGTTTCCTGTTCCATAAGTTAGGTGCCTAAATTTGTGCACTATTTTAGAGGCATCAACGTTATGTTTATAAATTCAGGCCCACAATTCATTTGCCTAGATTTCTCGGCCTAATTTAAGAGCTAGCGGCTAGCAGTGCTAAAGCTGGTGCTGAACTTTAACCCCTGGCTATTCAGTGCTAGGACCTTATCCGGCCACCAGCAGTGAATAGCCAGGTTGGCCGCAGAACCCGGAAGCTAACCGGGCAGAGGTAATATTGAGTCACTGCCTGGTTAGCAACAGATGCCACCCTTGAACACCCCCCCAACATGCCTCAATGCTAATTGGGTGAGTAGCGGTCGCACTGGCGGATATTCTGCAGCGCTAACCGTATCCAGGTCTGCAAAACATGTAAATGCCTTGGAATATTCCCCCTCCCCTTAGTGGTTAATTTTTATAAGGAGCTGCCTACATTTCGGCAGCAGGAATGCAGGTATATAATCGGCCACACGCATGCATAAGTGAGCGTATTTGCGCCAAACACAATTCTGTAAGTATGCGCATAAGCGCAATAACATGTACTGTATTTACACTGTGGGCACGCACAGGCACGGGAGTTTGGGTGGATTGCGAGCAGGGCATAAAGTTACACATGTAAATTAAACTACAATTTATGCACATTCTTTAAAGATCTCGGCCTGGTGAAAGGGACCGCCCCTTAAATTAATGTGGGTTTTCAGCCACGTACGCTGGAATTTATAAGGGAAAGTAGGGGCCTACATTTCTTTATAAAATAGCCCCTAAATAGGTGTCTACTTTGAGCATAAAGTAGGCGCTTCCTTATAAATTACCCTCAGTGCTAAGCTCCTAACCTTGGTCCCCCTCTAAATCCACCTCTGTTGCCACCCACTTTTTATGTTCTTAAATTTAGGAGTTTAGTGAAATTTTGAATATAAATTTAGGAACTCAGTCCTAGTAAATTTCCAAAGCAGCTGATATTTAGCCCACAGCAGTCAGTTTCTCTTAAACGCTGGCTACCACGGCCAAAACAAAACAAAATATTCAGTGGAAGTGCCAAGGTAGCGACTTACACTGAATATCCAATTTCAGGCTATGTGGCTAACGGTGATATCCAGCTGCTATCGAATAGTAAAACCACATAAATTTAGGTCTGCTTTCTTTTGGCCTAAATTTATGTGGTTCCTTGACTGGTTAATGGACTGAAAATTGCCACTAAGTGGATAATGCCTTGGACTACCCTCTCTCTTCCCCCAGATAGTGCCACGGCGGTTAGAGGAAATATTCCACGACACTACCTGGATAATGTCATTGAATATTGGGCTCAGCGGAGTCGATCCGGTTAGCAGGCCCTGTTAACTGGATAAACCCTTTTCAATATCAGATTTGGCGTGGTTGCTTTTTGCCAAACAAAGGCATTTGCCATAGCTTCAAAGAGAGGAATAGATACTACTCAGAATCCATCTGTCCCCTAGGGAGCCCCCACACAGTTTTCCAGTTCAGTCTATTCCTCATAAAAGATGATTTCAACCTCTTGGAGGATAATTTTATAATGTTGCGCCTAGTTTACTACCCTTTCTCCCCCCTCTATCATGGCTGCTTTATGAAGTGAAGTCCACGCATATCTTACTTTCAAGAGAGGCATAAGTGGTTGGATACAAACAGGAAATCTGGGCGAACAGTTACACCAACCCTAAGACTGCACATGGAGTTTTAAGAAATGTGTGAAAGTTGCAGCGTTTTATAAATAATGTGCGTAAATTGCTCTGTGCCTGTGCTCCTCCCAAGCACTGACCCTGCGCCTGCCCACCGTGAAAGTATGCACGATTGGCTTAATGCAGATGCTTCCAGAATAGCGACCGGCTAAAGACGTAAATTGTGTAAATCAGTGAAAATAGGTGATTTACACGACTATTTATAAGGTAACCCCCTGAGTCCTCAGAGAGAAAAAGAAAATATCTTTATTATAGGAAGAGCTGTCAAAACTGTACCCCAAATTTCATGAATTAGATCAGAGTCGTCATGATTTAATTCTTTAATCTCTTGTATTATTTTCACACCATAAAGGACTAACGTTGTGGTCTGAAAGTCAGGCAATGTTAGTAGTCTGAAATATAGACATGGTACTAGGAGAAACGTCTCTGATCTCAGAGATCCGATAAACCTTAAGGTTGTTATTTCTTATCGTGATATGCATATTTAAACTGAAATCTTATGAGCAATTTCCTAAACTTCCCACTGATGAGCTTTTTCTTAATTGCATATTATTGTTTCTGAGTCCTTTTTGAAATCCTGAACATGTGTTTCATCTCTTTGCAAGTTAGTTTTCCACCAGAGGTGTCAAAAGCTTAGTTAACTGCCCCCAGCTTGACAGAGCTATTGGCCTCTTGGGGGTGGGGGAGAGGAGGGGTGAGCAGACCTTGGTTATGAACAGCAGCCTGATCTTATCCCTCATCCCTTGTGCAAAGCAGGAAAGCAGCCCGCTCTATGAAGACCTTCTCGGTCCCCTAGAGAAGAGGAGGCGGGTCTCCCAACCCCCCTTCTCCTCAAGGGTTTGAGAGGCCAAAGGAGTATCTGAGCCCTGCACTGACTGAAGGAGACATTCCATCAGGAAAACCGGCCTATTTTCTGAGAGGATTATTACAGGGAAAACCATTGCACGCTCCATTTTTAAATGCGGGACACAGAAAAATGAGAAAAATACCAAGTGTCCTTTTTTTCTCTCCAGAGTAACACTGCTTCCTTCTTCTTGAGTACCCTTGTTCTGGTCCAGTTAGATGAAAGCAGGATCAGTGGGTCATCCCAATGGCCTCCTTATAGAGCTGAGCAGGAAACAAGGTAGGTGGGAGGCAGCTGATGTTTCTGGTTATTGCAGGGAAGATGAATGCTACAGCTTAAAACACAGTAAAATTTAGAGGAGCTCTGTGAGAGCCTACGGTAGGCGAGGGAAAAAGTGAGCAAAGGGACGGATAGAGCCTGCCATAGAATCCCATCCTCCTTCCACGGCCCCTTTTCTCAGTACCTATAGCAGTATTACTTTAGCTTCTGCTTCTATCTCCCTCCCTCCTCCTCTTCTGGATTTTAAACTTTATGTTTGCACTACCCTCTTTTACTGTGTACTACAGTTCTCTTTTATTCCTCTCTGCTGTTAGCTTCTCCTCTTTCTGTTTACTCTCTTTTTCTCTGTCCCTATTGCAATCTTTCTCTTCTGCAATCTCTCTACCGGCCTTCCTTCTTTTGCTGTCCGCCGTCAACCTCAGACCCATTTTCCCCTTTCTCGCTCTCTTCTTTTTGTCTGACTCCTCTGCTTAATTGGCCCCTGTAGACGTGATCCCATTTACAGGGTTATCACAGTTTTTAGAAAGCATCAAGCTTGATTTCTTAGGAGCCAAAGTACTCTGGCATTTTCCATGAAAGGAACATCACTGATAGACTTTTCAAAGAGAAGTAAGGAGCACAGTGCCTGATGAATGCATTGTATTCCCAAGGTAGTATTGGCGGAATATAATTACACAGAAAATTCTAATATATTCTGATTCTAGAACCGTGACTTTATTTCCAGCCTAACAAACAAATATCCTGGAATGTAGTTTTCTATTTGTTTTAGTGTGGGTCATTTACAGATAACACATACTGAAAATAAGACTTAATGGAATGGGGAAAATATGAAGTGAAATGAAATTCAGAAAAAAGACCCTCTAAAATGAAAAAATGGCTGGTGTGTTGACCCCTGTGTAATGCAGTGGGAAGTTGAGTGGGAAAGGTAAACAATCATCAACAAAACCAGAAACCTGAATCTTATTCCCCCCCCAACCCCCCCTTCACCATTCGCTATGTTCCTTCCTCAGCAGGGATACTGCCATGGCTAGATGACTAATCTTGTAGGAGGTAAATTCTAGAAGCTTTAGACACCATTTGCTTCCATAGTGGGCTCCTGGGTGCAAAATGGCATATCTTATAGGTGGAAACTTTAGGAGGGCACTGCTTATACCTCTGCACAGCAACACACAGGGTTTACAATGTACAGAGAGGAAGTGGGCATGGCTTGGGCATATGTATTCAGCATTTTAGAACAGCAATGTCCATGTATAGCTGGCAAAATGTATCTGCTGCCATTTACTCCTGGCGTAAGTCACCGATAACCCCTTACTAACACGACTCTTAGACATGGGCTTAGAGGAACACTTCATGGTGGAGATATGCTTACCTCTCTCAGGGCCAGTGTTAAGGGGTGGCAAACAGGGCAGTTGCCCTGGGCCCCCATGCCACAGGGCACTCCAAATCTGTCTCAATCTGAAGGAGGAATGGTTGAAAGTCATCTTTGGGGGCCCACTCCCCAGTTTCTGCCCTGGACCCCTGGACCTCTAACACCATCTCTGACCTCTCTGAGTAACAAATCTACCCCTCCATCTCTCCCAGGGCAAAGTTTGAGCTATAGAGGAAAACCCCCTAATCTTGTATGCATACCCTTATAAAATCCACCACAGATTCATATAAGATGGGCTGGATATAAATATCTCAATGCAATGTATCCAGTCTCAGCATATGCAGATGCGTAACTTAGTGCTGTGACGCTGCTCTTGCGTGTATGAACATTTCTGAAATACTTCCTTCTTTTATAAAACACTCACCTAGTTGTAGATAAGCAGACTTAAAATAGCCATTTAGGCATTTACATAGTCTATACAAAGTTATCCTCCAAAGGGGTCATTTCAAATATCTTTTCTCTACATATAAAGCATGTTTTACATGTGCAAAAGGACTCTCATAAAAGTAGGCGTCCAGAAAGAGTGCACCTATATTAATATGGACCATACAATTTGAGTGAAGCTGGAGCAAAGTTTAGAACAAAGCTCTAGTAAAATCTATTAGTGAACTTGGGTTTAAAAGAGGTTTGGACAAGTTCCTGGAGGAAAAATCCATAAACCATTATTAAAGAGGATTGAGGAAATCCACTGCTTACCCATTGGACGAGCAGCAATATATCTTTTGGGAACTTGACAGGTACTTGTGACCTGGACTGGCTGCTGTTGGAAACAGGATACTGGGCTTGATATGCTGTTGATCTGACCCAGTATGGCATATCTTATGTTCTTAAACCTATTTTATAAAAGCACATAAGCCATTATGTTGTCTAGATAAAGTAGGCAAACCTACCTATTTTCGGAATGCTATGACCCAACATCCTGAGACCCCTTCACTAGCCGGAATGTAATGACACCAACCACTATGTACGATAATCACATCCACTATCTATGATAGCCCAACCACTATAGTCTCTGTCGCCCTGTTAATGTTATCCCAACCTGTGTAAACAACCACTTTGATTGAAGGAGAAAGTGGGATACAAATCTGGATAAAATAAATAAATAAATAGTTCCTTTTTTTGGCATTCTAGTTGGGCTCCCAGTTATAAAAACAAAGGGTCCGATATTGAACTGCCCGGATCTTCGAAGGGCTATGCACCAACAGGCGCATAGCACTCCCCGCCGATCTCCAAATCGGATACTCATGCAGCAGCAATTGGCTGCTGCCCGGTTAGTGATCGGCACCTTAAAGATAGGCGAGGGTTTTCCTCGCCTATCTTTAGGGTGCCGATCGTTAACCGGGTAGCAGCCAATATCGCTGCTGCACGGATAGTGCCAGTCTCTGCCTCTGCTCTGCTCCGGACTGCCCCCCAACATGCCCCAATGCTAACCGGATAGCATCGGGACACATAGGGGACTTAGCTGGGGGTATTCAACGGCACTAACTGTGCAGGTACCGTTGAATATCTCCAGTTAAGGCATTTACACGGTTTACTGGGCTTTAAACTGTGTAAATGCCTTTTGAATATCGGGCCCAAACTCTATTAGCTAGTTAACTAATGTGCGCTACCGCGTTACCACATGCTAGCACCACTGACATGCTTCTAAGTAACTAGGTCTTGCTGCATAAAATGAGACTTGCGGTGAAATATCAGACATTACCAACATTAGTGTTTGCAGATTGTATAGCGCATAGTAGTAACTCTAGCGGTTAGAGTCTTATTGGCTGAAATACTGTAGAATGAGACCAAGGGGCACGTTTGCATAAGTACAGTAAGTGCATTCACACCTACTGCATGGCATATGTAAAAATGCGGTTCGGTAGCTGCAAAAACTGTGCAGTATCAGCAGGGAGAATATCCAGTACCCGCCCTGCAGATACCACATAGGGCTAGCACTTACCACAGTGACCTGTGATCCCGGCATTGGCAGGTAACTCATGTAATCCTGTGCCGCCTGCTGATGCAGGGATTGTGGGATAAAGGGCTGGAGAAAAGGGAGGACAGTGCAAGTTGTTACTTTGCCCTGCCAAGGCATCACCCTTCTGATTCCTCCTCTCCCTGCCCCCAGGTATACTTACCCTTATATAATTGGTGCTGATGCTTGGGCTCTACCAATCCAAGGCACTCCTTAATGGTCCCCTTCTCAATCAGCTCTCCCTCCCCCAGAGAGCTTATGACCCCAACGGGGACCTGTCCAGGGGGGATCAGGCCAAACCTCCAAGCCCTGATCAGACCCAGCTAGCCAGTAAGCCCCCCTCCAACCCCACGTTATCAAGGTCCCACAGCTAGCCAATTGGGCTAATACCTATCCCCCAATCATATAACACCCCCGTAGCCCTCACCTCCAAAATCATTGGTGGTCTAGTGGTTGTGGGCAGGAACGGTCCTCCATTCTCCCATCTCCTTTCTGGTGCAAAGAAAAATGGCACCAATCTCATGGTGTTGCCCTCCCATGGCATCTTCATGCTAGAGGGCAGCACTACCAAACTGGTGCCATTTTCCATTGCACTGAAAAAGGGATAGGAGCATAGAAGACCACTCTTGCCCCCTGCTCACTGTACCACCAATAATTTTTGAGGTAAAGGCTGGGGGCATGTTAGGGGGTTGGGGGATGGGTATTAGCTCCCAGCTAACCAGTTGGGTTATCTTAGTAATGGGGGTGAGTGGGAGGGGGGTCTACTGGCTAGCTGGTTCTGATCAGGACTTGGAGTTTTGGCCCGATCCTCCCCTCTGGACAGGTCCCCTGTTGGAGTAAGGAACTATTTGGGGAGAGATGCTGATTGTGAAAGGGCCATTTAAGTGCGCCAATGCCCTTGATCTGTAGGTCCAAGGCATCGGCACCACTTCTGTAAGGGCAAGAAGATCCGGGGGGAGGGGGCAGCAGACATTTGCCCGCTGACAGTAGCGGCCACGAAAATGCACCAATCGCTGGGCTGCAGATACTGCCTCCTCATTAGGTGGTGTTATCTGCAGTAGTGATCGCAGAGATTTAGGCAGCCATTATGCAGTGGCTGCCTAGCATCACCACACCTTCTCTTCTCCCTCCTCTGTCAGTCCTTCCTCCCCTCCTCTACCACCTGGAATGCAATATCTACATTTCGATCATGTTAGCCGTCACTGTGGCACTAATTTTCCCTCCTTAGTGCGGCGATGACAGCTAACGCACTTTAGTGAACATCCTCCCAAGTGTCTGATACAGTGCCTTGTGAAAGTATTTATCCCCTCTGTGTTTGTCCTGTTTTATCGCATTGCAACCTGTAATAAAAATGGCATTTTTGGGGTTAGCACCATGTGATTTACACAACATGTCACCACTTTGAAGGTGCAAAATATCCTTTATTGTGACACAAACAATTAAGACAAAAAAACAAACAAACAGAAATCAGGAGTGCACATAGGTATTCCCCCTCCCCCCAAAAGCAATACTTTGTAGAGCCACCTTTTGCTGCAATTACATCTGCAAGTCTCTTGTGGTATGTCTCGATTAGCTTAGCACGTTTAGCCACTGGGATTTTCACCCATTCCTCAAGGCAAAGCTGTTCCAACTGCTTCACGTTAGATGGGTTGTGTTGGTGTACAGCAATCTTCAAGTCATGTCACAGATTCTCAATTGACTAGGCCATTCCAAAACATTTAAATGTTTCCCTTTAAACCACTGCAGTATAGCTTTAGCTGTTTATTTAGGGTCATGGTCCTGCTGGAAGGTGAATCTTCGTCCCAGTCTCAAATCTCTGGCAGACTGAAACAAGTTTTTCTCAAGAATTGCTCTATATTTAGTGCCATCCATCGTTCCTTCAATCCTGTCCCTGCTGATGAAAAACATCCCCACAGCATGATGCTGCCGCCACCACCATGGTGTTCTTGAAGTAATGGGAAGTGTTGGGTTTGCACCACACATGGCATTTCTCATAATGGCCAAAATGTTCCATTTTCTTCTCGAACAGAGAACCTTCTTCCATGTGTTTGGGGGGTCTGCCACATGCTGTTGTGCAAACTCCAAACATGTTTTCTTATTTCTTTCTTTAAGCAATGGGATTTTTTTCTGGCTACTCTCCCATAAAGCCCCGCTCTGTGGAGTGTACAGCTTAAAGTGGTCCTATGGACAGATACTCCCATCTTTGTTGTGGATCTTTGCAGCTCCTTCAGTGTTATCCTTGGTGTCTTTGTAGCATCCCTGATTAATGTCCTCCTTGCCCGGTCTGTGAGTTTTGATGGGTGGCCTTCTCTTGTCAGGTTTGTAGTGATGCCATATTCTTTCCATTTTGTTATACTAATGGATTTAATGGGGCTCCATGGGATAGTTAGAATTTGGGATGTGTTTTTATAACTCAACACAACTTTGTCTCTGACCTATTTGGAGTGCTCCTTGGTCTTCATGTTGTTTGCTTAGTGGTGTTGCAGAGTCAGGGGCCTTTCAGAACAGGTATATTTATACAGGCATCATGTGACAGATCATGTGACACTGATTGCACACAGGTGGACCCAGGGCCGGCCCGTCCATTGAGCAAGAATGTTTTTTGCACAGGGCCCCGCGTTTCAGGGGGCCCCGCGCAAAGAACATTCTGCTTTTTTTCAAAATTAAGTAAAAAAAAAAAAAGCTGGCTGCTACCACTGCCGCCGTGGCAGCGGCAGAATGGAGTGTCCTGCGGGGCCCCCTCTGCCCGGCTGAGCTCTCCCTCTGCGATGGCTGAGCCCATCTGTGCCGGCTTTCAGATACGCGAAGGGAGAGTGTCTCCCTCGTGTCTCTGTTAAGCCTGCAGGGGCAGATAGGAAATTTCCCATCAGCCCCTGCGGGCTTAACAGAGACGCGAGGGAGACACTCTCCCTTCGCGTATCTGAAAGCCGGCACAGAGGGGCTCAGCTGTCGCAGAGAGAGAGAGGGAGGGAGGGACTCAGCCGGGCAGAGGGGGCCCCGCGGGATACTACATTCTCCTGCGGCGGCAGCGGCAGCGGTAGTAGCCAGCTTTTTTTTTTTTTTTTAATGTTCCTTGAACCGATGAAGGAGGGGGGGTTAGGACTGTTAATGGGCTATGGAGGGGGTTAGGACTTGAGGTGGGCTGTGGGTTGATGGGGGGGTTAGGACTCGTAATGGGCTAGGGGGGGGGGCTAGGACAGGAAATGGGCTGGGGGGTTAAGACTGGAGGTGGGCTGATGGGGTTAGGACTGGTAATGGGCTGTGGGCTGTTGGGGGGGGGGTTAGGACTGGTAATGGGCTGTGGGCTGATGGGGGCTGTCTGGTAATGGGCTATGGGGGGTTAGAACTGATAATGGGCTATGGGGGGGCTAGGACAGGAAATGGGCTGATGGGGAGGGGTTAGGACTTGAGGTGGGCTGATGGGGTTAGGACTGGTAATGGGCTGTGGGCTGTTGGGGGGGTTAGAACTGGTAATGGGCTTTGGGCTGATGGGGGCTGTCTGGTAATGGGCTATGGGGGGTTAGGACTGGTAATGGGCTGTGGGCTGTTGGGGGGGTTAGAACTGGTAATGGGCTATGGGGGGGTTAAGACTGGTAATGGGCTTTGGGCTGATGGGGGCTGTCTGGTAATGGGCTATGGGGGGTTAGGACTGATAATGGGCTATGGGGGGCTAGGACAGGAACTGGGCTGATGGGGAGGGGTTAGGACTTGAGGTGGGCTGATTGGGTTAGGACTGGTAATGGGCTGTGGGCTGATGGGGGGGTAGGACTGGCAATGGGCTATGGGGGGCTGACTGGAAATGGGCTGATGGGGGTTAGGACTGGTAATGGGTTATAGGGGGGGGGCTTAAACTGAAAATGGGGTGATGGGGGGTTAGGACTGGAAGTGGGTTGATGGGGGGGCTAGGACTGGTATTGGGTTGGGGGGTTCCTAGGACTGGAAATGGGCTGATGGGGGGCTAGGACTGGAAATGGGCTGATGCAGGGACTAGAAGGGAATGGATGCTGGGTGAGGCTGGAACTAGAAGGGAGCTGATGTTGCGGTAGGATTAGAATGGGAGGGGGCTGGGAGAATAAAATGGAGAGGGGAAAAATATTTTGTGTGGGAGGGATGAAAAATCTACAATTGGCCGGATATTGGGAGAGTAAGTGGGGATTGAGGATGGAGGGGTAAAATTTGAGTGGATGAAATAGGAATGAGGAAAGAGCAAAAGGAGAAAGATTAGTATGTTAAAGCAGATGTAGAGAGAATGGAAAAAAAACTAGGAGAGAAGAAAGGACAAATGGACAGCAGACGATGGAGAGTTAGCAGAAGACACGAAGAAACCAGAAGAAAGTGGCTGGAGCAATTGCAGCTGAAAAAAAATGCACAAAAGGTAGAAAAATATCTCTTTATTTTGAATTTATTAATTTGAATATGTCAGCTCTGGTAAATGTGCATCATTAACGTCTGCGCTTTGTTTAGTACAAGAGCAAATTAATGTATAGTTTTATTTCTACAGTGTTGTACATTCCAAGTTTGGCTTTTGGGATTCCCAGTTTAATTATTGTCGTCCTGTTTCTAAATTGTGATTCCTTGTTTGGTGATGGTTTATGTTCTGTTCATGTGTAACTGAGCTGAGGTATTCTGTTTATATAATTCCTATTTGACATTGCCACTTGTTCTCTTTCCCCAGTAGGTCATGTATTGGTATTCTCTGAAATGTATTGGTTTAATATTTGCATGTTTCCTTTTGATAGGTAGGGTATGGTGCTTTGTGAGTCCTGGTAGTGCTGTTAGGATACGATGGGTTTGCTATGGGTTCTAAATGGGCAGTGTTTGTAGTAGTTCCTATTGTGTCTGGCGGTTGGCACTGAATTATAGTAATGTAGAAATCTTTTAGTCTTTCTTTATTCATACACTCATTAAGAGGCATGTTTACTAAAAGTTAGTATATGGTAACATTATGCAAATATTTATGCAAATGAGGCCCAGCACCGAGTCTCCGCACATGGCCCCGCACCCCCCTTGGGCCGCCCCTGAGTGGACCCTAATCAACTAATTATGTGACTTCTGAGGTTAATTGATTGGACCAGATCTTATTTAGAGATTTCATAGCACAAGGGGTGAATACATATGCACTCACAACTTTTCAGTTTTTACATGTTTTTTTAATATATACAAGGTATTTTATTTTCATTCCACTTCACCAATTCGGACTATATTGTTAGGTCCATTACCTAACATCTAAATGAACCTCCATTTTCATTCCAGGTTGTAATGCGACAAACAGGACAAAAACCGAAGGGATGAATACTTTCACAAGGCACGGTACATGATAACATTCGCAAGAGTTTTATCTGTCATTTTACAGTGCACCCAGTGCATCGTATTCTGTGCAGCTCATTGTTACAGTACTCAGAAGTATTAGCTACAGGCACAGTTCAAAAGCATTCCTCTGCACTCTTTTTCTTTGCCTTCTCAGAGAAGATATATTGAGCCTTGAAACAACAAAAGCAGGAGGAATTATCCATGATCAGATATTTAAGACTTAAAGCTGCAGCTTATGTGCCTTTTTCTTGAATCTATGCCTTGTTCTTTGATCTTATGCCTACCATGGCTTTTACTGTTCTCTTAAAATATTTTGTGCTTGGTTGATCTTTTGGCTGAAAGCTACTACTAATAATAATAATCATTTATATAGTGCTACGAGGCGTACGCAGCACTGTACAGACACATATAAGAGATGGTCCCCGTTCATCAGAGCTTACAATCTAATCAAGAGAGACAGTACAATGGAAGAGAACGAGGGTACAGTAGGGAAGGGTAAGGAGACAGAAGCAGAACAAAGGATTAAGATCCAAAAGCGGCTTGTATGAGGTGAACCTTTAGCATGGACTTGAAAGGAGGGAGAGATGAGACTGATGTAAAGATACAGCTATAGTGCTGCAGAGTGGGTCATTTTGGTTTTTGATGCCCTTTCCATTGTTGCAGCTCAGGTCTGGGCAGTGGTACACTTAGACCCAGCGAGGGAAGATAGTTACTATCTCGGAGGACACCTCTCCAGTTCTTGGGCTGGGCTGAGATGCTTTTCTGCTAGGTTGCAGACCCTAAACCTTTAATCCCGAACCTGGAAACTTGTTGAATTTACTTCATTTTTCGTGTTGCAGTTAGTGGATGCTGCTACTGTCCCGAACCTAGTGCTTTTCTTATTTAGAGAATTACTACTAGGCGAGGGTCCCCTGAGCCATTTGAGCGTACAGTCTGTGGAAGGGTGGGCGACTGGTATAAACTGCAGAAAAAGAAAAGGGGAGAGGAGGAAGAGACAAGAAAAAACATGTATAGTCTCACATTTTGGTAGCAGAGATGTCAAGCTGTAATCCTGGGGGAGAGGTGGATCCCTTTTTCAGGATATCCCAAATAGATTTGCTATTATGTGCAGATTATTAAGAACAATGATGCTACATAAAGAGGCAGGGGAACAGATTTTCAAAGAGAAACCACCCAGATTTCTCTTTGAAAATGAACAGGGGCAAAGCATGCACATGTAAAAACGTCTGTCTACTTTGCACAGAAAGCTCAGAGTGGTGAAAGGAACTTCCTTTTTAAAATGGATCTTATGCATGCCGTTCTCTGCTTCCACCTACAACACACCTACAAGTCGGCCTCTTTTCAATAGGACTGAAGACACACCTCTTGCTGAGGGTGGTTTGATGTCATCTGAAATCAGTATTTACCTGCATAAATGCCTTTGAAAATTGCCGCCATGCATAAATGTTGGATTCAGCTCACCCCTTTCTCAGAAGTACCCTTTAGGTGTGGTAAATATTGTTCTGTCTGTATCGAGCATGATAATGGAAGGTTAAGTAGCTCGCCCTTGCATACAAGGACTAGCAGTGAGATTTAAACCTGGATTGCAGATTGCCTCTCTAGCCATTAAGCTACTCCTTTGCTCCTGAATGAAGCACTGGGGGCCTTTTATTAAAGGTTCTCAGGGGTGTTAATTCATGTTAAGAGCCCACAGGCCTTTCATTTATTTGGGGGAAATGGTATTTAATGCATGTTATCCCTTAGTAAATAGCCCCCCCCCCACACACAAAATTTCTTTATTATAGATCTTTAATTAGTGATTTTGTACTTAGGTGATGTATCTTCAAAGTCTCATGCACACACATTTGGCACATAAAAATTAATCTAAAAAGGGAGGAGGGGGAGGGGGAAGGGAAAGGGAACGGGGGAGGGGACTTTCTTCCTTTGGTGTTATTGGCTTTGAAATTATGAGCCATGCACAAACCATCTTCAATAATGGTGCTTCAGCAAGTAATAAATTCTCTATTAGGAGAAATCGAAATCTTTTCTTTCAATTCAATCTAACTAAAGCCATTAAAGAACAAACTCGCAAAACTCTCTTCATGCTTTACCCGCAGCGCCAGATTTTGCTCAGCCAAGCTGAAATAAAATTACATTCCCTGGCCCTAGCTTAAGAATTTCATCCATAAATCTATTTTTCCAATTTTGTTATAAATAAGTTGACTGGATATTGGTCTTTTGTAAATGGCATGATCAGGAGCCAGCGCCTCGAATTAAACAATGCTGCTATTATGCGGCCACCGTAAATGCATTTCTAGTGGAAAGAGGTTTGATCTGGCTTTGCTCATTCCTGCAACTCTACGCAATCATAGTGCCTTTCTTGCAGGATGATGTTTCCTCATCTACAGTGTTTATTTTTTGGAAGAGCAAGTGTTTTCCTTCGTATTATTAAACAGTGAGTTTGCTTAAAGTTGTTTTGTGTTGGAACAATTGAATGAAGGTAATTTGTGACCGGCCGCAGCATTAGTACTTGTCTATGGGAAACATGAACACAGTGATACATTAATTTGAACCAGAAAATCAGGTGCCATAATGCATTTATCGCACTATAATGAAGTATTAATGTCAGTTTGATGACTCTGTAGTCTCATAATGCAAGTTAATAGAATGGAAAGCAAAGCAAATGTGTACCTGATAGGGGGTGCAGGGCCAAAACAAATTTTGACATCTTTCCATTTAAAACAAATTTTTCCCAATTTTCAAGTGTTTTCTTTTTGTGCTCATTTTACCTGTTTGTTTTTTAGGTACACATTGTAGGGCATGTTTGCTAAAATGCAGCAGTGCACCACACGTTAAGGCCAAAAACGTAGTGTGGGGGTGGCGACGCACCCAAACTAACACATGGAGATGTGCCTTACATGTCTGCATGTAGCTAGCGTGGGTTCCACACCACCCCTGTTTTTAGCGGCTTGCACTTAATGCTACCCATTCAGGTGCCAGTTAGAATGCAATAGTTGACATTAGAAACTGCTTTGATGGTATATGAAAGGTGGGCTATAAAGTCTTACAATGAAGATAAACATTAAAGATATCCCTGCTAACAGCAATGTGCACCCCCGCCCCGCCCCTGAACCGCCCGATCTCTACCCCCATCATGCTAAGTGGTGAGCATGAGATTTGTAGCGCAGTCGCATGTTTGTTGCATGGTAATGGTTACCATAGCACTCTTGTCGCATGCTAAACCCTGTGCTAACCATTGCTGCAGTTTAGTAAACACACCCCTGCATGCACTGGAAGCTTTCTAAGTGTGCAAAGCGATTGCTTATGCATTAATTAATAGGTATACTTCTTATGAAGCATCTGCATGCGCTTTAAGAGGGGCATATTCCAAAGGTTTAATGCAGGACGTATTCCCTCTTAGGCCAGCTAAATGCCCTGGGTGTGCCAGGGGCAGTAACATTAGTTAGCTAGTCAGTGGTGATATTGAGCTAACTAAGGGGCATGTTTAATAAACGGGGCTAACATTAGCTTGCACTATTTGTAGTTACGCCCCATTGAAATATCCAGCTTGGTAAACATACTTTTGAAATGGATAGAAAAAAAGATATCCCAACGTTACGCATTTTACCTAGCCAGCCAGTGGCTGAATGTTGCCGCTGACCAGATAGCTAAAACGCCATACTGGAGCTACAAATCAGAAGTAGCGCATTTACTCTGTTAGACATTGTCAACATGCACATTTTGTGCACTTATATGAATGCCTCTCGTATATTAGGTTTTTGCTAAGCATCCAGTGTTCTACAGTATATTTGATTAGTGAAGCAACTTACCATAATTGACCTTCCATAGCAGCAGTTATATCCCTTATTTACTAAATTACCTACCGCAGAAGTCTAATGAATGCACACATCTGTGGATGAACAAGTTGCCTCTTCTCATTGTAAGACCTTTTGAGCAAAGCACCCTATGTGCCTGAGGCACCCTTTGTGCCTATGTGTCTGAATCAGCTCCTACCTGTTAAATGAAACTTTTACCAATGAAGGAGAAAAGTATGTTTCATATTAGCTTGAAGTTGATAATCCTATATTCAAACTGTACAATAATATGATAAAATGTATTAGGGAAAAAAGGTAAACATTTAAGGAATAATAAATGCTTTGACAAATATATGCATTGTGGTCTTACAAATTATCAGATGGGAGATTAGCACTGAACTTAAAAAAGTGATAAAAGTTGCTCTAGATGCATCAGTATCACAGTATTTAACAATTTATAGATTTCTTACCTGCCTAAGATAACTTGAATATTCTACTGTATGCTAGAATGGGATCGTTAAATCTGATCTGGACTGTGATTTTGATTCCCAAGTACAAAGTCCATTATCACAATGTGAAAGTACACTATTAGGTGCCACATGAAGGGGATAATTTTATGTTTGTTTATTTGACTTGCTTGTTTTATAAAGAGCCACCTAGATTTAGGGGTCCTTTTTCCGTGTGATTAACAGCAATACCATCGTTTGGTAAGTGCAGTCGGGGCTGTGCCCGTCATGTTCCCTGCAGTGAGCACATGGTCGTGAATGCTAAGGAGTGGCGTACTTAATGCGGGGATACTTAATGATACCCATAGACATGCATTAGGTGCACTCATGCTAATTGCCACTTAGCACATGGCAATTGCTCTCATGCTAGCAGCAACGTTCTCTCCATGCCGGTACCAGTCATTCCCCACCCCATTGAGCAATGGCCAATTACCGTGTATTTTACTGCATGGTTGCTGGCATACTCCTGAATGCCCGTTGCCTTGCATTAAAACACACATTAACCGCTTGCCAGGCTTTAGTAAAGGGGCTCCTTAGACAGCAAGAGCATGCCTAAATCTCAGCATTGAAGTCATTTGTGCAATAAGGGGCACTTACCTGCATAAATGGCCTCTTACGCTGGGTGCTATTTTATAAGTATGTGCATAGATCCAGTGGCTGTGCACATGATCAGAGTTTGGCCTGGCACACAGGTAGACATGTAAATTATAAAATTATAAAATCTTATAATTTATGTGTGTACTTTGTCAATATAGGCTCAGGCATTTATACCAGCTCTAGGGCTGGTATAAGCAATCATGCCTTACACTGAGGCACGTATTCAGCCAATTGCATTAGTCTATCATAAAGAGAAATAGGTGCCTACTTTTCATTATAAAAGAGGCTTAAAATATGTGTATTTTGACTGCCTTAAACTAGGAGCCCAGTTCGCACTTATAGCTTATGGGGGTCATTCTGACCCGCGTTTAGTGAAGATATAAATCCAGGGCGGACTTACATTCCCCGCTAAACACCTGGGTGCTATGCCGGCAAATGAGCTCCCCACATGCACAGCAAAGATGTGCGGGGAGTTCAGTACCATGGCGGGATGAAGCGGGACTAGGGAGGAGCGAGCCAGAGGCATTACCCTGACCCCAGACATACAGGGCCGATTCCGATGTCAGACCTGTATGTCTGGGGTCGGCCATCTACATGGGGAACTTATTCCACCTCGGAGGTGGAATAAGTTCCCCCAAGGTTCGCTGCAGATAGCAGAGGGCCCAGGGGAGAAAGTGAATGGGGGCAGGGGGCTCCCCGCAACCCAGTCCCGGCCACGGAAGGCCAGTCAGGCAGCAGAGAACAAGCCATTTAATGCAGAGCCGGTGATCAGGGCTCCAGCATGGAGCCATGGTGCCATGGCAAAGGGACACTGTGGCATTGCAGCTCCATTTAGTAGTCCAGGCTGAGCTAGCTAGGCAAGTACCTGGACATGCTGCGGGCCAGAATTGAGGCTTGTCCTGCCCGTCCAGGCTCATTACACTGAATTCTGGTCCTGCAGGGATGTATAGCCCCCACGGGATCAAAATCAAGTGCAAATCTGGCCTGTCCAGATTTTGGGTGTCTGGACAAGCCGGACATGCCCTGATCAGAATTGACCTCCACATGTTTAAAATTATATATACTTTCAGTGGCCTATCTGTTTCAGTGTCAGCACAGAAAATTCACATAACTTTAAATGGAGCATCATAGGTTTGACATTACATCTGCTAGTTACAGGTTGCCACCTGGATGTATAAAGGCACATTTTAGGAAGGACAGGTGCAATCAGGGATGTCCAGGCCAAAGCATGCATGAAAAGGCCAGGCACGTCCAAGATAGGGCACGATTTCAGAAATGTGGACATACCTGTTATGGACATCATCAGGAACAGCAACATAAACATTCCCGTAACAGTATTCCAGATAGGAATACTCAGCCAGCCAACCAGCATGACGTCCACAAAACATGTTTCTCTTTTTCCTAACATTCATCATTACAGTTATCCTGGGGATAGTGAAGTGCCTTCTGCTCTACACATTCCTGATATTTTGCTGGCAAAACAAGCACTTTTCCGATGCCTGTTAGTGACCTGGAGCAAGTCTAGACTTGGACGGGAACAGAGATGCTCTGACAGATTCTGAAATCGGGCATGCGCATCTAAGGTCTTCATAATGCCCTGGATATGCCTCCCTGCCACGCCCCCCATCCTAGATAGATGTCCCTGGTGCAGAGACGTCTCTGGAGCAGCTTTGTAAAATGGCTCTTGGGACGTCTCCATGATTTGGACTTTCTGTGCACCCATTTTCAGACATCCGAATAATGAATAGAGCTTCAAGAATGACCCTCATAGGTTATAAGCTCAATTTTGCACAGGACATCTAAGTAGGATTTGGGACATCCAGAATGGGGCTTGCACTATTCTCTGACTATTTTATAGAAAGGTCAATGAACATGAAGCCTTTAGTAAAATACATATAAAGATGTCTGAAAATACACATCCAAGGTCCAGCATGTCCAGTGAGAAGAGCCTTTTATAATAAACACAGTAAGAAGAAGTGGTGTCACCCGGGCTTTTGAACTTGCAAGGGTCAGCGCTTCCACATGGAGGTGCTGATATTAGAACTATGGAGGGTAATTTCGTTCAAGGTCACCTGAGTGGAGAGGTCAAGTGGGTGCCTGTTTTGGCACTATTTTATAAAGACCCCTAGGTGCAAAATTGTGCTGCAAATATATGAAGCCGCCTAGGGGTCTTTATAAAATACCAGCACAAAACCTGCAAAAATCACAGGTGAAATAAACCCATATGTAGTTGCACCTGCTCGGAGGTTGATGTAAATGCATCTGGTAAAGGAATGTTCATAGGTGACTTTGCCCAAACTTTGCCTCTCAACACACACACCTGTGAGTCACATACAAGTACGTGCCTACTTGGTATAGCATGCATTTGTATGCAGGGCTAATTTAACTTTAACGTATTCTACATGCATATACTGGTATAGATGCATAAAATATCCTTAGAAAATTATGTCCACATGGGGGTAATTTTATAAGAGTGGAGTCTACTTAGGTGTGTGTCTAAAAATTACTAGCATAGATGGTATAATGTACATGTACACTGCAGGTGCGAACATTGACTCGTACCCTAGAGCAGATGTGAATTTCTGCACCTATAATTGTTCCATACGCATGTAGGTGTACTGTAGTTTAAAATCGACATGCATTCTTGCATCCTTTACCCTTGCTCTGCCCAAACTATGCACATGTGCATGCCTGTTGGCAAAGTACATGCTGTCATGCCAAAACATGTACTTTTATACTGAGGACATTTGTGTGCATATGTGACCACATCTATGCAAAAATGACTTATAAAATCATCTCTTATGTTAAGTGTTGAAAGAGGTTAACGCAGGTAGCCAGGATATTCAGCGGCACTAATATCCCCGGCTGGCATCGGGGTGTTCTGAGACATTCCAGGAGAGGCACTTGGCAATAGCCAGGCAGCGGCTCACTATTGCTGTTGCCCGTTTATCGCAAGGTGGCAAAAGTCAGGTGCAGTTAAGGCTGGTTTAACTTTTGCCACTAAAGCAAACTGAGCAGTGGCTGAATATTAGCATTGCCTGGTAGCTTCATTGCCATCTGGGCAAGCTGGCTATCCAATGCCAGAGCTCGGATATGGCTTCAGCATTGAACATGTAGGTCTAAAGTTCAGCAGCGGCAGCTAGCTGCTGCCACAGAATACCAGGCCCTACATGTATAAGGGCTGGATCTTATAGATCTGTGATCTGTGCCTCTAGGGAAAAACAAAGAGGCAAGCCAAAAAAAAAATGTTTTGAAATTTTAAGATGGTGTCAAACTCCAGAGAGGTAAGCACAATTGCCCTTCTTCACCCCAGGTCCAAACAAGCAGTTTTCAGGTATTTATGCCTACCTCAAAGCAGTTGTATATATTGGCATCCAGATTGTTTTAAAACCTGCACAGAACTGGAAAACATGTTTCATTTCTAGGTTGGCCAAAACATGTCCACAGTATGCCTTTTTGGAAATGGTGCATGCTGTGCATTTATACAAGCAAATAGCTATTTACACACACTGCTCATTCACATATATAAATGCCATTATTTATACATGTTAAAGTCACACCGGCCTTCCAAAATGACCCCCCTTGGAATTAATTTGGACATCTAAAAAAAGGGCACGTAGACATGCAAATCCCAAAGACGTCCCTGGAGTCATTTTAGAAAGCTAGATATATGGACATCTCTGGGACGAACATGTCTGTGTCGCATGGGGGCTAGGCAGAGGTACTGGCAGTACTCAGGGATGGCCTTAGGGAGATTCAGAGGGAAGCGGGGCCTTATTTGCCTAAGTCAATAGCTGTTGAATATTAGGGCTGAAAATGGGGAACCCTGTGCAAAGAACGTAGTCGATCATTTGTAGGGCCAGTTCTGGCGGTACTGTCCATGTCTATTCCTGCTCCAGGGCACAAATAGGCATCAGAAAAGCTCTCGTTCCACAACTAAGATACCTGGAGGGAATAGCGAAGGTGCTCTGATATCTGCAATGCTTTTTATAACCAAAAAGAAAACTGAAGGGCAACTTGGACATGTCTTTTGTGGTTGCACACCGTTGCAAGTCTCTGCTTATAAAATGATAGGCAGGGACTTGTATGCAATATTCCCACTAAGCTGTGCTGAGTCCTCCGCCGGCATTCCTGTTGGTGGGGGGAGGTGCAAAGCAATCGCGAAAGTGATTGCACGTAGGATCGCACAGAGTCGGCAAGCCCTCGGGATCTGCTTATGCCACGCAATCCTAAGTGTGATCGCTTTCACTGCACCTCCCCCCACCAGCAGAAATGCTGGCGGAGGACTCGGCATAGCTTAGCGAGAACATTGCTTGTGTGAAGCATGGGATAGATGTCCCAGTCCTAAAATTTTGTCATGGGGAAGTCTATGTGGCTGTCATCGCTGTCGTTTGTTTTGGACACATGCAAGTTTCTGAAATCAAGCCAAAACCTGCATGTGGCCGACCGTTTTTCATGTTTTAACCTGCATGTCCCTGAATGTACTTAGATATCATTTCTAAAATGTGCCTTCAAGTGTTCAGTGCTAGGAATTTTCCTGTTGAATGTATAACTTGTTTGCCTCTCTGCAGTCCATCGCAAACCACACCCCTTTTGGGCACCACCAATAGAAGCATTTATGGGAATGATGTCATCATTGACTGCATAAATGCTTTTTAGTATTGGCCTAAAGATTCTTTGGGCATAATAAAATTAGTGTTTCATTTTTAGTAATTTGCTTCTTTAACAGAGCTGTAAATATAAAATGTCCTATGGCAGTGAACAAAGCTTATCAGCTCCATATGCACAATATGCTATCACTTTTATAGCATGAAAATTAAGATCAAAAACCATAAAAATATATTTTAAAAAGCTATGCATGGTGATACCTTGTTATTGGACTAAAGTAATACAATTGTTGACAAGCTTTTGGGAGTTAACACTCCTTTCCTCAGGTCCAAATAGAAAGAACAGGTCAAAGAAAGAATTAACATTACCAGAAAACACAAGTGAATCACAGATCAGAGATATGAGCAGGCAAAACATTACCACGTAGTTTTTTGGGTTTTATTGGACTTTTTTTTCCTAATTTTGGGGCATTTTTTGATTCATTTTGTTTAAATAATTTTTTAAGCGCCCTTAAGGACTTGTGGAGGCAGAGTCAACCCAAATGAAAGGCAAACTGTGCAGGTACCTAGAGTGAAAGCTGTTGGGGGGGGGGGGGGGGGGAAAGAACAGGGCATTAAAAGCTAAACAAGATTCTGACAACCAGGGGGACTATAAGGCTATTGGGCTGTCTAGGGCGCCAGCACCTTCAACGGAAGATCAAAGGGCAATCAGCCCTTTAAAAGCGGCGTGCTCCATCGGGAGCCCTCACTCACGCTGCCAAAGGAAGATCAAAGGGCAGTCAGCCCTTTAAAAGCGGCATGCTCCATCGGGAGCCCTCACTCACGGCACCAATGGAAGATCAAAGGGCAGTCGGCCCTTTAAAAGTGGCATGCTCCATCGGGAGCCCTCACTCACGCCGTCAACGGAAGATCAAAGGGCAGTTGGCCCTTTAAAAGTGGTGTGCTCCATCGGGTGCGCCTGCGCCTGGCGGGCCCATGCCTTTGGCGTGACCTTAGGCGCGGGCCCGGGGGTGCTCTGCCGTGAGCCGTTAACCCTGCTCCTCCAAATCTCGGTAGCTGCCTGGAGCCGAGTAGGCACGATCGCTCCTCCACACTTCGCCTCCTGACCCCAACCATCTCATGAACACCACCCTTTACCTTCAAGTAACCTTCCTTGACTTGCTTCCCATTGCTGGCATTGATCTTCCTTTCCATTACCCACCTAGAACTTGCTACCCATTGTCTGCTCAGAACTGCTACTCATTGTCTGCTCAGAACTGTTATCCATTGTATGCATAGAACCGCTACCCAGTGTTTGCATAGAACTGCTACCCGCCTGCATAGAACTGCTATCCAGTGTTTGCATAGAACTGCTACCCAGTGTTTGCATAGAATTGCTACCCGCCTGCATAGAACTGTTACCCACTGCCTGCATAGAACTGCTACCCAGTGTTCGCATAGAACTACTACCCAGTGTTTGCATAGAACTGCTACCCACCGCCTGCACAAGAACTGCTGTCCACCGCCTGCATAGAACTGCTACCCAGTATTTGCATAGAATTGCTACCCAGTGTCTGCATAGAATTACTACCCAGTGTCTGCATAGAATTGCTACCCAGTGTTTGCATAGAACTGCTAGCCACTGCCTGCATAGAACTGCTACCCAGTGTTTGCATAAGAACTGCTATCCACTGCCTGCATAAGAACTGCTATCCACTGCCTGCACAGAACTGCTACCCAGTGTTTGCATAGTGTTTGCACAGAACTGCTACCCAGTGTTTGCATAGAACTGCTAGCCACTGCCTGCATAGAACTGCTACCCAGTGTTTCATTACCATGGCCCCACATCACATTGTCCTTCTCTTCCTCATCCTCCCCAACTGCCTCCCCTCCTACCAACACCCTCCCTCCTCTTCCCCCTACCCCCCTACCTTCCTCACTTCACCCTCCATTCTGTCCCCTTACCTAGCATCCCCCCGCATTCAACCAACCTCTCTCTCTCTAAGGCAATCCCACCCTCGCTTCCACCGTACAATCTCTGCTTTACCACGCTCTCTACTACTCCTTCTCCTTCTCTCATCAGGCAATATCAACCCAAACCCTGGCCCCCCTCGATTTCTCTCTCACACTAAAAAGAGTTCCTCACGTACCTTATCTAATCTCATCCACATCCCGCTCCTCCCCCCTTCCACCCTCCCTCACTCATCCCCCAATCTCTCATACAGAGATATCAACCCCAACCTTATCTCTAAAAAGAAATCCTCACATAACCTAGCTAATACCAGCAATATCACCCCGGACATATCCACTCACACCCTGTTCCCTCTAAATCTCTGCACTTCTCTAGAAATAAAGCCTCACGTTACTCTGATAAGAAATCCTCACGTAACTTATCTAACCTTATCCATATCCCTCTCCTTCCTCCCTCCGCTCTCCCGTTCTCATGTGCCCTATGGAACGTATGCTCAGTCACTAACAAACTTCCTTTTACTCACAATCTCTTTATCTCTAATGCCCTACCCCTTCTTGCCCTGACTGAGACCTGGATCCCCCCAGATGACACCATATCCATTGCTTCTCTCTGCTATGGGGGTTACCAGTTCTCCCATACACCTCGATCTACTGGTCGCGGTGGTGGTGTTGGTCTCCTACTTTCTCCCTCCTGTCAATTCCAACCTCTCCTGCTACCTCAGTCACCCTCCCCCCTCTCCTTTGAAGTCCACTCCATTCGCCTCCTCCTACCACTTCCCCTCCGTGTTGCTGTTATTTATCGCCCACCCGACAAATCCCAATTAACCTTCCTCACCAACTTCGACTCCTGGCTCTCCGCCTTTCTGGATCCCTCTTCCCCCACGCTTATTCTTGGCGACTTTAACATTCACGTCGACAACCCCTCCAACCCCCACGCCTCAAAATTCCTTGCCTTCATCTCCTCATACGACCTCCAACTCTGCTCCACTGCCCCCACCCACTTACACGGCCACTGCCTTGACCTAATACTCTTCTCCAATTCCTCTCCCTCAAATTTCTGCAACTCAATCCTTACCTCATCTGACCATCGCCTTTTAACTTTTACTCTTCAGCTTCTGCCATCTCAACCTCGTCCTGTCTCGTCCGACCTATTTAGAAACTTCCATAATATTGATCCCCTGACTCTCTCTCCTCCACCATTTCTTCATCTTTCTCCTCCATTACATCCTCCAAGTCAGTCGATGAGGCACTATCTTCCTACAATGCTATACTCTCCTCAGCTCTCGACACTCTTGCCCCACCCACCCCACGTCCAGTCAAAGGATCTACTCCCCAGCCTTGTCTTTCGCCCACAACCTGTTATCTACGCACCTGTGCACGTTCCGCCGAGCGTGCTTGGTCCAAATCCCGCTCCCCGGAGGACCTTCTACACTTCAAATTCATGCTCGGCTCCTTCCAGTCAACAATAGCACTTGCCAAACAAGACTACTACATCCACCTGACCACCTCCCTTGCCTCTGATCCTCACTGTCTCTTTAATACCGTCAATTCTCTCCTCAAAATCCCCCCACCTCCGGTCCCGCCCTCCCTTTGTGCCCAAACCTTAGCCGACTACTTCCATGACAAAATCCACAAGATTACCCTCCAATTCTCCACCCCCTCATCTACCTCCCCCTTCCCAATTCTCACCCCCATCCGTACTTCCTCTGCCACCCTCTTCTCCTTCCCTCCCATCTCTGAAGAAGAAACTGTACTCCTTCTTACCTCCTCCAAACCCACCACATGTTCATCTGACCCTTCCCTACCCATCTCCTACACCCCATCTCCTCCACCATTGTACCCACCACCTCGCATATCCTCAACCTTTCACTCTCTACTGCAACTGTCCCTGTTGACTTCAAACATGCTGTTGTCACACCTCTCCTCAAGAAACCTTCACTCAATCCCACATGCCCTTCTAACTATCGACCCATCTCCCTCCTTCCCTTCATATCCAAACTACTAGTCCACCGCCGTTGCCTCGACTTCCTCACCTCCCTGGCCCTCCTGGACCCACTACAATCCGGCTTCCGTCCCTTACATTCCACTGAAACGTCTCTCGCAAGAGTCTCCAATGACCTATTCCTGGCTAAATCTAAGGGCCTCTACTCTATCCTCATCCTTCTTGACCTCTCCGCTGCCTTTGACACCGTTGACAACAATCTTCTCCTCCTCACCCTCTCCTCCCTTGACTTCAAGGACCTGGTACTGTCCTGGTTCTCCTCCTACCTCTCCCATCGCTCATTCAGTGTATGCTCTGGCAGCTCCTCCTCCTCCCCTACCCCGCTCCACATAGGTGTACCGCAGGGATCCGTCTTGGGTCCCCTCCTTTTCTCTCTCTACACCAAAGCCCACGGCTTTCAGTACCATCTTTATGCCAATGACTCCCAAATCTACCTCTCTACACCTAATATTTCTCCAGCAACCCAGTCCAAGATCTCTGTCTGCCTCTCCGACATCGCTGCCTGGATGTCTCATCGCCGATTGAAACTGAACATGGCTAAGACTGAACTCCTTGGCTTTCCCCCCAACTCCTCCCCTCCCCTTCCCCCTGTCTCAGTCTATGTGGATGGAGCTACTATCCTTCCTGTTCCCTCGGTCTGCAACCTAGGGGTTATCTTTGACACCTCTCTCTCCTTCTTCGCACATATCCAGCATGTAGCTAAGACCTGCCGTTTTTTCCTCTACAACATTGGCAAAATCCACCCCTTCCTCTCGGAACACACCACCAAAAAGCTTATCCACTCCTTAATCTCCTCTTGCCTCGATTATTGCAACCTACTCCTTGCTGGTCTCCCCGTCAGCCACCTCCTTCCCCTTCAATCTATACAAAATCACGCTGCTCGATTAATCTTCCGCCAGTCTCGCCACGCCCACATTACTCCTCTTCTCAAGTCACTTCACTGGCTCCCTGTCCAGTTCCGCATCCAATTCAAACGTCTCCTACTGACCTATAAATGCATTCACTCTGCGGCCCCTCAATACCTCTCATCTCTTATCTCTCCCTACATCCCCTCTCGGAACCTGCGCTCTGCTAGCAAATTACTTCTATCTATGCCTTTCACCCGCACTGCTAACTCCCGACTTCGCTCCTTTCACCTTGCTGCACCTCACGCCTGGAACAGCCTACCTGTGTCTATACGCCAAGCACCCTCCCTGGCCCTCTTCAAATCCAGGTTGAAGACTCACCTCTTCACCATCGCTTTCAGATCCTGACTTCTATTCTTATCTTATCTTAACCCCCGTCAACTCTCTTGACCATATTGTATTGACCATACTGTGCCTTGTACTAATCCAACCAATGCTCTGTAATGTTCTGACTAGATTGTAAGCTCTGATGAGCATGACTCTGACGGGCAGGGACTGTCTCTTGTATTCAGGCTAACTCTTGTTGGTTAGCTGTACAGCGCTGCGTACGTGGCACGCTATAAGTGATAAACAGAAGTAGTAGTAGCAGGGTAATTTCACATGTAAAACAGAATGCGGAGAGTAATTTTATAAGAGGAGCCTAGGTTTATGCATATTGTAATGCACATATTTTATAGTGTAATTTATAAAATAGGGGTGTAAGTGGTCGAATACTTGTGTGAAAATAGGCTGCTCTCTGGCAGAGGCAAATGCCCATGCCCAGATTTTTCAAGAATGCGCATAAGTTATAGGGCCCCTTTTACTAAAGCCTGTTAGCTGGTTAATGGCAACTAGGAGTCGGGAACAGTAACAGGTGAGTGTGTTGGCCGCTGCATGCTAAAATGCACATTAATCAGCGATCGTGGTATGAAGTGAGCTCATTGCAGCTGGCACCAGGGCAGTTTCTGCATGCTCGATGGCAATGTGGCTCTTAGCGTGGGTTCACGTATCGACGACTCAGTGGGACGTTACGTGAACCCACCTTAGTGGGGTAACTGCCAGGAACAATGCTACTCATGCCCCTGACAGCTAATGTGGAGGCGCTACAGTAACGTGTGTTTGTTTGGAGGGTTAATTTCAAGTCCTTTGCGGCTTTTTGTACAACGGGTCCAAAGTATTTTATAATGTACATGTGTCGGTTTGCGATCCTTATAAAATTACGTCAACCAAACAGTATGTACAGTGCAGGCCGGCATGTACTTGTACAGTGGGCATGCACCAAGACAGGGCTCGGGTGGAATGTGGGCCTAGTTGTGACCCATGCACATATTTCATGAATACATGAATAATGTACATGATGATATCGAGACCTGCTCTCGGGCAGGCAGAATGTCTGTGCCTCGCAGGTTGCTGCCATTGTAGATGTATTCCCTATTTTGCAAAGGTGTATATCTGAAAAAAATGTCCCTGTTGGCATATACAACAGGACCTACCAACTGCATGAACCCTGGTGAGCAAGATATTCACTGGTACTAACTGGATAGTGTCAGTGAATATCCCCCACAGACTGCCTTGGCACAATCCGGTTAATACTGGGGCAGTCTGTGGGCAGGGCCGTGGCGGTCTCGGTACCTATTCAGTTAGTTGTGGTATTCAGTCTGCTAACCAAGGGCTTTCCTAACAGTACGTGCTCCTTGCAAGAGGTGTGAGCAGCGAAACTGGATATTCTATGCCAGATGCCAGATAGATTCTGGCGCTGAATATCTAGTTTTATTTTTGCCTGCTGCGGTCAGGTGTTCTAGCAATTCTGACCTCTGATCGCTAAATATCCACCTCCTTCATCGGCTGAACAGCTTTACGAAGCCCATTGTTTACACGTTGACGTGACAGTGTTTACACCTGTAGGTTGCTAAATCTGCAGCTTGCATGTATTACTAAAAGAAAAAAGGCGAGGGGTTAAATTGTCACAGAGTAGATTTATTCAGTAATTAATTTATTTTGCGGCAGTTTCATTAACCCCTCCCCCTTTTTCTTTTTGCTGTGGACAAAACTAGTAGGGATTGTCCCCCTGCCCTTTTTTTCTTAAGTGCTATTACTTACATGATACCCCACGTTTTTCTTCATGTTTTTTTGTAAAATAGCTATTCTCTACATGCATGCTGCCAAATACACAAATTTTTCCCCTCAGGCTTTTCATATTTTACTAAAGGCTCCACATTCACTCAGCCTGTTGCAAAATATGTTGCAAATTTTCAGTGCCCTCACACAGACATCCCTGTGCTGCTCTAGATGCTCTGTACAGAATTGGGCTGCAGGAAGTATTTTTATGTTTATGCAATTTCTTGATATACTGCCCAGGCTGTAGGGCATCAGAACAGTTGACAATCACTACGAGTAGGTACTGGATACATTCCCTTGTCCGTGAAGGGCTCACAATTAAGTTGTCAATTAGTCCAATAAAAAGGTATCACCTTATATTTTTTTAAGGTTTTTTTTTTTTAATTTCATTTCTTAATCTTTTTTTTTCTGTGCATTCAAGTGAACTAACACAGCGACCATGTTTCTTTATCTAGGTTGCAGAGTTAATTCTGGTAGTGAGGTAAAAAACTGCAAAGTCAATTCTGAAATACTTGACCACTTTAACTGCAAATGTCTTACATTTGTGGATTCTTCTGAATTTACCTTTTAGTATCCCGACTGTATGTGGGTTAGCCTGGATACTGCACTACCTGTATAGCAGAAAGTGCCCTTGGTTTACTTTGCTGAATATTGACGGCATCCAACAGAATGTAGTAGATCATGAACAGTAAGTTAAATGTGTGCGTAATTATATGTAGCAATAAAGTAAGATATATAGACGTGTGCCTTTAAACCCTTAGTCTGTAGTTAGTACATAGATCTTTATGAAAACCTATTATTGTTTGATAAATCAAGCCAAGTTCATACCCAAAGTAATGGCACGGCATTTCAGCTTTCCAACTCACTTCTTTTCATAATTAAAGGTGCAGCTAGGCAATTTTGCCCTCTTGGCCTGCTTATATATTGTAGCTGGCAATTGTGAGTCGGCTGATCTCCGTTTATACTGATTTTTCTTTGAACTCTTGAGATATAAAGTATATCAGGGCATTATTATTTCTACAGCAAGATGAGATTGACCTGATAGGCATAAGTTCATCGCCTGTCCTAACACTTACTGTACCGTGAAATTAGGGATCTGTCCATAACCTATATCCCCCTCCCCTATTTCATCATGAAAACCGTCGTTTTAATGGTTTCCCCCATTTGTAGTAGACATTCCCCCTCCCCAGCACATCTACACATGTGGAACGAGGCTGCCAATGTTTTACAGTACCATTAGCCATCTCATAAGCAAAGTTGCATTTTATAGCTTATCACCATGGCTAGATTGTGATTGGTCGAGCCTTCATGCATTGAGCCATAGTGCTACTGTAAATCCTTGGAAATCATTACTACTAAGCTGCCTCTACAGTGATTTATCATTAATGTCAATTGCACAACTTCAGTCTTGGAAGGGAAAATGAAAATAAGTTGTTAAAATGTTAAATGAATGATGCTTAAATTAATTAGGTAATATTATAGCTAGGGCTTCAAGTGTTTGTAAATTATCAATAAAGGTCTTTATTTTCCAGCTAATTAGGGGCTCTTTCAAAGGGTAGAAAAGAAATCTGTGTTTATACCCTTTTCAGTTCATGGGGTAGTTACTAATGTAGTTTAAGGGAATAGCACACAATTTACCTTGTAATACACACTAAAAAGCAAAATCATGCATTATTTTACCATACTGCATGTTGGTTTCCCGCAACACATGTTGCTTAATAATGAGATAGAAAGCATGTAATTGTATGCAGAATGCCCCAGTATTATTATACAAATTAAATAATGCAGCTTATGTTGAACTGTGCAATCGGCATTATTCCTGGAAAAATAAAGCATGCCCAGAAGCATCAGCCTCTGGGCACCATCTTCTGGCCACCAGGCTCCTGGGCACCATCTTAAATGGGCTGGTGCATTCTAAATATGAAGCATGGTCTAAAGATCTCCTGTCCCTCCTCTTCTCCAGTAAGGATCCCCTCAAATGAAAATAGCCCCTGCCCTGACACAGACCCCTTACCCTATCTCCAAATGCACAATCCAGCTCCCTATAGTTTAACCCCTAATCAAGGAACCATCCCTCTGACTGCCAGCCCCCTCCCCCTCCCCCATCTTAGGCACCTTCAAGGCTTTAGTGGTTTTGGGGCAATCCCAGGTTGCTTCTGCTTCTGTCAGCACCAGGTTCACATTGGCACCTGTGACTCCTAGCAGAAGTCACATGGTACTACTTCTAGGGGTCAGACTGTCATATGAGGACATTTATTTAGATATTTAACCTGTCTTTACACAATGCTCATGGCAGGTCAGAAAAAAGCATAAGAACATAAGATATGCCATACTGGGTCAGACCAAGGTCCATCAAGCCCAGTATTCTGTTTCCAACAGTGGCCAATCTAGGTCATATGTACCTAGCAGTTTCCCCAAGAGACACAAGTTCGACAATGCTTGTACTGGGTCAAGCATTGATATCTTCGGTCACTTCTTAATAATAGTTTATGGACCTTTCCTCCAGGAACTTGTCCAAACCTTTTTTAAACCCAGCTACACTAACAGCCTTTACTACATCCTCCGGTAACAAATTCCAGAGTTTGATTACACGTTGAGTAAAAAAATATTTTCTTTTATTAGTCTTAAATAGTTTACCCTGTAGCTTCATTGCATGTCCCCTAGTCTTTCTATATTCTGATAAGGTAAACAATCGATCTACGTTTACCCGTTCCACTCCGTTCATTAATTTATAGACTTCTATCATATCTCCCCTCAGCCATCTCTTTTCCAGGTTAAAGAGCCCTAACCTTTTTAGCCTTTCTTCATAGGAGTATCCTTCCATCCCCATTACCATTTTGGTGGCTCTTCTCTGTACCTTTTCTAAAATCGCTATATCCTTTTTAAGATACGGCGACCAGAATGGCACACAGTATTCAAGGTGCGGTCTCACCATGGAACGATATAGAGGCATTATAATATCTTTTGTTTTATTTTGCATTCCTTTCCTTATCATACCTAGCATTCTATTTGCTCTCTTGGCCGCCGCTGCACACCGGGCCGAGGGTTTTAACATGGTATCCACAATGACGCCTACATCTTTTTCCTGGGTGGCGGTTCCTAATGTGGAACCTTGCATCGTGTAACCATAGTTTGGGTTGTTCTTCCCTAGGTGCATAACCTTGCACTTGTCCACATTAAATTTCATCTGCCATTTTGATGCCCAGTCTTCCAATTTATCAAGATCCTCTTGCAATTTTTCACAATCCTCTTGGGTTTTAACAACTTTAAATAGTTTTGTGTCATCTGCAAATTTGATAACCTCACTCGTTATTCCACTTTCCAGGTCATTTATGAATATGTCAAAAAGCAGCGGACCCAGCACAGATCCCTGGGGTGCACCACTATTCACCTTTCTCCATTGGGAAAATTGGCCATTTAGCCCTACCCTCTGCTTTCTATCTTTTAACCAGTTCCTGATCCACAATAGTACACTGCCTCCTATCCCATGACTCTTTAGTTTTGCCAAAAGTCTCTGATGAGGGACCTTGTCAAAAACTTTCTGAAAGTCCAGATACACAATATCAACCAACTCACCTTTGTCCACCTGTTTATTCACTCCTTCAAAAAAACATAACAGATTAGTAAGACAAGATCTTCCTTGTCTAAAGCCATGTTGGCTGTCTCCCATTAGGTCGTGACTATCTACATGCTGAGTAATTTTATTCTTTATGATGGTTTCTACCATTTTTCCCGGTACTGACGTCAGGCTCACCGGTCTGTAGTTTCCCGGATCACCCCTGGAACCCTTTTTAAAAATTGGTGTTACATTGGCGATCCTCCAATCTTCAGGTATTAGAGATGATTTTAATGATAGTTCGCAGATTACTGATAGCAGGTCTGCAATCTCATATTTCAGTTCTTTCAACACCCTTGGATGTATACCATCCGGCCCAGGTGATTTGCTACTCTTCAGTTTATCTAATAATTGTAAGACATCGTCCCGATGTATCGATATTTCCTTCAATTCTTCCGCACCTTTAAATACCACTTCAGTCATGGGTAACATCCCTACATCTTCCTCAGTAAAGACCAAAGCAAAGAATTCATTCAGTCTCTCCGCTATCGCCTTGTCGCCTCTTAGTGCTCCTTTAACCCCTTTATCATCTAATGGACCAACTGACTCTCTCACAGGTTTTCTGCTATGAATGTACTTGAAAAGGTCTTTATTTCGCGTTTTTGCTTCCACAGCAAGCTTTTCTCAAATTCTCTCTTTGCCTGCCTTATCAATGCCTTGCATGTTACTTGCCAGTGCTTGTGCTGTTTCCAGGTTTCGTCGTTTGGCTCTTTTTTCCATTTCCTGAAAGATGCTTTTTTGGCAACAACAGCCTCTCTGACCTCACCTTTAAACCATGCTGGCAGTTTTTTGGACTTCCTTCCACTTTTCTTAAAGCGTGGAATACAGCTGGTCTGGGCTTCCAAGATAGTATTTTTCAACAACACCCAAGCTTGATGTACGTCTTTAACCTTCGCAACTGCTCCTTTTAGTTTTTTCTTAACTGTTTTCCTCATTTTATCGTAGTCTCCCTTTCGAAAGTTAAAAGGTAGTACTGTGGATTTCCTTACTATCCCTCCTCCACTAATTAAATCAAAGGCGATCATGCTATGATCACTATTGCCAAGTGGCCCCAACACCCTTATCTCTTGCACTAGATCTGGTGTTCCACTAAGGACTAGGTCTAATATGGCTTCCCCTCTGGTCGGTTCATGAACCAGCTGCTCCAAGAAGCAGTCATTTATTTCATCTAGGAACTTTATCTCCCTAGCATGTCCTGACGTGACACTGACCCAGTCGATACCGTGGTAATTGAAATCACCCATTATTATCACTGCGCTGTAACTTTTGTTAGCTTCCTTGATTTCTTTGAGCATTTCATCATCCATTTGGTCATTCTGGCCAGGTGCTCGATAGTACACCCCCACTGCCATTGCCTTCCCCCTTTTATATGGAATTTCAATCCATATAGATTCTACAGCATTCCTAAATGATTCATAAAAATCAAAGTTCCAGCAAATGCAGAACACAAGAAAAAGGCAAACGAGTATAAAGTATCTGAAACTCAAAGAAAAACAATTTACAGAAAAAGAACCTCCCCCCTAAAAAAGCGCCTAATTCACATTTAGAGGGAAAAGATCTGCCTACATATATTCATGAAAGAATCCTGATAGTTGAAGAAACATTGTTTTTTAAGAACAGATTGTCATCAAAACAAGAAACATGTGTTGGGACGCAATATATTGCCAGTAATATATATTTAAAATTACTACTTGTCATTTGTAGACTGTTGCAAGGCATATACAGCGTTGTGCAGACACATGTAAAAGATGGTCCCTGCTCACCATAGCTTACAGTCTAGTCAAGACAGACAAGCTTACAGTCTAGTCAAGACAGATAACACAATAGCTGAGTACAAGGACACATCTAGGGGAGTGGCAAGGAAACACATAGGAGACCAAGTGAATCTGGACCCAAAAGCAGACTCGAAGAGGTGAGTTTTCAGCCTGGATTTGAAAAGGGCCAGAGATGAAGCCTGATGCACAGACTTGGGTAGTTTGTTCCAGGCATAAGGAGCAGCAAGGTGGAAGGATCGAAGTCTGGAGTTGGCAGTAGAAGAGAAGGGCATAGATGGAAAAGATATGCCAGAAGATCAGAGCACCGGGGAGGTTGTAGGGAGAGATAAGAGAGGAGAGGTAGTGAGGAGCAGCAGAATGAATGCACTTATAGGTCCGTAGGAGACGTTTGAACTGGATGTGGAAGCGGATAGGGAGCCAGTGAAGTGACTTGAGAAGGGGGGTTATATGAGCATGTAGCGGCTGGCGGAAGATTAACGGCATAGCTGAGTTTTGAACAAATTGAAGGGGAGAGAGAGAGATGATTCAGAGGGAAACCAACAAGGAGGTGGTTGCAATAATCTAGATGGGAAGTGATTAAAGATTGGATATGTGTCTTAGTAGTGTGTGTGAAAAGGAAGTTTGTCAATTTTATAGAGAAAGAAGCAACAGGTTTTGGCTATCTGTTGGATGTGTTCAGAGAAAGAGATCAGTCAAAGACGACCCCAAGGTTGCGAGCTGAGGAAACGGAGGAGTATAGTATTATCCATAGAAATAGAGAAAGGAGGAAGGGGGCAGGTGGGTTTAGGGGAAAAGCTAAGGAGCTCAGTTTTGGCCATGTTCGGTTTCAGATGGCAGTGAGATATCTGGGCAGCAATGTCGGATAAGCAGGCAGAGATCCGTACCTGGATTTCTGGAGAGATTTCAGGCACAGAGAGACATCAGCATAAAGATGGTACTGAAAACCATGAGAGGAAATAAGTGCACCAAGGGTCCAAGTGTAGAGAGAGAAAAGGAGAGGTCCCAAGACAGAGCCCTGAGGTACACCAACTGTGAGCAGGATGACAATAGAGGAGGAACCACCAGAACATACACTAAAAGTGTGATGGGAGAGATAAGAAGAAAACCAGGACAGAACAGAGCCCCTAAATCCAAGCGAGGACAGGGTATTGAGGAGAAGGTGGTGATAAACAGTATCAAAAGCAGCAGAAAGGTCAAGAAGGATGAGAATCAAGTAGAGGCCTTTGGATTTGGCAAGCAACAAGTCACTGGAGACTTTGGCAAGAACTGTTTTTCTGGAATGTAGAGAACAAAAACCAGATTGAAGTGGGTCCAGAAGGTCTTGAGAGGAAAGAAAGTCAAGACAGCAGCAGTGAACCACTCATTCAAGTAGTTTTGAAGCAAAGGGGAGGAAGGAGAGGGAGAGAGAGAGAGAGAGGTTGATACCTGGAAGGACAGGTAGGATCTAGTGAAGGCTTTTGAAGAGAGGTGTAACCACAGCATATTTGAAGGCCACAGGAACAGTTGCAGTGGAAAGCGAAAGGTTAAGTATATGACAGATGGAAAGCATTGCAGCAGAAGAGAGACCTTAGTAGATGGGAGTGGATGGGATCAGAGGAGCAAATAGTCAGTATGTAAGAGGAGAAAAGATTTGCCGTTCCCTTCTCAGTGATTTCAGAAAAGGAAGAGAGTGCCTGAAGGTGAGGGAAAGATTTGGGATTGAAGAGGGGGAAAGATAAGGTGGAGGTGACCCTGCAGAGAATTCAAGGTTAATCTTCTGGACTTTGTGATGGAAGTAGTCAGCCAAGGTCTTGGCTCACAGTGAAGGAGGGATTGGGGGAGGAGGGACCTTGAGGAGAGAGTTGAGCATAGCAAGGAGGAGGCGAGGGTCAGAAGCAAAAGAGATGGTCATATGGACATAGTACTCTTGTTTGGCAAATGCTATGGTCGATTGGAAGGAGATTAGCATGAATTTGAAATGTAGGTAGTCAGCAGGTATATGTGATTTAAGCCAAAGGCACTCAGCTTAGCGGGCACAAGAACGTGTGGCTATTCTGCAATTTAAAAGCCTGATATTATTATCTGCATATTTTTTGAAAATACACGAAAATGCCTAAATGCCTTGGAATATCAGTCTGATAGGGCATTCATATGAAACACTCCCAGACTAGCTAATAAAACTCTCTCAACAGCGGATGCAGAGCAGACATAGAGTGCTTCATGTGCATCTCAACATAGAAAAAAAATGATATTCAAATTCTCGTCTCACATCAGTGACAACATCACTAACTCCCTCCACAGCTAGACATTGTGCATCATAACATAAAACCCTGCAATTGGTTGTTCAACACCTGCATGAAGAACTCAGGTTGCACCAACCCCACCTATGGAAAATCAGCAATACAGATATTCTAGAACACCAGTAAACCTCAGCTCGAAAAGAGAACAAGCTGAACTATTACAGACTCCTAGAGAGAACCTACGTTTTAACAGAATCCCTTATCTCAACTGCACATGGAAAACACAGACCATCGCCAATTAAAGAATATGAAACTATAAAAGACAAAAATTGAAATGGAAAACTCCCATATCAGACACTGAGCTGTAAAACATAGAAGAAAGAGAAACGCAAATGCATTTCCTCATGTAATGCACTATACAATATGCACATTTTCAAAGCTGACATATTTCATTCTCTAAAACTGGCACTCTTTTTTGTACTTTCTTGTCTCATCCTCTTACTTTTCCATTTGGGTTGGTCTTAGTCTCTCTTTTCTATTTCTTCTTGTTGGTTTTCTTCTAAGTCCTTTTCCAAGACCCGATTTCCTTTTTCTGTTTCTTCACACACTCCCCGTCTTCTTCTATTTCTCTCGTTTGCCTTTTAACAAACTATAGCTTCATTTCATTCCTCTTTCTTCTTCCTACAGTCTTCAGTCGTCTTCTTTTCACCGCTCAGCCACTCACCAGCTTTCCATTTCCTAATCTTTATTTATTTATTTGGTATACATTTGTAAGCCGCCACTTCCAGCGATCAGCAGCGGACCAATGGTGTAAGATACAAGGGAGTAAACTATATAATCAGAATAAAAGATACAGTATGATTTGAGGGAGGGGTACACCACAGAGACATGTAAATTACAAAATATACATTACATTTTGATCATCTAGGTTTGAGCAACAATTAAGTGACTACATATACATTTGATTGAATTCGGATTATAAAATATACAATTGATTGAACAAAGATATGTTACAAATTTTATCACCCAGTTTGTTCAACCAGGTAAAGTTACAGGTTTATCAAGTACATGTATTACAGTTGTAATCTTACTAACATTGAACATCGGATCTATCTGTCTAGGTGATACCGTAATGTGTTTGGAACAGGTGGGTTTTAAGCTTTTTTCTGAAGTCCTGTATATTGTTGATCAGTCGTATCTCATAAGGTAGTTTGTTCCAAAGTATGGGAGCAGTGTACGTGTATGCCCGGTTGCTCGTTCCCTCTTTAACATCTCTTATACTACTAGGAACGCAGAGTGTATTCAGGTTATTAGTCCTTCGGCATCTGTTGGGGGGCTGTGTGGTTATGAGGTTGTCGAGGAATGTTGGGGCTAACCTGTGAATGATTTTGAAAGTTGTTACCAGTATTTTGTATACTGTTCGTGCAGAGATTGGGAGCCAGTGAAGCTCAATCAGTACTGGTGTAATGTGATCCCTCAGTTTCTTATTCAAGATGATCCTGGCCGATACATTTTGTGCTAATTGTAAGATGTTTATTGTTTTTTTTGGTAGACCTTGCAAGATGGCATTACAGTAGTCAAAGTGAGGGATGATGAGCGCTTGAGCTACTGTTCTGAAGTCTGTTTGTTCGATTATGTTGCGTAGGGGTTGAAGGACTCTCAGCTTGTGAAATATTGCTCTGTTGGTCAACCGGAGATGTTTGTCCATTTTTAGGTTAGCATCAATGAGAACTCCTAGATATTTGATCTCATTTTTCAATTGATAGGTATTGTTGTTAAGGGTGATTGAGGCAGGAGGTTTGAAGTCTTGTTTACTTGATACGAACATTACATCAGTCTTTTTGTGGTTTATCGACATGTTGTTATTTTGGAGCCATTTTTGCATTTCATCTAGGCATTCTTCTATTTGGTTGAAATTAGGATTTTCTATATCAAGTTGAGTGTACAACATGATATCATCTGCGTATAAGTGGTATCTGATGTTGTGCTTTTGCAAAATTGTACAGACTGGCTGGATGTAAATGTTGAATAGCAGGGAGGAGATAGCTGAGCCTTGAGGTATTCCTTGGGTTTGTGGGAAAGGTTTTGCCTGCTCATTATTGAAACGTACCTGTTGCATTCTATTTGTGAGGTATGACTCGAACCATTTTAATGGTGTTCCTGCTATACCTATGGATGCAAGTCTTTGCAGAAGTATTTGATTATGTACTGTGTCGAATGCAGCAGATATATCAATGAATATGAGTAGGAACATCTTATTTTTGTTTTCCATACCCTTGATGAGGTTGTCAAGGAGCGCAATGAGTAGGGTTTCTACTCCATGGTGTGGTCTGAACCCATATTGATGGTGGTCAAGGATTTTGTTTTCATCTAGGTGTTCCTGTAATTGCAGTTGGGTTACCTTCTCAATAATCTTAGCAAGGAAGGATATGCTTGATATCGGCCTGTATGAGGTTGGATCTTCTTTGTTGAGCGTTTAATTCTTTAAAATAGGCCTTATTAGAGATCTTTTAAGTTGGGCGGGCATAATACCCTGCTGTAGAGATTGGTTTACTATGTGCGTTATCAGATGGCTAACATCCTGCTTAGTAGATTTGATCCATTCTGCTGGGCAGGGGTCTAGCAGCGAGGTTGTTGAATTAAGGTTAGAGATGGTATTTATGATCATCCTTTCGTCAATTAACTGGAAGGTGGACCATCCTTCTTTCTGTTTACTACTTGAGGTCATGCTGTCCAGCTGCTTGGGGCATGTATTCTGTGACTGGGTAGTCAGGTTTTGTGGATTTAGTTTGACAGCATAGTGATTTGCCAGATCTTGGGCCTTTATATTTCCATTGCAGTTGTCTTCCGGCAGGGGCTTCGTGAGAGATTTGACTAGCTCAAACAGCTCTATGGGTCTGTTAATAGCCTTGTTGAGTACTTACTTTCCTAATCCTTCCATTCCGTTCCATTCCACATTTGTCTCATTCCTTTGCCAGTACCTACCCCCCCCCCCCCATCTTTTACCCACTTTCTAGTCTGTCATGTCCTCCCTCTGTATTTATCTCCTCCCAAGTCTCATTTACCAGCACCTGCTTCTCATCCCTTTACCAGCCTCAGCTCATTCGCTAACACTAATCATCTGACCACCTCCAGGTCCTTTCTTATTTCTCATCCTCATCTGGGCTTCCATTTCCCCTTTTACTTTGCATTTCTACCCTCTTTCACCTGCTTCAAGAAAGATCTGTCCTTTCCTGTGGCTCTCATCCACTCTGTCCTTTTCAACTTTCTCCTCAACCCCTCCCATCTCCAAGCCCTCCGGGTCCTACAAATATTCTCCTGTCCCCATAATTTCCTCTCCACACTTGATCTCACAGCCGTACTCATACCCCTCACCCAATCACCTTGTCCCCACTGTCCTCTTAATCTCTGGTCAATTTTTCAGTCCCCACTATCCTCCCAAACAACTCCAACCCCACCCAAATCCTGAGTCCCCACTTAAACTCCCAATACCCAGCCTATCTTAGTCTTTCTTTTTTTTCCATTTCCAGTCCCCCCAGCCATATCATCGGCCCATTTCCAGTCCTAGCCCCCATTTCCCAGTATCAGCCAATTGCCAGTATCAGTCAGCCCCCTTGGCCCTGTATCAGCCTATTTCTAGTCCCCCCAGCCCTAATACCAGCTCATTTCCAGTACCAGCCCCCTAGCCCTTGTATCAGCCCATTTGCAGTCCCAGCCCCTCATTCCCAGTATCAGCTCATTGCTGCACCAGCCAACCCACAAGCCCCTGTTTCAGCCCATTTCCAGTCCCCCAACTCCAATATCAGCACATTCCTGGTCCCAGTCCCCCCAGTCCCTGTATCAGCCCAATTCCAGCCCCCAGCCCAGTTCCTGCCCCTCCCACAGCCCCATTATCATCTCAAAGGTGGAATAAGCAGCACAAATGGGGAAACTGGGGCCAGAACCCCCCCAGGGCTAGGGTTGGGTGTGGGCAGGTCCCTGCCACCCAATCCAGGTCCCAATTTCCCAGCCGTGGGTTCGGCAGCGAGGACAAAGAGGGTCTGCGCTGCTGGAGGCAGGGGAGCCTGCGGGATGGACATCCTCACAGGCATGTAGGGGCACGCCGGGCCATCCTCAGACCCAATTTTGTATGCCACAGGAACGTTTTGCTCCCACAATGCAGAGTCGGGTCCTAACGGGCCCATCCTGCTCGGGGCCATTTGGACAGCCCAGACATGCCCCTTTCAGAATCAGACTCTTTGTCTCATTAAACCATATCTGTCCAAGTGTCCAGTAATTTTGTTCTTAATAATGATTTCCACCATTTTTCCTGGCACCAACATTAGACTCACCAGTCTGTAGTCTCCCGGATCACCCTGGAGCTCTTTTTAAAATAGTCGCTGTGTTGGCCATTATCATATGCCTGCTCTTACACACACAAGTTGCTGGGTTTCCTCTGTCTTATTTTCCCCATGTGTATATCTGTAAAATGGCTCCTCCCACTGCATGTGGATATAAATCCATCTGCATTCCTGCACGTCCGATGCATTTTAGAAATGGTTCCTCATTTAGCAGAGACATTTAAAAAAATACTATAGGGATTAAGTACGACCTGTCCTCAGTGTCTCAACTCCGATTTCCACGTACTGTCTAAAAGTGCCTTCAGATATGTAAATGTATTTTTAATAAAGTATGTGCATAATCATGTTTACTAAAGTGCACTAACCATTAACACGGGGTTTGCCATACAATACACATGCTGCACTGTTAGCGCGTGGCCCTGCAGTGAAAATCCCATGAGACTGGGCAGCGCGTGAATGAGTGGATTAGGCGAGGATTCCTGTTATGCGCAAATGTTGCCGTTAGGAAGGTGCAAATGACCCGCACGCCAGGTATCATGGTGCAGCATGTTGCCAGCGCACTATTGACAGGGAGATGGCTGCACGCGCCTTCAAAAGTTATCAAGGGCCTTCATGCTAGTTTTGTAGCACAGAAGCGCGCTATTGGCGCGCCCTTTAGTAAACATGCCCCATAGGCACCATATTTCAGGTTGCCTAACTTTTCTGCATACCTATACCCATGGAAATTTATAGTAGCCATGTTCAACATATAAAACATGCTTTTCACATGGCTACTATAAATTTTATTTTATTTTATTTCACCCATTAAGTCCATCTGCATTCAACAAAGTTTGTGAGGCAAGACAATATCATTGTGTCACCGTAGATCAATAAGAACAGCACAGTCCTGTAGAAAATTAGATTTCGGTTATTTAGTTGTCAGGATCTTAGTTTTTCAATAACCCCCCATTTCACGATTTGGAAGTTCAGCAGGCATTGTGTAATATGTCTGTCGCAGCAGAGACAATGATAGCTCTTCTCTCCTATATTATTTTAAGATGGTCATGCAGTACAGCCTTTTAAGGAGAACAGCCTCATTTAAGCATAGGCAAGGATATATGGTATATTTTAAGCCAGACGGTTCTTCTGTAACACTGCTATGAATCAGAGATAAAGTGGGAATTGAATGTCCAGGCTTCACTTAAATTCTCAGCTGTACAAGTCTTGCCATTCCGGTGATGTGGTTATAAGTTTAATGAAATCTAAATGCTACCAATTGATCTATATACGATATCATTATCTATAAAATGTTCTTCTCACTTTCGAAATGCCATCTAGAAGATATCCTTGTGTTTCTTCTTTCTATTTGTTCCTGTTATGGTTCTAAGAGTAAATTATTTTGTAAAAGCCTTTACATCATTCTTGTGAGGGATAATTGTAAAGACTTGTAGAACTAACAGTATAAAAAAAGTTGCTAAAATAAATAAATATTGTTTGAAAGGCGGGCACATAAGTGCTACATGGGCCTGATCGAAAATACTTTGTCACGCAAACATCCCCTCTGTAAAGGCTGATTTTTAAGGCATCTTAATGTGAATCCCATCAGCTTGCAAATGCTCAGCCATTATTGTTAAAGTGCTTCCCTCCATCTTTGCTCTTCAAGTTGCCCATGGGAGCCATTAAGCATTCACAAAGGATCATCCCACATTGGTTTAACACTTTAAAATGGAAAAAAAAATTTCACTGAAATATGATATGAACCAATATTATGCAGAAGTTAATTTTAACATTTCAAATGTGCTGCATGGCTTATGGTGGATTTTCACTTATTGTTTATTTTCGTTAAAAGTCTCCTGTCTTCCTTTCTCTGCATCTGACTTCATCTAACTCCGTTCCTGTGCATAAAGTTGAGTCAAAATGGAAGCATATTTTTTTTCCTTTACTATAGAGATGATAAAGAGATGAAAGAATAGGTGAAGGAGGTAGAAGAGATGGGGAGAGTAGAAATGGAAGTGGGAGAGGAGAGGATAAGTAAATGAAAGGGTATATGAGAGGTGAAAGATATGAGAAAGCCCAAGGAAGCGTGAGAAGAGATGGAAGCTGAGAGACTGTAGGTCCCCTCTATGCAAATTGGGTTTTCAGGATATCTACAATGGATATGTATGAGATATACTTGCATCCATTGACTCCATTGATGCGGATCTATCTCATGCATATTCATTGTGGATATCCTAAAAACTCGACTTTCTGAGGGGGTACCAGAGGACTGGTTTGAGAACCACTAGACTAGAGGCAGTGGTAAGTGGCAGTACTTTGACAGACACTGCTGACAGGGGAGTTGGTGTGGGAGGTAAAGCATCCATTCCTTACTATTCACTTGTAGAAATGATGTGACTAATAGTAGGACACGGCCACAATTGCCCACCAAAAACATTAGAGTAGTTGTACCAGCCACAAAGTTTGCACATGCTCTTTTGCACTGGCAGCCAAAGTGGTTGTGCTGAGGGGAATGACCCACATATTTCTGAAAATGTCATGCATGCTGTTTACTCTTCCTTCCCTGACTCAGACATGCCCAAAGGAATGCACCCTTTTAATGCAGCAAAATGGACCCGCGTTTGTGAACACCTTATGTACTCATCAGCTCTTCTGAGGAAGAGAAGTTTCAGACAGGTCAATGGCTTTGAGCCCTGCCCACAAGATTTCCACACCTAGTCTTTCACTAAATAAAGGGAGTTTGTTATCTGTTAAAATACCGACAAAGTTGTTTGATAGGCTACAAAATTGCAATCCATTTCATAAATGATGTGATAGATTCTTTGAAATTTATATTCTTAGGATATAATTTTCCTGTGAACAGAAATTGCAGCGAAAGGTTATGTACAATACATTAGAAAAATATGTATTACAGTATAGCATTGTTATTGTTGTTAAGTGCCGTCAAGTCTGTGTCAACTCATGGCGACTCTCTGGATAGTTGTCTTAAATTGTATTTGGTCTTCAGTCAGGCGGCTCATTGTTGACAGACTGGCACCCGTAGCTGCTGTTATTGCATTGATCTATCTCATTGCTGGCCTTCCTCTTTTGCGTTGACCTTCTCCCTTGACAAGCATGATTTCTTTCTCTAATGATCTCTCTCTTCGCATGATGTGTCCAAAATATAAAAGTCGAAGTCTTGTCATTTGAGCTTCTAAAGAACGCTTAGGTTTGATCTCCTCTAGTACTGTCTGGTTTGATCATCAGGCAGTCCATGGTATTTGTCGCCAGCATGATAATTCAAAGGCATCAATTTTCTTCCTGTCTATCTCTTTCACTGTCCAACTTTCGCATTCATATGACGTTTTTGAAAATGCCATGACTTGAACAAGTCAAATCTTTGTATGGCGAGAGACATCTCTGCTCTTGAGAATCTTGTCTAGGTCCTTCATAGCCATTCTACCAAGAGCAATGCATCGTCTGATTTCTTGACTGCTTGTTGCTTCTTTATTGATAGTTGGGATATTTGTCTTCTTTACGTTAAGGTGCAGGCCCCTTTTAAGACTATGTTCCTTGATCTTGAGAAGCAAATGTTTCAGATCGTGTTCACTTTCCGCCAGCATAGCGAACGTTGTTGATGAGTCTTCCACTAATCATAAGAACATAAGACATGCCATACTGGGTCAGACCGAGGTCCATCAAGCCCAGTATCCTGTTTCCAACAGTGGCCAATCTAGGTTATACGTACCTAGCAATATCCCCAAAAGACACAGGTTCCACAATGCTTGTACTGGGTCAAGCATTAATATCCTGGGTCCCTTTTTAATAGTGGTTTATGGACCTTTCCTCCAGGAACTTGTCCAAACCTTTTTTAAACCCAGCTATACTAACAGTCCTTACTACATCCTCCGGTAACAGATTCCAGAGTTTGATTACACGTTGAGTGAAAAAATATTATCTCTTATTTGTCTTAAATAGTTTACCCTGTAGCTTCATTACATGTCCCCTAGTCTTTCTATACTCTGATAGCGTAAACAATTGATCTACGTTTATCCGTTCCACTCCATTCATTAATTTATAGACCTCTATCATATCTCCCCTCAGCCGTCTCTTCTCCAGGCTAATGAGCCCTAACCTTCTTAGCCTCTCTTCATAGGAGTAGCCTTCCATCCCCTTCACCAATTTGGTGGCTCTTCTCTGTACTTTTTCTAATAACGCTATGTCCTTTTTAAGATACGGTGACCAGAATTGCACACAATATTCAAGGTGCGGTCGTACCATGGAGCGATACAGAGGCATTATAATATCCTTTGTTTTGTTCTCCATCCCTTTCCTTATGGTACCTAGCATTCTATTTGCTTTCTTGGCCGCCGCTGCACACTGGGCAGAGGGTTTTAACATGTTATCCACAATGACTCCTAAATCTTTTTCCTGGGTGGTGGTTTCTAATGTGGAGCCTTGCATCGTGTAACTATAGTGTGGGTTGTTCTTTCCTAGGTGCATAACTTTGCACTTGTCCACATTAAATTTCATCTGCCATTTGGATGCCCAGTCTTCCAATTTATCCAGATCCTCCTGCAGTTTTCCACAATCCTCTTGGGTTTTAACAACTTTAAACAGTTTTGTGTCATCTGCAAATTTGATAACCTCACTAGTTATTCCCTTTTCCAGGTCATTTATGAATATGTCAAAAAGCAGCGGACCCAGTACAGATCCCTGGGGTACTCCACTATTCACCTTTTTCCATTGGGAATATTGGCCATTTAGCCCTACCCTCTGCTTTCTATCTTTTAACCAGTTCCCGATCCACAATAGTACACTGCCTCCTATCCCATGACTTTTTAGCTTCGCCAAAAGTCTCTGATGGGGGACTTTGTCAAAGGCTTTCTGAAAGACCAGATACACTATATCAACCGACTCACCTTTGTCCACCTGTTTATGCACACCTTCAAAAAAACATATCAGATTAGTAAGACAAGATCTTCCTTGTCTAAAGCCATGTTGGCTGTCTCCCATTAGGCCATGACTATCTACATGCTGTGTAATTTTGTTCTTTATGATGGTTTCTACCATTTTCCCTGGTACTGACGTCAGGCTCACCGGTCTGTAATTTCCTGGGTCACCCCTGGAACCCTTTTTAAAAATTGGTGTTACGTTGGCGACCCTCCAATCTTCAGGTATTACAGATGATTTTAATGAAAGTTCACAGATTACCAATAGCAGGTCTGCAATCTCATATTTCAGTTCTTTCAACACTCTGGGATGTATACCATCTGGTCCAGGTGATTTGCTACTATTCAGTTTATCAAATAGTTGTAATATATCTTCCCGGTGTAGCGATATTTCTCTCAATTCCTCTGCAGTATCACCTTTAAATACCACTTCAGTCTTGGGTAACATCCCTACATCTTCCTCAGTAAAGACCGAAGCAAAGAATTCATTCAGTCTCTCTGCTATAGCCTTGTTTCCTCTTACTGCCCCTTTTACCCCTCTATCATCTAATGGTCCAATTGACTCTCTCACAGGCCTTTTGCTACGAATGTACTTGAAAAAGTCTTTATTTCGTGTTTTTGCTTCCGTAGCAAGTTTCTTCTCAAATTCCCGCTTTGCCTGCCTTATCAATGCTTTGCATTTAACTTGCCAGTGCTTGTGCTGTTTCCAGTTTTCATCATTTGGCTCTTTTTTCCATTTCCTGAAGGTTGTTTTTTTGGCAGCAACAGCCTCTCTGACCTCACCTTTAAACCATGCTGGCAGTTTTTTGGACTTTCTTCCACTTTTCTTAATGCGTGGAATACAGCTGGTCTGGGCTTCGAGGATAGTATTTTTAAATAACACCCAAGCTTGCTGTAAGTCTTTAATCTTTGGAACCGCTCCTTTTAGTTTTTTCCTAACTATATTCCTCATTCTATCATAGTCTCCCTTTTGAAAGTTAAAGGTAGTACTGTGGATGCCTTTACTATCTGTCCTCCACTAATTAAATCAAACATGATCATACTATGATCACTATTGCCAAGTGGTCCCAACACCCTTATTTCTTGCACCAGATCTGGCGTTCCACTAAGGACTAGGTCCAGTATGGCTTCCCCTCTGGTCGGTTCATGAACCAGCTGCTCCAAGAAGCAGTCATTTATTCCATCTAGAAACTTTATCTCTTTAGCTTGTCCTGCTGTGACACTGACCCAGTCGATACCGGGGTAATTGAAATCACCCATTATTACTACTCTGTTGTGACTTTTGTTAGCTTCCTTGATTTCTTTGAGCATTTCATCATCCATTTGTTCGTTCTGGCCAGGCGGTCGATAGTATACTCCCACTGCCATCACCTTCCCCTTCATAAATGGAATTTCAATCCATAGAGATTCTACAGCAAATTCTGTTCCCTGCAAAACTTTAATCCTTTCTGACTCAATGCCCTCTCTAACATAGAGCGCAACCCCTCCACCAATTTGATCAGCTCTATCATTACGATATAGTTTGTATCCAGGTATCACAGTGTCCCACTGGTTATCCTCCTTCCACCATGTCTCTGAGAGTGCAATCATATCTAACCTCTCATTTAGTGCTATATATTCTAACTCTCCCATCTTATTGTTTAGACTTCTAGCATTGGCATACAAGCATTTTAGAGACTGTATTTTATTTATATTAATCTGGCTATTGGTAGGCAGGGGTAATTTGGAATCTTTATGCTCTGTCTGCTCCTTACTCAAGGGCATTTGGGCTACTATACTCCCTTTTGGAACCTCACTGCTTTTGGTAGTATCCTTCAAGGATACCTTTGTCCGAACCATGCGCTCCTGGGTGACTGTCGGCTTTCCCCTATTTTCTAGTTTAAAAGCTTCTCTATCTCTTTTTTAAAGGTTAATGCCAGCAGTCTGGTCCCATCCTGATTACGGTGAAGCCCATCCCTTCAGAAGAGCCCCCCCTTTCCCCAGAATGTTCCCCAGTTCCTAACAAATCCAAAACCCTCATCCTTGCACCATTGTCTCATCCACGCATTGAGACTCCGGAGCTCTGCCTGTCTTTTGGGTCCTGTACGTGGAACAGGAAGCATTTCGGAGAACGCTATCCTGGAAGTTCTGGATTTCAACTTCCTACCTAAAAGCTTAAATTTAGCCTCCAGAACTTCCATACCACATTTTCCTATGCCATTGGTACCAACATGTACCAAGACAGCAGACTCCTCCCCAGCACTATCTATGATCCTATCTAGGTGGTGCGTGAGGTCCGCTACCTTCGCACCAGGCAGGCATGTTACCAGGCGATCCTCACGTCCACCAGCCACCCAGCTATCTACATTCCTAATGATTGAATCACCAACTATAACAGCGGTCCTGACCCTCCCCTCATGGGGACATGGCCCTGGAGAAACGTCTTCGGTGCGAGAGGGTTTTACATCACCTGGAGGACAGGTCCTAGTTACAGGATCACTTCCTGCCACACCAGGGTGATGCTCTCCTGTCACGTGACCTCTCTCCTCCATGGCAACAGGGATGCTGCCAGACTGGAGGTGGAACTTCAGGACTATATCCCTGTAGGTCTCGTCCATGTACTTCTCTGTCTTTCTTATGTCTTCCAGGTCTGCTACTCTAGCCTCTAGAGAATGGACTCGTTCCCTGAGAGCAAAGAGTTCTTTGCACTTAGTGCATACGTAAGACCTCTCACCAACTGGGAGAAAATCATACATGTGACACTCAATGCAAAAGACCGGAGAACCCCCCTCTCGTTGCTGGACTTCTGTCTGCATCTTAGTTTAAAGCTTGTGTTTAGGTCTTTTAAATTCTGTATCTAATAAGGATTGGTGTAGATGCTTATACCAATAAAAGTGTATCTAATACCCCTAATACACCTTGTGTACCTGAAGCTTAAGTAATTAATCTCAGGTCCTCTGTGTATGACTGATTTGGATAACGAGCTGCACCTGAGAGCAGCCCCTTTCCTCTAAGATGTGCAAGTACCTATAAAACTACAATTACCCCAGGGGTGGGTGGGTGCCGGGGAGGGAGGGAGGGAGATAAGTCCTATTAAAGAGGGCAGTTACAAGGTACCCTGTCCTGAACCCTCAGCAGGGGGGAGAGGGGTACCACACAAAGCCCAGTTAGTTGAGAGAGGCAAGGTAAGTTATAACTGAGAAGGCTGAACTAGCACACCACTAAGACAAACAATAAATAATTAAATAAACAGTTAGACAAACAATAAATAATTAATAAACAGCTAGAACTCACAGCAAGGTGTCACAGGAGGCAATATCCACTTCTCTAGCAGAGCACTGTAAAAAGCACTGCTCTTCTCTGATCAGAGAAAAGCAGACTAAAACAGATTATGCACACGTGGAGGAAAACAGGAAGAAGGCTACACAATACCTCAGCAGGGGGGGAGGGGGAGGATTCACTCAGGCAGGCTAGGACAGGAAAAAAAGTTTAACACAGAGCAGGTTCTGGGGAGAGAGATTTAATTTAAAATGAACCTGGCTACCACACAAAGCCCAGTTAGTTGAGAGAGGCAAGGTAAGTTATAACTGAGAAGGCTGAACTAGCACACCACTAAGACAAACAATAAATAATTAAATAAACAGACAAACAATAAATAATTAATAAACAGCTAGAACTCACAGCAAAGTGTCACAGGAGGCAATATCCACTTCTCTAGCAGAGCACTGTAAAAAGCACTGCTCTTCTCTGATCAGAGAAAAGCAGACTAAAACAGACTATGCACACGTGGAGGAAAACAGGAAGAAGGCTACACAATACCTCAGCAGGGGGGGGGGGGGGGAGGGGAGGATTCACTCAGGCAGGCTAGGACAGGAAAAAAAAGTTTAACACAGAGCAGGTTCTGGGGAGAGAGATTTAATTTAAAATGAACAGTTAACCTGGCTACCATACAAAGCCCAGTTAGTTGAGAGAGGCAAGGTAAGTTATAACTGAGAAGGCTGAACTAGCACACCACTAAGACAAACAATAAATAATTAAATAAACAGTTAGACAAACAATAAATAATTAATAAACAGCTAGAACTCACAGCAAGGTGTCACAGGAGGCAATATCCACTTCTCTAGCAGAGCACTGTAAAACGCACTGCTCTTCTCTGATCAGAGAAAAGCAGACTAAAACAGACTATGCACACGTGGAGGAAAACAGGAAGAAGGCTACACAATACCTCAGCGGGGGGGAGGGGGAGGATTCATGGCGACTCTCTGGATAGTTGTCTTAAATTGTATTTGGTCTTCAGTCAGGCGGCTCATTGTTGACAGACTGGCACCTGTAGCTGCTGTTATTGCATTGATCTATCTCATTGCTGGCCTTCCTCTTTTGCGTTGACCTTCTCCCTTGACAAGCATGATTTCTTTCTCTAATGATCTCTCTCTTCGCATGATGTGTCCAAAATATAAAAGTCGAAGTCTTGTCATTTGAGTTTCTAAAGAATGCTTAGGTTTGATCTCCTCTAGTACTGTCTGGTTTGATCATCAGGCAGTCCATGGTATTTGTCGCCAGCATGATAATTCAAAGGCATCAACTTTCTTCCTGTCTATCTCTTTCACTGTTCAACTTTCGCATTCATATGACGTTTTTGAAAATGCCATGACTTGAACAAGTCAAATCTTTGTATGGCTAGAGACATCTCTGCTCTTGAGAATCTTGTCTAGGTCCTTCATTACCATTCTACCAAGAGCAATGCATCGTCTGATTTCTTGACTGCTTGTTGCGTCTTTATTGATAGTTGATCCAAGTAGGTTAGATTTGTCCACTATTTAAATTTCTTCTCCATCAACAATGAACATATTGATTTTGACAGTTGTCAGGATATTTGTCTTCTTTACGTTAAGGTGCAGGCCCCTTTTAAGACTATGTTCCTTGATCTTGAGAAGCAAATGTTTCAGATCGTGTTCACTTTCCGCCAGCATAGCGAACGTTGTTGATGAGTCTTCCACTAATCTTCACGCCTCTGTTGTCTTCATACACTCCTGCTTCTCTGATGGTTTCTTCTGCATATAAATTAAACAGGAAAGGGGAAAGTATGCAGCCTTGTCATACACCTTTGCTAATTTTAAACCATTCTGTTTCTCCTTGTTCTGTTTGAACTATTGCTTCTTGATCAATGTAAAAGCTGTGCAAGCGAACAATCAGGTGTTCTGGTATACCCATGCTTCTAAATGTGGCCCAGAGTTTCTCATAGTTTACACTGCTTATGTGGATTCGCCTACCCTTGGGACTTATTTTAGAAGCCTTATTTTCAGTTTTGCGCATTTACACATGGAAATGGCATTCATATGCAAATGCAGAATTTAGAAGGCCTCAGTTTACATATGGATATCCATAATATGTAGGAATTGCAAGAAGTGGGTTATTGGGGCATCTTTGGGCATAGCCTAGACAGGTCCTAAATTTTACATGTTCATTTCATAAGTAAATGCACATGTATGATTGATAAAAAAATTCTTTCCATTCAGGCCAGTAGGTTCAGAAAGTGCCCAGTTACTGTGCTGTTAAGCAGTCATGCTATCTACTTTTATCACATCCACTGGCAACAAATTTCAGAGCTTAATTATGGATTGTGTGAAAAAATATTTTTTCCAATTTGTTTCAGATGTACTACTTTGTAACTTTATGGTGTGACCACCCCCTAGTCTTTATATTTTTTGAAAGAGTAAACAATCAATTCATGTTTACCCATCCTCTCCACTGAAGATTTTATAGACCTCTGTCAAACCTTCCCTCAGCCATCTCTCTCAAGGCTGAAGAGTCCTGACCTCTTTAGCCTTTACTCATAAGCAAACCATGCCACCCACTGTATCATGTTGGTATCCTTTCTCTGTACCTGTTCTCATTCCACTATATCTTTTTTTGAGATGTGGCAACCAGAATTGCATACAATACTCAAGGTACTGTCAACAGAGGCATTATGATATCATTTGTTGTATTTTCTATTTTTACCTAATAATTCTGAACATTGTGTTTGCCTTTTAGCCACACACTGAAATGTAAGCATTTCACTCAGTCTAAAGAACTGATGTGTTGTATTAAGAAAAGAATATAAGGGGAATTGAGGTCAGCTGATGGATGCAAGTGGGACGAAGGGACCAGCATGCACATTCGTTATAAAGTGTAGTGTAGTGTAGTGTAAGCAGCAAATCATTCTTCAGAACAATGGGGTGACTTTACACAATCTGCTGTTCACATTTGACTCTATTGTATACAATCATTTCTCTATAGCTAATCTAGTATTGTCAGGTGTAATAGACCTAGGGGGAGGGGTTAGTCGCATAATAGGGTACCGATGTGAAATATCCAAGAAGGCAACTATTTTATGCTCCTTTTAAAGAAGGCACAAAATGCCAAACAAAAACCTCAGAAATTCTCTTCCACAAATTTGCACTTGCTCCAGAGATATGCCTGTGCATGCTATAAGCCTGATTTATAACAGGACACTAATCATCCAAAAATATTAAAAGTTAAGCTTTTAAAGAGAAATGACCATCTGAATGGGAGTATGCACTTATTTAAAAGAACACACTGAGTGCCTCTTGCCATAGAGGTATTACAGCAATCTGATGCAGTTGTTACCATACTTACAAGGCTCTGCCAGGAAATTTGGAAGACAACATCATGGCCAAATGACTGGAAAAGATTTCTGTTTATACCAATGCTAAAGAAAGGTGATCCAACTGACTGTGGAAATTATCACACAATCTCTCTGATCCCACATGCCAGCAAGATTCTACTGAAGAATATTCAGCAGAGACTACAACTATACCTGGAACAAGAACTACCTGAAGTGCATGCAGGGCTCAGGAAAGGGCGAGGAATGAGAGACATCATCGCGGATGTGAGATGGATCCTTGAAAAGACTAAAGAATACCAAAAGGTATCCAGGCCCATACCTAGCCCTGTGTGAGCGGTGCGGCCGCACAGGGTGCAAAGGTTTAAGGGGTGCATTTTACTGTCTTCCGTTGCCTGCCACCGCCACTTTTTCTTCTCTCAGTGGCGGCAGGCAATGGCAGGACAGCTAAAATGTGCCCCTTAAACCTTCTTGCTGGCATGCTAAGCAGATCTTTCCCTCCCTGCATGCTGGCAACTTGCACATTGGGGTGGGGTGGACGCGCGCGCCCGATGTGCAAGTCGCCAGCATGTGCAAGTCATACAGGGCACGATCTTCCCTCGGTATGGCCCTGAAGATATCTGTATGTGGTTTTTTTGGTTTTTTTTATTGAAAGGCAGCCAAACAATACAAGAGAACATAAGCCATGAGCATATTACAATATCAGAAGATAACAAGGCCAAAGGCACTAACAAGGAACACAAGGCGAGCCAATGAAACGCCTTCATTTGTTTTTGTGTTATGATTGTTTTACTCTACCCCCTCCCCTTTTCCCCTTTTCCCCAACCCCCTCACACTCAGCAGTGAACCACAGAAAGCACCCTCAAAGTAAAGTGTCTACCCCCCCACCCTCCAGCTCCCCCTCCCATCCCCAAACCCCCCTAACCTATCACCCCCTCCCCCCGCCCATGAACCTCTATACCAGCCAGTAGTAAAGAAAGCAAGCCAGCCCAATCTATGCACATGAAGCAAAAGACGGTATAACAGAAGGTCATCCCGCGACAGAGCAGGTGATCTGCAAGTTTCCAGGGCGTACCACGTCTTAAAGCAATCAGGAGCCATAACGAAGGACAAAGGGTTCCCACACCTGCTCAAAGCGCGTCAAACGCATCCTACCAACTGCCACCCCCGTTCCATTGTGTACGTATCCCACATCCGTTCCAACCAGACAGAAAAGGACGGTGGGAGGGCCTGTTTCCAAACTGAAGCTATAGACAACCGAGCCGCATTCAGACCATGGCGAACCAAAGCCAGCTGGTGGCAGTGTGCCCTGGGCACAGCAACCCCAAATAGAAAGATGCCCGGATCCCATGGAATGCTTAGCCCAATAAGTTGCTGCAAACGAGCTTGAATTCCCCTCCAAAAAGTTCGGACGCGAGGACAAGACCACCAGATATGTGCCAGAACCCCTTTCTGCCCACATCTCCGCCAGCACAAGTCCGGAACCCCCGGATAAACGCGAGCAATCCTCACAGGTGTTATATACCATCTATATAATAATTTATAATTAGTTTCGCGGGCGTTGATCGCCACCGAACTCTTCCACAATCTACCCTCCACCTGTTCCCACTGTTGCTCAGAATAAAGAAGATTCAAATCAGAATTCCAAAGTTCTCTATGCTTGCTGAATCTCGACTGCTGCACCTGCAGGTGGGCATACAAGGCAGCTATAAGACCTTTTGTGGTAGTACACCCCTCACAGAAACGCTCCAGTTCCGTCAAATCTCGGGCCACATGAGGCCGTACGGTTCTAGCCTGAACCCAGTGAGCCACTTGCGAATTTTGGAAGAACTGACTATCGGGGAGGTCAAATTCCTCCTGAAGTGTACTAAATGTTTGCAACTTACCGTCAGCAAACAGTTGTCCAGCACGGCTAAGGCCCTTATGTCCCCAAACCCGGAAAGCCGGGTCAGTCTTCCCTGGGGGAAACGAAGCATTATCCACTATAGGTGCCAGAGGTGTCAGGTCCATCCCGCGAGGCCGAAAGAATTGGTCCCAGCAGCGGAGGGTATGAAGGATATAGGGGTTACTTAAACGCATACCACTTCATAGTTTGGGACCAAGCCACAGCCGATCTCCCAATCCCGCTCCCCCCGCAATATTCATTTCCAGTTGCACCCAGCGTTTGGAGCTATCCGCTATCATCCACTCCACCCCGGCGCGACATTGTGTGGCCGCATAGTACCAGTGAAGATTCGGAGTCCCCATGCCCCCAGAGCGCATACGGGTATAGAGAATTCGACGTGCCACACGCAGTCAACGGTACCGCCAGATAAACTTCATAAATATGGTGCCAAGTGGCCAAGATTCCCCGAGCATACGTTATAGGGAGAACCTGGAAAAGGTACAAGAAACAGGGAACGACCACCATCTTAACCACCGCAATACGCCCAAACCAGGATAGTATCAGGCTATTCCAGGTCTCCAAATCTCGCTGAACCTGCCGGAGTAGTGGTTCGTAGTTAGCCTTAAAAAGGGCCGCCCGCTCCACTGTCAGATTCACCCCTAAATAGCGTAAAGCACCTGACACCCAGCGGAAGGGGTAGGCGGCTCGAAGCTCCTCACAAACCTCATATGAGACCCCAACATTAAGAACCTCAGATTTAGTATAATTGATCTTGAAGCCAGACACATGGGAGAAGGTCTCGAAGAGCTGCATAGCAGCAGAGAGGGATGCAGCAGGTTTCACCTGGGATAATATGATATCATCCGCAAATAGCGCAATCCGGTAATCCGCGGAGCCCACGCGAACACCCCATATGCCCGGATGTTCGCGAAAGCTCTGCGCCAAGGGTTCCATCACCAGTGCAAACAGAAGCGGCAACAGAGGACATCCTTGGCGAGTGCCCCTTTCCAGGTTGAAAGTTCTCGAGTGACCCCCATTAGCCCGGACACGCGCCGTAGGGTCTTGATATAGGCTATGAACCCATCGAATGAAATTAGGACCAAAGCCCATCGTATCTAACATGCACCAGATGTAACCCCAGCTAACATGGTCAAAGGCTTTTTCAGCATCAACCCCCACCACTAGGGTCGGCTGTAAGTCTTGTTGTGCAGCGTGAATAACCTGCGGCATTCGCCAAATATTATCTGCCACCTGGCGCCCCGGTACAAACCCAACCTGGTCAGGATGTACCAAAGTTGGGAGGAACGGTTCAATTGCGCAGCCAATATGGAGGCAAGTATTTTAACATCCATATTTAATAGGGAAATGGGGCGGTATGAGACCGCGTTCTGTAGGGGTTTATCTGGCTTGGGGAGCATTACTATCAAAGCCTCACGCTGAGATGGGGGAAGAGGCGCCCTCCTCAGAACCTCATTAAAGAGCACTACCAGCGTCGGCGCTAATTGCATATGGAATTTTTTATAGTACTCCGCGGGGAAGCCATCACTACCCGGCGTTCCCCCGGTTTTCAGGCGTCGAATTGCGAGTTCCACCTCCTCCACTGTAAGTTCAGTATCTAATTGATCCCGATCGGAGTCGGTCAACTGCGGCAAAGTGATCGTCCGTAAGAAGCCCTGCACACAAAGTAAATCAAAAGGTTCGGCTTTATATAACTGTTCCAGAAATGTAGCGAAGACGTCGCGGATCTCCCGAGAGATCACCCTCTTCTGCCCTCCAGAATCTCAAAGCTCACGAACCACCCTCACAGATTGCTGCTGCTGGAGACATAAGGCAAGAAATCGGCCAGTCTTATTCCCCTGCTCATAGAAAGTTTGTCGCAATTTCCAACGTTTGTTGTCTAATTCTCTTTGTAAACATGCATCCAAGTTAGCCCGGGCAACCCTCCACTGGCGCAAGACCCGCTTTGAGCCAGTCCGGGCATGCTCTGAGCGCAGTCGGGAAGAGTCTCCCACTAGCTGACAGTATTTCCGTCTACAAGCCCTCCGCGTGCGGGCCGCTTCTGCAATAAGCTGGCCCCGAGCCGTGGCCTTAAAGGCGTCCCAAACCATGGGGAGTGAAACCTCACCAGAATCGTTTATCTTGAAAAAATCATTTATGAAACAGCCATGCTCCTGCACAGCGCATTGTCGCCGAAGGAATCGCACATCAAGTCGCCAAAGCCATTGGCGCTCACTGCACAAGTCCGCCGGAAGGGTGAGCCAGCATGGGGCATGATCCGACCAGGTCAGTGCCCCATGGCCAGCTTCCACTCTCTCATTCACCAGGCGCTGGTCCAACAAGAAATAATCTATGCGGGTATGCACCTGATAGACGGGCGAGTAATATGTGTAACTTCTCTCCCCTTCATGAGTCTCCCTCCAAACATCGCGCAAGCCCAGGTCCACCAGAAGTTTCTGCAATGCCTTACTGGGCCCTCCCACCACCCTCCCAGTACCACCCGTGGAGTCCAAATGGGGCACCAAGTGGGTGTTGCAATCCCCGCCGAGTATAATGGGGCCTTTCGCGAAGTCGGCTAGCAAGGCTTTCAGCCGCATGAAAAATGATCCCTGTCCTTCATTAGGGGCATAGATGTTAGCTAGGGTTAATATTTGGCCCTCCAGGCGAATATTCACAAAAAGCCACCTTCCCAGGGTATCTGTTTTAACCTCCTCCACCCGGAGAGATAGGTTCTGGTGAAATAAGAGGGCCACACCGTGTTTCTTCTGCCCATGCACGTCGGAAGCTACCCACACCTCAGTATAAGGGTTACGCTTTAACCACCCCTGGTTGCTAGCGCGGAGATGTGTCTCCTGTAAAAATGCAATGTCCCCTTTCAAGGACCTCAATTCCGAGAACAGCAGAGATCATTTTCTAGGGGAATTAAGACCCTTAACATTCAAAGAAATCAAGCGCAACATCGATATTCAACCACCAGGCCCCCCTCACCCTCTGCCTCCCCCCTGGCCCGCAACACACAGCCTCCACAACCCTTGTAAGATATGGATGGCTAACCAGAAGATGAATCCATCACCCTTACTCCACCAGGCTGTCTGTAGAAATTCGCCTCCCCTACCCTCACGCTCCTTATCCCAATAAGGGTTACTAACCCCCCCCAACCCCAGCTCCCCACCCTCCCCTAGCTGTGTGAACCTCCCCCCCCCCCCAATCCCACCCCCCTTCCCGTCAGTACCACCCGCCTGTTAAAGAAAAAACAGGACACGGTTAAACTGGCCCCAAACTAAACTCTGTCTGGGCCCCCGCAAAAACTAACTACAAGCATAAAGTGTAATACCATGTCCCCGTTATGCAAATCATCAGTAAAGTGGCATTCCATTAATACCCCTTTATCAGGACATCATCACGCCCCCCCACCACCCCCATATAGCGCTGAACAAACACCCAGATCCCTTCCAGACCAAGAGCCTATGATCAACAAAAACAGAAATGGAGAACAGCAAAGTTAACAAAACTAATCAATCAAGTTTGGTCATGGAGGCAGAGAACCCCTGAGCAGAGCTCCCCGGACAGGAAAGCAGACACTCCTGCTCCAGGGAAAGTCAGGCAGGTTTTCCCACCCGAGTCCACCTCGAATGTTGAGGCTTAGGGGTCGGAGGTTGAGGCAGCGCATTATCTTCTACAAGACCCGCCTGGCGCAGAGCTCTCCAGGCCTCGGTATGGTCCTTCGCTGAGATCTTTTTATTACCCAAGAGGAAGTTCATCCGAAATGGAAAGGACCAGGAATAGCGAATCCCCCTGTTGTTCAGGACCATAGTGACTGGTTTCATCTCCCTCCGGCGGGCCAGTGTGAACGCTGAGAGGTCCTGGTATACAGTTACCGATACTTCTTGAAATCTGATCACTTTTTTCTCCCGACCCCGGCGTATGAGAAGCTCAGCATCAGTGTAGTGCAAGAATCTCGCAATGACATCCCGGGGTTGGTTATTAGGAGGCTTTCCCAAGGCACGATGCACTCGCTCAATTTCCATTCCAGACCCATGGGCAGCCAGTTTCTCTGCCGGGAGCAGTTCAGCTATCAAATTTTGGAGGACCACCGGCAGGTCTTCACCGCCCCCCACCGCTTCCGGGATTCCTCGAAAACGCACATTGTTGCAACGGGAGCGGTTTTCAATGTCATCAATTTTATAAGTCAGCTCCATTGCTTGCGCACGTTGACTGTCGAGAGCACATTGTAAATCCACCAGGGCACCATCATGGTCTTCAACTTTTGTCTCAACCTCTTCCACGCGCGTACCCAGGTCTTTTATGTCACTCCGGAGTTCCGCGATTGTGCTCATCACCTCCACGCGCATGGAGCGAAATTCGCCTGCCAAGTCCCCAAAGCCCCTGCGAAGTTCTCGCTGAAGAAGGGCGTGCGCAGACAGCGTGCTGGGCTCCAAATCATTTTCACTCACAGTCTCATCATCAGAACCCTCCGAGGGTTGTTTACTAGTTGGGCTAGGTGGAGCGCCACTCTTGCCCTGCAACCGCTGGGACGAGCGCATTCCCTCCTGGGCCTCGGGGTTTTTAGCCTTAGCAGCCATGGGGTGGATTAACAGTCCAGCGGTCCGGGGATATGTAGTAACCAGCTACCGGAAGGCAGGCGGAGGGTATGAGCAGGATGACCAAGGGAAAAGAGAAGAAGAGGTAGAACAGGAGAAAAATAAAAATGCCAGGCGATCCCACTCGTGGTCAGTAGGGGGAGCTCCAGATTCACTCAAGGCAGCAGAGTCCACAAAGAGTAGAAAGGGGCTGAGCCCGATGCAGTTTATTTTCCAGAAGCCAGGCTAGCAGATGTGAGGAAAGACTACCACCAGTGTGACGAAAGACTACCACCAGTGTGACTATTACAAGAGCAACCAAACAGTCTGTAGGAGTCACCGGGCCAAGGACAAGCACTGTGCTGTAGAGTGGCTCCCAGAATGCAGGTGTAAAATCTGGAGTTGTAGCAGCTCGGGAAGGCAACAGCTGATTCGCTAGGGAGCACCCACGTGATCAAGGCTCTGCTATGCCAGTTGGAACGCAAAGATACCCGTGCGTTCCAGCGCCACGCGGTTATGGCTGCCGAAGTATTCAGCCCCACCGCGGACACCCGCCAAGCTCTTCCAGGTTGGATCTGAGGCACTCTCACCCCCTCTGCATGCAGGCAGCTTGATCTTAAGGGGGAAGCGTCAGCCAGGAAGGCCGCGACGACGCCGGATCACCGATCCCCCTCTCCTCTTCAGTTCCCAGCCAGGACTACACTCACGTTCTCCAGACACCGATGGTCCAGGATGTGGTGGGTAGAGAGCTCAGCAACAGGATTCCCAGGTGAAGTGGATTGATCTGAAGCGCGCCGGCAGCCAGGAGCAGAGCAGCGAAGCCAGCTATAGCGTAGACCGGCACCGGGCTTCAACTCGGACCTCAGAGCGCGCCGTGGTACTCGGAGCCTCGCAAAAGGGCACAGGTTGAATCGCCTGACTCACAGCTGATCAATTCCGGTAAATCCGGGGGATAGCGCTAAAGAACTGCTGATGCTAGCGGAAGGAGAGGGGAGCCCAGGACGGAGCAACACTAGGATGCGGCCATTCGGTAGTGGGCTCACTAGCGCCCCCATCTGTATGTGTTTTATTGATTACAGCAAGGCTTTTGACTGTGTAAACCATGAGAAACTCTCGGCCACATTTAGAAGCATGGGTACAACAGAACATCTGATCATTTTCTTGCACAACCTTTACATTGATCAAGAAGCAACAGTTTGAACAGAACAAGGAGATACAGAATAGTTTAAAATCAGCAAAGGTGTATGACAATGCTGCATACTTTCCCCTTTCCTGTTTAATTTATATGCAGAACAAATCATCAGAGAAGCGGGACTATATGAAGACAACAGAGGAGTGAAGATTGGTAGGAGACTCAACAAACTTCGCTATACTGATGATACCTTATTACTGGCTAAAAGTGAAGACTATCTGAAACATTTGCTTCTCAAGATCAGGAACAATCTTAAAATGGGCTTGCACCTTAATGTAAAGAAGACAAAGATCGTGACAACTGTCAAAATCAATAGATTCATTGTTGATGGAGAAGACATTTAAATAGTGGACAACTTTAACCTACTTGAATCAACTATCAATAAATAAGCAACAAGCAATCAAGAAATCAGATGACACATTGGCAGAATGGCTATGAAGGACCTAGATAAGATTCTCAAGAGCAGAGATGTCTCTTTCCATACAAAGATTCAACTTGTTCAAGCCATGGTATTTTCAATAACATCATATGGATGCGAAAGTTGGACAGTGAAAAAGATAGACAGGAAGAAAATTAATGCCTTTGAATAATGGTGCTGGCGACAAATACTATGTATACCATGGACTGCCTGAAGAATAAACCAGTCAGTGCTAGAGGAGAAAAAACATAAACTTTCTTTAGAAACTCAATTGACAAGACTTTGGGCATATCATGCGAAGAGGGAGATCATTAGAAAAAGATGACATGCTTGTCAAGGGAGAAGGTCAACGCAAAAGATGAAGGCCAGCAATGAGATGGGTCGATACAATAACAGCAGCTATGGGTACCAGTCTGTCAACAATGAGCTGCCTGACTGAAGACTGAATACAGTTTAAGACAACGATCCAGAGTGTCGCCATGAGTCAACACTGACTAGATGGCAGTTAACAACAACAATAACTGAGTGCCTTCTCACCATAAACTCATCATAGGTCCAACCACAGTCTATATAAAGTGAGGCTATGATAAAATGAGGAGAAAAGTTTAGAAAAAACTAAAAGGAGCAGCTGCAAAGATTAAAGATTACATTAAGCATAGGCACTGTTTAAAAATACTATCTTAGAAGCCCAAACCCAGATGTATTCCATGCCTTAAAAAAAGTGGAAGGAAAGCCATAAAACTGCCAACATGGTTTAAAGGAGATCAGAGAGACTGTTGTAACCGGAAAAGCATCTTTCAGAAAATGGAAAAAGGAGCAAAATGACAAAATTGGGAGTCAGCATAAGCACTGGCAAGTTAAATGGAAGGCATTGATAAGGCAGGCAATAAGAGAATTTGAAAAAAAAGCTTGTCATGGAAGCAAAAATGTATAATAAAAACTTTTTCAAGTACATTCATAGCAAAAAACTGTGAGAGAGTCAGTTGGACCATTGTATGATGGAGTAAAAGAGTCTCCAAGAGAGGACAAAGTGATAATGGAGAAACTGAATGAATGCTTTGCTTCGGTCTTTACTGAAGATGTAGGGAAGTTACCTATTTCTGAAATGGTATTTAAAGGTAATATATTGGATGAATTGAAAGATATATTGATAAACCAGGAAGATGTATTACAAGTATTTGATAAACTGAAGAGTAGTAAATCACCTGGACTGGATGGTATACATCCGAGGGTGTTGAAAGAACTGAAATATGAGATTGCAGACCTACTATTGGTAATCTGTGAACTATCATTAAAATCATGTGTAGTAACAGAAGATTGGAGAATGGCCAAAGTAATGCCAATTTTTATAAAGGGTTCCAGGAGTGATCCGGGAAACTACAGACCTCTAAGACTGATGTCAGTACCAGGCAAAATGGTAGAAACCATTATAAGAATAAAATTACTGAACATGTACTGTAGATAGTCATGGTTTAATAGGAGAAAGCCTTTGACATGGATTTAGCCAAGGAAAGTCTTGTCTTACTAATATGTATATTTGTTTGAAGATGTGAATAAACAGGTAGACAAAGGTGAGCTGGTTGATATAGTATATCTGGATTTTCAGAAAATCTTTTCGTTCCTCATGAGAGACTCTTTAGCCAAAATAAAAAATCATGGGATAGGAGGCAGTGTACTATTGTGGATCAGGAACTGATTAAAAGATACAAAGCAAAGAGTAGAGCTAAATGGCCAATTTTCTCAGAGAAGAAAGTTGAATGGTGGAGTACCCCAGGGATCTGTGCTGGGCCCACTGCTTTTTAACATATTCATAAATGACCTGGAAATGGGAATAACGAGTGAGGTGGTCAGATTTGCAGATGACACACAATTTGCAGAATTGTTAAAATGCGAGAGGATTGTGAAAAATTGCAAGAGGGCCTTGATAAATTGGAAGATTGGACATACAAATGGCAAATGAAATCTAATGTGGACCCATGCAAAGTTATGCTCCTAGGAAGAGCAGCTTGAATAATACGTTGAAACCATCAGCCAAGTTTGCAGCGGTGGCCAAGAAAGCAAAATAATGCTAGGAATCATAAGGAAAGGCATCGAGAATAAAGCCAAGGATATTATAATGCCTCTGTATTGTTCCATGGTGCGACCAAAACTTGAATATTGTGTGCAATTCTGGTTGCCATATCTTAAAATGGATATAGCGAAATTAGAAAAGTACAGAGAAGAGCCATCAAAATGGTAAAGGGGATGGAAGGATACCCCTATTTTATTTATTTAATTGTTTACCTATATTGCTTAATCAAGTAATCAAAGCAGTTTACATAGAACAATATAACTTAACATAACATAAGTTTACAAGCAGGGGTGGCCCAAGGTGGGTGCGGGACCATGTGTGGAGTTTCATTGCAGTGTCTCATTTGCATAAATATTTGCATAATGTTAGCATGCGCTTTTAGTAAACATGCCTCTTAAAGAGTGTCTGGGTAATGAAAAAGTACCAGATTTCTACATTACAGTATTCCAGTGCCAACTGCCAGGACCAATAGGAAGGACTATAAACACTGACCATTTAGAACCCATAGCAAACCCACCGTATCATAACAACACTACCAGGACTCACAAAGCACCAAATCCTATCTATCAAAAAGGCAACACTGCAAATATTAAACCAATACATCTCAGGGGGGCGGAGCCTGATGTCCAGCGGGTTAGACGCTTCGCGCTGAAGCTCCCGAGAGGCCTACACAGAATCCTGACTTAATACCTACATAAACTCAATTTTTTGCTCCGAACTCGCCGGGGTACCTCGGGGGGGATGGCAGCCCATAAACCAGCGCGCTTGGACTTCGGGTCTCCTTCTTCTTCACACGGAAAACGCTCCAAAACAGAGGTGTCTTCCCCACAGAAGATGGTTCCACTTCGGGAAAACCCCGAAATGCATCAGGAGCTCTTAGAGGAAATACGCGGAGTGAAGGAACTGGTGCAGTCCAACGGAGAAGCGCTTCGAGCCCTGCGAGAAGACTTCGGTGTGCTCCAGGACAGACTTGAAAGCCTTTCATTACGGCAGGACAACATGGCGGGGGTCCTCGACTCGCACGCGGTGCGCTTGGTCAAGCTGGACAAGGCTGAGCGCCAGATACAGAATCTTCAAAAAGAATTAGAAGATAGCAATAATCGAGCCCGTCGCAACAATGTGAGGCTCCTTGGAATACCGGAGGGGGCGGAAGCAGGAGATATCAGAGAATTCCTGCTCAAAACTCTTCCCTCCTTGTTGAAGATCACATTTCATAGAGACCTGGAAATTGATCGAGCACATCGTGTTCCTACCCATATGGCGCTCAACCGAACGACCCCCCGGCCTATTATCTTTCGATTACTACGATATCAACAAGTGGAACAAATTCTAAATGCTGCCCGGGCGAATCGTCATCTGGAGTTTGAAAGCCATAAAGTCTCCTTCTTCCCTGATTTGGCAAAGCCCACAGTTGACCGTCGGAAGAGACTCCTTGCTTTTCGCCCTCGACTTCAACAGTTACAGGCTCGCTTTGGCCTGTTGTATCCAGCGAAGCTCCGAGTGACTCTCCACAACCAAACTAGGACATTCGAAGATCCTGATCTACTATCAACATTTCTAGACTCCAAAGAAGCAGAGCAGATGCGTTAACTTAACAACTTGGACTTATTATCTGCCGGCTCTGTCCGCCATTTTGAAGGGCCCGACGCGGTGGTCATCGCCAAGTACAGAGACTGCCTGGACTTTTCTTTCTGTCTTTATATGACTTACTTGGTCTTCTATCCCTCCATGATGTGTGCCTCGGTTGGATTCGGAGCACGCACAGTTATACAGGTTATATGTTTTCAATTTCGGCCTTCTCTGGGGTTTCTCTCCCCGCAGACACATGGTCGCCAGTAATTTTTGGGGTTCTGCTTCTTCTCTACCGCGTTGCGGTTCTTATTTTTTAATGTGGGGCGCTTCATTGTATTACATTAGCTTATTTTCTATCATGTCATGTGTACAGCCAGATACAGCTACTATGAGGGACATTGTGAACCTAGGTGCGCTATCATGTTCTCTTTCAGAATTTTTAACCTTGCTCAATGGCCTTATGTAAGATCTTATCACTTAACGTAAAAGGCATCAATAGTCCAATCAAAAGGAAGAAAATTCTTAGCTATCTTAATCATGAGCATGCTGATTTAGTGTTTCTTCAGGAAACGCATCTAAATTCCGCTGAAACACTGAAACTCAATGCTAAACCTTACCTGGTGGCTGCCTATTCTCCCGCCGTTTCCAAACGGTGTGGGGTGGCCATTCTGGTTAAGAAGTCTTTGCAAGCTACTGTAATAGATACTAGCTCTGATAAGGAGGGTAGATGGACCCGTGCACATCTTAAGGTTGGAGATAGTGAATTCACGTGTATTTGTATTTATGCCCCCAATGTGGATAACCCTGCTTACTATGCCAGTATTGCGCAGTTGGCACAGGCCTCTGCCAATACTCCATTAATACTCGGTGGCGATTTCAATCAAGTGTTAGACCCTCTGATAGATAGACAACCGCCTAGAACGAGTAATCCACCCAAGAGTCTTGCTACCCTTACAGCTCTGATGCAAGACCTTGCGCTAGTAGATATATGGAGGCTGCTTCACCCCTCTGACTTAGAGTACACCTTTTTTTCTGCCCCCCATCACTCACAATCTAGAATAGATTTTTTTCTCATTTCCAAAGCACTGATTTCTCAAGTGGACACGGCTAGGACTCATCCTCTCCATATTTCTGACCATGCTGCCATATCCTTTTCATTGCATGTCACTTCGCGAGATGATCATCCCCGTGCTTGGTTTTTTGATAGATCCCTACTGGATCAAAAAGATTTTCAGGTTGACATCAAGGCCGCTATCCAAGATTATTTTCATTTTAACTCACCCCATGATACAGCGAGCTGGGCTTGGTGGGAGGGTTTTAAGGCATCTATCCGGGCTACTATAACCAGTTATCAAATTCGACAGGGGAAACAAAGAAAGCAACACTTACTGATTCTAGAGCAACAGATACAAGCTGGGGAGCGTCTCCTTACGTCCCGTACTGACCCATGTATTTTACTCCGTTTACAACGCCTCCGCTTTCAATACAATCAGCTTTTATATACTGCTGCTGCTAAAAATATTGAATCACAACAAGGGTTGTATTACCGGGAAAATAACCGTGCTGGCAAATTATTAGCGAATGCCCTGAAAGGTAAAAAAGAAGCCAAGCGTGTTACCGCTCTCCATAATCCGTCGGGGGGGGGGGCCTGGTCACTAAAGATACAGAAATTTTAGAACTCTTTCGTGATTTTTATACTCGGCTTTATCAATCTGAATGTGATTTTGAGCCAGAAGTATTTGAACGATTGCTCTCAGGGGTACAACGACCGACCCTATCTGACGAAGATAGAGAGGCCATGGACAAACCATTCACTTTATCAGGAATTCATTCCGCTCTCAAGAGATGTGCCACAGGTCGCGCTGCCGGCCCGGACGGTCTCCCTGCTGAATTCTACAAAACCTTTAACGCTGACTTAGCTCCAGTTTTGAAACTTTATTTTTCTGCTCTGGCCGAGGAGGGATCTCCTTCTGGGTCCTTTTCTATGGCAAATGTAGTAGTTTTTGAGAAAGAGGGGAGAGATCCGCAACTAACAGCCAATTTTCGTCCAATTTCCCTCCTAAATGCGGACTATAAAATATTTGCCACCATTCTTTCCACCCGACTCTCTGATAGGATGTCTACTTTGATACACCCAGATCAATGCGGTTTCATTCCCGGTAGATCAACCGCTGACAATGCTCGGACTCTATGTCATGTACTGACTACCGCAGTTAATCTTGATCGACCATTTGTCGGCCTCTCACTTGATGCTGAGAAGGCCTTTGATCGCTTAGAATGGCCTTTCCTGTTTGCAACTCTCCGCTGGTATGGATTCGGAGAAGGTTTTCTCCGTTGTCTCCACGCCATGTACGCACAGCCTACAGCCAGTATCTGTGCTAATGCTTTAAAGTCTCAGCCATTTCCCCTTCAACGCGGTACTCGACAGGGATGCCCACTGTCTCCACTTCTTTTCGATCTTGCACTCGAACCCTTAGCTTTACTAATCCGGCAATCGGAGGAGATTCATGGAGTCCCCTTCTCTCATAGAGAAATTAAAATTTCAGCATATGCTGATGACCTTATGCTCTTTGTCTCTTTAGACTCGGTGCCGGCTGTCCTAGAGCAAATCGGTAAATATTCACAACTTTCGGGGTATAAGATAAATTGGACCAAATCGGTAGCCTTCCCATTAAACTCTCTGATTCATCAAGCAGATATGCAATCCTTTCCCTTTTTATGGCAACCTCGCATGGTCAAATACCTTGGGGTCCACTATTGCTCTCCTTTGGAAGATGCTATCTCCTTTAATGCCAAAGACTTAACCTCTAAAGTCCGGGCGCTTACTCACCGTTGGACTCCTTTAACACTTACCTGGTGGGGTCGCCTAGAAACCATAAAAATGATGATTGTTCCTAAAGTGAATTACATTTTAGAAATGTTGCCCTGTCTCCTACCTCGACGTACATATAAAGATTTAGAGGGCCTTCTGACTAGATACTTATGGCAAAACAAGACACCTAGGATAGCGAAGCATAAGTTGCAAGCTGATAAGGAAAATGGGGGTGTCCGATTCCCTGATTTCCTGAAATATCACCACTCTTTTCTTCTCAAACAAGGCGCTCGTTGGCTGGAAGATCTAGCACCGAGTAGACCTGTGTGGCTAGATATAGAGGAGAACCTTTGCAAACCGTTTCCTCTTACTTCTCTCCCTGGTATGACTCTCCCATCAGACTCCCACTATCCACCAATGCTTTTAGACACTTTAGGTGCCTTTAATACTCTTATTCAATCTTTAGACTCCCGATTCTGTCCGTTAGACAGACTCCCGCTCTGGTACAATACTCGATTTCAAATACAAAATAAACCGATGGCGTGGAGCCCCTGGTACACTAGGGGCATTTGGACCCCTACCCAGTTGTTCCATGATGGTCGCTGGAAAACTTTTAGTGAATTGCAAATTGAATTTGGTCTCCCAGCGAAACACTACTTTCAGTTGGTGCAACTACAGCATTGTCTTCGGAGTGCTAGGGTGCTCCCGCCATCGGAATCCCCTACCCAAGACTTGTCGGAGACTATCCGATCTATCGGGAGCTCACCGGGTGTAGCATCTAACTTTTATAAAACCTTAAGTACTGCTGTAAATAGAGGTACCCCTATAGCACAGAAAGCATGGGAGCGGGAACTGCATGTAACTTTGACCCCGGAGCAATGGAGCATTGTCTGGAGTAGAGTGACACGGGTCTCCAGATCCGCCTCACTCACTCAGACACTCTTCTTTCTAGCCCACCGGTGCTTCTATACTCCTGACAGATTAGCCAAATGGAACACCTCCCAGGGCAATAAATGCTGGACATGCCATGCGGCCATTGGTTCACTAACTCATGTTATGTATGAATGTCCCGCACTACAGTATTACTGGCGTCGGGTCTGGGGTCGTATCCAATCTATTTTGCACTTTCAAGAGCCCCTGTCTTGGAGGATAGTGGGACTCCGCTCAGCTGCGGGGATCCCCTCTCTTCCAAAATCGGCTTACTTCCTTTTAGACTTCATGTTGGGCATTGCTATTTCCCTAATTACGAAATACTGGAAAAATAGCTCCCATCTGAGCCCCAATGAATGGTGGAATCATGTCTGTCTCTACAGTAAATATGAACAAATACCTCGTATGCTTGCTTCTTCCGTCCAGACCCCCCATCATCTGTCTAAATGGAAGATGCTCAATGACTATGTTCACACCGCTAAATGCTCTCATCTGACTGTTTAAATTTGTATAAATCTCTGTCACATGATCATTCTGTATCGCAGATGCTATTTATTTTCGTTTTGATGTACAATCACTGTTGTTTGGAAGCGCTCACATGCTGATACTGTCGACTCAGAGAAGAAGCAGGGGGGTGGGGGGTAATAGGGTTTGCTTTTCCTTATTGTATACTTGTTTTGTCTCCTTTGGTGTGTTGTTTCTTTTGTTTGTTGCAAAATGAAAATAAAAGTTAAAAAAAAAAAAAAAAAAACCAATACATCTCAGAGAATACCAATACATCTCACTGGTGGAAAGAGAACAAATGGGACTGTCAAATAGAAACTATTTGAACAGAATACCTCAGCTTGGTTACACATGTAGAACACTCAGAGACCGTCACCACATAAAGAACAAGGGATCACAATTTAGAAATAGGAAGAAAATAATTAAATTGGGAACCCACAAAAGCCAAATATGAAATATACAACAACACTGGAGAAATAAAACTATATATTAATTTCCTCTTGAACTAAACAAAAACGCAAACATGTTAGTGATACACATTTCCCAGACCTGATATAGTCTAGTTAATAAATTCAAAATAAAAAGTATTTTTCTACCTTTTGTTTGGGCATTTTATTTTTCAGTTGCAATTGCTCCAGTCACTTTCTTCTGGTTTCTTTGTATTTTCTGCGAGTTGTCCATTTGTCCTTTCTTTCTCTACTAGATTTTTTTCCATTCTCTCTCTATATCTGCTTTAACATACTGATCTTTCTCCTTTTGCGCTTTCTGCCATTTCTTTCTTTATTCCTTTATCATCCACTCAAATTTCACCCTTCCATCCTCAATCCCCACTTACTCTCCCAATACCCAGCCAATTGTAGATTTTTCTTTCCTCTCACACTAAAAATCTTTTCCCCTCTCCATCCCCATCCCCTATCCCCATCCCTTCTAGTTCTCCCCAAAAATCAGCTCCCTTCTAGATCTAGATCCACCCAGTATCTGCTCCCTTGTCACATTCTTCTATGCCCCCACATCAGTCCATTTCCAGTCCTAGCCCCCCATAAGCTCCTTTCCAGTCCTATTCCAGCTCCCATCAGCCCATTTCCATTCCTATTCCAGCTCCCATCAGCCCATTTCCAGTCCTATTCCAGCTCCCATCAGTCCATTTCCAGTCCTATTCCAGCCCCCTTCAGCCCATTTCCAGTGCAAGCTCCCTCAGATCAGCCCATTTGCATTCCCAGACCCCTGCCACCATTTCTAGTCCTATTCCAGCCCTCCATCAGCCAATTTCCAGTCCTCCATCAGCCAATTTCCAGTCCAAGCTCTCCCATATCAGCCCATTTCCAGTCCAAGCTCCTCATCAGCCATTTCCAGTCCTATTCCAGCTCCCAATCAGCCCATTTGCAGTCCAAGCTCCCCCCATCAGCCCATTTCCAGTCCAAGCTCCCATCAGCTCATTTCTAGTCCAAGCTTCCCCCTGCCATCAGCCCATTTCCTGTCCTATCTTAGCTGCCCATCAGCTCATTTCCAGTCCTAGCCCCCCCATCAGCTGATTTCCAGTCCCAACCTACCCTCCCATCAGCTGATTTCCAGTCCTAGCCCCCCACCATCAGCCCATTTCCAGTCCCAGCTTACGCTTCCACAGCTTATTTCCAGTCCTAGCCCTCACCCATGCTAGATCCCCTGCCCGTCCAGCCGCTGAAGAGCCCTGTGGCTGTCTAAGGGGCTTCAGAGGTGAGCCGGGGAAGCCCACGCGAGGTCCCAGCTCCCTCTGCACAGCTGCCTGCATGGAGTGTTTTCCCTCACGCTGGCGACTGTTACTGTGAAGCGCGCTGAATGCTGGGAAAGGTTAAAGGGCATTTCCCGGTACTGGTGTGCTTCACAATAACAGCCGCCAGCGTGAGAGAAAATACTCTTCATGCTGGTGGCTGTGCAGAGGGAGCCGGGGCCTTGCACAGGCTTTCTTGGCTCCCTCTGCAACCATCCATTTGTGCGAGAATGAAGTTCAGACGAGGCCCCCTGAAGCGCAGTGTCCGGTGTGAACAACATTCTTGCACAATAGACGGGCCGGCCCTCTTTACAAGGAACTCAGAACTCAGATTAACTTGAACTTTAAGTAAATTGTATAGATGTAACATAGAACAGTGACTTGATTATTTAACCTGTAACTCAGTATGAGGAAAGGCTTAAAATTTTAGGGCTCTTCAACTTGGATAAGAGACGACTGAGGGGGGGATATGATAGAAGTCTATAAATTAATGAATGGAGTAGAACTGATAAATATAGATCGATAGTTTATGCCATAAAAAAGTAGAAAGACTAAGGGGTATGTTTACTAAACCGTCTTAAAGTGCGCTGCGCAATGTTATCGCGCGATAAGGTACCTTATCGCGCGATGATGATGCTTTTTAAGGCGCACAGGTACCATATCGCGTGATAACGCGCGCTGCGGCGCAAACGAGCGCTGAAGGTGGGGAAAGGCTCCTGGAGGGCGGAGGAAGGCTCCCCAGGGGCGGAGAGAAGGGATCAATGGGTGGAGAGTGGGAGGGGAGAGGCTACCTGCACACCTACGCTGTGAAATCCGAGACTCAAAACTAACGCCAGTAAAACCCTGGCGTAAGAGCTGATTTAAAGGGAAAAGAAACGATTTCCGTCAGCAATGTACAGCAAAACCAGGGTAACCTACAAAAAGTGATAAGTGTGATACATGTGCACGGAACAAAAGTGCAAATAAACATTGAAAATGACCCCAACAAAATAAAAAAAAATCATAATCAAGCTGGACAATAGTGACAGTAATGGGAAACACCAAAAGACACTCCCAAGAAAGCCCCAAAAAATAAATATGAAGTTTGGAAGGGTCTACGCTCCGTCCCCATACAAGGTGAATGATCCCACAGTGAAATAGCACTGATCAGGGTTTCCCTCTCCATTGGACAGGTTACCTATGGCATGCACATGTTCCACAACAGCAGGGCGGGCATGTCGGAATGGGCAACTGGACAGATGCTGGGAAAGGGGATACAGAGGGCTGCAGGTGGCACATGCTGTGGTGCAGCTGGGGCACAGTGCGGACTAGGCAGATGCCTAGGTGGCACTTAGGAATGCTGAAACTGAACAGCAACCAGACAGCAACTGATGAGGGCCCAACATGGGCATGAGAGTGTTTATCACAGTGTCACAGGGGATAGTACCCAGCAGGTACCCCCAAGGGCAAAGAACATTGGCAGGCGGTGTTGGGGGGAAGCGTGGATGCCTATGCAGGCACCCCTACCCTAGAACACGCACCATAGGCAGCCGCCTACCTGCACACTGGATGGCTTGAGACTGCACACCACCAGCACCACCAGCAGAAGGGAATGTCAGCATGGTGGCAGAGGGGTACTGGTGGTGGAGGGGGCAGTGGCAGCTGCCGAGAGCAGACCATGGCCTATCCCTGTGTAGGTGGGTGCCATGCACTGCAACAGACAGGCCCTGCCGGACAAACAGTCATGGTATCAACAGGGAATGCACTGTCTCTGTGGCAACACGGTGGTGCAGTGCACACAACCAGTGTGTTTGGAGACAGAAGGTCACAGGTTCAAGTCCCAGCTGTGGTGCCTGCCAATCCAGTCCCCATATTTTACCCACTACTACAACGTGCTAATACAGACAGAACGTGTATTGCAGATGACGTAAACATGCCCAAAACACCTACATTTTACCCTACAGAGCAAAGACACCATAAACAGGTGCATTACCTAGAGCAGAGTCTCCCAAATGCAGTCCTGGAGGGCCAAACACCATTCAGGTTCCATGCTGCCTCTAATAAAGATGCCTGTGCTGCATATCTATGCACCGCCCCCATGGTATGCAGATGTATCTCATGCATATTCATGAGGGACAGCATGAAAACCCGAACAGTGTTTGGCACACCAGGACTGGAGTTGGGAACCTCTGCCATAAAGCAGCAGCCAACAGGGGCAGACACACCCACACCCACACCCACAGGCCCCATTAGCCAATGCCTCCTGGAGAGGCAGGACATTGGACCCTGCGTGCATCTCCCAATACTAGCCCTTGCATATCTTAGCAATGCCACCCTACACCTGGGAATACGGTACACAGCTATCAAAAGTTTGCTATGATTACTGGCAGATAGCAATTCCTACGTTAAGCACAGTTTGCTGATTGAGCTCCATCATAGCAACCTTTCTGATGTCTGTGGAGTGTGCTTCAGGTCTGGTCACTGACAGTGTTTACCACCCTGGGGTGTGACCCCCAACAGTATTGCGTACCATATCCATGACTGCACTGTGCCCAGGACTGGTGTGGTGGCCAGGGCTGCTAAACTCCTCTATAGTATCACAATGCTGTCATAGGTGTGGGAGTGTGTGTCTGTCTATCCCGTGTGTGGTGGCTGCAAACACCCTCCACAGCCCACACTGCCAGCACTGTTTATTTATTTATTTATTTAGTAAATACTTGTATACCGCTGTTTCCTACGATCAACAGCGGTTTACTTTACAGAATCATAATGCATTGTATAATACATTGAGATTTTTAGTTTTACATTTTGATTAGACACTGATTTACGTAACACGGGATAAACAGTTGGATACAATATACAATTGATTATTATAGCACACAGATCAGGGTATACATTTGATTTCAGTAGGTTGGGGGGCCAAATATACATTATATACAATGTTGACTTCCAAAGAGTACAGGCTAACACATGACTATATGCTATTAGATTTTATGCTGTCGCGGGCGGTAGAGTTCATCTGGTTGAGGTAGGGTATTGTGGTTAGATCAGGTTGTAGTGGGTTTGAAACAGATATGTTTTAAGCTTTCGTCTAAATTCAGTCAGGCTGTTTGTGAGTCTTAATTCATGCGATAGTTGGTTCCATTGGATTGGCGCTGTGTATGTGAATGCCCGCTTGCTTGTTTTGGCCTTGACAGATCGAATGCTTGTCGGGATACACAGGGTGTTGAGATTCATAGTTCTCCTGCTCCTGTTGCATGGTTGGATAGTGATTAGGTTATTGAGGTAGGATGGTGCGATGCCATGGATGAGTTTAAACGTTGTGATGATCTGTTTGTAGATGATGCGGGCGGCCACTGTTGCAAGTATTGGCCTGCCAATGTGCATAATGAGGAGCAAGGTACCATGGGTATAGCCCAGACAGGGTGGCCGGGCCAGGATGCATCTGCACAGGGCATAGGGCACTGGCTGGGACATTGTAGTGCATGGCCACCACCTGCACAGACAGGGTGGCCACAGCATGTCCTGCTGGGAGATCACTCTCACCCTGACTGTGCAGTGAAACCCCCATAGTGCTATATAGTATTTTTCTCATGTGATATTTATGGGTTTCCTTTTGGGGCCCAGTCACTGATCTATCTGCTTGTTGTGTATGTATTTCCACCAGGAACATGCACTATGGACTAGCTAGCAGACTGTCTGCAGCTGGTATGTGTCTTGATGGAGCGCCTTGCAGGGTGCAGTGGCTGAAGGCTTGCTGCAGGAGAATATCAGATAGTGGTGGGGTGCAGCTAAGCATATCCAGGCCAAATGTCTGTGTGCTATTGTGTTATGGATGTGTACAGATCTGCACTGACTGCCCTGTAGGGTGTCTGTTGCCCAGCAGGACTGGGGTTGATGGTCCTCTCTACTGCCACCATTGCAGGGCGGTAGAATGTGGTTCTGTTGGTGGGAGACCCTGTTTACCACCCTCAGCCCTGGAGGAGGAGGGGGGTGGTGGTACATAATCCTCCTAGGGGTCCATAGGGGCTACACCTGACTGAGACATACAGATATATCCAAGGTGTGTCTGCAGAAACTACCTATCTCACACATTAGCACTGCTGGGGACCTGCAGCATGGCCTATTTCTGCCATGGAAGGTGCTGTGGACCTGGTGCTGGGCGCCCCACCACACCCTCAGGGTGAGCACAGTACCCGCACAATGTGACGGTGTGTAGCTACTCTGTGCCAGTAACACACATGGTCAGTTCCCCCTACCAGGCCGAGGTGCTGTGGGGGTGCATACCCCATCTTGTGTTCATCTGTAGACAGCTGATTTGCATGTGCAGTGCATCATGGGTACGGGTGGGCTAACCCTATCCTGGTGACCACAGCAGACTGTTTGTGTGGTGACGTGCAGTCCCTCTGCAGCCAGCCAGGGGCTTGCTAGCAGCTATAGAGCTGTAGCCCACTGGTTACTTCACTGCCTGTGAAGCCAGAGGTCATGGGTTCAAACCCACAGAGGGGTTATTTGATAGGGCTGTCCAAAGCATTATCTATTTTTAATGTACATTATTGCTGCCAGCAAAAACACCCTCAGCGTACTGTACCCATAAGGTGCCTCAGAGGCCGCTTTATAGGGCGCCCTATAGGGCACCTTATGGTTACCGTCCATATAAGGTACACTATACAGTATCCTATGGAGCGACTGATAGGGTGCCCTATAGGGGACATTATAGGGTGCCGTGGCGGACAGTGCACTTTATAGTGTGCCCTATGGAGTGCCTTATAGGGTGCCTTAAGCAGCACCTTAGGTTACGGCACGTGAGGGTGTGTTTGCTGGCAGCAATTAATAAAATACAAATAAAGTGCTGCAGGAAACAATACTTACATGTCAGTATTAGGCACACTGGGGATCAAACTCATGTCCCCTGTATCATCAGTCAGTGCCTTAACCATTGTGCTACACTGCTGTTCCTCCTTGAATGTCAGCGCACCTACTTAAGATTTCCATTCGTTTAAATGCACAGTGCTGCCATCAAACACAGTGCTATGACCTTGCCGTGCCTCATAGGGCACCCTATATGGCACCCTATAGGCCACCTTTTAAGCAACATTGTAGGGTGCCTTAGCGGACAGTGCACTTTAAAATGTGCCCTCTGGGGTACCTTATGGGTGCCTTATGCAGCACCTTATGTTACAGCGCTTTGGAGTGCGTTTGCTAGCAGCAGTAATTAAAATAACATTAAAATGCCTCATAATGCAATATTACACATAACAGGTAGTGCCTCAGCCAGCCTTATTTATTGGGCACAGTGGGGGATTGAACCCATGACCCTTGCACCATCAGTCAGTGTCTTCACCATTGTACTGCAGCTCTGTTCCTCTGTTTGCACATCAGCACGCCTGCTTATTTATTTATATTTATTTATTTATTACAGGCTCTTATATACCGCTCTATTCAGCATCAGCACGGTTCACAATATAACAACATACCAGAACAACAAACTGTTTGGTTTTACATAGAACAGGTCAGCGAACTTGGAAAAAACATGGGGAAGATATTACTGCAACTATTTACATGAGTATTTACATGAATATACACAACAGGAATTGTTCTTAGTTTGGGTAGTGTTCAAAATTGGCTGGATGGTCTAGTAGTATTGGGGGAAAAGGTGGGTTTTGAGTGCCTTTCTGAAAAGAGATAGGTCGGTGATAGCCCGAACCTCTGGAGGTAAGGCGTTCCAGCACTTAGGGGCATAGAAGCTGAAGGCCCTGTTAGATGTCGCTGATAAGCATTTTGTCGCTGCTTTCGGGATTACTAGCACATTAGTTGACATCGTTCTCCTAGCTCTGTTGGGTGGAACGGTCTGAATGAGGTCTATTAGAGAGGAGGAAGTGATGCTCTTAGTGGCCTTGAAGGTGAGTAATAATGTCTTGAACAGTAGTCTGCCATGTATGGGGAGCCAGTGGAGTTGCTTCAGGATAGGTGTTACATGGTCCCTTCTTGATGCTCCGTAGAGGACTCTAGCCGCGGTGTTCATGGCAAGTTGCAAAGGGTTTAAGGTGGAGTGTGGGAGGCCTTGAAGGATGGCATTAGCATAGTCGAGGTGGGGTAATGTTAAGGCTTGAAATATAGTTCGGAAGTCATCAGGATCAAGCAGGGGGCGAAGATGGCGGAGTGTCCGGATCTTGAGGTAGATTGCTCTGACTACGCTGGTTATATGTAGTTTCATATCCATGCATTGGTCTAAAGTAACCCCAAAGTAACGAATGGAAGGTTTTGATTGGAGCTCGGCTTCTTTCACCTTTATCTGAGGTGAGGGGGGGGGTGAAAAGTGGGTCCCTAATGATGAAGAGAACCTCAGTCTTCTTGTGTTGAATTCGGAGGTTCTGGGATTGAAGCCATTCGGACACTGCATCAAAGCATTTGGCTAGCGGGGAGAGGTCCATATGGACTGTGGAGAAAGGCATGTAGAGAAGGATGTCGTCTGCGTATATCAAGCATTCGACCTGGAAGGACCTGATGATATTGCAGATGGGCTGTATGTATATATTGAATAAGAGTGATGATAGAGATGTCCTTGTGGTACGCCTTGCTTTTGATGGTAAGGTGTGGAAGTTGTGGTTCCTGAGGTAACGTACTGCCATCTCTGATCAAGGTTTGACTTGCACCAATCCAGAGCAGTGTTGTTTATGCCCTTTTCTTTTAGTCGCCCTATTAAAAGATCATGATGTACAGAGTCAAAAGCCGCAGCAATGTCCAAGAAGATAAGAGCAAAGCCTTGGCGGATGTTGTCGATGCCTGTGATGATGGTGTTACAGAGAGTAGTAAGGAGGGTTTCGACACCGTGGAACTCTCTGAAGCCGTGTTGGCAGTGGTCCAGAGGGGAGGCGGTGTCAATATGGTCCTTTATTTGTCTTTGAGCTTCCTTTTCAATTATTTTAGCTAGGAGGGGTATGCTAGCTATGGATCTATAGGATTCAACCTTTTGTGGGTCGAGTTTGTGGTTTTTCAAGAGGGGCCTGATGTTGAGGGCTGATGGGAAGGAACCGGTTGTAAAGAATAAATTCATCATTCTAGTGATGATGGGGCTGAGATCTTGGCGTAGTTCCTTTATCCAGTGGGCTGGGCAAGGGTCGGTTTGTGCAGTGGTGATGTTAAGGGCAGCGATGGTGTCCTCAACATGTTTTCTGGATGGTGTGGAGAACATAGATAGGTTTGCTATGCATACGGTGTCTTGGGCAGGGATTGTTGCAATGTTGTTGGTTTGGAGCAGCTTGGATTGCAGATAATCGGCGAAAGCTTGGGGTTGAATGGGTTCAGGTTGTTCTGGTGATGGTTCCTTAGATAAGGTCTTGACTAGATTAAAAAGATCACGTGGTTTATTTAGTGATCTTTTCAGCGTATCAGTATGGAATTGTTTCATCTTGGCCATGACTGACTCTCTGTGCGCAGATAGATGTGCTTTGTAGGCTGCTTGGTCTTCTGTGGAGTGTGAGCAACGCCATCGCTTCTCCAGTTTTCTTAGGTGTGTGAGGGAGGCTCGTAATTCAGGGGAGAACCAAGGAGAGGATTTTCTTTTCTTTGGGTTGTTACTCTGGATTGGTTGCAGTGCAATGGTACTGATAGTGCTGTTCCAGGTGGTAATCAGATTTTCGAGATTGAGAGAAGTGTCATGCAGGAGAGGTAGGGTTTCAGTAAGAATATGTTCTTTGTTGAAGGTTTTGAATTTCCGAGATGTTACTTTTGTTGAGTCAATGGAGTTTTTGTTGATGTATGATGACTGTTTGTCTTTGATGAGGATAGGGAAGGTGATCAAGTTATGGTCTGACCAGGGTACTGGGGTTACAGATGTGTCAAGTTTATTGTTGGAATCAAGGGCCATCAGAGGGGCAAAGATCATATCAAGGATGTTTCCTCTATTGTGTGTGGGAGCTTCGACAATTTGCTTGTAGCCCAGCTCGTTGATTGCCTCAAGGAGGGCTGAGGCGTGGTTGGGGTGCAGTGATGGGAGATTGAAGTCTCCTAGAATCCAGTTGGGACTGCTGGGCTTGCATGTGTTGGCTGCTAGGTCTAAGATGTTAGGAAGGTCATCCGTGGAGGGTGAGGGTTCTCTGTATATCAAATTGATGGAGCACAGCTCATTTGTGATGGTTATGACGTCCATGCTATTTGAGCTTGTGGAGTCAACGGTGTGGAAATTTAGGTCAGCCTTGGTAAGTATGAGAATGCCTCCTCCTCTCTTGCTCTCTCTATGTTGGGAATGGACGGAGAAGTTGGGGGTATGAGTTGGTTAAGGATTACATTATCCGCATCAGATAGCCAGGTTTCGGTTATCATGAGGATATCTAGATTGTAGGAAGAAATTGTGTCGGCGATAACTGGCCATTTCTTGCGGATAGACCGTGCGTTTATGAGAGCACAGTTTATGCAAAGGGGTTGAGGGGGTTCCACTTGTTTATTCTTCTTGGGTTGTTGAAGAGCTATGTGTATTAGGTGAGAGTGGCGTATGGAGGTCTCTATTCTTGAGTTGAGGTAGGGAGCTTCTGCCCATCTTTTTCCATGACTCAGAAGTATTGGAATTTGGTGGGTTGTGTGATGTAGCACATGGGCTTCATTGAGGCATACAAGGAGAAGCAAAAGGCAGATAGCCAGGGTAGTGAATGGTAGAGCCATTGGGGTTTTCAATGAAGTGGATGAGGTATCTTCTGTGAGGGATTGGAGATGATGTTGGGTTTGCTATTGTGAATATGCTTTGGTGAAAACAGAGTGGTTGGAAATGAGCTATTGTAGGTAGTGCTGGATAATTATATAATAAGGCAGGGTAATATGAGAGCAAGTAAGACCCTGGCAACTGTAGTAGGATTATGCAGAAAATTGTGGGGGTGCTACTGACCACAGCAATAATTGAATGCAACAGTAATAATTGAATGCAACAGTGATAATTGAATGCTACTGACCACAGAAATAGTTGAGTGCAACAGTGATGAGGAATGCTACTGGCAACAGTAAAACTCAAGTGCAGCAGTGATAATTGAAAGCTACTGGCGACAGTAATAAATTATGGGCATGCTACTGACAACAGTAATTCATATATTCCTATACAGCGTGTAACTTGCTAGCATTGGTGAACCTGATCTGACGTAACAAAGTTGAGCAGAATGAAAAAATTATGAGGTATAGTGCATTCAAATAATTAGGCTGTTAAAGGAGAGTCAGTTGAGTTATGTTTGTAGAGAGTATACTTGCTGTGTTGAGGTTGTGTGGAGCGGGTGGGGTACGCGAGCTCAACCTCGTGGGAGCTCAGCTGTATTTGGACGCAGTTGCTGGACTCAGCGTTGTATGTTTCTTCGTTGTTCCCTTGCAGAGATGTGGAGACTTTGAGCTACTATCGGTGTAATAAGAGTTAGAGCTGCAGACTTATTTAACGGTCCGCGCCTAAGGGCCAAGCCAAAGGGCCCTCTAGCGAGGCCCTCAGGCGCGGGCCCACCAGGCGCGGGCGCGCCCGATCGGCGCCGGTTTTTAAAAGCAGCACACTGCCCCGATTGGGCAGCAACTCAGGAGGGGAATGGTGTCTTCCGCGTTGCTCCGGCCCGCTCTATCCCCTCAGGGAGAGCAGTGGAAGAGGGCCGGAGTGTCTCAAAGAGGCCACGCGCCCGATCGGCGCCGGTTTTTAAAAGCAGCACACTGCCCCGATTGGGCAGCAACTCAGGAGTGGGATGGTGTCTTCCGCGTTGCTCCGGCCCGCTCTATCCCCTTGGGGAGAGCAGTGGAAGAGGGCTGGAGTGTCTCAAAGAGGCCGCGCGCCTGATCGGCACCAGTTTTTAAAAGCAGCACACTGCCCCGATTGGGCAGCAACTCAGGAGGGGGATGGTGTCTTCCGCGTTGCTCCGGCCCGCTCTATCCCCTCGGGGAGAGCAGTGGAAGAGGGCCAGAGTGTCTCAAAGAGGCCGCGCGCCCGTTCGGCGCCGGTTTTTAAAAGCAGCACACTGCCCCGATTGGGCAGCAACTCAGGAAGGGGATGGTGTCTTCCGCGTTGCTCCGGCCTGCTCTATCCCCTCGGGGAGAGCAGTGGAAGAGGGCCGGAGTGTCTCAAAGAGGCCGCGCGCCCGATCGGCGCCAGTTTTTAAAAGCAGCACACTGCCCCGATTGGGCAGCAACTCAGGAGGGGGATGGTGTCTTCCGCATTGCTCCAGCCCGCTCTATCCCCTCGGGGAGAGCAGTGGAAGAGGGCCGGAGTGTCTCAAAGAGGCCGCGCGCCCGATCGGCGCCGGTTTTTAAAAGAAGCACACTGCCCCGATTGGGCAGCCACTCAGGAGGGGGATGGTGTCTTCCGCGTTTCTCCGGCCCGCTCTATCCCCTCGGGGAGAGCAGTGGAAGAGGGCCGTAGTGTCTCAAAGAGGCCGCGCGCCCGATCGGCGCCGGTTTTTAAAAGCAGCACACTACCCCGATTGGGCAGCAACTCAGGAGGGGGATGGTGTCTTCCGCATTGCTCCGGCCCACTCTATCCCCTCGGGGAGAGCAGTGGAAGAGGGCCAGAGTGTCTCAAAGAGGCCGCGCGCCCGATTGGCGCCGGTTTTTAAAAGCAGCACACTGCCCCGATGGGGCAGCAACTCAGGAGGGGGATGGTGATGGTGCTTATGCTTATGCTTATGCTTCCCGCGCGTGTTGCTCATGCGCTACTGTGCGCGGCGCACAGTAGCGCGCAGCGCACATTAGCGCGCGATAATCCCAGTTTGCTATGTTAAGACTGAAACACCCACTCCTTATATGGCATCCTGCACACTAGCACCGGGCGCACATTAGGACGGTTTAGTAAACATACCCCTAAGAGACATGTAATAAAGCTACAATGTAACCCATTTAAGACGAATAAGAGAAAATATTTTTCACTCAACCTGTAATCAAACCCTGAAATTTGTTACCGGAGGATGTAGTGAAGGCTCTTAGTGTAGCTGGGTTTAAAAAAGGTTTGGACAAGTTCCTGAAGGAAAGGTCCATAGAACATTTTTAAAGAGGACCCTGGAATTCACTGGTTGCCTGGCGACAAGCATTGTGGAACCTGTGTCTTTTTGGGAACCTGCAGGTACTGGTGACCTGTATTGGCCACTGTTGGAAACAGGATACTGGGCTTGATGGACTTTCGTCTGACCCAATATGGCATATCTTATGTTTTTATGTTTCTTCTGCTGTCCCATTAATGTGAAGAATTGTGCCAAAAGCTCAAAATTCCTTAAAATACTAAAATTTGACTTTTGTTCATCATTCATTATATTCCGATATACTTCAGGGTTTCCTCCTCTTCAGTAATCCAGTTTTCCTGTCAAATCATTAGTTTTTTAATTGCATTCTTTCCTGCAGCAGTTCAGCATCTGCAATTCAGGGTTTAATTTGTAAGCAGAAAGGATGTGGGACAGTGGTGGAGCCAGGGCCGGAGGTGAGCTGTGGGGGTGGAGCCAGGGCCAGAGGTGAGCTGTGGGGGTGGGGCCAGGGCCGGAGGTGAGCTGTGGGGTTTGAGTCAGAGCTGGAGGTGAGCTGTGGGGGTGGGACCAGAGCCGGAGGTGAGGTGTGGGGGTGGAGCCAGGGCCGGAGATGAGCTGTGGGGGTGGGGCCAGGGCCAGAGGTGATCTACGGGGCAGGCTAAGGCCTGAAGAGTCCTGTGGGGGCAGGGCCAAGGCCAGAAGTGACCTCACTCTCATAACCACACAAGGCCTCCTTACCTCTACAGCTAGTACTACTGGGCGCACACAGCAGTGTATACATACACATTAGAGACCAGTTCCTGCTTGAAGAGTTTGAGTTCATTCATCCTCAAAGCCAAACCCCTGTTCTAGAGATCGCCATTACACAGCAAGTCAGCATCGGGTGTTGGTGGGGACAGAAGCAAACAGCCCTGTGGTGCCGAAGCTTTAAGGTAAGTGCTGTGGGGCTGTTTCAGGCCATTGGCGCTGCTGTAGGTCCCGGTGAGGGGTGGCAGCTGCAGTAATGGGGGAGGTGGTTGGGAGGGGGAGCACAAAAGATTAATTTCACCTAGGGCATCTCATCTGCCTGTGCTGTCCCTGCTTAGGTGAGAAGCCTAAAAAGGCCCCTATCATAACCCTCTTTTACAAAGGAAACACAGGCACATAGACTCAGCAGTCCGCACACATTTACACCCGTTTGAAGTTGGTGTAAAAAGGGCAGCAAACACTGTCTGCATGCACATATACGCACATACATCGCAGCTCCACTTCTGCTTCACTCAAACTATGCCCATACACAGATGACATAAAAGTAGGCACACACTTTCCATGATCACACGGTTTTATTTCAGGCCTTACATGTGGGAAAAGCTGCAAAAAATTACATTAATGCATGCACCAATGCATGTCATAAAATATTGCAATTCTGCCCAAAATATGTTCCTGGGAATACTTAGGCGCCTTTTCACTAAGGTGCGCTAGGATATTGCAACATTAGGTTCAACCTCACCGCGTTAACTGTCAGGGGTGTGGAAAGCATTTTCCAGGCAGGTACCACGGAGCACATTCCCCTAATACACACTGCGTTAGTGCGGGCGCACTTAACTTCACATGTTGAGGTGGTGTTAGGATGCAGTTAGAATGCGGTGTGAACCCATCGCTAATTGCGCTGAGCTCAGCATCCCCATTCTCTGCCCCTATCCTAACGCGGGTTGAAGAATTAGCATGATGGGAATCATCCCACCAGAACCGTCGTTGCCTTCGCTACTGGCAGCGCATTTCCCAGGACATCTTCATTGTGTGTCAGAACAGGCACTGCTAGCTAGAACCGATCAGTATAAGATCCCCTTATACTTCTATTGAATAAAAGAAGTCACTAACTTGTGTGTGTCTATGTAATTTCCACATGTAAGGGCCAATTTCCACATAAATAACATGCAGAAAATCCTCTTAAAAATTACCCCTATACAGTTAAGTGGATAAGATATCCATTTATCTTGATAAGTTATTTATTTAGCAGTTGAACATTGCTGCTTAAAGGAAAATCCTTTTGGCCAGCCCTGTAGTGTCCTAAAGCATGCTGCCTTTTTTAAATGGATTAACGTTGGCTTTTTAGCTGCTTAAATGGTGAGTTACCCATATAAGTGGCCTAGATATTTTTTAGTAGAACAAACACTTCAGTTGTCCATGTTGCCACCAGTGGACTAAGTGCTTTTTAGGTCTCAGCCTTGCAGTTACGGGAAAACAAATCCTCTTAGGGATTGCTACCCCGGTGTTTTGTTTCCTATACTTAACATTTCCCATATAGATGGAAGATAACGAGCGCTATACATTAAACAGAGAACAGTTTATCTCAGCGTGAAATCAAAAATGAGTTTGTGCTTTAACATCCACCATTTCTTCCTCTTTGTGCATCCCACTGTGCTGGACCAGTAACAAATCCCCCAGCAGTGATTTGCCTTTTGTTAAATATATTGATAGATTTCAGAATATTGTCTGTTATCGCATTGCCTAAACACAGCATGAGAAATAGAGGGATACATTACGGACAGGTAATTAAGGGTTATTTTAATGGAAGGGTTTCAAAAGCTTTATTTGTGGCTTTAGCTTTTGTAATTAAGTGTCAGTAATTACCGGTAAGTGAGAGATCATTCACTTGCAGAGTTTTGTTGTAACAGCTGAGGTCTCTAAGATAAAGTCAGGAGCTCGTGTCCCGTTTGCTTATTTATAGGCAGAAAATGCTCTCCCAACAACATCTTGTCTTTAGACTTGCCCTGTGTGACAGATGGGGCATTCTGTGCTGATTAGTTTCGTATGCCTGAAAACCTGATAATTCTTGGGTATTCTAGTTAAAGCAGAGCACCGTCCCTATTCAAGTGTTCAATCAAGTTTATAAGGAATCAGTTGATCCCTAATAGGGTATGTGTTAGAGATCCTGAAATGCCTGGAGTGTGTTGTAAGACTAGAGAGTGAAAGATTAGTATTTCCTAAGCACCTAAAAAACGTCTGCGGACCTGGTATTGAATATCTGGGTTTGCTGCACATGCCCAGAAGCCGCAGTAGCTAACTGGGCAGTAGCGATATCGGTTAGGGACTGTCGCCGCCTGCGCTCCTCCCCGGGACACCCCCCGACATGCCCTGAGGGTAAGCGGTTAGCATCAGGGCGTGTAAGGAGAAGAAAGGAGATATCCCATTCAGCAGCAGTTACAGGGTTTACGGGTCTATAAACTGTGTATCTGCCTTTTAAATATCGGACCCTTTGTTTTCTGTACCAAGGGTTTATTAAAAAATGTAGGGTCACTGCTAAACATAATAAATGTAACATTCATTATTTATAAGTATGTTGCAATAGTTAAGTTCACCGGCCCGATCAGTGTCGGGAAGGGATTAGGCAGGTGAGCTCCTCCCTGCTCCCCACCGCCAAGGCCAATCAGGCCGTGAGGAAACCGCCGCTCCACCTTTAAATTGGACAGCGCTCCAAGGCGTGAGGGACCCAAGTTCACCAGCTTGATCGGCGTTGGGAAGGGAGCAGGCAGGTGAGCTCCTCCCTGCTTCCCACCGCCAAGGTCAATCTGGCCATGAGGAAACCGTCGCTCCACTTTTAAATTGGACAGCACTCCAAGGCGTGCCCGCGCCTGAAGGCCTCGCCAGAGGGCCGTTGGGTGTGGCCCTTAGGCAGGGTCCACAGGCGGTCTTTCTGCTCTGGATCTGTGGCTTTCTGCACCTTGGCATTCTCCTGCTGCATCGATGTCTGTTCCCTCTGCTATTGTCATCCTCTCCTGGGATCCTCCGCTGCATCATTGACTGTCTGCTCCCTTTGCCTCGTGATTGTTTGGTATTTCACTGCCTGTTGTACTTATTGTATCCTTTGATTCCTCTTACATTTTATTAACCTACTCTCTTCTCCAACCCCCATTGCTTACATTCTCTCCTCCTTTCTTGTCCTTACATTGGCTCCTTTAGGTTTGTCTTCCTCCTTCCCTATTACTGCTCCCTTGACTTCTGCCTTCCTTTGTGATGTGCAATCTGGCTAATCTCATCCATATCCCTCTAGCTTCTCCTTCTCCCTCTCCTCCACCTCTCTCTTCTGGTGATTTCACCCCTATTCCTTCCCCTCCTAGACATTTGTCTCATTCTCTACTGAGTTCCTCACGCAACTTGTCCAATCTTATTCATATCCCCCTTCTTTCTCTTTCCTCTCTCCCTTTCTCTTGTGCCCTTTGGAATGCACATTCTGTCTCTAATAAACTCTCTTTTACACATGATCTTTTCCTCTCCAATGCTTTTCATGTTCTTGCCTTAACCGAGACCTGGCTCCTTCCTGACGATACCGCCTCTGTTGCTGCCCTCTGCTTTGGTGGCCTCCAGTTCTCCCATACTCCTCATCCTACAGGGGTCGGCCTTCTTCTCTCCCCCTCCTGTCATTTCGAACCTCTTCCCCTGCCTCAGTCTCATTCTTTCCTCTCTTTTGAGGTCCACTCTATTTGCCTCTTTGCCCCACTTCCTCTCTGGGTTGCTGTTGTCTATCATCCTCCTGACAAGGCTATTTCTTCTTTTTTCTCTGGCTTTCCCTCTTTCTTATCCCTACCTCCCCTACTCTTATTCTTGGTGATTTTAACATCCATGTTGATAACCCTCTGATCTTCTTACTCTGAAGCTCCTCTCTCTTACCTCCTCATTTGGCCTTCAACTTTGTTCCTTTGCCCCCACTCACCTTTGTGGCCATTGTCTGGATCTGGTTTTCTTTTCTTGCTCCTCTTCCTCTAACTTCAGTAATACTGTTCTTCCTTTATCTGATCATCACCTTCTCTCCTTTAGTCTTCACCTCCCACCGCCCCTGCCTCGTCCTGTCTCCTCCACTCTATTTAGGAACCTTCTTGCCATTGATCCCCTGGTTCTCTCCTCTACCATTTCTCCTTCTCTCTCTTCTGTTTTGACCTCCAAGTCTGTTGAACTGACCAGAGGGGAAGCCATATTAGACCTAGTCCTTAGTGGAACACCAGATCTAGTGCAAGAGATAAGGTTGTTGGGGCCACTTGGCAATAGTGATCATAGCATGATCACCTTTGATTTAATTAGTGGAGGAGGGATAGTAAGGAAATCCACAGTATTACCTTTTAACTTAATGAAAGGGAGACTGTGATAAAATGAGGAAAATAGTTAAGAAAAAACTAAAAGGAGCAGTTGCAAAGGTTAAAAACTTACATCAAGCTCGGGTGTTGTTGAAAAATACTATCTTGGAAGCCTAGACCAGCTGTATTCCACGCTTTAAGAAAAGTGAAAGGAAGTCCTAAAAACTGCCAGCATGGTTTAAAGATGAGGTCAGAGAGGCTATTGTTGCCAAAAAAGCATCTTTCAGGAAATGGAAAAAAGAGCCAAACGACGAAACCTGGAAACAGCACAAGCACTGGCAAGTCAAATGCAAGGCATTGATAAGGCAGGAAAAGGGAGAATTTGAGAAGAAGCTTGCTGCGGAAGCAAAAACACGAAATAAAGACTTTTTCAAGTACATTCGTAGCAAAAAACCTGTGAGAGAGTCAGTTGGTCCATTAGATGACAGAGGGGTTAAAGGGACACTAAGGGGTGTGTTTACTAAACTGCAGTAATGTTACATAACGCGCGTTATGTAATGTTAACGATCGTTAAGTAATTTTAACGCGCGTAATGAGATGCTAACGATCATTAATGTCTCATAACGCGCGTTAACGTTACTTAACGATCGTAGACGTTCCGCGGCGCGGTAAAACACCGCAGAAGGTGGAGAGAGGGTGGAGAGAAGGGGTCAATGGGCGGAGTGTGGGCGGAGAGAGGCTCCATTCACGCTAACGCGCTGATCTGAAGAGCTGTATCCTAACGCAATTGAAAACCTGCCGTTAGATGCACATTTGCAAGGGAGAGAAACTATTTAAGTGTCAGCAATGTACTGCATAGGCAGCGAAACCTACAAAAAGTGATAAGTGTGATACATGTGCACAGAACAAAAGGGCACATAAACATTGAAAATGACCTCAACAAACTGGGAAAAAACCTAACCAAGCTGGCCAATAGTGATAATACTGGGAAACAGCAAAAAACACTACCGATAAAGCTCCCAAAAAAAGATATTATGTGTGGAAGGGTCTATGTTCTGTCCCCTGACAAGGTGAATGATCCCACAGTGAAATAGCGCTGATCAGGGCTTTCCCTTGTTATTGGACAGGTGTCCTATGGCATGCACATGTCCCGCAACAGCTGGGTGGGCATGTTGGAACGGGCAACTGGACAGATGCCGGAAAAGGGGATACAGAGGGCCGCAGGCAGCACATGCTGTGGTGCAGCTAGGCCACAGTGCGGACTAGGGTGATGCCTAGGTGGCTCATACGAATGCTGAAACAGCAGAGCAGCCAGACAGCAACTGCTGAAGTCCCAACATGGGCACGACTGTGTTTCCCACAGTGTTACAGGGGATAGTACCCAGCAGCTACACCCAAGGGCACGGAAAATTGGCAGGCGGTGCTGGGGGGCAGCGTGGACACCTATGCAGGCACCCCTACCCCAGAACCCACACCATAGGCAGCCGCCTACCCACACACTGGATGGCCTGAGACTGCGCTCCACCAGCACCACCAGCAGAAGGGCATGTCAGCATGGTGGCAGAGGGATACTGGTGGTGGAGGGGGCAGTGGCAGCTGCCCAGAGCAGACCGTGGCTTAGCCCTGTGTAGGTGGGTGCCATGCACTGCAACAGACGGTCCTGTCTGACGAACAGTCATGGTATCACCAGGGAATACACTGACTCTGTGGCAACACGGTGGTGTAGTGCACAAAACCAGTGTATTCAGAAGGTCACAGGTTCAAGTCCCAGCTGTGGTTCCTGCCAACCCAGTCCCCATATTTTACCAACTACTAAAACGTGCTAATGCAGGCAGAACCTTTATTGAAGATGATGTAAACATGCCCAAAACACCTACATTTTACCCTACAGAGCACAGACAGCATAAACATGCGCATTACCTAGAGCAGAGTCTCCCAAATGCAGTCCTGGAGGGCCAAACACCATTCAGGTTCCATGCTGCCTCTAATAAAGATGCCTGTGCTGCATTTCTATGCGCCGCCCCCATGGTATGCAGATGTATCTCATGCATATTCATGAGGGACAGCATGAAAACCCGAACAGTGTTTGGCCCACCAGGACTGGAGTTGGGAACCTCTGCCCTAAATCAGCGGCCAACAGGGGCAGACACACCCGCACCCACAAGCTCCATTATCCAAAGCCTCCTGGAGTGGCAGGATGTTGGGCCCTACGTGCATCTCCCAATACTAGCACTTGCATACCTTGGCAATGCCACCCTAAACCTGGGAATACGGTATACATCTATCAAACGGTTGCTATGATTACTGGCAGATAGCAATTCCAAAGTTAAACACAATTTGCTGATTGAGCTGCATCACAGCAACATTTCTGATGTCTGTGGAGTGTGCTACAGGTCTTGTGTCTGATAGTGTTTACCACCCTGGGGAGTGACCCCAACAGTATTGCGTACCATAGCCATGCCTGCACTGTGCCCAGGACTGGTGCGGTGGCCAGGGCTGCCAAACACCTCTATAGCTGCACAATGCTGGCATAGGTGCAGGGAGTGTGTGTCTGCTATCCAGTGTGTGGTGGCTTCAAACACCCTCCACAGCCCACATTGCTAGCACTGTTGCCAGTATTGGCCTGCCAATGTGCATAATGAGGAGCAAGGTACTGTGGGAATAGCCAGGATAGGATAGCCTGGCCTGGATCCATCTGTACATAGTATAGGGCAATGGCTCAGACATTGTAGTGGCCGGCCACCACCTGCACGGACAGGGTGGCCACAGCATGTCCTGCTGGGAGGTCACTCTCACCCTGACTGAGCAGTGACTATGGCATGGCTAGGTTCCCCCATAGTGCTATATAGTATTTCTCTCAGGTGATATTTATGGGTTTTCTTTTGGGGCCCAATCACTGATTTATCTGCTTGGTGTGTATGCCTGCATCCCAGTTCTGGGTACATGCACTACGGACTAGCTAGCAGACTGTCTGCAGCTAGTATGTGTCTTGCTGGAACACCTTGCAGGGTGCAGTGGCTGGAGGCTTGCTGCTGGAGAATGTCAGATAGTGGTGGGGGGAAGCTGTGCATTTCCAGGCCTACTGTCTGTCTGCTATTGCTTTATGGATGTGTACAGCTCTGCATTGCCTGCCCTGTAGGGTGTCTGTTCCCCAGCAGGACTGGGGTGATGGTCCCCTCTACTGCCACCATTGCAGGGGAGTAGAATGTGGATCTGTTGGTGGGAGATCCTGTCCCACACCCTGAGTCACAGAGGCTGGGTTGGGTGGTGGTATGTAATCCGCTTGTGGGTCTAAACACCCCCCTTCACTTAAATCATGTGACCATGGCACCCACATAGGGTATGCACTTTTCTGGGTTCATCATAGTCCACAAGGGCTAGATGTGAAATACAGATGGACACAGGCATATCCTAGGAGTGTTTGCAAGGACTATCTATCACACATTGGCACTAATGGGGATCTGCAGCATAGCCTATCTCAGCAAAGCCAGGTGCTGTGAAAATGGTGCTGGGCACCCCACCTCACCCTCAGGGTGAGCACAGGACCCGCACACTGTGACGGTCTGTAGCTACTCTGTGCCACTAACACACACCGTTGGCTGAGGTGCTGTGGGGTGCATACCCCATCTTGTGATCATCTGTAGACTGCTGATTTGCATGTGCTGTGCATCCTGGGTACGGGTGGGTTGACCCTATCCTGGTAACCACAGCAGAATGTTTGTGTGGTGCCATGCAGTCCCTATGAAGCACCTTATAAGGTGCCTTATAAAGCTCCTTATAAGGTGCCTTATAAGGTGTCCTCTAGGGGACATTATAGGGTGCCTTGGCAGACAGCACATTTTATAATGTGCCCTATGGAGTGCCTTCTAGAGTGCCTTATGCGGCACCTTAGGTTACGCCACTGTGAGGGTGTGTTTGCTGGCAGCACTAATTAAAGTGAAACTAAAATTTCTCACAATCCAATACTTAACCCTTTCCGGGCCAAGCCCAAAACTCTCGGGATCAAAAATTCTGACTAAATATTCCAATCAAATGTTATATAATACATGACCATAGCAGAAGGAAAATCACTATTAGAACATATTGAATAAGACGGGTACAATTTTCCTAAAATATGCAAAAATTAACCTGGCTGCAGAATGTGGATTAAAATTTTAAAGTAGGCCTTCAAAGGGTTAAACATAATGCCTTGGCCAGCCTTTTTCATTAGGCACACTGGGGAATCAAACCCATGACCTCTGTACTATCAATCAGTGTAATAACCATTGTGCTACAGCTCTGTTTCTGTGTTCACATGTCTGTGTGCCTTCTTAAGATTAACGCGCGGTAACGTGCCACGGCTCCATCATGTAATGCTCGTTAATTTATGGCGCCTTGTAATGCGCGTTATCGGTAACGATGTACCGCCCATGTCCCTATTTGGGTATTTCTGCCTCTACCGCGGATCCTAACGTGAATGGCATTACCGCAGTTTAGTAAACATACCCCTAAGAGGTGACAAGGAGATAGCGGAGAGACTGAATGAATTCTTTGCTTCGGTCTTTACTGAGGAAGATGTAGGGAAGTTACCCATGACTGAAGTGGTATTTAAAGGTGCGGAAGAATTGAAGGAAATATCGATACATCGGGAAGATGTATTATAGCTATTAGATAAACTGAAGAGTAGCAAATCACCTGGGCCGAATGGTATACATCCAAGGGTGTTGAAAGAACTGAAATATGAGATTGCAGACCTGCTGTTAGTAATCTGTGAACTATCATTAAAATCATCTCTAATACCTGAAGATTGGAGGATCGCAAATGTAACACCAATTTTTAAAAAGGGTTCCAGGGGTGATCCAGGAAACTAAAGACCAGTGAGCCTGACGTCAGTACCAGGAAAAATGATAGAAACCATCATAAAGAATACAATTACTCAGCATGTAGATAGTCATGGCCTAATGGGAGACAGCCAACATGGCTTTAGAGAATGAAGATATTGTCTTACTAATCTGTTATGTTTTTTTGAAGGTGTGAATAAACAGGTGGACAAAGGTGAGTCAGTTGATATAGTGTATCTGGACTTTCAGAAAGCCTTTGACAAGGTCCCTCATCAGAGACTTTTGGCAAAACTAGAGTCATGGGATAGGAGGCAGTGTACTACTGTGGATCGGGAACTGGTTAAAAGATAGAAAGCTGAGGGTAGGGCTAAATGGCCAATTTTCCCAATAAAGAAAGGTGAATAGTGGTGTACCCCAGGGATCTGTGCTGGGTCCTCTACTTTTTGACATATTTATAAATGACCTGGAAAGGGGAATAACGAGTGAGGTTATCAAATTTGCAGATGACACAAAATTATTTAAAGTTGTTAAAACCCAAGAGGATTGTGGAAAATTGCAAGAGGATCTTGATAAATTGGAAGACTGGGCATCAAAATGGCAGATGAAATTTAATGTGGGAAAGTGCAAATGTATGCACCTAGGGAAGAACAACCCAAACTATGGTTACACGATGCAAGGGTCCACATTAGGAACCACCACCCAGGAAAAAGATTTAGGCGTCATTGTGGATCACATGTTAAAACCCTCGGCCCAGTGTGCAGCAGCGGCCAAGAGAGCAAATAGAATACTAGGTATGATAAGGAAAGGAATGGAAAATAAAACAAAAGATATTATAATGCCTCTATATCGTTCCATGGTGAGACCGCACCTTGAATATTGTGTGCAATTCTGGTCGCCATATCTTAAAAAGGATATAGCGATTTTAGAAAAGGTTCAGAGAAGAGCAACCATAATGGTAAAGGGGATGGAAGGATACTCCTATGAAGAAAGGCTAAAAAGGTTAGGGCTCTTTAACCTGGAAAAGAGACAGCTAAGGGGAGATATGATAGAAGTCTATAAATTAATGAACGGAGTGGAACGGGTAAACGTAGATCGATTGTTTACGTTATCAGAATATAGAAAGACTAGGGGACATGCAATGAAGCTACAGGGTAAACTATTTAAGACTAATAAAAGAAAATATTTTTTCACTCAACGTGTAATCAAACTCTTGAATTTGTTACCGGAGGATGTAGTAAAGGCTGTTAGTGTAGCTGGGTTTAAAAAAGGTTTGGACAAGTTCCTGGAGGAAAGGTCCTTAACCCATTATTAAGAAGGGACCCAGGATATCAATGCTTGATCCAGTACAAGCATTGTGGAACCTGTGTCTTTTGGGGAAACTGCTAGGTACATATGACCTAGATTGGCCACTGTTGAAAACAGGATACTGGGCTTGATGGACCTTGGTCTGACCCAGTATGGCATATCTTATGTTCTTATGTTAAAACCCTCATCCATTCCCTAATCACCTCCCATCTTGATTATTGTAACCTGCTTCTTGCTGGTCTCCCTCAGTCTCATCTCTTCCCCCTTCAGTCTATTCAGCACTCCGCTGCCCGTTTGATTTTCCGTCAGCCTCGTTTTGCCCACATCACTCCTCTCTTCAGATCTCTTCACTGGCTCCCTATCCGTTTCCCTATTCACTTTAAGCTTCTCCTTCAGACCTATAAGTGCATTCACTCTGTGGCTCCTCGGTACCTTTCTTCTCTCATTTCTCCCCCCCCCCCCTCGCAAACTCCGTTCTTCTATCCAGTTGCTTCTTGCTATGCCCTTCTCCTCTATTGCCATCTCCAGATTCTGCTCTTTTCACCTTGCTGCTCCTTACGCTTGGAATACATTTCCTTTGTCTATACGTCAGGCATCTTCTTTGTCCCTCTTCAAACTAAAGTTAAAAGCTCATCTTTTCGCCTCTGCCTTTGGCTCTTGATTTTGCTGTTCTCCTTCCTTCCCCTCTTTTATTTTACCTTTCCTACTTCCTCTTACCCTTGTTCTTACTTCTTTCCTTTGTGCTGTCTCTCTTGCTCTCATCTCTTTGCCCCTGTTCTTATCTTATTCTTCTCCTTTTCTTGCTTAGTATTTTTAGATTATAAGCTCTTTTGAGCAGGGATTGTCTCTTGTGTGTTTTCATTGTACAGCGCTGCAAGCGCCTGGTAGCGCTTTATAAATGCTTAGTAGTAGTAGTAGTAACCATGAGTTGGAGTATCTTAGCACTATCTAAGTATGTGAAGATATATGCCCAGTTATGTATATTACTTCTTGGATTCCTTTTCCATGGAATCAGTCTCTTTCCTACGTATCTGCAACTCAGTGGCTCCAATGTTGCAGTTCTCTGGCCCTGTATGGTCGAGCACCTCTTTGCATGAGTACCTTGGATGCAGCTTGTGCTTTTGTCTTCTCTCTCCTTTAAGTCATTTGATCAGTGAAGTGTGTATGGACTGGTGCAGATGTTCTCCAGAAACGTCAGCTTCAAACTGAACTCCTCCGTAATTCTCCTTCTGCACTGGTCATGGTGATCTGCTCTAGCAATGATGCCTGAGGCACTTGCCCCTTTAGGACAGTTCCCTATTCAGCTATAGTGGTTGGGGCAAGGTACTTCAGGCCGGAGGGTCGGGGGTTCAAATCCCACTAGAGGACAGCAACCTTGGGCCGGAAGGACTGGGGTTTCTAGTCCCACAGATGCTCCTTGTGGTCTTGGGCAAGCCACTTAACCCTCCATTGCCCATGTTCCCTGTAAGCATTAGTGTATGTGTCTCATATCCCTGCATGTTAAATGTATCCCCCAATTGTGTTGTGACCGCTTTGATTGAAGGATAAGGCGGTATACAAAACTGTCTAAATAAATACATGATGCATTGCTGTGAGGGCCAAAGACAGGAGACTGTCTCTAGATGAAGTTTTTATAACCTGGGGGCTGTTCCTTCTCAAAGAAGTCTCCTCCCAGTCTAAGCTTGATTGGCATTGGGAACCTCCCTTGATCTTGATGCTGCCATACTCTTTCAGGAGTTACTGATCAATATAGTGATCTCAGTTCGCAAAATCCATAGAGGCCTCTACACTCTCCCCTCCCTTAGGGAAAAACAATGGTGAAGCCAGGGGTTGCTGTACTGCTGTTCCTGTGAAACCTTTGGCTGGATTCCTGTGACTCGCGGCTGAAGGAGGAGTAGGGTGCCCGACGTCACCTCCCTGGGCTTTAAAACTCTTGCCCACTGTGGAACTCCAGGATTGCTATGCTGCTGTTCTGGTGATACCTTTGATTGACTGGATTCCTGTGACTCGTGACTGAAGGAGGAGCAGGGCACCCGATGTCAACTCCTTGGGCTTTAAAACTCTTGCCTGCTGTGGAATGTGCACGCAAGCCCAATGGGCCATGTCAAAAAGGGGCATGTCCTGCCCTTTTGGAGCATGGAGGAGTAAATGACTGAGAGTGTATGGGAAAACACAAGAGGAAGCCCTTGTGGGATTGTGGGACTTATGGACTATCATCTACAGGTGGCCTCAGCTGGAGGGCCATCTTCTGGCCTGGATGTTTCAACAGGTTCTGCGAGTACTGAATCAGTTGTTTCCCCTCCTGTTATGGGTTTTACCCCACCCATTTGGGAAGTGACATTAGAGGCTGGAGTCCTCCCAGAAGAAATGGGTTGGGAGGAAGGAAGGTCTCCAGAAGTCCGGATGAGTTCCACTCAGTTGGACAGTGGTCCTATATCTAGTGAAGTACTTAAGGTTCCTGTTCCTTTAAATTTCTCTGCCTCAGTGGGCAATATGGTCGCTCCTGTGGATGTGTCTTTGCATGATATTTGGGAGGTTTCCTTGTGCTCCTCTCTCTCCCCAGTCTCACAGTTTTCAACTGAGGTGGTTGCAAAACTGACTGAACATGACACTCGTATTGCTAGTTGTAATTCCTCCATACGGAAACTTGAGGGTCAGGCGTCAGTGACTCAGGCTTCTTTTTCCTCTACTATTGGAGAGAGTTCTATTTTACATCATCTGATAGAATCTTTGGAAAACACAGCCAGAGCTAAAAATCTTTGTTTTATTAATTTTCCTGGTACTCATTTCCTGACCCCTAGTATATTGCTTCAAAAATATTTTAAGGAGGTTTTATGGGTCCAGGATGTTGATGCTATAAAATTTTCTGCTGTTATGTATATTCCCCTAAGGGCCAGGACTCGGGGATCCTTTGAAGTTAATAATAATCAGTTTTCCCAGCCTGAGATCTTGGATGACCCTGCTTTTCTAGAATCCTCAATTGATAGTATTCCTACCCGAGCCACTCTGATCGCCTCTTTTCTTTCCTTATCTGATAAAAACTTAATATTAAGACTTTGCTTTTCCAAGAAGCATGCTGATTTTTGTGGCAGTGCTATACAAGTATACCCTGATGTGAGTGGGCTTACCCAGAAGCGCAGAATAGCGTTTCTGGTTTTGAATCCCTGGGTCCTGGGAGGGACATTTTTCCTGAAGTACCCATGCAGGTGTCTTATGTTGTATCAGTCAGTTAATCATTTATTTGAAACGTTTAGATACTGCATTTCCAAAGATCAACACGGTTTACAGGTATCAGTAACATAACATTACATGGAACAAGATAACATTACATGGAACAAGATAACGTTACAAGGAACCGTATTCAATACAAGTAACCGGTAAATATTTTAAAGCACTAGCGACATATAATGAGCAAGTAAAACATTACAGGGCATCAATAATGTTAGAATTAAAGTCAACATTACTTTTATCCATTAATAAGGGACATAAGAGTAACTTAAGAGGGGGAAGGGACCAGAGTCATCTTAAAGGATGGTCATATGCTTATAACAGGAGTTGAGAGTGCACTAATTAGTCTGTATTTATGTGACACCCTCAAAGTGCATTTGGAACAGGTGTGTTTTTAATAGCTTCCTGAAGTCCTTCATGTCTGCTGTAGTAACATATTGTTGGAGCATATAAGGAGCATGTTGATTGGTTGAACTGAATGAAGTCTCGGTGAGATACGAGGAGGTGCTCTACAGTGCTAGTTACTATAGTTTGCAGGTATTCAGAGGATTGCTCTTGAAAGATTTATGGGTTTTTTTACCCTGCCCAATTGGAGATATTCTTGTACAGTCCAGGTGGTTATATATTTGAAGGATATTCTATCTTCCTGATTTTGTTAACACTAGAAGCCCCAAAGTGCGTCAATTGACGCAAATGCATCTTCGAAGGTTTATACCAGCGCCACTGCTAGAACCATGTCAATTATGTAATGATGTCACTTACTGCACGTAGTAAACAAATAAGTAACTTCAAATTAATTCACATCTGCATTTCATGCTCAACGCAGTCGTTGTGATAATGCGTCAATTGACGCACTTTGGGATTTCTAGGTAAAATGCCTTTTTGGGGCTTAGTGGGTATTGGATAGTATATATATATATATATATCCTGGGGTCTTTTGTTTAGGATTATATAGTCAAGAGTTTATGTTGTGGACTTGTTAGTTTTCTTGCTTTATAATGCCAGCTACCCTCTTGACGGGGACTTTATTGTTAATTTCTGATTTTATTATTGAATAAAATTATTTGAAATTTAAAAAAATGGTGAAACCATTTTCCCCAATACTTCTATATTGGCTTCTTATCTTGGACATCCAGAAGGTGGCCAACCTAGTAAGATGCTCCCTGAAAAGAACATTTACTCCTCACTATCTTAATCACAGTCGTCGTCTGTGCTAGAATGGAAGCAATGAAATTAAAAATGCTCTAACTGCAAAGAGCAAGTTTCTGGCCTATGGTGCTGCAGTCCCCAAAGGGCAAACGATATCCATGTGCTAGCAAAAATCCCTTTAGGGTCCCTTTTACCTAGTGTCTGAGATGTCCTGAAGCCTCCACGCAGGAACAGGATGGAAGCACAGTCTTTCATAGAAATAATGGAACAGACACACTGGTGCTGGCTGCGGGTTGCAGTTTACTCCCAAAAGTCATTATTCTTTGGCTGTCAGGTCACACATTCCTTGACCCAGTGCCAGAATCTACCTCTATTTCTGTCTCTCTCCTAGAAGGAAATAAAAAGTTGCAATTGGAGTCACACTTCTTTGTTCATTCTGTTTGCTGATGTGTGTTTCTTTGGATTAAAGAAATCTTTTATCTTTTTCTCCACCATACTTGTCCCACAATGGAATAGCCAATTTAGATATTGCTTCCTTAGCATAACTAAAATGAGGTAGTATTGTAAATGGTTTATTCACATACGCCCCATATTTTTTTTTAGATGATGGTGGGACACCTTTTGACAGGTGGCAACCCACACTTAATATGTTTTCTTTTCTGTTACTGGTGATGATGGGGCAGCTTGAGTAGGTGGCAACCCATAATATAAATCTGTTAATTATGGAGCATTCAAGCCATAATATTAACCCATGTAGTCACTTTCCAGAATTTAGTAGGCAATGTTTGAGCACTTAACCTCCTACGGTAACCTCTGCCTTTCTACCATTCAATGTGTTGCTTATCTAATATAATCTGTAATATCACTTATCATGAGAACATAAAAAATAAGTACAATTGCAGTGAAATATAAAGCATAGCATTAACTAGGACAAAAGAAATAATTCAGAATACTTTTTTAAAGCATTTTGTATTGTTGGTAACACAGCTGGATTTACTTGGAGCCACTGGCAAACATAATAATTTAAACATTTGGGTAAACATTATTCAAAACTATGTTAACAAGAATAGGATATAAATGAGCAAAAATCCCCATAGAGATCCACTCTCATGTGGCCATTTTAAATTGTACCACTATTACCTCCTATCGGGCAGGCTTCAAATTTCTATGTCCCATGTACTGTAGGGATGGGAGGAGCTCTTCTGACCTACTAGCTACCAGGGATTAGAGGCTGCTCGGGGCGGTGGGGGTATTGGGGGGGGGGGGGCAGCGGCAGTATCATCTGCAGAGGAGCACACCACTGTGTTATACTGTTGAGGGTTTACTTTACAACTTGTTTTATTGTACATTTCAGCATCCCTATGAAAAGGCAGGCAATACAATTATTTTAGTGAATCACAGATCTAGGGTTCCTTTAGCCATTTTATAATGAATAATATACTATTCTAGAACAAGCGTAAAGCATTATTTAAACCGATGGCTAATTTTAGCATTGTACTGTAATTTATAATGAAATTGGGGCTTTTTTTGTGTGCTAAGAATTATAAATGTATGGAAATATATTAGTTTTTTGTTATGTATTCTAATCCACCTTGTTTAACCTAGCACTCAAAAGGTGGAAAATAAATCCCAGAAATTAAATTAATTGTGCTTGTCACTTTATATAACTGTGAAATTTTAATGGCTGACACTAAAACAGTGCAATCTGAAAGTCTAGCAGCAAATACCATGAAATTCTTCCTCTCTGTACAGCATTTCTGGGCTGAAATCTTTGGGGTATGTTTACTAAACCTTCTTAATGTGCACTCTGTGACGTTACCGCGCGTTAAGGTACCTTAATGCGCGTTAATGGCGCTTTATCAGGTGCTCAGGTACCTTAGCGCGCGTTAACACGTGCTGCGGCGCAAATGAGCGCTGAAGGCGGGAAAAGGCTCACGGAGGGTGGAGGAAGGCTCCCCAGGGGCGGAGAGAAGGGGTCAATGGGTGGAGAGTGGGAGGGGAGAGGCTCCCCGCACACTAACGATGTGAAATCCGAGGCTCAAAACTAACGCCAGTGAAACCCTGGCGTTAGAGCTGATTTAAAGGGCAGAGAAACCATTTCTGTCAGCAATGTACAGCAAAACCAGGGAAACCCACAAAAAAGTGATAAGTGTGATACATGTGCATGGAACAAAAGTGAAAAGAAACATTGAAAATGACCCCAACAAAATATAAAAAAACATAACCAAGCTGGGCAATAGTGATATTAATGGGAAACATCAAAAAGCACTCCCGAGAAAGCTCCAAAAAAAGATATGAATTTTGGAAGGGTCTACGCTCCGTCCCCATACAAGGTGAATGATCCCACAGTGCAATTGCGCTCATCAGGGTTTCCCTCTCCATTGGACAGGTTTCCTATGGGGTGCACATGTTCCACAACAGCAGGGCGGGCATGTTGGAATGGGCAACTGGACAGATGCTGGGAAAGGGGACACAGAGGGCTGCAGACGGCACATGCTGTACTGCAGCTGGGCCACAGTGCGGACTAGGGTGATGCCTTGGTGGCCCATAGAAATGCTGAAACAGTAGAGCAGCCAGACAGCAACTGATGAGGGCCCAGCCTGGGCACGAGTGTGCTTCCCACAGTGTCACAGGGGATCGTACCCAATAGGGACCCCCAAGGGCACAGAACAGTGGCAGGCGGTGCTGGGGGGAAGCGTGGACACCTATGCAGGCACCCCTACCCCAGAACCCGCACCATAGGCAGCCGCCTACCCACACACTGGATGGCCTGAGACTGCGCTCCACTAGCACCACCAGCAGAAGGGCATGTCAGCAGGGTGGCAGAGGGGCACTGGTGGTGGAAGGGGTAGTGGCAGCTGCCCAGAGCAGACCGTGGCCTAGCCCTGTGTAGGTGGGTGCCATGCACTGCAACAGACAGGCCCCGTCTGATGAACAGTCATGGTATCCCCAGGGAATGTACTGTCTCTGTGACAACACGGTGGTGCAGTGCACACAGTCAGTGTGTTCAGGAGCAGGAGGTCACAGGTTCAAGTCCCAGCTGTGGTTCCTGCCAACCCAGCCCCCATTTTTTACCCACTACTAAAACGTGCTAATACAGACAGAACCTTTATTGCAGATGACGTAAACATGCCCAAAACACCTACATTTTACCCTACAGAGCACAGACAGCATAAACAGGCGCATTACCTAGAGCAGAGTCACCCAAATGCAGTCCTGGAGGGCCAAACACCATTCAGGTTCCATGCTGTCTCTAATAAAGATGCCTGTGCTGCATATCAATGCACCGCCCCCATGGTATGCAGATGTATCTCATGTATATTCATGAGGGACAGCATGAAAACCCGAACAGTGTTTGGCACACCAGGACTGGAGTTGGGAACCTCTGCCGTAAAGCAGCAGCCAACAGGGGCAGACACACCCACACCCACAGGCTCCATTAACCAATGCCTCCTGGAGAGGCAGCACATTGGGCCCTGCGTGCATCTCCCAATACTAGCACTTGCATACCTTAGCAATGCCATCCTAAACCTGGGAATACGGTACACAGCTATCAAAAAGTAGCTATGATTACTGGCAGATAGCAATTCCTACGTTAAGCACAGTTTGCTGACTGAGCTCCATCATAGCAACCATTCTGATGTCTGTGGAGTGTGCTTCAGGTCTGGTGTCTGACAGTGTTTACCACCCTGGGGAGTGACCCCTAACCATATTGCGTACCATATCCATGCCTGCACTGTGCCCAGGACTGGTGTGGTGGCCAGGGCTGCCAAACACCTCTATAGTAGCACAATGCTGGCATAGGTGTGGGAGTGTGTGTCTGTCTATCCAGTGTGTGGTGGCTGCAAACACCCTCCACAGCCCACACTGCCAGCACTGTTGCCAGTATTGGCCTGCCAATGTGCATAATGAGGAGCAAGGTACCTTGAGTATAGTCCGGACAGGATGGCCTGGCCAGGATGCATCTGCACAAGGCATAGGGCAATGGCTGGGACATTGTAGTGCCCGGCCACCACCTGCACAGACAGGGTAGCCACAGCATGTTCTGCTGGGAGATCACTCTCACCCTGACTGAGCTGTGATCACGGCATGGCTAGGTTCCCCCATAGTGTTATATAGTATTTCTCTTATGTGATATTTATGGGTTCCCTTTTGGGGCCCAGTCACTGACTTATCTGCTTGGTGTGTATGCTGACATCCCATTTCTGGGTGCACGCATTTCCACCAGGAACATGCACTATGGACTAGCTAGCAGACTGTCTGCAGCTGGTATGTCTTGCTGGAACACCTTGCAGGGTGCAGCGGCTGAAGGCTTGCTGCAGGAGAATATCAGATAGTGGTGGGGTGCAGCTTAGCATGTCCAGGCCTAATGTCTGTCTGCTATTGCTTTATGAATGTGTACAGAGCTGCATTGACTGCCCTGTAGGGTGTCTGTTCCCCAGCAGGACTGGGGTTGATGGTCCCCTCTACTGCCACCATTGCAGGGAGGTAGAATGTGGATCTGTTGGTAGGAGACCCTGTTTACCACCCTCAGCCCCGGGGGGGGGGGGGGGTGGTACATAATCCTCCTATGGGCCCATAAGGGCTAAACCTGACTGAGAAATACAGATGTATCCAAGGTGTGTCTGCAGAGACTACCTATCTCACACATTAGCACTGCTGGGGACCTGCAGCATGGCCTATTTCTGCTGTGGACCTGGTGCTGGGTGCCCCACCTCACCTTCAGTGTGAGTACGGTACCTGTACAATGTGACGGTGTGTAGCTACTCTGTGCCAGTACCACACACGGTCAGTTCCCCCTACCAGGCCGAGGTGCTGTGGGGGTGCATACCCCATCTTGTGATCATCTGTAGACTGCTGATTTGCATGTGCAGTGCATCATGGGTATGGGTGGATTAACCCTATCCTGGTGACCACAGCAGACTGTTTGTGTGGTGACGTGCAGTCCTTCTGCAGCCAGCCAGGGGTTTGCTAGCAGCTATGGAGCTGTAGCCCACTGGTTACTTCACTGCTTGTAGAGCCAGAGGTCATGGGTTTAAACCCACAGTGGGGTTATTTGATAGGGCTGTTCAAAGCATTGTCTATTTTTAATGTACATTAGTGCTGCCAGCAAAACACCCTCAGGGTACTGTAACCATAAGGTGCCTCAGAAGGCGCCCTATAAGGCGCCTTATAGGGCACCCTATAAAGCGCCTTCTGAGGCACCTTTTGGTTACAGTCCGTATAAGGTGCCTTATAGGGTGCCGTGGCAGACAGTGCACTTTATAATGTGCCCTATGGAGTGCCTTATAGGGTGCCTTATGCGGCACCTTAGGTTACGGCACGTGCGGGTGTGTTTGCTGGCAACAATAATTAAAATACAAATAAAATGCCTCAGGAAACAATACTTACATGTCAAAGCTGATGCCTCAGCCAGCCTTATGCATTAGGCACACTGGGGGATTGAACTCATGACCCCTGTATCATCAGTCAGTGTATTAACCATTGTGCTACACTTCTGTTTCTATGTTTGGATATCTGTGCGCTTACTTAAGATTACCGCGCGGTAACGCACTTAACGGCGCTTTGCCCGATAATGTGCGCAGCAGCGTGCGTTATCGAGCGCTAATCCCGTTTTGCTACTTTAGACTGAAACGCCCACTCCTTATATGGCATCCTGCACACTAACGCCGGGCGCACATTAAGAAGGTTAAGTAAACATACCCCTTTGTGTCCAAAGATGTCATTTCAAACTAGTATCCTTTTAATCTCCTTAAATTTAACTATACAGCGCCAGAGGAGAGATGGAATGTATTGAGAGTCGCTATGCAAATATTTGAAATTTCAAATATCAATGAAGTAAGTGAGATCTTAGGGATATGTATCTTTGGGCATGCATTTGATTCATTGGGCATCTAAACTTTTAAAGCACTCAAAAACCATTTAAATGCATGTATACAAACGAAATAACCTGCGTAGAGTCGATTGTGCACTTAAAAAAGTTCAGACATGCATACAGTGTGTATCTAAAGAACAAACATATGAAACAAACTCAAAAAATAACCAACAAATGGGAAAAATGTGTTTTACATGAGCACAAGCGGAACTTTTTTTGACATACTGTACATATCCCTAGGAGATATTAATGTTCTTTGAGTTTGGCTACTAGTGAGCCAAGCTAATAGTTATGAAATCCTGATGGTTCAGCACCAGCATTAGATACCAAGAGGCCCAAGTTCATATTATTCATTACAGTCCTGATGTACTAAGTTTCCCCTCAACCCCCTTGGACATAAAATGGTAAAAAGCCTTGATAGTCAGCATCTTCTTTGGAGTACTATACGTGGTACTATATTGGAGACTGAAACAAGGCAGATTAGGACAATTGTTTAGAACACAGCATTTTTTTTTGGGGGGGGGGGGGGTGGAAAGTCCCAGAAGTTTTGATATACATTGGCATAGTGCTTTACCCTAATGACTCTATTGGCCAGATCCTGAATCTCAGGAAATAAATAACAGATGTCCTTTGGGGTACGTGATTGCATACCTGCCCTTTTGGACTCTGTTTTGCTACCTCTGAAATATGGCTGTATGATTCTGTAGTGGGTTGCCTGGTTGTGAGTATTTGTTGTTTATTTTTAGGTATTGTTTCTGTGGAGACTGGGAGTATGTCTGGGACTCGGATCCCAGTCTTAATGGGGCGAGGTCGTTATTTTGTTTTTACTCCGTTGTGCTCTTCTACAATATGTTGAAGAGTCATTCCTCTGGTAATTTGTTGCTAGTTGTAATTCATCCCTCAGTTATTAATGCATGTAAAGAACAGAGTTTGTCATTTATGTTACTGAATACATGGTCAACATGTAACAAACAAGTGCTAATTTTTGATTTATTTTTGGCAGATGGACCTAACCTTTGTTGTATTACCGAGGCTTGGGTTTCTGATTGTGATATGGTGTTGTTGAATCAAATGTGTTTGATGTCTCCCCCTGGTTATTGTTATGACTTTGCTGCCCATGGGAGGGGTTGAGGAGGTAGTGTCTTGGTATTTTTTAATAAGACCATCTCCTATAGGAGAGTGTTTTATGATTATCCAGTAGGGTATAACAGTATGCTTTTCTTTTTCAGTAGATGGCATCTCTGTTTGTTATCCGGCCCCTGGGTCAAAAGTGGCAGATATGATAAATCTGTTCCAATTTTTTAATAGTCTTATGGTTGATCTCTCATGCCTGAGCTTGGGGATTTTTAATGGTCTCATTGATGGAATGGCCCCTTTGAATACACATTTGGCATTCTTCTCCTTGATAGGCATGTTAGGTCATCAGCAATAATTTCTTTCCCCGTGAAGCAGTTTCTCCAAATGGGTTAGTTTTGTGCATACCACGACAGTCATGGACCTCACTTCTAAGCCAGGGTATCCGAAGCATGATGTCAGTCTCTCAAATTTACTGCTAATGCTCAGTGTAGTACTTGCATCGTGCCAAAGAGAGCCTCCTTCTGGGGTTTGTAAGATCTAACATGTATGGGTAGTTTGTCAAGAAGTGCTTGGAAATTCTTTATCAAGCCTGCGGCTCCCAATATGATGGAGAAATATTTTTGTATCTTTCTACTACATTGTCCCACCTATGATAAGGGGCATATGCTGGATTTAATATTTCCAGCTATTTTTCTTCAAGAAGCTATGATACTGGTGACAGCCCGTTGAGTTCCTTGGTCTGATCATTATTTATTGGTGTTTTCTTGTGTTGTCCCAATAATTGAGAACGATTTGGCCATTGTTTCTGGTGTAAAGACTTTAAGACCTGAGTTTGATCTTAGTTTTCTCTTCTCTCTGGAACCATTTTTTTCAGGCAAAGTTAGATGGTGTGGATATGTTATCCCATAAACCATTATTTAAATTGGACATTGAGTGTGGCTATTGACCAGGTTGCTCCATCTAGATCTTTTGTGCCTAAGCACAGGAAAGCAGGGGCGGCCCAAGGGGGGTGCGGGGCCATGTGCGGAGACTCGGTGCAGGGCCTCATTTGCATAAGTGGCCTTATTTGCATAAATATTTGCATAATGTTACCATATACTAACTTTTAGTAAACATGTCTCTTAATGAGTGTATGGATAAAGAAAGACTAAAAGATTTCTACATTACTATAATCCAGTGCCAACTGCCAGGCACATTAGGAACTACTACAAACGCTGCCCATTTAGAACCCATAGAAAACCCGCCGTATCCTGACAGCATTACCAGGACTCACAAAGCACCATACTCTACCTATCAAAAGGCAATACTGCAAATATTAAACCAATACATCTCAGAGAATACTGGGGAAAGAGAACAAGTGGCAATGTCAAATAGGAATTACATAAACAGAATACCTCAGCTCAGTTACACATGCAGAACACAGACCATCACCAAACAAGGAATCACAATTTAGAAACAGGAAGGCAATAATTAAACTGGGAACCCCAAAAGCCAAACTTGGAATGTACAACAACACTGTAGAAATAAAACTATAAATTAATTTCCTCTTGTACCAAACAAAGCGCAGATGTTAATGATGCACATTTCCCAGAGCTTTCATATTCCAGTTAATAAATTCAAAATAAATAGATATCTTTCTACCTTTTGTGCATTTTTTTTCAGTTGCAATTGCTCCAGCCACTTTCTTCTGGTTTCTTCATGTTTTCTGCTAACTCTCCATCGTCTGCTGTCCATTTGTCCTTTCTTCTCTCTTCTAGTTTTTTTTCCATTCTCTCTCTCTACATCTGCTTTAACATACTAATCTTTCTCCTTTTGCTCTTTCCTCATTCCTATTTCATCCACTCGAATTTTACCCCTCCATCCTCAATCCCCACTTATTCTCCCAATACCAGGCCAATTGTAGATTTTTCATCCCTCCCACACAAAATATTTTTCCTCTCTCCATTTAACTCTCCCAGCTCCATCCCATTCTAATCCTTCCCCAACATCAGCTCCCTTCTAGTTCTAGCACCCAGCATCCATTCCTTTCTAGTCCCTGCATCAGCCCATTTCCAGTCCTAGCCCCCCATTTCCAGTCCTAGCTCCCCCATCCATTTCCAGTCCGAGTCCCTTCATCAGCTCATTTCCAATCCTAGCCCCCCATCAGCCCATTTCTAATCATTTCCTAGCCCCATCATCAGCCCATGTCAAATCCTAGCTCCCCTCCACTCAGCCCAATTCCAGTCCAAGCCCCCCCATGAGCCTACTTCCAGTTCTAGCCCTTCCATGAGTCCATTTCAATCCAAGCCCCCACCACAGCCTATTTCCAACCTTAGCTCCCCCCAACATCCCATTTCCAGTCCTATCCTAGCTGCTCCATCAGCCCATTTCAAGTCCTAGCTCCCTTCCCTCACAGCCCATTTCCATTCCAAGCCCCCTCCCCATCAGCTATTTGCAGTTCAAGCACCCCTTCCACTCAGCCCATTTCCATTCCAAGTCCCCGTCCCCATCAGCTATTTGCCGTTCAAGCCTCCCCTTCCACTCAGCCCATTTCCAGTCCTAGCAACCCCCCAACCCATTACCAGTCCTAGCCCCCCATCAACCCACTTCCAGTCCTAACCCCCATCACCCCATTTTCAGTTTATGCCCCCCCTATAACCCATTACCAGTCCTAACCCCCCATAAGCCCACTTCCAGTCCTAATCCCATCAGCACATTTCCAGTCAGCCCCCCATAGCCCATTGCCAGTCCTAATCCCCCCATCAGCCCACAGCCCATTACCTGTCCTAAACCCATCAGCACCCCTCAAGTCCTAACCCCTCCCCATCAGCCCATTTCCTGTCCTAGCCCCCCCATAGCCCATTATCAGTCCTAACCCCCCATAGCCCATTACCAATCCTAACCCCCCAATAGCCCATTACCAGTCCTAACCCCCCCCATCACCCCATTTCCAGACAGCCCCCATCAGCCCACAGCCCATTACCAGTCTTAACCCCCCCATAGCCCATTACCAGTCCTAACCCCCCATAGCCCATTACCAATCCTGACCCCCCCATAGCCCATTACCAATCCTAACCCCCCATCAGCCCACAGCCCATTACCAGTCTTAACCCCCCATCAGCCCACAGCCCGTTACCAGTCCTAACCCCATCAGCGCACCTCAAGTCCTATCCCCTCCCCATCAGCCCATTTCCTGTCCTAGCCCCCCCATAGCCCATTATCAATCCTAACCCCCCATAGCCCATTACCAATCCTAACCCCCCCCCATAGCCCATTACCATCCTAACCCCCCATCACCCCATTTCCAGACAGGCTCCATCAGCCCACAGCCCATTACCAGTCTTAACCCCCCATAGCCCATTACCAGTCCTAAACCCCCCCCAACAGCCCACCTCTAGTCCTAACCCCTCCCCATCAGCCCATTTCCTGTCCTAACCCCCCCCCCCCAACCCACAGCCCACCTCAAGTCACGTCCTAACGCCCCCACATCAGCTCAGGGAAATTTAAAAAAAAAAAAAGCTGGCTGCTGCCGCTGCCGCCGCAGCAGCAGCAGAATGGAGTGTCCCGCGGGGCCCCCTCTGCAAGGGCTTTCAGATTCACGAAGGGAGAGTGTCTCCCTCGCGTCTATGTTAAACCCGCAGCTTTTTTTTTTAAATTGAATTTTTAAAAAAAGCAGAATGTTCTTTGCGCGGGGCCCCCTGAAATGCGGGGCCCTGTGCAAAAAACATTCTTGCTCAATGGACGGGCCGGCCCTGCAGGAAAGTAGCTCTATGGTATACTGTTGATATTAAAAATGCTAAAAGAGATTTATCAAGTAGAATGTCATTGACGTAAGTCTAATAAGATAGCTTATCAATGCCAATCTGCAATTTATCAACAGTTTATAGTTGCTGCTAGAGCTTCTTTGTATGCAAAGTCAGTAAATTCAGCCTTGAAAAGGCCTAAGCAGTTATTTGCTACAGTATGCTCTCTGGTGGAGTCTAAGATTTCTAGTGCTGTTATTGATATGCCTTCAGCTGATGCCTTTTCAGATTTTTTTGAGAAAAAGCAGAAGATTATGGTGATACGGGATGTGTAATTTTCGGCTTTGATGTGTTTGCTGAGAAGCAGCTGGAGAGCGTTTGGGGTGATTTTTCATTAATTGACATTTCTGAGTTAGAAGTGTTGGTGCAGCATATAAGTCTCTCATCTTATTATTTAGACCCGGTCCCTGCCACCATTTTGTTACAAATGTGTTTCTTTATGGCCATCAAACTAACCGTGCAACTGAGATATTCAATGCTGGGCCTGGATATGACCCCGGCATTGAATATCTCGGTTTAAGGTTCAGTGGCGATGGCTATTTGCTGAAACCACATTAGCCGCCACTACTACTGTTGAATATACTCCCCATTAACTTTATGCCATATTAAAATACATAGAGCCCAACATAGCTATGTTTCGACGTAATGTCTGCATCAGGAGTACGTATGAAACTTATTTATAAAAGTAAAGCAGCAAGTCTATGCATTCACAGGTGAAGGTTCCCCTCAGGCACTAGAAGGAAGGAAAAAGAGGAAAGAGAGAATGCGAACAGTGCTTTATTCACTCATTCTCGGATGATATGTCATCGGCATAAAGTCTATAACTTATATTCAGTTTTTAAAAAATGGCCGAGAGGTAGAATTGTAAATATTAAATAAAAGAGCCGATTATGGGGCAGCCCACATCAGGCGGATTGATTAATTGTGATTCTGTTATATGAGGGATATAAAATAGGCTGGTACCGAACCATGAATAATCTTAAAAGTGAGACATAGTAGCTTTAAAAATAAATGTAGTCCTACTAGGAAACCAGTGTAGTTCCTTTAAAAAAAAGGAACAGCTCTTTTCCATGTTCTGCTTCCTAAGAACACTCTCCCTGCAACAGTCTGTAAAATCTTCCATCTATCCAACAGCCTGCAGTCGATACTCAAATAAACAATATTACAATAATTAGATTGGGAGAGAACAATATTGCCTGAGTGAAGGCAACTATATGCTGCCTGGGGAGAAATGATATGATTTGACAAACCTGATGAAGTGAGTGGTAGGTTTTATACTCCATTATTAATGCTGAATTCAGCACTACTTCTAACAAATTTAAGGATTGTTTCAGTTTTATTTGAGTTTATTTCGCTTTATATATTGCCTTTGGCAAACCAAATAATACCAAACCGGCTTACAATAATCAGCAATAAAACACAATCAAAACATAGAATAAAAAACTGTAAAGGCATGGTAGTTTACAGCATGCCCGGAAATTGAGAGAGCTTTTAATGAGGCAACAAAGAATATGGAAATATTTTATATGGTGAGTAATAAAGGGGAACCATTCTAGTTCAGGCCAGTTATGCGTTTCAGAGATTACCTTCAGCCAATGCCGTGTGGATTTCTTGTATCTATAAATTGTATGTATTTCTTTCTTTTTTTAAGAGTTTATCCTCAAAAATCACAAATAGCATATTAATAGGACATTGACATGATTTCAGAAATATATTTGTATTAGGGCCGTGTACAAAGCAGAGTTTAATATTTAACAGTAGGTATGTTTTGTTGCAAAATCAATGAATTCTTCTAGCGGTGGGCTTTGCACCAGTTCTCAGAGGGAAAGTGCAAACCTACTTTCCCTTTGAATGGTGCACACTTTTAGGTGTTTTTACGGAAGGGTATTTTCAGAAGCCCTTTTATCTGGTTAACAAGTATGTTCTTCCCATGTGCAATTGTATATTTTTATAAAATTACTTTAGGAAGAGTAGAACCGGGGTCATCATGATTGTTAAGTTTAATTATCTAAATCTTGGGGAAACGAAGTGGGGGGATTTAGGTTTCAAAACTGATTGGAGGGGTGCAAGGCTAAATGTTCACCTAAGATATCTAATAGCCCTGCACCAACTCTTAACATAAGCTATTAGCCTCCATGAAGTATGAATGGACCGGTAATGGAGAAGAAAGGCCTGCTTACTTTGAATGGTGACCTCCGGTAATTTTTTGTCAGAGCTCTTCGTCAAGATGGGTTGGGTTGGTTTTAATTGCTGGCCTTTTCCAGATTCATATAAGAACATAAGATAAGCCATACTGGGTCAGACCAAGGTCGATCAAGCCCAGTATCCTGTTTTCAATAGTGGCCAATCTAGGTCATACGTACCTAGCAGTATCCCCAAGAGACACAGGTTCCACAATGCTAGTATTGGGTCAAGCATTGATATCCTGGGTCCCTTTTTAATAATGGTTTATGGACTTTTCCTCCAGGAACTTGTCCAAACCTTTCTTAAACCCAGCTACATATGTTATTTCCTTATCCAAGTAGACATATAATTTAAGTTGTATCTGAGATAATGGAAGGTAAAGTGGCTTGTGTAAGCATACGTATGCTAGCCAACCATCCCCCCTCTCCCCGCAGCAGAATGAGGGGCTTGAGTCTTCCATGGGCAGAAGATGACAGCAAGGATATGATCAAGACCAGGCGAGCTCTTGGGGTGAGAGAGAGCAGAGAATATAGCAGAAATGTAAAGGTCAGTGTTTTGGGACAGGAAGATGGAGGGGGTGGCATGGAGGGCAGGAGGTGAGAATGCAAGGGTAAGGGAGACAAACAGAATCTGGGAAGGGGGATAGAGAGTTGGGGAGGGGCATCACGAGAGGAACAGGAGGTTGGAGGGAAGAGTCCAAAGGGTTGGAGGTTGAATAGATAAATGCATGGGGAAAAAAGACCACAATGTGTATATGCAGAAAGCGCAATCCCCAGGCAACCAGAAGACCTACAGGCACATCCTTCCCCCACACCACACCACACCACACCACACCATGCACATAGGCATCCCACACCACACTATATACACACACGCACACTCCATGTCCTTGCATCTCACACCCAGATTGGCACCCTACCCCTACACTACACAGTCACCTCATCATGGCACCACACATACACACACATGTACCACACCCCTGAAACACATACACAAACACACACACATTACACACAGACACCCCATGCTTACACACCACACACACACAGAGGCAGCCCACTCCTGCATGAGACAAACACACACATTCAGAACCACCCCATGCCCATACAAGACACAGGCACCCTATCCCTACATCAGACACACACACACACCTCACCCCCATACCAGTCATATGCACAGGTACCCCACCCCTTCACCAGACACACAGGCACCCCACCCCAATACTAGACACACACACACAGAGGCACTCCACACTTGCATCACACACATACAGTAGAGGCACTTTACCCCTGAACCATTCACAACATACACATGAACATAAGAACATAACATAAGAACATATGATATGCCATACTGGGTCAGACCAAGGTCCATCAAGCCCAGTATCCTGTTTCCAACAGTGGCCAATCTAGGTCATAAGTACCTAGCAGTTTCCCCAAAAGACACAGGTTCCACAATGCTTGTATTGGTTCAAGCAGTGATATCCTGGGTCCCTTTTAATAATGGTTTATGGACCTTTCCTCCAGGAACTTGTCCAAACGTTTTTTAAACCCAGCTACACTAACAGCTTTTACTACATCCTCCGGTAACAGATTCCAGAGTTTGATTACACATTGAGTGAAAAAATATTTTCTCTTATTAGTCTTAAATAGTTTACCCTGTAGCTTCATTGCATGTCCCCTAGTCGTTCTATAGTCTGACGTAAACAATCGATCTACGTTTACCTGTTCCACTCCGTTCATTAATTTATAGACCTCTATCATATCTCCCCTCAGCCGTCTCTTTTCCAGGTTGAAGAGCCCTAACCTTTTTAGCCTCTCTTAATAGGGGTATCCTTCCATCCCCTTTACCATTTTGGTGGCTCTTCTCTGTACCTTTTCTAATAACGCTATATTTTTTTTAAGATACGGTGACCAGAATGGCACAGAATATTCAAGGTGCACGCACACACACACATTCTGAAGATAGACACAAATATGTAGATAACACCAGTTATAAAAATTCCTCATACAGTCCCCATTACCATAACGAGGCATACTTCTTTATCATCATTCTTTGAACTCTTTCACTACCCAGACAGGTAGGATTTTGCAAATGAAGAAAGGAGATATGTGCCATTTTGTCACACTGTAAGTGTGCTCTTTTTACATGCAAACACAGTCCCTGACAGATATGCACTTATACAGCCTGTACAAGCACACATGTACGCACGCATGCAGCACCTGGCACTCTTTATGACCCACGCACACACAAACACTTGCAGCCACCGACACTCTCCATGACACACACATGCATGTAGCCCCCGACATTCCCCATGACACACACAGACATACAGGTACTCCCGACAGTCACCATGATGCACACACAGACACACAGATGAATCCCTGAATGCTTGATTCTGCAAATGGAGGACATGCATCTTGTGTCACACTGCGAGTGTGCACTTTTCAACTTGTTGGTTCCTAACTTGTGGTGCTGCTTGAACTCCTAGGCTACTCTTCCGCTCCTGGTTAATTCTAAATGTAAGTTGCAGGAGACAGCCTCCCATGCTGTTGATCGCCTTAGCCAGATTCAAACATTTGCTCTTGTTGCCTGAGCTCATCACAGCAGGGAATATCTGGAACATAAACAGCTGGAGCTACTAATAGGTGTTACTATGTTAGATGTGCTAATGCAGTTAATATGAGCACATTTCACAAAATAGGACCCGCATTAAATAATGCACTTCAGTGGCATTGGTCCATGCTAACACAGGAGTGTACGATAGTAACTTTAGCTGACAGCTTGTTGCATGCACGGAGAGGGCGATTCAGTAGTCTCTATGTGATATTATTCTAAGCATTGCTGATCAACAGACTATGAAAAAGTACTCCCTAGGTTCTCTTGTATAAGGAGTGAAACCACTTCAGCTGATTTTCCTAATGCCCTTCTGGCCCATAAAAGGAAGGCAAGATGAGTTTAGAGGAGGGGAAAGAACATCAAAATTTTGCCAGTGATGATACCCAACTCCTTTCTGTTTTGGGGCGGCAATGTTCAATGTCCTGAGTTCTGAATAGATTAGAAATGGAAACAGGAAGTAGAAAAGAGCTAGGGGGATAAAATACAATATGGTAAAATATCTTGAGATATTTTGTCAGTATTAGCTACCATGCAGCAAAAACATTATGGTCTCAGGTATAAAAATATTTGGCCTTATGGAGGGTAACGTATTTTATGAAGGCACATAGAGCGGCATTTGCCCTAGTTACCCATGTAACTGCCTACAAAGGAAGTGCCTTTGGAAAATCCTGGATAAGTCCCTAATGTGCCCAGATGCTATCTAGTTAGCATCGAAGCATGTTGGGTGCGCTCTGGAGCAGAGCGGGCGCAGAGGAAAGGGCTAAATGGGTAGCGTCAATTTTCAGTGCTATCTGCCTAGCCCTCTACACCTTAAAGATAGGCAAGGTTTTTCGCTGCTGCCCGTTTAGCCTCGGCAGCTGCTGATGCGTCCAACTAAACCCGGATTTTCACTTCTGTTGCCGCGGAAGTGAAAATCCAGGTTAAGGGGGTCGGCGGGCAGGCTATGCGCTGATGCGGTGCATAGCCTGCCTAACTGAAAACTGGGCCCATAGGTGCTTATATGTCTTTACAAATACTAGCACAAATCCTGCAGAAATAGGACCTAGATTAGGGGCAATGATATTTATAGTAACTCAGAAGCAGGCCCAAATGTTTGGGGCATGTCTACTAAACTGTGGTAGCCTTTTGCAGCTATTGCGATGCAGTAGCTTTGAAAGGCCCATATTAAGTCCAAAATATCCACAGTATCTTCAGGAGGCATTCCCAGCTTTTCCCCTGCAGGTACCGTCGAGGTTTTGGACTTACTACAGAGACTCATGATTCCTTCGTTGGCAGGTAGAACAGGAAGTCCCCCGGTGCCTGCTGATGTAGGGATCACCAGTCTCTGCGGTAAATGCAAGGGGGACGACAGGTAGCGATTGGGTGGATAGAGCTCTTACTAGCTTCGTCCCCCTGATTGCTACCAATACCCCCCAAGCACCAGTCGGGCCCTCCTCCATCTGACAGTATTGTGAGTGCCACAGATGTACAGAGCTGCAGCACTGATAATATCAGAAGTGTGCCCCCTCCCCTTCAGCACCATTCCCCCCCCCTCCCCCAGGCAGCTCCTGGTCCCTACTGGGAACTGTCAGGTTTATTTTTTATTTATATTCTCTATTCTGCATCAGTGCGGTTTACATTGAACAAACTGAAATTACATTGAACAGGGCATTATAACTTGGAGATAACTATTTTACAGGGAACATGGGCTATGGAGGGTTAAGTGGCTTGCCCAAGACCACAAGGAGCATCTGTGGGACTAGAAACCCCAGTCCTTCCGGCCCAAGGTTGCTGTCCTCTAGTGGGATTTGAACCCCCGACCTTCCGGCCTGAAGTACCTTGCCCTCAACTACTCCTCCACTCCACTCCTTGTTGGGATTGGTGCACCCCAACAAGGTATAAGATCCCCACTAGTCAGTTGGGATCCTTCACCCTCCTCCCTCTTAATCCATTAAAAAAACCTGGCTAGCTAATCAGGTCCTGATCCCCCCCCCCCTTCCCAACCCTCTCTCCTCCCAAATCAAAACTCTAAATCCCAGCTAGTCAGTTGGCCTAAGAGGCCTCCCTGGACCCCTCCCCCAACTCCTTGACCCTCCCCTTCCCCAACTCCTTGACCCTCCCCTTCCATTACCTTCTATTTCCTGATTGTCTAGTGGTCACCGGCGGCAGGAGTGGCCTTCTCTGCTCCTGACCCTGTCATTGACGCTGCAGAGAATGGCTGTGATTGTGCAATGCTGTCCCCTAACGTCATATTTGTGAGTACCGTGAGGAGTCCAGGAGCTGTCCAGTGGGGATCAGTACTGAGGTGGCGCTCTCTGCAGCCACTATCGGGCGCGGTGACTGCCAAAAATAGGAATGCCTTCTCCCTGGCCCAATTCTGCCTCCCCCTGGTCTACTGTGTCAAATGCAGATATCACAGAAAAGTGCGCGCAATATGCGAATTTCACCCATGTTAGCTGCTATTGCCGAGCAATGAATCTGCAGAAGCCCTGTGGTAGAAGCTAACACCCTTTAGTAGACATGCCCCTTAGTGTGTAAAGTATGCAGATAAATTGTGACTCCACCTGTGCTGCACCCAAACCCTTCCCTGAACATGCCTACTTTACAGTCGCATGCAAGCACGCATTTAATGGCACCGCATGTACTTTACTTATAACCTAAAGGGAGGGGTTTCAAAATGATTAACATTGCTTGCAGACCTGCTAAGCACGTTAATCGTAGTGAGTTGGATATTCAGTTGTTTAATGCCACTGACTAGCGCCTCCTAATGTCTGTGAATGCCCCGATGCTAATCACATAGCGTCAGAGCGTTCCTAGGGAGGCGCACACATTAACTGGTCAGCGGCAATATTCAGCCTCTGACCGGTTAACACAAATCGGCTGAAGTTAGGAACAAAACAGGCTGGCCTAACTTTAGCTAGTTTAGCTATCCGGACAGCAGCTGAATTTTGCCACTGTCTGGTTAGCTAAAATGCTATCCAGGCAGACCGGATATTCATTGTCTGTGGCTAGATATGACTCCGGTATTGAATATTTGGGTCTAAATTAAATGGCAACAGTCAATCGCTTTACTTGGGAAGGCCGTCGTCACTGAATGTCGGCCCCTAATTTCATAAGAGGCCTTTTACATGCACATTTCAGGATTTTGAATGCAGAAAAGCTTTATAAGCTTATCTCCAAAAACATTACCAAGGTTTCATTATATAGCACTTTCTGGCGAGCTATGGTCTTGGTCTGAGGCTCCAAATTCTATTGAATGCTGGACATTTCTTCCCTAAATTGGGAGCTATCACATCTTCTTTCTCAGTTTTACTTCATTTCAAGAAATACGCTTCAGATCGATCCAGCAATTCAAATAAAAGTATCTGGCAGCAAATTAGTAAACACAATATTGCTGATAGGAATTATTCTTTGCTTCAGGGATATGGGAGAGATTTGTGTCAATGTTTTGTTCATTTGTCATCAATTTCAGTGTTCTGCTTAGTTTAGGAAGTTAAAAAAAGAGATAAAAAGCTAACCCAGCCATTAGTAAAGGGGTAAAGCAATTTTCATAAATAAGAAAGTGGTTATCACAGTCTTCCTTTATGCCACCTGCTGAAAACAAACGTGTTTTCAGATCCATTTGCAATTAAATTAAACTAAGCAACTCATAGGTCAGGCACCACCATTTTGCAAGATGGCGACGCTGGAGGCAGGAGCAAGTGGGCGTTGCTCCTGTCTTCCAACCCAAAGGTGGGAAATGGGGTTGGGGAGTCTGGGTAGAAGGTCCAGGGTCCACTGGACCACCAGGAATTGTTTATTGTCTCTCTTCCTGTCATTGTGTGAGCCAACCCCAGGATAGCTGGTACATTGGAGTAGTTTAGGAGGAGTGAACTCACAGAAATGTGCAGGTCAGAGTTACAGTAAATTAACAATTTCTGCTTTGAGGGGACAGTTTTTAGATTGTCCACTGTGGAACAAAGTCAATGGTACGTTTTATCTATGGGGTTTCTGCCAAGTTCCAAAGAGGAAGTATCAACATACTGTCCCTTTGAGGCATGTGTCCAGAGACTTTATGTGGGCAGACTTTGCAGGGAAAATAATATACATGCACATGCAAATGCAGGCTATCTACATTATTTTCCAATCCTTCGCAAACTCACGGGTGCACTTCCCTCAAATGTGTTATGGCTCACCATGTGCACTTTTAGCTATATTGAGAAAAAGGGAATATTCAGACAGCAAATTCATCCACGTAAGTGGCTTTGAAAATTGTTCTTCACATCTCTCATTGTCATCGGGTGCTGAACCCCCCCCCCCCCCCCGTAGAAATCTGTATGCAGACCTCAAATGTGTCACAGTCAGCTGTTGGTAATACATGGACAGCAAACCTGGAGTTGCAGCAGATTGCCAAGACTCCATGACAATCTGTGAATCCTCTGTGGATTTCTGCAGGATTTTTTTTTAGCAGTTGCATGATAGTCAGAAAGACTGACATACTCGGAATAGGTACTGCAAAAGAAAATGATCTACCTTCAGATGTGTAATCGGATTTAATAACTGGTGGTTGGGGGCTTGCAACTTATTTTTATCTAACCTGAGAAAAAAAAAGTTCTAATGTGAATCTTCATCGGGCACTAAACCATCCGCATTTCGCACTGTGCTTTCAAAATCCAGCAATATTTTTCACCATTTATTTATTGCAAGCATCAAAAATCCAACTTCCCAATTTTTCAATTAGGATATCATCAATATCACCAATTCAAAGTATATCAATAAGCAGGATGTTGAAGTCAAACTTATATATAGGAAAGTGTCACAGCAATATTATTCATTTGGGGGTGGGGGTGGGGGTGGGGGTGGGGGGGGGGAATATAGATAAATTGTTTGCCTCCCAATCGTCAGCAATGCTTTTGTTGCACATATCCATAGTAATGTGTGTGGTGTACACACGTCCTGTCATGGTTTCTGTGTGGTTCCAGTTTTTATTTCTTCCAGATTCCCCCAAGGCAACGTAGCAGTAGGAGCTGGCTCATTGCCCGCAGGAGAGAGGAAAGGATTGTGCATTTTGATTTTCTTATAGTATAATATTGTACATGTTCGACATGATCTTATCACCTTTTTATTCTGCAAATGGGTAGTAATCAAGAAGGTACCCTGAAAAAGCTATTTTCTCCTAACAATAAAACTATATATATACTTGCTTCCAACTGCGAGATTTCTTTTTTTTTTTTTCTTTTCTGGTGACCCAGAATGTGCTATGCTAATAACAGAAAGGACTGATGAGCAAACCAGCTTATAGAACTCTTCTGCCCTCGGAGGCATGATAAATTGCGGAAGCCCTGATTGAAAATTCTAATCACAGCCTTGCAGTCCTTCAGATCACAAGCGTTGACAGCTGATTCTCCCTTCTTAGTTAGCGTGCTTCTTATGCAGAAGTCTATCATTAGCACACAAAGCATGATGGATTGCTTGGGGGATCTGTGTCCTTAGAACCCTGGAAATGCGGCTTTGTTCCCCCCCCCCCCCCCCCCCCGAATCACAGAACCCACATGTGACCTCATCATGAACTGGGAAGGCAGTACAATATTGGAGAAGCCTGTTTGCTGCACCTCCCCCTCGCCGCTTTTGTTTTAAGAGGAAGAGACAGTGATGCATTATGGGGCTGTAAGTACATAGCCTGTTTTGCTTTCACTAGCAACTAATATAGAAAACCATTGATTGCAATCTATGCAAAACCTTAGTCTGGCGAATGCATTAATGATGTCATATCTAGTCTGAATCACAACAATAAACACTTGTCTAAAAATGTGACTACAGATCAGCCTGAGGGAAGACTTCATTGACTTAAAGAGGATCTAAGAAGCAAAGGGCTTTGGAAGAATTGAATCTCAGAGGTGGATCCTTGGCACTTCCTGTGGTCTTTTACACTTCAAGCTCCTGAGTTAGAAATCTAATGCATATTTAATTTTGTGGCTTTTCACTGGAATTTAATATTTAAAGAAATAATTGTAAAGCCTGTTTTACATGCAAGACAGGGCTTTTATAAAAATGCATTGACAGTGTGCGCCTACTTTTATGTAATCTGCGCGTAGGCATTCTTGGGGGTGTAGTTTGGGCAAGGAGCGATGTGTGCACGCATTATATAAAATACGCAGGCACATATTTGAAGGGTCATTTTTATTGATCTACAAAGCATGTTGAAAAGGAGAAACACACAATTCTACCTTCCTAGGTGAAGTGCAGGGTACATAACATAAATTCTGGAATCACGACTGTAACAGCAACTCAAACTCTCCAGCAAATACTTTGGAAATAACGAAACCCTGCAAAAACATATTCCAGAGCAATATAGAAAACCCATCATATGAAAAGAGCACTAACATTCAGGACTTAAATAGCAACAGCACTACCTATAAGAGGCAGCGCCCTAGAATACCAATATACTCTATGCTGGGAAAAGAGAACACGTCCGACTGCTACAGATCCTTACACAGAAACTAAACACTAGCAGAATACCTCATTTCTGTCACAACTGCAGAATACAGAAAGCACCTTAAATTCACACTAGAAAGAGAAGCACCGAGAGGTCTGCATGATACTTTGTTGTCTGGGCATTTTATTTACTAATCAGGTTGGGTCCAGTCTCTTCTTTCCAGTTTCCTTGTGTCGATCTTCATCTAAATTCTTTTCCACGGCCTCATTTTTGTTTCTTCTCCTTTCCTTTCCTCTCAACATCTGTCTTGGTCATATGATTGTTTCCCTTCACCCCTTTTCTGTATTTCTCACTTCTCTGCAACTCTGCTCACAGCTAGCTATTACTTCTCATTCTCCTCTTTCTCTCTAGTCCACAGTAACCCTCTTTTCACATCCTTCGTCCTCCAAGTTGCATTCCCTAACCAACTCTAGCTCCTTACTGTCACGCAACCCCACTGGCATCCAACACCTTTCTTCTTTCTCTTACCTGCCACCCAGCTTCTCCATTCCCTTCTTTCACCTCCGCAGATCTGCCCCTTTACACTGCCCATCAAACCTTTATTAGCCTCTCCATAACTTTCACACCATCTCTTCACCTTCTCGCTCCCTCCATCCTTCACTGCACCCTTCCCCATTTTCACCTTCTCTCACCCTCCCTCCCTTCTTTCACTCTTCCCCCTTCTCTCCAATCTCACCCATTCTCACCACTTCCCTCCTTCTTTTCTTCCACTTTGGCATTTTCATCCCTTCGTTCCAGCCCTCTTCACTCTCTCTGTTCTCCTACCCTGCAATCTGAGCTTCTTTCCTTTCTCATTCTCAGGCAGGGCTGGCCCGTCCATTGTGCAGAAATGTTGCCCGCACATGGCTCTGCACCTCGGAGGGCCCCCACCCCTGAGCAACTGTGATAAAAAGGAGCCTGCCAGCACGCTGAGTGCCGAGAGATTGAACAGGGGCACGTCGGCAGGCTCCTTTTTATCACAGCCGTGGGGGAAAAGACAAACACCGCTCTTTACTCCCACGGCTGTTCAGAGGTCAGCTGGGGCTTTGGCCTCCCCGGCTCCCTCTTCAGCCAATCAGGCACGGAGCCTCTTTTGGTGTGTGACTGCGGGGGGACTGGGGGCTAGCATGGGAATGGGAACTGGGGAGACAGCGTGCTAGAACGGGAATGGGGGGCTAGAATGAAACTGGGTGGGGGGCAGGACTAGAAATGGGCTGATGTTCAGGGATGGTGGACTGGGACTGGAAGGGAGCGGATGCTGGGAGAGATTGGAGGAGGATTGATTCTGGGGGGGGGGGAGGTCTAGGAATGGAAATGGGCTGGCGGGGGGATGGGCAAATGAGACGGGAAGGAAGTGGATGCTGAGAGGAACTGGAACTAGAAGGGAGCTGATGCTGGGGGTGGACCAGAAGTGGATGGGGCTTGGACCGGGACTCGTGGGAGAAAAAAAGAAGCTGGAGAAGTGAGGATGGAGAGGGGAACCGATATTTTGTGTGGGAGGGAAAAAAAATCTATGATTGGTTAAGTATTGGGAGAGTACGTGGGGATTGAGGATGGAGGAGTGAAATTTGAGTGGATAAAAAGGAATAAAAAAAAGAAATGGAGGAAAGAGCATGAGGGGAAAATCAGTATGTTAGAGGCCGATGTAGAGAGAATGGAGAAAAAAAATAGAAGAGAGAAAAAAGGACAAATGGACAGCAGACAATGGAGAGTTAGCAGAAAACATGAAGAAACCAGAAGAAAGTAACTGAAGCAATTGCAATTGAAAAATAAAATGCCCAAACAACAAAAAGTAGAAAAATACTTTTTTATTTTGAATTTATTAACTGGAATATGTCAGCTCTGGGAAATGTGCATCACTAATGTTTTGAGTTTTGTTTAGTACATGAAAAAATGAATTTATAGTTTTATTTCTCCAGTGTTGTTGTACATTCCAAGTTTGGCTTTTGGAGTTCCCAGTTTAATTATTGTCTTCATATTTCTAAATTGTGATCCTTTGGTCTTTGTTTGGTGAAGGTCTATGTTCTGCATGTGTAACCGAGCTGAGGTATTCTGTTTATGTAGTTTCTATTTAACAGTGCCACTTGTTCTCTTTCTCCAGTAGGTCATGTATTGTTATTCTCTGAAATGTATTGGTTTAATATTTGCAGTGTTGCCTTTTGATAGGTAGGGTTTGGTGCTTTGTGAGTCCTGGTAGTGCTGTTATGATACGGTGGGTTTACTATGGCTTCTAAATGGTCAGTGTTTATAGTACTTCTTAATGTGCCTGGCGATTGGCACTGGAATATAGTAATTTTGAAATCTGGTAGTCTCTTTATTCTCACTGCCCATGAAAATAGTATTGAGACATTCATTAAGAGGCATGTATAATAAACGTTAGTGCACATTAACATTGGTGAATGCACATTAAGTGCAGGAACACCCATTTATTTCTATTGGTGCAGTGGCACTTAACACACATTAATATTTAGTAAACATGCCCCTAAGTCATTGCCAGGACAAAAAAGAGGCTCGTGAAGGGCTCCTTTGAAAGCTGCCTAAAATTTTATATAGGCAATATATAAATTTTTAAATAAAATAAATTAAATTTATGCAAACGAGGTCCAGTGTCTATTCAAATGAGGCCCTGCAATGAGTCTCCGCAAATGGCCCCACATCACCCTTGGGATGCTCATGTTCCCAGGCATTGTATCAGACCCATCTTCAGGTCCTAGCGCCCTTCTCTTACCTTCCCCCGTGTCGGCACACAACTTCTGTCAGCCCCCTTCTCCTAAACCAGACATTAGCCCTCTTCTTCCATCCATCCCTTATCTGTCCTCTCTCCCATCCCCAGTGTCCATTTTAGTTCTGTGCTCCCTTTTCCCAGAACACACCATCTACCATCATCAGCCCCTTCTTCCATATCCAGCCGCTGTTTCTCACACCCAGCATCAGACCCTTGATCCCTTTCCAAGTCCCTATTTTAGCTCCAGGCCCCCTTCTCCCAGCTCTAGCATAAGCCCCCTTCTGCAACTCCTACCATCTGCCAGCATCAGCCCCCTTCTGCCATCCCCAGCCGCCTCCTCCAGGACCCATCATCAGCCCCTTCTGCCATCCCTATCTCCCATGTCAGCTCCGTCCCCTTGCCTTAACATCAGAACGAGGCTTTTCTCCCTTGCTGCCACTTCCTAGCATCAGTCTCCTCCTCCCACCTGTCCAGGCACTGCAACACCTTTAAAACGATTGCAGAGTGGTTGGCAGCTTGTATTTTCTTCTTCCCACGGCATTGCCTATCCTACGCTGGCTCTGGCTGCTGGCACCATGCGGGACTTGAAGTCACACACCAAGTACTTCTTGTATCACAAAGAAATGCTTGCTCTTGATTGACAACCCCGTGTTATCTGTGGCCAGAACATGTGTAGGACAAATAAAGCGACCAGTTTAAAAAAAACGAAAAAACAAGCTCCTTGTCACTCTCTATGACTACAAAGGTTCTGCAGTATCTGGACAGGGGAGCAAAACAGGAATTTAGTGGAGCTAAGGCTTATGGGGATCCCCTCTGTTTTGATTATGGCCCAAATTGGACCACCAGGGGAGATTTATTATACTGTTCTATCATTTCAATCAAAGTAGTTTATGCTGTACTTAACCTTGGTAATGTACATTAAACAGGGATATTGTTAACTTGGATTTTTTCTGAGGCAATGGAGAGTTAAGTGACTTGCCTGAGGCCACAAGGAGTGCTAGTGGGAATTGAACCTTGGTCTGTTGGATCTTAAACATTTCCTCTTCCTTAAATATCTCAATGACAGCTCCGAACATAACTCCCAAGTGAGTAGCAGAAGTAGTCAAACAGGAAGACCCACGCAACAGGCTTACCCCACAATGTAAATAACAAGCAGTTTCCTGTATTGTTGTACCACCTATGTATATAGTTGACCTTGTCCATTATCAGGTGAACCACCAATGTATATAGTTAACCCATTTATCCAAGTTCTACTTCCTGTTAAATGTAATGACCAGACATATGTAAATTGTCGGATGTTTCTGTTCAATGTAAACCGCGCTGATGGCTAATAGTGCGGTATATAAGAACTGTTAATAAATAAATAAAATAAATAAAATAAGCCAGTGCTCTAACCACTAGGCTACTCCTCTACTCCTGGTTTAGCCTCACAATCCTCTTATACAGGGTGCCTATGAGTATAAGTGGCTAAATGTACTTGTTAATCTAAGGCACGAGCTCTTACATGCTTTGCTGTTCATTCGAAGGACGGTATATTAAGAAGCAATAGACCATAAACTGGCTCTAAAGTAGAGACAAACATCCTTGCCTAAATCTGTTAAGGGCACATGTAAATTATAGTATTTTTTAAAGTTATATATGTATTTGTGCACTCTACCCATGCGCTGCCCACAGTGAAAGTACCGCCATTGGGCTGACATGTGTACTTATAAAATAGCGACTAGCGAGTGTACACGTGGAAATGCCCATTAATGTGCGCAAATCACTAAGGGCTCAATATTCAGTGCTGGCGGCTAGACACCGGCACTAAGGGTTAAATCTGGATATTCAATGTGGCGGTCATATCCAACCCTAGCATTGCATATCCAGGTTAGCTGCATTTGCCACTCGCTGAACCATTAGCGGCAATATTGAGCTGCTACCCGGTTAGCAATATTTATTTATTTATTTAATCAGTTTTATATACCACCTTATCCTTCAATCAAAGTGGTCAACAAGACAACAGAGGGACTACATCAAGGGGGGGGGGGGAGACAACAAGATAGCCTGAGCCTAGCTTTCACCACATATTGCTAACCAGGTAGCAGCTCAATATCGCTGCTGCCCATTAGTGATCGGTGCTGCCTCCAATCTGCCCTGGAATTTCCTGACAGGCCCTGATGCTAACTGGCTGGCATCGGGGTGTGTAGAGGCGGCAGCCACAGATATCCAGTGGCACTATCGGTGTTTGTGCTGTTGAATATCCAGCTCTGCAGCATTTATACAGCTTGCAAGTCTGCATGCCATGAAAATGCCTGAATATCAGGTCCTAAAATACCACCATGATGCATATCTATAGAGGTCTCCTTATAAAATTACCCCCATAGAGTTAACCATAGGCACAGTTTGCCTGCTTTGTTTGAGAGGAAAAGGGGTATGGAGCTCAGATTAGTTGTGCGTGAAAGTGAACTTTCTCGCCATTTCTTCAGATTGGCATCAATTAGCTCCCCCTCTGCTAACACTCATTGGTACACACACACACAGTCATTTTTTCACTTGTATTATAGGTTGCTTTATCCCACTTATACTTTTACATTTTCTTCTTCTATCCCCTGTTCTCTTACACACAGGGCCGGCCCGTCCATTGAGCAAGAATGTTTTTTGCACAGGGCCCCGCGTTTCAGGGGGCCCCGCGCAAAAAACATTCTTAAGCATCCCAAGTTAAAAAAAAAAAAAACCGGCTGCTTCTGCCGCGGCAGCTTCAAGAGCTCTGCCGCGGCAGCATCAAGAGCTCTGCCGCGGGGCCCCCCCCCTGCCCGGCAGAGCCTCCGTGCATCTTCAGCTCTTCACGTCCAAAACGCGGGCTTCTTTCAGAGCCGCGAGAGTTTCTTTTCTCGCGGCTCTCTTAATCCCGCGGGGCTGATGGGATTTCCCATCACCCTCGGCGGGATTAACAGAGCCGCGAGAAAAGAAACTCTCGCGGCTCTGAAAGAAGCCCGCGTTTTGGACGTGAAGAGCTGAAGATGCACGGAGGCTCTGCCGGGCAGGGGGGGGCCCCGCGGCAGAGCTCTTGATGCTGCCGCGGCAGAGCTCTTGAAGCTGCCGCGGCAGAAGCAGCCGGTTTGGGTTTTTTTTTTATTTTAATTTGGAATGATAGGGGGGGGGGTGGTTAGGACTGGTAATGGCTATGGGAGGGGGGAGAGGCTAAACTGGAAGTAGGCTGATGGGAGGGGGAGGCTAAACTGGAAGTGGGCTGATGGGGGGGGGGGGGTGGTGAGGACTGGTAATGGGCCAGGGGGGTGGGGTGGTTAGGACTGGTAATGGGCCATGGGGGGGGAGGCTAAGACTGGAAGTGGGCTGATGGGGGGGGGGTTAGGACTGGTAATGGGCTATGGGGGGGGGCTAAGTGGGCTGATTGGGGGGTTAGGACTGGAAATGGGCTATGCTGGGGAAAACTGGGCAAATGGGGGGGTTAGGACTGGTAATGGGCTATGGGGAGGGGGCTAAGGCTGGAAGTGGGGGGGTAGGACTGGAAATGGGCTGATGGGGGGGGTTAGGACTGGTAATGGGCTATGGGGGGGCTAAGACTGGAAGTGGGCTGATGGGGGGGGGTAGGACTGGTAATTGGCTATGGGGGGGGGGCTAAGACTGGAAATAGGCTGATGGGGGGGCTAGGACTGGAAATAGGGTGATGGGGGGTTAGGACTGGTAATGGGCTATGGGGGGCTAAGACTGGAAATGGGCTGATGGGGGGGTAGGACTGGTAATTGGCTATGGGAGGGGGGCTAAGACTGGAAATAGGCTGATGGGGGGCTAGGACTGGAAATAGGGTGATGGGGGGTTAGGACGTAATGGGCTGATGGGGGGTTAGGACTAGTAATGGGCTATGAGGAGGCTAGGACTGGAAATGGGCTGAGTGGAAAGAGGGCTTGAACTGCAAATAGCTGATGGGGACGGGGGCTTGGAATGGAAATGGGTTGTGAGGGGGAGGGAGCTAGGACTGGAAATGGGTGAGGGGGGGGCTAGGACAGGAAATGGGCTGATGGGCTAGAATAGGACTGGAAATTGGCTGTTGGGGGGTGCTAAGATTGGAAATGGGCTGTGGTGGGGGTTTGGATTGAAATGGACTCATGAAGGGGCTAGAACTGGAAGTAGGCTCATGGGGGGCTTGGATTGGAAAGGGGCTGAGTGGAGGGGAGCTAGGATTTGACATGGGCTGATGGTGGGGCTAGGAAAGGACTAGAAATGGGCTCATGGGGGGCTGGGATTGGAAATGAGCTGATGGAGGGACTTGGATGGGACTGCAAATAGATGGGGGAGCTAGGACTGGAAATGGGCTTATGGGGGGTTAGGACTGGAAATGGGCTGATGCGGGGACTAGAAGGGAGCGGATGCTGGGTGGGACTGGAACTAGAATGGAGCTGATGTTGGGGGAGGATTAGAATGGGATGGAGCTGGGAGAGTGAAATGGAGAGGGAAAAAATATTTTGTGTGGGAGGGAAGACAAATCTACAATTGTCCGGATATTGGGAGAGTAAGTGGGGATTGAGGATGGAGGGGTAAAATTTGAGTGGATGAAATAGGAATGAGGAAAGAGCAAAAAGGAGAAAGATTAGTATGTTAAAGCAGATGTAGAGAGAGAATGGAAAAAAACTAGAAGAGAGAAGAAAAGACAAATGGACAGCAGACGATGAAGAATTAGCGGAAGACACGAAGAAACCAGAAGAAAGTGGCTGGAGCAATTGCAGCTGAAAAAAAATGCACAAAAGGTAGAAAAATATCTCTTTATTTTGAATTTATTAATTGGAATATGTCAGCTCTGGGAAATGTGCATCATTAACGTCTGCGCTTTGTTTAGTACAAGAGCAAATTAATGTATAGTTTTATTTCTACAGTGTTGTACATTCCAAGTTTGGCTTTTGGGATTCCCAGTTTAATTATTGTCTTCCTGTTTCTAAATTGTGATTCCTTGTTTGGTGATGGTCTATGTTCTGCATGTGTAACTGAGCTGAGGTATTCTGTTTATGTAATTCCTATTTGACATTGCCACTTGTTCTCTTTCCCCAGTAGGTCATGTATTGTTGTTCTCTGAAATGTATTGGTTTAATATTTGCAGCGTTTCCTTTTGATAGTTAGGGTATGGTGTTTTATGAGTCCTGGTAGTGCTGTTAGGATACGGCGGGTTTGCTATGGGTTCTAAATGGGCAGTGTTTGTAGTAGTTCCTAATGTGCCTGGCGGTTGGTATTGGATTATAGTAATGTAGAAGTCTTTTAGTCTTTCTTTATTCATACACTCATTAAGAGGCATGTTTACTAAAAGTTCGTGTATGGTAACATTATGCAAATATTTATGCAAATGAGGCCCCTTATGCAAATGAGGCCCCGCACCGAGTCTCCGCACATGGCCCCGCACCCCCCTTGGGCCGCCCCTGCTTACACACAGCCCTTGCTCCTCACCTCCCCACACACTTGCCCTTCCCCAACTCCCCCTAATTTTCTCATCCTTCACTTCTTTCCCTCATCTTTTCCTCCACTCCTCCCTCTTGCTTCTCTATCCTTCACACCACCCTCCCCATTTTCTGTCTCCATTTCTGCCCCTTTCCACTCATCTCTTCGGTCTACCTTTCGCTCTGCTCTTCATTTTCCCCTTTTATCTCTCTCCTTTCCCTCCTTCTCTCCCACTGTCTTTTCTGATCTCTCTTTCCTGCACTTCTTCCACTTTTATATCCCCTCTCCATCTCTTTGCAATCCCCATCTTCTCTTCTCTCCTTCATCCTCTCTCACTTTCTCCTCCTGAGCACTCTTTCTGCCTCCCTCCCCTTCTATCCACTGGGGGATTTTCTCACTCCTGGCATTCTCTCTTCTTCCTCCCCATTCTCCCTCCTGGCCTGCAGACTTTCTCCTCCTGTTCCTCCCAGCCCTCATTGACCACCCAAACTATGCCCATAGAATCCCTCAACACAAATTTACACCTTCCTTGGAGCAGGTATAAATTTGCACATGGCCATTTGTGTACTTGTTGATGTTAAGTGCCATCGAGTCAGTGTTGACTCATGGCGACCCTCTGGATAGTTGACCTAATGATTTCTGTCTTCGCATGATGTGTCCAAAGTATGAAAGCCAAAGTCTTCTCTTCTGAGCTTCTAAAGAAAGCTTAGGTTTGATCTCCTCTAGTACCGACTGGTTTGTTCTTCGGGCAGTCCATGGTATACACAGTATTCGTCACCAGCACTATAATTCAAAGGCATCAATTTTCTGTCTATATTTTTCACTGTCCAACTTTCATATTCATATGATGTTACTGAAAATACCATGGCTTGGACAAGTCAAATCTTTGTACGGAGAGACATCTCTGCTCTTGAGAATCTTATCTAGATCCTTCATAGCCATTCTGCCAAGAGCAATGCATTGTCGGATTTCTTGACTGCTTGTCCTTTCTTTATCGATTGTTGATCTAAGTAGGTTAAAGTTGTCAACTATTTCAATTTCTTCTTCATCAGCGATGAACTTATTGATTTTGCCAGTTGTCAGGATCTTTGCCTTCTTTATGTTAAGGTGCAGGCCCATTTTAAGACTATGTTCCTTGATCTTGAGAAGAAAATGATTCAGATCGTCTTCACTTTCAGACATTAATGTAGTATCATCAGCATAGCAAAGGAGTTGATGAGTCTTCTACCAACTGGGAGTTAATTTATAGCATGACGCCTATGTAAGAAGTTAAAAAAGGCACCTATTTTGAGCTTAGTTTATAAAGGTGACATAAAACAGGTTCTCTGATGCAGCCCCACTACAACATAATGCTGAAAAAAGTATAAACCTGTGCCTGTACCCTATGGAGCCTGTTTACTAAAGTGCAGTAAAGTTAATGCACAGTAACTGCAAAGGCTATGCATTCTTGGGGTGTATGCCCAGCATTTGCTTATGCAGTTACTACATAAGATATATTTTGATCACATGGTAAGGACATCCCTGATAGTGTGAATGCACTTATCATCTCCTGAAGAGGCTGTCTTCAACAGGGACAGAGCACAATAACTTGGAGGGGAATTTTAGAAGATCCATCCAAGTGTAATTTGGGACTTCTAAGCCAGAATGTCTGAAAAAAAAATGCAGGCACATCCAGATTCTGATGTGATTTCACAAAGCTGGACATGCTCAATAGAGACATCTGTAGGGGCGTCTACTTAGACATCCCCAGAACCATACTCCAGAACCTATCCATCCAGGATAGCCTAATGGTTAGGGTAGTGATTTAGGAACAGGGCAAACCTAGTTCAAATCCTGCTGCTGCTGTAGTTAAAATTGTGCTGAGTCCTGGGGATAGACAGAGTGTCTTCTACACACTTGGGATGTTTGTCAGCTAAAACAAGTAATTTCAGATGCTTGTTCATAGCTATACATGCCTTGAAGCATCTCTAAAGTTAGGCTGGATGTCCATGATGTTTCTGTGATCAAGTGGCTTGTAGCACATCCTACACACCTGTAACCAGCATGGGTTTAGTAAACATGACCCTAAAAGCCTTCCTTTTGGATGAGAACATGGTAGCATGGATGATCACTGACTACAAAGCACTCACCTCCCAGTTCTCCTGCAGAGGTTTTTTTTTTTTTTATATTGAAGTGTTTTTTAATTTAAGCATGTTCCATTTAACAAAGCTATGCACAAAGATAGAAAACAAACTGATTCATACATATTCCATCGTAAGACTTCAAAGAAGATCAGGTAGACCTAAGTCTTGCCAAACTTCCCTTATTATATGCTTCAACTAATCAAAGACATCATATATAGCAACATGTCTATAAATAAACACAAATCATAGTCATTACATGACTACATGGATTCCCCATACCCCCCCCAACCGCCCTCCTATATCATATTACTTCTCAAAACTAAACTGTATACCACCTCTAACGCCCCCCCAACTCAACCCCCTACACCTTTGCAACCCCCATCTCCTTTCACTACCCCAGCTACCTCTCCACCCACCGATTTCTATGAAACAGTACTCCACCCCCAACAATGAAACTCCACCAACCCATCCCCATAACAGAAACCTGAGATCAACATCCAAATCCCCGATACGCTCCATAGCTTGTGCACCCCACGAAATTACCACCTTTATGCCTCCTGACCCCTTTTCCATTGAACATATGGGTACCATCTACAATGGAACACATACAATTTGTGGGTCAGATGCGCATGTAACTCAGCCATTTGACTAATGAATTCTAATCTTTTCAGCACCCGTTCCACACCAGGTCCTCCAGTGTCCTTCCATTTATAAGCTATTTCCATCCTGACCGCTATTGACACCATCTTTAACAAGTAACCCAGCTCATTACCCTACTACCCTCACTCCTCCAATAAGACTTGCTCAGGTCCTAACTCCCCCTTCCATCCCACCATATTTCGTACTACCCCTTCCTGCAGAGTTTTAATCGCTGGCTGATCTGGAGGAATGCAACACTCTGGGCTAAGGGAAACATCAAGCCCAACAGCGGTCAGAGGACTTCTTCCTCCCCTTCCACGCCAAGCTGGCTTCCCAGAGTAACACTGCTCTTCAGAGCGGGTCACATGAAAGCATCCATGGGCCCGCTTCCCGTCGGCTTCTCACCCAGCTGAGTCTCCGCCATCAGTAACTTCACCTTCCGCTTATGTCTGGAGTGTGGCATGTAATTGGAGCAGAATATACAAAAAGGAAAAAGGCATAGGTAGAAGCATCTTGAGAGAGAAGGCAACAAGTGTCCATCTCAGGCGCCATCTTGCCCCCCAGATAAGAATTCCTTATGACAATGAGTTTGACAATTTTTTTTATATTAAGTAGAACTTTTATAATAATCTATTGGGTTTGATTTTTGAGATTTGTACATTTCTTCATTTGAGCAAGATTTTTTGGACTCCAGAAAGTGGTTAAAAGTGTTTTTTACCTAATTGTATTTGGTAAAACAGCATGGGGAAGGCTAGTGTGACATTTAAGTTAGGAATGCTTTGTTAGTCACATTTATATTTTATGTGCGCTTTTGTCTAGTTTTATGCTATTGATTGATGTTTGTTGGTTAGGATAGGCATGTTATAAATAAATTAATAATAAAAAATATTAGTGTCATTGATAGTATTTATTTTCTTTTTTCCGAACCCTATTATAAGTAGATAGTAAATTCTGTTTTACCTTTTAAACAATTTATTTTGTGATGTCTTACAAATACACCCTGTCCAAATTATTGGATTTCTGCCATTAGATTATTTGCTGCTGTCTATTATCTTAATACCTTGTGCACTGCTCTAGAAGGCTGTTTCTTGCATTCAATTAAAACATGTTATGTTATTATTCCTTTATAAAATTGCTACAGTACTGTGGTGAAACGCCATATGCACAATACTTCCTCCATTACAGTAAGTGGCAATTTAAATGGAGCTCTGGCTGATTTCAATAGCACTTTAGTTTAACAAAGCTTAGCTTGTTTCTACGGTAGTTCAATATGCCAGAGTCAATGATGTGTTTTCTTTCTTAATAGTGGAAATATGTTTTATAGTTAATTTGGCCTTGAACAATACATATTTGTAAAGCCATGAACCTTCTCAACATCTAATGTTGCTTTCACTTGAATCTACTTAAAATGAATTTTTAAAGACAGCGGAGGTCCCTTACAGCCAATCTTCATGGCGTGTACTCAGGTCTGGTTTCTTGGAGTAATCGAAACATGGAAATGCATTCAGGTCTTTGGAACAAGTGTGCACTGTACAAATGCAGTTCATGATGCTGCATCCGTAGACGGCAGCCCTCAGGGACCATTGCTGGAGAGTCTTGGGGGCATGTTTACTAAAAACCGCTAATTTGCGCGCCGCACATTAGCGCACTAAAAGCAGCACTTAAGTGCTCTTAAGCGCCCCGCAAACGTGCGAGGAACCCCCGCACCCGTGCGCGTCACACTAACGGGTGCCGCACAAGTACGGGCCCGCAAATGTGCGATAGAGGCGTGGAAAGGCTAACGGAGGGCGGAGGAAGGCCCCGGAGGGGCGGAGAGAAGGGGTTAATGGGCGGGGAAGGGGAGGGGAGAGGCGCCCCGCACATTATCGGGGCTGAATATCAAAGGAAAAATAGCGCGAGTGAATCACTCGCGGTAGAATGCATTTAAAGGCAAGAGAAACCATTTCCGTCAGCAATGTACAGCAAAACCGGGGAAACCTGAAAAACGTGAGCAGTGTGATACATGTGCACAGCCCAAAAGTGGAATTAAAAATAGAAAAGGACCACAACAAAAATTGTAAAAATAGGAATTCAGCTGGGGAAACAGTTATAGTAATGGGAAAAACTAAAAAACACACCCAGGAAAGCTCCAGCAAAAAGAAATGATTTCTGGAAAGGTGTACGGAGCGGAGACTCTTCCAAAAACATTTCCTTTTTGTTGGAGCTTTCCTGGGAGTGTATTCTATGGTTGCCCATTAATATCACTGTTGCCCAGCGTGGTGATATTGTGTCCCCCATTTTCCGTGGTCATTTCCGGGGTTTATGTGCACGTTTGTCACCAGACAGGGTGCATGTGCCCACAGTAAAAATGCGTAGAGCAGGGTTTGCGACTCCATCCTGCCAGGTTTACTACCTCCAGGGGCAGCACTGTCTCTGTGGGCATAGTGTGGTGCAGCGGACAGAGCCAGTACCTCTAGGACCAGAGGGTCAGAGGTTCAAATCCCAGCTGGGGCACTTGCCAGCCTAGTCCCTATATTTTACCCACCACTAAACAAAGATAGCGCAGAAACCCTTGTATTGCAGGGAACATAAGCATGGGGAAAACACCCATATTTTACCCAACACCGCACACACACCACAACAATGGGCATTACCTACAGCCAAGTCCCCCAAATGCAGTCCCGTACTGCCACATTGCAATCAGGTCATCTGCTTTTTCTGAGGGAAGCTCATGCCAGCATGTTGGCGGACGAGTACATGTGGTGCAGGGGGCAGTGGCTGCTAGCCACAGAAGACAGAGGCCTAGCCATGTGCAGGCTGGCACAGTCCACTACAATAGACAGGCCCTGCCGGATCCACAGTCATGGATGCTCCAGGGAATCCAGCCAATCTGTGGCTATACGGTGGTGCAGTACACACAGACAGTGCATGCAAAAACAGAAGGTCACAGGTTCAAAGCCCAGCTGGGGCTGCCACCAATCCTTCCCACATATTTTTCCCACAACTAAACAGTGATAGTAAGGACACACCTTTCATGGCGAGGACATATGCAATGGTACTACGTCTATCTTTTACCCCACTGAGCACAGACACCATGAACAGGGGCAGTTCCTAGAGCAGAATCACCCAAATGCAGTCCTGGTGGGCCACACACCAGTCAGGTTCCATGCTGCCACTCATACAAATGCCTGTGCTGTATATCGATGCACCACCCCCATGGCATGTAGATGTAGCTCATGCATATTCATGAGGGACAGCAGGAAAACCCGAACAGTGTGATGCAAACCTGGACTGGAGTTGGGAATCTCTGCCGTAAAGCAACAGCCAACAGGGCCAGACACACCCACCCACACCCACAGGCCCCATTGGCCAATGTCTTCTGGAGAGGCAGAACATTGGACCCTGCGTGCATCTCCCAATACTAGCACCTGCATACCTTAGCAATGTCACCCTGCACCTGAGGTATATGGTACACAGCTCTGAGACGTTTGCTATGAGTACTGGCAGATAGATATCCATACGTTACGAACATACTGCTAGTTAACCCCATCAGAACAATCTGTGAGGTGTTTGCGGTGCGTGCTCCAGGCCTGGCATCTGATGGTGTTTACCACCCTGGGGAGTGACCCCCAGCAGTACTGCGTGCCATATCCATGCCTTGGCGTGCCCAGGACCGGTTTGGTGGGCAAGGCTAATTACCTCCTTAATAGTAGCACCATGATGGCATAGGTGTGGAAGTGTGTGTCTGTCTATACAGTGGGTGTTGGCTGCAAGCCCCTTCCACAGCCCACACTGCCAGCACTGTTGCCAGTATTGGCCTGCCAATGTGCATAATGAGTAGCAAGGGACCATGGGTACATCTCAGACAGGGTGGGCTGACCAGGATGCAGCTGCACAGGGCATAGGGCCCTGACAGGGACATGGTAGTGCCCGGCCACCACCTACACAGACAGGGCTACCTCTGTATGTGCTGCTGGGGGATCACTCTCACCCTGAGTGTGCAGTGATGGCAGCATGGCTAGGCACCCCCATAGTGCTATTATTGTGTTTCTGTCATGTGTTATATATGGGTTTCCTGTTGGGGCCTCTTCACTGACTTATCTGCTTGTGTGTGCTGCCACCCCAGTTGTGGGTGCATGCATTTCCATCAGAACCAACCAGCAGACTGTGCACAGATGGTATGTGTCTTGATGGAGTGCTGTGCTGTGGCTGATGGCTTGCTGCAGGAGAATATCAGATAGTGGTGGGGTGCATCTGTGAATATCCAGGCCTAATGTTTGTCTGATATTGTGTTATGGATGTGTGTGGAGCTGCTTGGACTGCCCTGTAGGGTGTCTGTTCCCCAGCAGGACTGGGGTTGATGGTCCACTTTGCTGCCATCGATGGGGGTGGGGAGAAGATGGGGATCTGTTGGTGGGAAGCTGTGTTTTATCCACCTGGGTGGTTCCACTAACTGAGGCAGACAGATATCTCCAAGATGTTTATGCAGCACCTACCTATTTCACAGGTTTTTGCTGCTTTGGAGCTCTGGCATGGCCACATTCAGCTATGGAAGGTGTTGTGGACCTGGTCCTGGCCGCAACATCACACACTCAGGGTGAGCATAGTTACCGCACAATGTGATGTTGTTTAGCTACTCTTTGCCATTTGTCCACCCACTCAGAACACCCTACCAGGCCGAGGTGCTGTGTGGGTGCACACGGACACGTCCCCCTACCAGGCCGAGGAGCTTTAGGGGTGCATTTCCCATCCTGTGTGCATCTGTGGACAGCTGATTTGCATTTGCAGTGCATCATGGGTACGGGTGGCCTAACCCTATCCTGTTTACAACAGCAGACTGTCTGTGAGGTGATGTGCAGGCTATCTGCAGCCAGCCAGGGGCTTGTTTGCAGTTATAGAGCTGTAGCCCAATGGTTAAGTCACTGCCTGTGCAGCCAGAGGTCATGGGTTCAAACCCACAGTGGGGTTCTATGATAGGGGTGTCCAAAGGTTTTTTTTAAATTTACTGTACATATGTTGCTGCCAGCAATTACACCCTCAGCGTACTGTACCCATAAGGTGCCTCTGCGGGTGCTTTATGTGGCGCCCTATAGGGCACTTTATGGTTGCCATCCATATAGGGTGCACTATACATTATCCTGTGTCGCAAAATACATGCTGCCCTATAGGGGACATTCTAGGGTGCCTTGGCGGACGGTGCACTGTAACATGTGCCTTATGGGCCGCTTTATGTTAACATGCTGTGAGAGTGGGTTTGCTAGTAGTTCTCACAAAATAAAATTAATAAGCCTCCTACAGCACTCCACAAAATAAAACATACTGCCTCAGCTACCCTTTTTCACAGGGCACTGTGAGGGATTAAACCTGTGGCCCCTGCACCATTGGTCAGTGTCTTAACCATTGTGCTGTGGCTCTGTTCCTTTGTGTTAGCATCAGCGCGCCGCCTTGTGCTCATCAGCGCGCCGCCTCCTGCTGCCCACAATTAACAGTGTGCCGCCAAAAATAACAGTGCGCCGCCTTGTGCCGCCTTATGCCGCCCAACAAGAGCAGTGCGCCGCCTTATACCGCCCAACAAAAGCAGTGCGCTGCCTTATGCCGTACAAAATGTACAGTGTGCCGCCTTATGCCGTACAAAGTTACATTGCCTCCTGAACCACTTTTACACATTCAAGTTGGTGCCTCAGCTGGCCTTTTCCGTTGCGCACAATGGGGGATTGAACCCGTGGCCCCTGCACCATTGGTTAGTGTCTTCACCATTATGCTACGGTTCTGTTTCTGTATATGGCCATTTGCGCACCGCCTTATGCCGTCCACAACTAACAGCGCACCGCCTAATGCCGCCCAAAACGCACAAGATGAACAGCGCGCCGCCTAATGCCGCCTAACATTTACAGCACATCGCCTAATGCCCCCCATATCTGGCAGCGAAACGCATAATGACGCACAAAAGTAGTTACTGCCACCCAAACGTTACAGCGCGACGCCGAAGGCCGCAAAAAAATAGTGTGCCTCCTACAACACTTGTTAACCATTAATATTCATGCCTCAGCCAGAGGTTTTTGGTTGTGCACACTGGGGGATTGAACCCATGGTCCCTGCACCATTGGTTAGTATCTTCACCGTTGTGCTACGGCACTGTTCCTATATTGCCCAGCAGCGCCCCATGTAGCCTTCCCACGCGCTAATGTGGGCCCCGCACATTAACGCGACGCGCACACGTACGGTCGTTTTCTTTCCTTGTTCTGCCTGAACCGCCCACTCCTTATATGGCACACGCACACTAAGGGGGACCCGCACATTTTCGGAGTTTAGTAAACATGCCCCTTGATGTATAACACAAGCTTTGAATCTATAGATATATGATCCAAGTCATGAAATGTTCAGTAATTATAATATGGGTCACAGCAGGGCCGGTGCAAGGAGATGAGATGCCCTAGTTGAACCTCATCCCTTGTGCACCCCCCCTCCCCACAGCACCATTGCTGATGCTGTTGCCCCTCTCCGGAACTGGCAGCTGCAGCAATAAACAGCCCCATGGCGCTTATCTTTAAGCATCGATGCTGCGGGGCTGTTTGCTTCTGCCGCTTTCTGACCCCCTATGCCATCTTCCTCTGAAAACAGGAAGTCAGCATTTGGAGTCGGAGAGGGAAGGACGCAAACAGCCCAGCGGCTCTGAACCTTGAAGTTAAGCACCATGGGGCTGTTTCAAGCTATTGTCCCGGCTGTTGGTGCCTGAGAAGAGTGACAATGGTGGCAATGGGCACCCCTGGAGGGCCAGTGCTCTAGGCAATCACCTAATTTGCCTAATGGTAGCACCAACCCTGAGCCACAGTGCTTTTCTGACTCATCTGTTTATTTAAGTGGAGGAGCCTCTTGCTTTTACTTATAGGTGCTGTAATAGTGAGAGGATTTGAGTTTTCTATCTGGCTCTCCCTACAGGGACTGCCCAAAGAAGGAGATGACGAGGTCATCGAGGTTATAAGTAGAAGTGGGTTTGGAGGGCAGCTTGCCTTTATTCCTTTGTTTCAGACTGGCATTTGCAAGAAAGCTGAGGGGTTTATTGTTGATGCTTATGCCTACTTAGGCACCATTTTATAAAGAAAAGTGATTGCCTCCTTTATAAAATACTAGCATAAGTGGTTGAAAACTCGCATTAATTTTAAGGCATAGACTTCTAAAAGAATGTGTATGAATTATAGTATTTTATAATTTACAGGCATAACTTTGCGCCTTGCCTACATATTTAGGTACACAATTGTCTGCTTTTGTGAGTGAAAGACTGAAATCCCCCTTCCCCTCCCAATTTGTGCTTGTTCTTGCTTCTTAAATCTAGGTGACTCTTTATATAATCTCTGTCTGCCCTCACTCTCCATCCTCACTTTTCCAGTTCCTTGGGGTCTGTCAGCCCTTCTACTATTTCAGCTCGGCGCTTCCCAGAACTCCATCTACCTTTTCCTCTTTTACCCTACTGTGCTGCGTCTTCCGGATAGCTCTAGATTGCTGTTTACGGCCGTTTTGAGTTATTCCAACAAAAGATTTCAGGCCCAATATTCAAAGGTGGCGGCTGGTGCTGCTAAAACTGCTATTCACCACCACTTGATATCCAGTGCCGGGATCATATCTGCGACCTGGCATTGAATATCCGGGTTAACCGGATTGCCAGGAAGCTAACTAGGCAGCAGTGATATTCAGCCGCTTCCCGGTTAGCTGCCGCAGTGAAAGCCAGGCCAGCCTTTACCGTGCCTGACTTTCACTGAGTTGCCATAACCAGGCAGTGGCTCAGTTGTGCCGTTGCCCAGTCATGGTCGGCTGATGACCCTGGAATGCAGCGTTTTAGTGCCGCTGAATATCCCACATAAGGGCCCATCATCTTTAACTTGCTTGTTGACCCTTGTTACTACATGTTCCTATGTACTAACACAGAACCACAGTACCCTCTTCCCACCCCTATTCTTTCAGTTGTGCCTCTTACACAGTACAAGGCATCTGTCTCCTTGTGACAGTTCTCCAGGTCTTACCTGCTTTGCTCTCATTCATCTTTTCTTCAAAATCCTCTTCCTCCTCCAACTTCTCACCCTAGCCCCTATTTATTACTGGTTCTCAGACCTTATTTCTAACCACTTAAGTCAAAAAGACTTAAGTGATCAGTGCAAATACTAACCACATAAGTCTTTTTTTTTTAATTCTGCCATTTACAGTGATAACTTCATCCATTTAATCAACTGTAGTGCAGTGAGCAGATAGTTATCTGTATTTGGGGAGGCAGGGCTATGCGTGACGAAAAGGTTATCCAGACATCAGAGAGCAGTCTAATGGAAAAATAATGCTGCGCCCACCACATAAGCACATATTCTGAAGCACTACTTAAACACAGCCCTGCTGAATATGCAAATAAAGAAAAGCCTCACTACAAATGCTTTAATTGATCTGGAAGATGATTCTGTTAAAAACAAAGTCCTTCATGAACACCTTCACTCTATCCTTTTTTCAGAACTAGGCAATCTTTCATCCCTGTGACAGTAATTTGCTCTGGATTTTAGGATATTCCTAATTAATATGCATGAGATGTCCATCCAATTGAAGTGGTATGCATGCAAATCCATCCCATGCATATTAACTAGGGATGTTTTGAAAATTCGAACACAGGGACTGGAGATTGCCTACCTCTAAGATGAAGATGGCAACGTCTGGAGGCTGCCTACCTCTTTTCCCTCTCTTCTGCCATTTTTTAATTAGCCCCGGGCTTCACCAATAAAGACTACATGCACAACAGCCCTATTATAAACAGCAACAGGGCAATGATTTGGGTCTACCCAGCTAGTATTTCACCCATAGTCATCTTGTGGAGGGCCGTCGCAACACAATAATCCAGGTAAACATGGCAGGGGGGCGCAACCTTTGCAGGATGCAAAATTTCAGAAAAATAAAATAAATGAGAAAAATAAAACAACAGAAGTGAAAGAAACATTATAAATTAAGGTATTGTCAAAAACAGCATTGTGGAGGCAGGCAAAGTTCATCAGCTAATGAGAGAGGAGGTTTATAGTTTGTGGGGAGTACCAGACACTCTAACGACAGCCCAATGAATATTCTGCAAATTCGATATTTTTCCATTTATTTTGTTGGATAACACAGGCTCTTGGCTGCACTTCAGTTGTTGGCTAAGGCAGAGCTATTGGAGAACCATCTGCATTTGGTTGGTGGGTAGAGGGGACGTAGATCATATTAGACACTTCTTAAGAACATGCAGATAGGTCATAATGGATCAGACAATGGTTCATCAGGTCCAGTATCCTGTTTCCAACAGTGGCCAATCCACGTGACAAGTAGCTTGACGTTCCTACAATGCATCTTCATTTTTTCAAGGTAGGGGATGGGGGCAGTATAATGACTCTTCACTTGGATACTGTAGATTAATACCAGACTCTCTTTTATTGCTTGGCAGGCAGAGACAGATAAGAAAGCTGCACAATCAGTTTCTTGTCCTGTCACCTGACGGGGAGACAATAGAGGTGTGTTTATGCTCATTTTAAACCCAACAATACACCATGCCACATACTAATACCATGTGGAAATAATCAAGCACAACACCAATAACAACACTAGCCATACGAGCTGCATTAGTAAACACTCACTCAGTAAGGAACAAAATACCCATCATACGAGACCTCTTCTTGACCCACCAACAGAAATCAAGTATTTTGGAATTACTCTGGATCAACGCCTCTCCCTCAAATCGCAAATACAACACACCACAAAAGCGGTCCATCACAAAATTAGAACCCTTCGATAACTATGCCCTCTCCTTGTCCCACCGGACTTCTGTTTGGCATTCCAAGCCCTAATCCTACCACATATGGACTATTGCAACTCCATTTACCAAGATCTGCCACATTCTGCCCTAATACCCCTCCAAACAGCCCTCCACACTGCAGCACACACCCTCATGGTAACCTCAAAGTATAATCACATAAGACCCACCATGAAACAACTTCACTGACTTCCACTTGCCAGCTGGATCAAGTACAAGATGCTTTTAATAACACATAAAGCACTCAACAGCAACCCACCCTCTCAACTACGCATACTGCTTCAAACCCCACAACATAACCATGCAAGATGGCAATCTACTATGAACACCTTAATCATCCCCCACACAAGAATGAAATCAACTCAACAAGCTTGCACTTGAGCCTTCAAAATGTATGCCCCATCTACCTAGAATGCTCTCCCAGATACAATACACAGACTTACCCACATTCTGAAAACGACTGAAAACCATGCTGTTTATAGAACATTTTGCCCCACCCCCACCCAGGGGCGGCCCAAGAGGGGGTGCGAGGCCATGTGCGGAGATTAATTGTGGGGCCTCATTTACATAGGGGGCCTCATTTGCATAAATATTTGCATAACGTAAACATGCATTTTTAGTAAACATGCTTCTTAATGAGTGTCTGGATAAAGAAAGACTAACAGATTTCTATGTTACTATATTCCAGTGCCAACCGCCAGGCACATTAGGAAGTACTATAAACACTGACCATTTAGAACTCATAGCAAAACCACCATATCATAACAGCTCTGCCAGGACTCACAAAGCACCAAACCCTACCTATCAAAAGGCAACACTGCAAATATTAAACGAATACATCTCGTAAAATACCAATGCATCTCCTACTGGGGAAAGAGAACAAGTGACACGATCAAATAGAAACTACATGAACAGAATACCTCAGCTTGGTTAAAATGCAGAACATAGACCGTCACCAAAGAACAAGGGATCACAATTTAGAAATAGGAAGACAATAATTAAACTGGGATCCCCAAAAGCCAAACTTGGGATGTACAACAACACACGAGAAATAAAACTATAAATTAATTTCCTTTTGTACTAAACAAAACACAAAAGACGTTTAACAATGCACATTTCCCAGAGTTGATATATTCCAGTTAATAAATTCAAAATAAAAAAGTACTTTTCTACCTTTTGTTGTTTGTGCATTTTCTTTTTCAGTTGCAATTGCTCCAGTCACTTTCTTCTGGTTTCTTCGTGTCTTCTGCGAGCTATCCATTTGTCCTTTCTTCTCTTTTAGATTTTTTTCAAAAAATTTTTTCTATATCTGCTTTAACATACTTATCTTTCCCCTTTTGCTCTTTCCCTCATTTCTTTCCTTATTCCTTTATCATCCACTCAAATATCACCCTTCCATTCTCAATCTCCACTTACTCTTCCAATACCCGGCCCATCGTAGACTTTTCTTCCCTCCCACACAACATATCTTTTCCCCTCTCCATTCTCATTCCCCATCCCTTTCTAGTCCTCCCCCAAAATCAGCTCCCTTATAGTTCTAAACCCACCCAGCATCTGCCCCCTTCTAGTCCCAGTCTCCCAAGCTTCCACATCAGCCCATTTCCAGTCCTAGCCCCCATATGTCGTTTTCCAGTTCCATTCCAGCCCTCCATCAGCCCATTTCCACTCCAAGCTCCCCCATTAGCCCATTTCCAGCCCTATTCCAACTCCCATCAGCCCACTTCCAGTCCTATTCCAGCCCCCATCAGCCCATTTCCACTCCTATTCCAGCTCCTCATCAGCCCATTTCCAGTCCTAGCCCCCCATATGCTCTTTTCCAGTTCAATTCTAGTCCCCCATCAGTCCATTTCCACTCCAAGCTCCCCCATCAGCCAATTTCCAATCCTAGCCCCTTGACAGCCCACTTCGTCCTATTCCAGCCCTCATCAGCCCATTTCCAGTCCTAATCCAGCTCTTCATCAGCCCATTTGCAGTCCATCCCCCCCACCATCACAGCCCATTTCATCCGTTCCCTCCCCCCACCATCACTGCCCATTTGCAGTCCTATCCCCCCCACCATCACAGCCCATTTGCAGTCCATTCCCCCCATCACAGCCCAATTACAGTCTATTTCCCTCCACCATCACAGCCCATTTCCAGTCAGTTCCCCCCACCATCACAGCCCACTTATAGTTCTTCTGCCCCCCCAATCACAGCCCAATTGCAGTCTGTTCCCCCTCCACCATCACAGCCCATTTCCAGTCTGTCCCCCCCATTACAGCCCATTTCCAGTCGGTACCCCCCTCCACCATCACAGCCCATCCAGTCCTAGCCGCCCCCCTCCGAAGAGCCTCGTGCCGTCTAAGGGGCTGCAGAGTGAGCCAGGGAAGCCTGCACGAGGCCCCGGCTCCCTCTGTACAGTTGCCAATGTGAAGAGCCTTTTCCTTCATGCGAGCGGCTGTTTCAGTGAAGCAGTAAATGCCGGGACAGCCGCCACCATGAAGGAAAAGGCTCTTCACACTGGCGGCTGTGCAGAGGGAGCCAGGGCCTTGTGCGGGCTTCCCCGGCTCCCTCTGCAGCTGTTCATTGAGCAAGAATGTGGTTCGCGCGGGGCCCTGTGCGAACAACATTCTTGCTCAATGGACGGGCCAGCCCTGCCCCCACCCCCCCAGAAAAGCCCAACAACAGTGAATAATACCACAGTATACAGAAAGTTTGATACACCACGTTATACATAACATGACCTCAAGTAAACAATGATTGCTCACCAGAACCATCTATTTAATTGTACATAGTTTAACCAGTTACGTATGAGGCCAAAATCTGGATGGGCCAGTCCTGCACCCAATTCTGATCCTGCAGGGGCTAGATGTCCCCGCAGGATCAGAATAAGGTGTTGTAGCAGCAAAGCGCAGACAAACCAATGATACCAGGAGTCTGTTCAGAAGGTCCAAATCATTTATTTGTGCACAAGTCTCAAGCAAGTCAATTTCAAAATGGCTGAGCAAAGTTTTCAAGCATTACAACAACTTTTATAGACTTCTGTTCCATTCTAGGTATAGAAAAACAATTCATTGGTCCCGGTACGCTCCCGTACCTCTCGTAGCCCCTCTATTGGTCCCGGTACTGATAAGTTTCTCCAATTATGTTCCCTCTGTGGGCTTCTGTGGGCATGACACCTGCCTGCCCCCCTTCTAGTCCCAATTACAATGGTCAGTTCATCAACTTGTTACTTTCACACTTTCAAGGCTATGGGACCATTTGTGCGTGCAGAAGAGCAAGGTTCTGTAACTCATCTGTCAGCACTCCTCAATATTTCTCTGCAAATGTACTCTTTCTTATCAGTAACTTTAAAACACATCTTTTCTGTATTTTTCCATTTCTTAATTCTGCAATTCTGCTTATCTAAGCTAATTCAATATTTCTACTGAGTTCTTTCTTACAATAGCAGCATATTGGGGGATGTGCAATCCTATATGCCTCTCCACAGGCCTCATTTACAGGTCAAGCTAGCCATGCTGGCCTGCCTATGTCAGACACCGTGGGTCACAGGCCTGCACCTGCCACATTCCCCCCTTTGATTAATCTCACCCTATTACTTAATAAGGTGTGAGAATTAAATCACTTTCCAGAGGATTCAAATCCTGATTAAAGGATTCTTACTAGTTCCACTAGGGCTGACTTTGTATAAAGCCATTATTCTAGTTGCGGTCTTCCGCTCTACTGTACTATCAATAGCACTATGAAGGGAACGCATACAACATGGGATTAAACATGGTAAGCAGAGGACAACAACAACAAGGATTAGTACTAAGATAATAAAAGTCTTAAATCCTCCCAGCCAAGAGAAAAGGTTAGCAAACCAATTAGGAAATTTCAAGGCGTGCCAAGTCTGTACTGGCACATAAGCATGTCTTTGCATATCTTTAGCAATTTCTTCAACTACTTGACCTTTATCATCTATTTTCAAACAGCAATTGGTTAAATTCAGCTTACCACATACTCCTCCTTCAGCTGCTAACAAATAATCAAGGGCTAAGCGATTCTGATATATGGCAGTGCGCATCTGAGTACTTTGTCTAGCTAAGAGCGTGAGAGCATGACTAGTTTCATTAGTTATTATTTCAACTACTGCTTGTAAGCGAATAATACGATTAATCATGTAGACTGGGGTTCGGTAGCCCCACATACCATCATCATTCCAAGTGGCAGGTCCATAATACTCAATAATTCTTTCTGGTGGCCAATCATCACCTTGCCATTTCTCCCACTTGCCTATCTGTAAGGCCTCTCTTTTCTGTCTAGATGCTCCTTTGTGTTTGTGGGTAGTATATACAGGGTATCCTAATTGTTCTCCATGTTCAGTGTTTAACAGGAAGAACGAAGGTCTGATGGTTCCTAAGACACATGCTCCTCCCCATTGTGGCGGGAGTTGCGCATATGCTCGGTTTCCACAGATCCAATATAGGCCAGGTGGGGCTTGCCAGGCTTGGACTTTGGCAAGGTTAGTCCATAGACCTGCAAGTTCAGGAAATCTGGCTAATGGGTTAGGAGGTTCAGGATGTCTGATTCCTGACCACCATGCTACCTTCTTGGTCGTGGCATTATAGTACTTCTGGCTAAGACAGACCAGCTGTCCTACCTTTTGGGTGAACTGGGGTCCAGTTCTGGCATAGCAAAGACGTCCAACGATTGAGTGCGCTAACACCCATTCACTGGTTGTCTTGTGTAATTCAGTCTGATTGTAAATCATGGAATAATTCAATTCTTGGGCTTCCCAGGGCCATTGGTCTCCCATTTGGGTTCCGCCACAGAAATAACAATCTGTGATCTTAAGACTAGATACTACTGCTCCGGCTAATTCTAGAAACAAATTCTGTGAAGGGTGAGGGATCTCAAACTTATTTACATGCATAGCTTCATAAAAGGTACTATGAATATGATATTTAGATGACTTGTGGGCTTGGGTATTCAATCTAATATACACAATGGTCCCTGGATCTGTTCCTCCTCCCGCAATACGTAAACCAAACTTATATCCTTGTTTCCATGCATGGGGGTTATGTACACGCAAATGTAAGGGGTTGCAAGCATCTTTCTGACATTTATCATTCGTGGTTGGCTTGGTTAGAGTAGCCATCCGCTTATCTATCTTTTCATTAGTTATACCAGTGTTCCAGGTAGCATAGAAAACACATTCCCAATATGGGCAATAGTAATCTGCCGCTGTAGCAGTACTATACCCTGATCCTGTTTTACCTGTACACTTCCACCAATTTGTGGCACCTTCCGGACACATATACTTATGGTCATTTCGATACGCTTTCTCCCATGTACCACAGGTGGACTGACTATCTCTATTAATAGCATTACATGCATCAAAATTCAAAACAGCAGGTTTAGTAATGTCCTTAAGTGGTGGTGTAGCAGCTAATATAGGTCCATCTGCATCCTTCCATCTTATTTCCAACGTGTAATAGGATGGATTCTGATGCGGATTATAGCATGCTTTGATTTTGCCATGAGTGCAAACATTTAGTTCAGTGGTGTTATAAATACACCGAGTTATTGTTCCCTTGCAGGTATAGTAAGAATGGTAAAGCAAAGTCTGAGTTACTTTCAGTCCAGTTCTAGTAGAAGTAATGCAAGCAGTGCATGGAGGTAGAGCATAAGTCTGTTCAAAACCTCCGAAGAAGGCAACCAAGGCAAAGCAGAAGCAAAGATACATGTTGATGTTGATTGGAGTTCTTCTGAATCCTCAGCTTGCTGATCTTGATCACGACGGTCTATTATTCTTCGTCCCGTTTGCTAATGAAGCAATTTAACGGGTGCTGAGTGTTGATTGAAGATCCTCAAGATGTCCAGCACACATTAACCAACTTAGCAATTCAGTTGGCTTGTGAAGTCTGGCTTAGTCAATGTAGTCTCAAAGTAGTGTGTCAACTTATACACACAAATTGGGTTCGTTGAAACAAAACTGTTGCTGCATGGAAAACAGCAATCCTCTTCGAAAGACTTGGCTACTGCAAAGCACTTGTGATGAAGTGTCTATACTGCTGGTTGCCGTCTCAAAGTAACTCGCAAGGGTACATCAGGGTGCTGTTCTGCTGTCCACCGCTCTGGTTCAGGATCGGCGGCGGGCTTGACTCGGCTGTGGTGGATCCAGGCGTCGATCTCGGCTACCTTTACTGCAGTTGGGGTAGACAGGATGACAGTGTACGGTCCCTTCCAATGGGGTTCCAACGGTATCTTCTTCCAATCTTTGATCCACACCGAAGTTCCAGGCTGGTAGGGATGCAAGGGTTCCGTCAAGTTGATAGGCAACTGGTCTTGGATCCACGTATGGAGAGTCTGCAGAACAAAACTAAGAGCTAGGAGTTCTTGTCTGGTTACTTCTGAACCAATCTGGGCTAAATTTCCTTTGACTCCCTGCACTATTGGTGGGGGTTTACCATACAAAACTTCAAAAGGGGAAAATCCTGTTGACTTTACAGGGGCTGAGCGTATTCTGAGTAAAGCTATGGGGAGCACTTGGGGCCATTTCAAGTGTGTCTCCTGACAAAGCTTAGACATTTGGGCTTTCAAGGTACGATTCATTCGCTCAACTTTCCCTGAACTCTGGGGTCTGTATGCAGTGTGGAGCTTCCACTGTATCTGCAAAGCTTTTGCTAACTGCTGAGTAACTTGGGAGACAAATGAGGGTCCATTGTCTGACCCTATTACTGCTGGGATTCCAAATCTGGGGACAATCTCTCTCATTAAGGCTTTGGTAACTTCTCGGGCTTTCTCAGTTCTGGTTGGGAATGCTTCTACCCACCCAGAGAAAGTACAAACTAATACTAGTAGGTAATGGTATCCATTAGCTTTTGGCATTTCGGTGAAATCAACTTGGAGGTTGTGCATGGGGGTCACACCTCTTGACTGAACTCGGGGTGCTGTAATAAGGCCTTGCTTGGCATTATTCTTGGCACAGATTTGACATTGTCGGGCTACTGAGGCTGATATGGTTGTCATCAGAGGAATGTAGAAATGTGGTCTGAGTGCTTTCTCCATAGCACTCTTTCCATAGTGGGTGGCTTCATGAAAAGCTTTGACAAAGGATGGTCCTAACAGTTCCGGAATTACTATTCTTCCCGGAGGTTGACTGCCTTCTTCTGGTGGCAGCTCAATCCATCCGTCTTTCAATACTCCCTCTTCTTTGTCACAATAGTAATCCAATTCTTTGGTGGTATATCGTGGGGTCCATAGATTCAAAGGTACTGGAAACAATGCTGCTTGCATTGGCATAGCTTGTGGGGCAATTTGTCCTGTCATAGCTGCTTGTCGTGCTGAGGCATCTGCGAATCTATTTCCTCGAGCAACTTCTCCTTTTCCTGCTTGATGTCCTCTACAATGCATGACAGCTACACGTGTTGGGGCCCAGACTGCATCAAGTAACATCAATATCTCGGGACCATATTTGACTGATTTTCCTCCGGATGTGATGAGTCCTCTTTCTTTGTAGAGAGCTCCATGGGCATGCAAGGTAGTGAAAGCATATTTGGAATCTGTATATACATTTAGCACAAGTTTTTCTCCTAATAACAATGCTCTGGTGAGTGCTATCAATTCGGCTTTCTGGGCTGATGTGCCTGAGGCTAGGGCTGATGATTCAACTACTTCATGTTGAGTGACGACTGCATATCCGGCACAGCGTCGTCCGTCAAGGATGAGACTGCTCCCATCAACATAATAGATCTGGTCAGGATTGTCTATGGGCACATCTGTTAGGTCAGGTCGACTTGAGAACACAGTTTCCATGACTTCGATGCAGTCATGTTCTGGGAGTTCTTCACTGATGGGTATCAAGGTAGCTGGGTTCAAGGCATGGCTCACTTCAAGCTGTATCTGTGGGTTTTCACATAACATGCTCTGGTACTTCAACATTCGGGAATTGGTGAGCCAATAATTTGCTTTCTGTTCCATAAGGGCAAGGACTGCATGTGGCACAGTGACTCGTATGTTCTGTCCTAATGTGAGTTTGTCTGCTTCACTCACTAGTAGTGCTGTAGCTGCAACTGCTCTCAAGCAGGGTGGCCATCCTTTGGCCACAGGGTCCAATTGTTTCGATAGGTAGGCTACAGGTCGTTCCCAATTTCCTAATTTCTGAGTCAACATGCCTAAGGCATTTCCCTGTGCTTCATGTACAAACAAGTGGAAAGGTTTGTGGACATCTGGTAGTCCAAGTGCTGGTGATGACATCAGTTCTTCTTTTAACTTCTGGAAGGCTGTATCCTGCTCAAGTCCCCACTCCAGTGGTGACTTCTCTTCTCCTTTTGTGGCTTCATACAGTGGTTTGGCAATTTGGGCAAAGTTGGGTATCCAGATTCGGCAATATCCTGCTGCTGCTCCCAGAAAGGCTCTAACTTGCTTTCTGGTTGTTGGAGTTGGAATTCTACATACTGCTTCTTTTCTTTCTCTGCCTAATCTTCTGCTTCCTTGGGTAATACGAAAACCCAAGTATTTCACTTCTGTTTGGCATAGTTGTGCTTTGGCTCTGGAAACTTTATATCCAGCTTCATTTAGTAACTGCAAGAGATCTTGGGTGGCTCGTATACATTCTTTTTCTGATATGGCAGCTATCAACAGATCATCCACGTACTGGAGAAGTACTCTCCTCCCCGGGGCTACTGGATAGCTTGAAAGGTCTTGATTTAGTGCAGCACTAAAGATGGTAGGTGAATTCTTGAATCCTTGGGGTAATCTTGTCCAGGTGAGTTGGCCCCTCTTCCAGAGATGGGGTCTTGCCATTCAAATGCAAACAATATTTGGCTTACAGGGGCTAATCTTATGCAAAAGAATGCATCTTTTAAATCCAGTACAGTGAAATGGGTAGCTTCAGCGGGTATCAATCCTAGTAGAGTGTAAGGATTGGGTACAACTGGGTGTATAGTTTCAACTGCATCATTTACTCTTCTCAAATCTTGCACTGGGCGATAATCATCTGTCTCAGGTTTCTTCACTGGCAAAAGTGGGGTGTTCCATGGGGATTGACATACTTTCAGTAGGCCATACTCAAGCAATCTCTGTAGGTGGCGATGAATGCCTTCAATTGCAGCTCTTGGGAGAGGGTACTGTTTGACGTGCACTGGTGTAGCGCTAGGCTTGAGGGTTACAATCACTGGAGCTATATGTTTGGCTAGGCCTGGGGGACTGCCTTCTGCCCACACTTCAAGTGGTGCATGAATGTTCTTTAAAGTTTGTTCAAAATAGGTATCTTGAATCGAATCATCAATGTAGTATCTCCACTCTTCTTCTCGGGGTACTGTCAACAGCATTATTCCTGCTGGTTTGGCTTGAGAATTCACTGTCATTTGCATTTCTCCTTGCTCAGAGAAAGATATTTGGGCTTGAAGCTTGGCTAGCATGTCTCGTCCCAGTAGGGGTACTGGACATTCGGGCATATAAAGAAATTGATGAGTTACTTGCTGTCCTCCTAGACTGCATATTCGGTTTTGTAGAAAAGACTTTGTGGCTTTGGCACCAGTTGCTCCTATAATGGTGACTGCTTTCTTGGTGAATGGGGCTATCTTTTTGTCTATTACTGAATGTTCTGCTCCAGTATCAACCATAAAGTTCATAAATTGGTCTCCTATTTGTATTTCGACCATAGGCTCCTGGAGACCTAAAGCAAACTTGGAGCCCGGTCTGTCCTAATCCACGTCATCCTCTTCATGGGCCTGCGTGGCCAATGCTTGGATGGCTCCTCCTCCCCTCTCTCGCTGGAATTGTTCTCGATTGGCTCCTCCTCGGCCTCGGGGACGGCCTCTTCTTTCTTCTCGCCACTGATGATCGTATTCGTCATCTTGCTGGGCGTCTTCGAGTTGCGGGCAAGTATCTCTCCAATGTCCTTCCTCTTTGCAATAGGCGCATTGGTTCACGCCTAGTCTCTGGGTCCGGCCTCCGCCTTGACCCCGCCCTCTTCCTCTGCTCCTTCGATTAGGGACACCTCCCCTTTTCTTTTCAACTATGGCCGCAGCCAAAAAATCAGCTTTCTTCTTCATCTTTCTATCACATTCTCTCTTTCAGTATCACGATTCACATACACTTTATGAGCGACTTCCAATAACTGTGTTGCATTCATGCCCGCAAACCCTTCTAATTTCTGTAATTTACGTCTAATGTCTGGTTGAGACTGGTTTACAAAAGCAGAATTCACCATGCATAAACTTCCTGGTGCCTCGGGATCATAGGGAGTATACATTCTATAAGCTTCAGTTAATCTCTCATAATAATCTGCTGGGCTCTCATCTATTCCTTGGATAACTCCTGCTACTTTGGAAAGGTTCATAGCTTTTTGGCCCCCTCTTCTCAGGCCTTGTAAAAAGCCTTGGCGAAAACGGGCTAGGGCGGTGGATCCTTCATCTGTATTTGGATCCCATTGGGGGTCTTCATTCGGGAATTCTCTCTGAGCTGCTTCTCTACGATCTATTATATTCTGCCCCTGCGCTGGAGCGGCAGGGTTTTCTGCCATCCATTCGATAGCTGCTTTTCTAATTCTCGCTCGTTCTTCTGTAGTGAATAGGGTGGTCAGGAGCTGACGGCAATCTGGCCAAGTGGGTTGGTGAGTTTCCATAATACTAGTTACTAATTCTGTCAGCTCCTGGGGCTTGCTAGTATAGGAGGCATAGTGCGACCTCCAATTTAATAAATCCGTTGTAGAGAACGGGATATACACATAAGTTAGGGGTCCCGCTACCACTTCATCATTATCATTCTTTACGGGCACCCCCGGGACTTGCCTTAAGGGAAACAGTTTGGCTGTCCTAGGCGTCATTTGAGTCTGGGATCTAAGGGCTATTGTCGTTGTCTTTGCAGGAGTTGCTTTCTTTTTCTCAACTGGTTTTGCTTTGGGTTTTTCTTTCACTGGCTTGCTAGTGCTGGCGCTGACTTCCTCAATTATTTGTACGCTGTCCTCTTCTTCTTCTTCTGGGGGATCCTCACTTTCCTCTTCTTCTAGCTCCGCTTCTGGCTCACTTTTTACATCCTCCTCTCTTCTCTCCGCTAATTCTCTCTCTTCCTCTTCTCCAGGAGGAGGGAGGTCAGGGATTGGGTCTCGCCTCGGCTCCGGCGGTCTCTGGGGATCTGGGGCAGGACGCCGCCGGGCTATTCTCACTGGACCTGGGGTTCGGGGCTGCCTGAGGACTACTTCTGGGGAATCGGGATCTGCCAAGATGGGTTTCTTCTTGGCTTTCTTATCCTGCTCTTTCATTCTAGGCTGTTCCTTTCTCTGCCTAGAATCTGTTTTAGCTAACATTATTCTGCACTGTTCCTCATAACAGCGCTGCGCCCAGGAGGGCGGATCTTCACAAATACTTAACCAGGAATCTATATAGGGGTACTGGTCTGGGTGCGCTACTCGCACTCTACGATGTATTGACTGGATAATCTCTACGGTGAACGTTCCCTCTCGGGGCCAGATGGGGTCTAGATCGGGCCACTCCCTAGTACACAAAATCTGCAAACGGGCTGCTGTCATTTTAATACCATAATCTCCTGAATATCCCTCTTTAAAATGTGCGATCATACATTCTAATGGAGTGTTCCTAGTAGACTCCGCCCCTCCCATTTCGATGTGTGCGCGCAACAACAGACAGAAGGGAAAAGGTGGGCGGACCGTGGGTAAGGGGTCCTCACGGCCCTGGAAACATACAGGGAATACAAATAACAAGACAAGACGACAATCGCTTCCCCCTTTTCGCGACCTGAACGCGGTCGCCCGGTCAGGAAATGCGCTAATCAGGGGTCAGCTTTCACTTGGTCCGTGCTGCCAGACCTCTCAATCACACTTCGTTCACACACTAATGCTAGCAACGTATTCCCAGAATGCATTCGTTTCTATCTGTTCTGACTAGTCTTTTCCAAGTACAATTACAAAAAGGATGAGGGTTTCACCTAGCGAATTCCCATGCCAGGCTACTCGGCTCTTCCTTGAGAGTTGATCAGGCTCTCTTACCAATTCCCAATATCTCGAGATTACAAATTCCAAGTTCCAAGTTTCAATGGCAGTACTGTTCTTTCTATTTCTGTCTAGACCCAAAATCAAAACTATACTCACCGGATCCGGTCCTCAAACTTCCCAAGCAGGCGCATGAGTTGGACCTCGGACTCCCCTCACTCGGGTTCGAGGCGTTGACTCCAGCCGGGCTCGTCGCCCGCCGAGGTCCGACCAGCTCCCTCCGATACAAGGGACCGGTGGCGCCAGGGAGCGGCCCTCGTCGGAAGGGCGCGATCCCGGCAGGACCAAGCCTATAGAGGCGGAAAGTCGTGGTATATTGCCCTATATACACTTTGATTCCACAACTTCCCGGCCAACGCACCAAGGAATATGTAGCAGCAAAGCGCAGACAAACCAATGATACCAGGAGTCTGTTCAGAAGGTCCAAATCATTTATTTGTGCACAAGTCTCAAGCAAGTCAATTTCAAAATGGCTGAGCAAAGTTTTCAAGCATTACAACAACTTTTATAGACTTCTGTTCCATTCTAGGTATAGAAAAACAATTCATTGGTCCCGGTACGCTCCCGTACCTCTCGTAGCCCCTCTATTGGTCCCGGTACTGATAAGTTTCTCCAATTATGTTCCCTCTGTGGGCTTCTGTGGGCATGACACCTGCCTGCCCCCCTTCTAGTCCCAATTACAATGGTCAGTTCATCAACTTGTTACTTTCACACTTTCAAGGCTATGGGACCATTTGTGCGTGCAGAAGAGCAAGGTTCTGTAACTCATCTGTCAGCACTCCTCAATATTTCTCTGCAAATGTACTCTTTCTTATCAGTAACTTTAAAACACATCTTTTCTGTATTTTTCCATTTCTTAATTCTGCAATTCTGCTTATCTAAGCTAATTCAATATTTCTACTGAGTTCTTTCTTACAATAGCAGCATATTGGGGGATGTGCAATCCTATATGCCTCTCCACAGGCCTCATTTACAGGTCAAGCTAGCCATGCTGGCCTGCCTATGTCAGACACCGTGGGTCACAGGCCTGCACCTGCCACAGTGTAACAGGCCTGGACAGGCAGGCTGTGCCCCGATTCTGAGGGCCTGGACATCAAGTTCATTCCCTGCACAATGCAGCTGTGGCGTCCCATCACCATGATACTGGGACACCATGCAGGTGTCCTGATTGCCAGCCTGCTCCTGCTGTGCACAGTTCCCCACTGCCCGACCCACCAATTGGGCCTCCCAAGGCCAAAATTGGGCTGCAGGGAACCCCATTGCCCTGCTCACCTCCTTCTGGGTCCACACTACTTCTGCCACGATCATCGGAGGTACTTATTCCACCCCTGGGTAGAATAGGTTCCCCGTTCAAGCTTCACCCCCCGGATGTACAGGGCCATGACCAAAATCAGCCCTGTATGTCCGGCCCAGGGTCCTGCCTCCGGCCTGCCCTCACTCTTCCTAAAGCCTGTCCCTCTTGCCTCTGGACAGAGCTCCCTGCACATCTCCTCTGTATGTGCGGGAAGCTCTGTGTTGGGAATCGGCCCCTTGGCGTTTAGCAGGGATGGACATCCAAACCGGACGTCCATCCCCACTAAACATGACTCTGAATAACCCCCTATAAATATAAACAGTGACTGTTCTCTAGAACCAACTAATCAACTGTATTTAGTTGAACCTGTTATCTGTACATAAGTTCTATTGTTCAGTGTAAAATCATAACCGCTGTTCATTGTAAACCACCTTGTCCATGGTGAAAAGCGTTATATAAACATTGCTAAATAAATAAATAAACATATTTTTTCTGACATTTTGGCATTTTTTTGTATTGTTCACCTATTCATTCTTTGAGCATGCATTGCATGTGTGCCAGAACAATTTTTGTGCAGAAATTAATTTTACATGCATTAGTTTGTAGGTTTGCATGCGCACAAGCAATTTGGCTTGCACTTTCAATTTTCGCCTTGGTGCATGTAGCTAAAAGCGGTATATCAAGTATAGCAATAAAGAATAAATGCCTGCGCATGAATACACACACCTATGAGATAGCATCATTCATTTCTTCCCTAGAAAGGTGGTGGTGGATGGGAGTGGATAGGAGGACCTCTAATGGCCATCTTTTGTCTTGTAATTTAATGGCCCAGTATCAAATGCATTTATCCATATAATGGCAGCTCTATGTGCCCATCTGTGAATTATAATTATTAGTGGTGCCATACAAATAGTGCCACTGAAAATTATTACAGATAAAGCCAGGGATAGTTGGTGATATTCAGCCACTAACTATGTGGCTATCTGGTTTAATTTAGACAGCAAAAGGCTAAATTAAACCTCTTAGCTATATGGATAACAGTCTGACTAATGCCTTTATCTGTAGAGCAGTCATTAGCTTGCAAGTATATTTAGTGCTGCTCCTTCTGCAAAACACTAAATATACATAAAGGGGTCGATATATTCAAAGGAACATAAGAACTGCCATATGGGTCAGACCAAGTCCAGTATCCTATTTCCAACAGTGGCCATTCCAGGTCACAAGTACCTGGCAGGTCCCAAAAAGGCACACAGGATCTACAATGCTTGTCCTGGAGCAAGCAGTGGATTTCCTGGGTCCTCTTTAATAACGGAGTGATCGTGTTGGAGGCGCAGGGGGCCTGTCGAGTGGCCCTGGGACTGCTGCAGCTGGGAGCCTTGTCTGGGGCACTTTGCCATTACCCCGAACTTCGGGCAGGCATCGCGGGGACACCTTGAGCCAGCGAGGACCCTGACCTGGATAAAAATCTGCTCCAGCGCTTACCCCGTGGACTTGGAGTGATCGTGTTGGAGGCGCAGGGGGCCTGTCGAGTGGCCCTGGGACTGCTGCAGCTGGGAGCCTTGTCTGGGGCGCTTTGCCATTACCCCGAACTTCGGGCAGGTATCGTGGGGACACCTTGAGCCAGCGAGGACCCTGACCTGGATAAAAATCTGCTCCAGCGCTTACCCTGTGGACTCGGAGTGATCGTATTAGAGGCGCAGGGGGCCTGTTGAGTGGCCCTGGGACTGCTGCAGCTGGGAGCCTTGTCTGGGGTGCTTTGCCATTACTTCGAATTTCGGGCAGGCATCGTGCGGACACCTTGAGCCAGCGAGGACCCTGACCTGGATAAAAATCTGCTCCAGCTCTTACCCCGTGGACTCGGAGTGATCATGTTGGAGGCGCAGGGGGCCTGTTGAGTGGCCCTGGGACTGCTGCAGCTGGGAGCCTTGTCTGGGGCGCTTTGCCGTTACCCCGAACTTCGGGCAGGCATCGTGGGGACATCTTGAGCCAGCGAGGACCCTGACCTGGATAAAAATCTGCTCCAGCGCTTACCCCATGGACTCGGAGTGATCGTGTTGGAGGCGCAGGGGGCCTGTCGAGTGGCCCTGGGGCTGCTGCAGCTGGGAGCCTTGTCTGGGGTGCTTTGCCGTTACCCCGAACTTCGGGCAGGCATCGTGGGGACACCTTGAGCCAGCGAGGACCTTGTTTGCATAAATCTCTGTGTTTTGCCGACCGCGGAGCGTGTCCGTGGAGCGTGATCCGAAGGGGTGTGTCCAAAGGGGTGTGACACGCCCCTTTGGCGCCCCTTCGGCGTCACTGCGGCAAAAAGAGTGTTTTCCTTGTTTGTTTTTGATATTCTGATCCTGTTTGTTTTTCTAATGGGGAAAAGGAAAGCTAAAGCCGGGCGTGGTGCGGGGGAGGGGGGGGGAACTGATAGTGCTTCTGTAGTTGGTCCCTTGGATAAACATCTGGTCCCGTGGCCAGTTGCGCAGTCCTCTCCCGAAGGTGCCTCCCTCAGTTCTGGAGGGAGGACCCCCCTCCTTGTCCTGCCGCTATTTCGCCTTTGTTATCGTCGGAGAAGTCCTCTGAATTGGTAAGAGCTGCTGCTATGATTCAGTTGCCCAAACCAGTTTCACTGGTGGCTGCTGGGGGTACTTTTTGTCTGCCGGCCCCTTCAGTTGATTCGGAGGTAACTTTAAAGGATCTTTGGCAGGTCTTGCAATCTATTGATGTTAAAGTGACTTCGACTTTGAGTTCATTGTGTGATTTTTCCTCTCAAACGGTTGCTTCTATCCAACAAATGGATGATAAGATTTCTTTGGTAGACGCAGCTTGTGCTAAGCTTGAGTTGCAGATACCTTCTTTACATTCCGCAACTGTTGCTGGGATGAAAGATTCCTTGATTTTGCACAGTACGGTGGAGGCACTTGAAAACACCTTGCGTGCTTCTAATTTACGTTTTCTTAATTTTCCATATACTTCTCTCATTGCTCCTAAAATTCTTCTGGATAAATATTTGAAAGAAGTATTGTTTCTTAAGGATTCTTTTGAAGTTTCTCAGCTTTTTTATATACTGTCTAGCTCTAAGCGAATTGACCCTGTTGAAGGTGGGTTAGACGTGATAGAGCCTTCAATTACAAATTTGACTGCTTTTTTAGAAGACTCCTCTGATTTAATCAATTCCCGTGCCACATTAGTTGTAACTTTGACATCGATAGAGTGTAAGCATCGTATTCTAAAAGCTTTTTTTAAATTCAAGTTATCCACTTTTTGTGGTCACAGGGTAAATGTATTTCCAGATGTTTCGCGTAGCACCCAACTTAGGAGGAGGCTTTTTTCAGCTGTCTCTTTTCCAATTGGAAAATCACTAATTTTTAAACAATGCCCATGCTTCATGTAAATTTTATTTATTATTTATTTAGACAGTTTTGTATACTGCCTTATCCTTCAATCAAAGCAGTCACAACACAATTGGGGGATACATTTTTAACATGTGGGGATATGAGACACATACACTAATACTTACAGGGAACATGGGCTATGGAGGGTTGAGTGGCTTGCCCAAGACCACAAGGAGCATCTGTGGGACTAGAAACCCCAGTCCTTCCGGCCCAAGGTTGCTGTCCTCTAGTGGGATTTGAACCCCCAACCTTCTGGCCTGAAGTACCTTGCCCCAACCACTAGGCTACTCCTCCCTCATCTGTAACCTCTGCAGCTGCTCCTTTTAGTGTTTGTCTTTGTCAAGTGGTACTGTCTGTGTGCTTTCCTTATTTATTGCTGTTAATTATTGGTTGCTGTTTGTATATTGTCAACTGGTGGCTGTTTTTATTGCTTATTATTGTATAAATTTTATTGTTTTAATTCTATTGTTTTAAACTTATGTTTTGATACTGCCTCTTGTTTTATTTATTTATTTATATTTATTTATTTAACATTTGCTTCTATACCGCGCTATTAAAATCAGCGCGGTGTACATCAAACAAGCATACTACAATGTATACAAACAACATTGAGTTTACAAAGAACAGGAAATTGAACATGGACATTGAACATGAACGTGCCCATGTCTAATTGTTATTTATTATTGTCTGTACAGTTGCTGTGCTTTTCTTTCTTTTCTATTATTTTTGGCGTTCCTTTTCCGTAGTTTGCAGTGCTGCCTTTTTATTTTGTTTGTACACCGCTTTAATGTTTTTAACGTAAGCGGTCTATCAAGTATGGAATAAAGTTAAAGTTAAAGTTCTTAACTATTTTCCTCAATTTATCATAGTCTCTCTTTTGAAAGTTGAAAGATAGTACTGTGGATTTCTTTGCCATCCTGCTTCCATTTATTAAATGAAATGCAGTCATGCTATGATCACTATTGTCAAGTGGTCCCAACACCCTTATCTCTTGCACCAGATCCTGTGTTCCACTAAGGATTACATCCAAAATAACTTACCCTCTTCTTGATTCATGACCCAGCTGCTCCAAGAAGCAGTCATTTATTTCATCTAGAAACTTTATCTCCCTAGCATGTCCAGCTGGTCAGCTAAGCACACTCACCATGATATTCAGCAGCACTATCTGGTGGTGTTGCTGAATATCTCTTTACACTGCCTGGACACTATCCAGATAGTGCAGGGGAGGCATCAAAGTGAACTGTTGACTTTATCCAGTTAACCTGGTTTTTAGCTAGCACTAATCTGCCAAAGTAAAGCCCTTTGAAAAGCAGGCCGAAGTTGCAAGATGTATAGGTGCGGGTTGAGTATCGACACTAGCCAGATAAAGTCAGCATTTATCTGCTTATTTAGTGGCAGCTTCTGTTTTCGTGCTGCCATGGAATGAAAGTGAAAGTGTGCGCTGTTGAGTCAATGCTGAATCCGGGTGACCCAGCCCCTGGGTTTTCTTGGCAAGTTTGACTAGAAATAGGTAGGCAGGACTTTCTTCCACACACACAGTAAGTCTACAGTCTCTGCAAGGTGATCACCCATCCAAGTGCTAGTCAGACCCCACCCTGCTTAGCTTCTGAGATTGGCCAAGATGAGGCTCATTCAGGGTGGCATTGAATATACCCCCTCCCCCAGCTGATCACCGTAGCATTTGAATATCAACTGTTTTGAAAACCGCCGACCACGGTATTTGTATATTGACCTGAAAGTGTTTACAGAATATAATCTTTAACCAGTCATTTCACTTATTCACCATTTTACTAGATGGTGATGTAACAAGCATGGATCTGTACTGGGTTCGCTACTTTTTGACATATTCATAAATGACCTGGAAAAGGGAATAACTAGTGAGGTTATCAGATTTGCAGATGACACAAAACTGTTTAAAGTTGCTAAAACCCAAGAGGATTGTGGAAAACCGCAGGAGGATCTGGATAAATTGGAAGACTGGGTATCCAAATGGCAGATGAAATTTAATGTGGACAAGTGCAAAGTTATGCACCTAGGAAAGAACAACCCACACTATAGTTACACGATGCAAGGCTCCACATTAGAAACCACCACCCAGGAAAAAAGATTTAGGAGTCATCGTGGATAACATGTTAAAACCCTCCGCCCAGTGTGCAGCAGCGGCCAAGAAAGCAAATAGAATGCTAGGTATCATAAGGAAAGGGATGGAGAATAAAACAAAGGATATTATAATGCCTCTGTATCGCTCCATGTTACGACCGCACCTTGAATATTGTGTGCAATTCTGGTCACCGTATCTTAAAAAGGACATAGCGTTATTAGAAAAAGTACAGAGAAGAGCCACCAAATTGATGAAGGGGATGGAAGGCTACTCCTATGAAGAGAGGCTAAAAAGGTTAGGGCTCTTTAACCTGGAAAAGAGACGGCTGAGGGGAGATATGATAGAGGTCTATAAATTAATGAATGGAGTGGAACGGATAAACGTGGATCAATTGTTTACGCTATCAGAATATAGAAAGACTAGGGGACATGTAATGAAGCTACAGGGTAAACTATTTAAGACAAATAAGAGAAAATATTTTTTCACTCAAAGTGTAATCAAACTCTGGAATCTGTTACCGGAGGATGTAGTAAGGGCTGTTAGTATAGCTGGGTTTAAAAAAGGTTTGGACAAGTTCCTGGAGGAAAGGTCCATAAACCACTATTAAAAAGGGACCCAGGATATCAATGCTTGACCCAGTACAAGCATTGTGGAACCTGTGTCTTTTGGGGATATTGCTAGGTACGTATGACCTAGATTGGCCACTGTTGGAAACAGGATACTGGGCTTGATGGACCTCGGTCTGACCCAGTATGGCATGTCTTATGTTCTTAAGCATGACATTAACCTTTTGGTTTGCTTCATTTTTTAAGTATGCGCTAAATCTTGGAGGAAAAATAATCAATCGTTCTTCTAAACTATGGGCCTGATTCTGGGATGGTTACTGGCTGCACGTCTCAGTGAGACGTGCAGCCCCGCAAGCTGTCTGAGCCCAATTCCCCCTCCGGCTCTCCCCGTACGTCCTGAGCATCAGGATGGGGAGAGGCAGGAGGGGGCGGGATTGGGGTGGAGTGGGGGCGGGCTAGACCAGCAGGATATACAGGGCCAATTCAGTTCATGACCCTGTACATCCTGCCGGGCCTGTGGGGTCGTGCAGCAGAAAACCAGCGATCAGGCTCAGGGATTGCCACCTGATCCAGGCCACGGAAGACCAGCTGTGGGTCGGGCAGTAGGGAAAAGGGGGGCTGAGGCCACGGGAGTCGGGGGCACCTGCGGGGAGGCTGTCCCCCCAGGCAGCAGGGGCACGCCAGGCTGTCCTTTGTCCAGAATTGGGTCCAAATGGGCCCATCTTGCTTGGGGCTGTCCAGACAGCCCAGATGTGCCCCTTCCTGAATCGGGCTCCAGGTGTTTTCTTCTGTAAAGGACTGATCAACAATATGTCTAACACCCTGGGAAACCTGGTTAATAACTCTGACCACACAAAATTGGAAAGCTTGCTATTTGTATATAGACACCGTTAATGAAATTTTTTTATGGATTTTACAAGAATATTTATAAAAGCAAATACAAAGAAACGGAAAAAATAAAACATCAAAGGCATACTAATCAAAAATAAGAAAACCTACAAATCAAATTTAGCCCACATCACAGTGAGAATAAATAAACACAGAAACTCGGGAACACCTCTTCAAAAAGAAAATAAGGAAAACTATTTCCAAACTTACTGCTCTAATGCATTAATCCCACTATCCATATACTAATCCCCTGAACCAACCCTGCTCTCCTTACTCAGAAGAAAAGTCTCCAACTGTCCAGAATCCAGAAAAACATATTGCCTACCCTGAAACATAATTAAACATTTTCAGGAATAACGCAGAAGAAAGGAAACCCCCAGAGCCACAACCCTGGGTTTCAGGGCTAGAAAGGCCCTTCTTCTCAGCTCTGGATACATCAGGAAAAAGTTGAACTTTACCACCACAAAACATTTTGTCTTTATTTTTTAAAGTAATTTTTAAATATTAATGTTTTATTCTGATCACCAACTAGAGTGATCGCTAAAGTAGCCCTGATGGATATACTGTCCTTTGTGTCCTCAAGAAACTTAGTTAAGTCAAAATCAGGCTGCGATTGTAACACATCATAATCAGATAAGGACCCAACTGACAGATTCCTTCCAGTAATGTAATAAAATTTAGCAACCACTATTGAATCACTATTAGACAAAAGTAGAGTTTCCTTTAAGTATTTACATAATAACACATCCACTGAAAGCAACCTAACACCGTTAATATTTTTGAGAAATGAGAAAGCCAATTTCCTGTTCTTAAAATATTATGGGGGTCATTCAGTATAATGACTAGCAGGGATAGATGTCTGGATTGGATGTCCATCCCTGCTATTCGCTTCCCTGCCGGCCCCGGCTAATGCTTCCCCGTACGAACAGCACGTTTGTATGGAGAAGCTTAGCTGGGAGCGTTACAAAGCAGAGCAAGGGCGGGGAATGGGCGGACCGTGACCCCAGATGTACAGGGCTGATTCTGAGGTCGGCCCTGTACATCCGGAGCCATGAACATAGACGGGGGACTTATTCCACTGCAGAGGTGGAGTAAGTCCCCCTGGATGTCGGGGGATCTTGCAGCTGGGCCGGGACGAGCAGGTAGGAGGGTGCAGGAGGATCCCCACAGGCAGACCCTGCCCATGAGAGGCCGGATTGAGAGTCCAGCTGCAGGGAAAGAAGAAAGTCTGCGGTGGCTGGTATTTGTGGCTTCTGAATGGAGCCGCGGTGCCATGACAATGGGACGCTATGGCACTGTGGCTCCATTCGGGAGCCTGACTGAGGTAGCCATGGATCTGATGTGCATTCAGGCCAACCAGAATCAGGGCCCGGCTTGCACTTTCAGGCCATAGACCCCATTCTGATCCCGTGAGCATGTCTAGCCCCCGCGAGATCAGATTCGGGTCTACCTCTGGGCGTCCCGCTTCTGGTCAGCCGCATAAGGGGCTGGACGGCCATGTCGGAATGTGCCTCGATGGGGGTATGTTTACTAACGTGCACTACCTGAGTAGCTCAGGGTTAGCGTGAGTTATCAGCGCCACGCTGGAAAGTAGCACGGGTAATAACGGGGTGGAATGCGGCATTCCTGCCGTAGTGCTGCTAGTGAGGGTGTTTGAAGTCTATGCTACCTGCCCCGTTTTACCAGGGAAAATATTTCATAATGGTTATTACCCTTTAAAAAGTATTGTGAAAAGCATTTAATTTCTATTTAGAGATTTCTGCAGGAGCTCTACAACATGATGCTGACTTTGAAAATACAGCCAAGTTGGGTATTTCTCTATATGATGGTTTGAGACTTGCCGGCTTCACTTAGGCTTGAAAGCATGTGGAAACACTGATGGAGCTGACATTTCTAACTACAGCATAATGATGGCCCCATTTCAAAGAATTTATTATTACAGAAAGGGAAACCCTCCCCCCCTTCACTTCCAAATCATCGATAGTGGAATTAAACATCTGCCAAATTTATTTTCAAAATCTAAAATAGTTTACGATACGCTTCATTAGTGCACATAATTTCAGCTGGAGTTGTACAGACGTCTCCTATTTGTGCTATTAGAGCTTTATAGAGAAATAACTCATCATTGCATTATGATAAATCATTCAATTTGAAGGACTGTTTCCCTGACTCAAATGATAGGTTAATTTAGTGGCTGGAGTCTGTAAATAACATCAAGGCCTTCGATATTAATGGAGTTCTTCCTAATTCAACTGCGATTTAATGTTTGCAATGTTAAGTTTTGTGGCACTGTTGTGAAGTTTTCCCACACTTATGTGATTACACCACCGAGAGACCTTTGTGCGAGGGCACATGGTGACTGAACTATGAGATGCACCTTGTTCCACAGAGAGGAAAAGGGCACATCTGAACTGTAACTTATTTGGGCTCGGGGCAGTTAGCAACCAGTTCTAAAGCCTGTCATGGATGCCCGGTTTGACATGAGGGGAGTAGCTGTGACTTTTCAGTGTATTCCAGAAGCTCTCCGACTGCCGAAGTGCTGTGGGTATTGTGAAAACTCTTTAATAGTTTTAAATTAAATGAACTGCAGTAGACCTTAGGCTATTCAGCAGTGCTTCATAGTTAGAAAAAAATTAATCCAGTGCTGTTTCGCATTTCCCGTCTGTGAATCAAACTGTGAAAGCTAATTTAAAAACTTTCACACTTGGCTTGAATGAAAACTGTCAGTGCTTGGAGAATGTTAAATTGTGTACAATTAGCTCAAAAAGTGTTGGCCTAGGTATACCAATGAAGCTCAACGTGCCAAAGCTTAATAGTAAGCTATCAGAAGATGGTTACAGCAAGGGTTTAACATTGCAAAAATGAGCAATAAAAATCTTCACTGTTAGCATTTAAAACTGAACTGGTACTATACTGGGGTCAAGGCCCTGCGGAAACAAACCTTTGTGCCATGATAACTGCACATGCAGGGGGCATCTATGTTATAAATGTACCATAACATGGGATGGGCATTACCTTGAAAATGACAACAGATAAGAATAGGGAGGCCCATTTAAAATTGAAAAAATACCGTAATCTGTTATTTATACTCTTTTCAAATAGCTACAGAATGCACAAAATGTGTAATATTTACAATACAACTGTTTTGTTTGATTCTTTGTTACACCTCTCCTCAAAAAGTCTTCACTAGATCCTACCTGTCCTTCCGGCTATCGGCCTATCTCTCTCTCCCCACCCCCCCCACCCCCCCCCCCCCCCCCCCCCCCCGTTGCTTCAAAACTACTTGAATGAACAGTTCACTGCTGCTATCTGGACTTTCTTTCCTCTCAAGACCTTTGGACCCACTGCAATCTGGCTTTTGTTCTCTAAATTCCACAGAAACAGCTCTTACCAAAGTCTCCAGCGACTTATTCCTCACCAAATCCAAAGGCCTCTACTCGGTACTCATCCTTCTTGACCGTCCTGCTGCCTTTGACACAATCGATCACCACCTTCTCCTTGGATTTCGGGGCTCCATTCTTTTCTGGTTTTCTTCTTCTCTCTCCCATTGCACTTTTAGTGTATGTTCTGGTGATTCTTTCTCTACCATCATCCCGCTTTCAGTTGGGTTACCTCAGGGCTCTGTCTTGGGACCTCTCCTTTTCTTTCTCTACCCTCAGTCACTTGGTGCACATATTTCCTCCCATGGTTTTCAGTACCATCTTTATGCTGACGACTCTCAGATCTACCTCTCTGTGCCTGAGATTTCTCCAGGAATACAGGCCCGGATCTCTGCCTGCTTATCTGACATTGCTGTCTGAATGTCTCACCGCCTTCTGGAACTGAACAGGGCCAAAACTCAGCTACTTATCTTTCCCTCTAAACTCACCTCCCCCTTCCTCCCTTGTCTATTTCTGTGGATAACACTACACTCCTCCTTGTTTCCTAAGCTCGCAACCTTGGGGTCATCTATGACTCTCTCTCTGCACACATCCAACAGATAGCTAAAACCTGTTGCTTCTTCCTCGATAACATTGGTAAAATTAATTTCTTCCTTTCTACAGACACTACTAAGACACTTATCTACTCTTTAGTCACCCCCCCCCCCTCCCATCTAGACTATTGCATCCTCCTCCTTGCAGGTCTCCCTCTGAATAATCTCTGTTTTTTCCATCTGTTCAAAACTCTGTTCCACGGCTAATCTTCCACCAGCCCCGATACACTCTTATAACCCTTCTTCTCAAGTCTCTTCACTTGCTCTCTATTTATTTCCATATCCAGTTCAAACTTCTCCTACTGACCTATAAGTACACTCATTCTGCTGCTCCTCACTATCGTTCATCTCTTATCTCTCCGTATACCCCTCCTCAGGAACTCCGCTCTTCTGTCAGATCCCTTCTATCTGTGCCCTTCTTTTCTACTGCCAACTCCAGACTTTGATCCTTCCACCTTGCTGCTCCTTATGCTTGGAACAAAATACCTGAATCTGTGCATCAGGTCTCATCTCTAGCTCTTTTCAAATCCAGGCTGAAAACTCACCTCTTGGAGGCCTCAGCTGTTGTGTTGTCTGTCTTGACTAGATTGTAATCTCTGATGAGCAGGGACTGTCTTTTACATGTGTCTTTGTAGTGCTGCATATGCCTTGTAGCGCTTTACAAACGATGATTAGTAGTAATAGTAAAGTGCATTAAGTACTACCACTGCTTATTCATTTCTGTGGGTCATTGAAGCACTTAACGCATGTTAACCTGTAGGAACATGTCTCTAAATGTGTCTACTTGAAAAGGGTTGTCCAGCTCAGGGCCGGTGCTACCATTAGGCGAAGTAGGCAGTTGCCTAGAGTGCCAGCCCTTCGAGGGTGCCCATTGGTGCCGCTGTCGCCCCTCTATGGGACAGAGAGTGATAGCAATATCTGCAAACAGCTCCACGGAGTTTATTTTTAAGCTTTGGCGCCGCAGGGCTGTTTGCTTCCACCCCTCTCCAGTTCTCTATGCTGACTTCCTGTTTGCAAAATGCCCAAAATAGATGACTGAAGAAACTCTGAAAATTGCTCAGAAAGGCAGAGAAGCTAAAACCAGAGGAGAAAGAGAGGTAAAATCACAGAACTTAACAGAGATTTCCAACGTACAGCAAGACTAGATAAAGAAGAACTACAATGAGGCATGCAAAGAAATATAATCAGAAACTATCAGAGGAAAAGCAAGATCAGCTTTCCTAAAGCTATGAGAATAGAGAAAATTCCAGCTTTGAATTAGCATGCTAAAAGATGCCCAAAAATCCATTTTGAATGATGCTGAGAAGATCAGGTAAAGGTGGAAAGAATATACCGATTCATTATACCATAAAGATGGATCAACAGCTTTTTTAGGTAAACACAAAAGAGAGCGCCCGCTCTTGCAGTGGTAGCCAGTAGAACACAAGGAGCAAAAGACGTATAATGGTCACAGGAATCTTTATTAGAAAAAACCCCAACGCGTTTCGGCAACGCCTTCCTCAGGGGGCATGCAGAGAAAACATCTTGTGTTGTATTTCACATGTAAGGTAGTGTACAAAAAGCACCCTTACTTAATTGTAAAATCAAAGGTAATCCGCCGTGACGCATTTTGGTTCAAGGTACCTTGAACAAAAACGCGTCACGGCGGATTACCTGTGACCATTATACGTCTTCAACAGCTTTTTCAGACTATACCTTATGACCAGGAACTGTTGGTGATGAAAGAAGAAGTCGAAGCAGCATTGAAAGCATTATCAAAGAACAAGGTATTGGGCATTGATGACATTTCCGTTGAAGTTTTACAACTATCAGATGCAGCCGTTAAAATATGTAAAAGGCTCTGCCAGGAAATTTAGAAAAAAAATCATGGCCAACTGACTGGAAAATATCTATGTTCATACCAATACTGAAGAAAGGTGATCTACTTGACTGTGGAATGTATAGCACAATCGCTCTGATCCCACAGGCCAGCAAGATTCTACTCAAGATTATTCAGCAGAGACTACAACCATACCTGGAATGAGAACTGCCTGAAGTGCAAGCAGGGTTCAGGAAAGGGTGAGGAACAAGAGACATTATCATGGATGTTAGATAGATCCTTGAAAAGACAAAAGAATAGCAAAAGGATATCTGTATGTGTTTGCATAAATCATGAGAAACTCTGGGCCACATCAAGAAGCATGGGTATACCAGAGCACCTGAGAGTTCTCATGCACAACCTTTATGTTAATCAAGAAGCAACAGTTCAAACAGAACAAGGAGAAATAGAATGGTTTAAAATCAGCAAAGGTGTATGACAAGGCTGCATAATTCCCCCATAACTGTTTAATTTATATGCAGAACAAATCATCAGAGAAGCAGGATTGTGTGAAGACAACTGAGGTGTGCAGATTGGCGGAAGATTCATCAACAACCTTCACTATTTTGACGATACCACATTAATGGCTGAAAGTGAAGATGATCTGAAATATCTGCTTATCAAGATCAAGGGATATAGGGACCCTTTTACTAACAGGCACTAAGATGTTGCACCTAACAAGCCAAAAGTGCAAAACCTGTGACACATTAGGTGCAACACCACTGTGTTAACTGTTGGGGATGTGGAAAGCATTTCCCCAGCAGCTAGTATGGGCCCTATCCCTTAGGTGGCATTAGGTGATCCCCAGCTAATGTTGTTAGTGCGCAGTGTGAACCTGACACTAACTGCACAGAGCACACCCCGCCTACTTGCAACCCTAACACAGGTTACACTATTAGCACAGGAATTGTCCTGCGCTACCTGTCAAGGCCCAGTGCTAGCTGGCAACGTATGTCTCAATGCGCATTCAGGGTGCACCAGAACATGCATTGTCAGTAACGCTATTTAGTAAAAAAAAAAAACCACAGCCTTAAAATGGGCTTGCGCCTTAACACGAAGAAGACCAAGATCCTGACAAATGGAAAGAAATAGAAATAGTTGACAACTTTAACCTGCTTGGATCAATAATCAATAAAGAAAGTGACAAGCAGTCAAGAAATCTGATGATGCAATGAAAGACTATGAAGGACTTAGGCAAGATATGACTTGCCCAAGCCATGGTATTTTCAATAACACCATATGGATATGAAAGTTGGACAGTGAAAAATAAATATAGGAAGAAAACTGATGTCTTTAAATTATGGCCCTAGTAAAGAATACTGTTTTTACCATGGACTGCCCAAAGAGTCGGTACTAAAGGAGATAAACCTAAGCTTTCTTTAGAAGTTCAAATGACAAGATTTTGACTTTCATACTTTGGACACATCATGCAAAGAGAAAGATCATTAGGGAAAGACATTATGCTAAAAAAGGTTGAAAGTCAATACGAAAGAGGAAGGCCAGCAATGTGATCGACTGAAATAATAACAGTAGCTTTGGATGTCATTTATATCAACATCAACTCAATGACACTTAACAGCCCAGTGACTCAGAAGGGAAGAGGTACGATATTTGCCCCAGCCACTCAAAATATTGAACTTCGTGTGTTTTAAGAGATGAGGAGCTGTGGAGAGTGCACAGTGGAGCAAGTTTATATAAGGTATCTGAAAGTGAAGTAGACCAAGTTGAAATCTGGTCATCAATGAAAGGCAGATGGGTAGAAAGAGGAATCAGACATCATTTTGGCAAGCTGGTCAAGACTGATGGAAGCCATGTTTCTAGGCAGTCTGGAAGATGAAGTGATTGAAGGAGCAGTTGTAAGAGGAAGAAGACTACAGAATGATATGTTCAAGAGAGAGTGGATATCGGTGTAAGTCAGTTGACTTGATTGAGGAATAAAAATGAGGTCAAGGGTGTGACACAAAGAGTGTAATGGGGTATATAGAATGTTACCTGTCCCTCTCCAAAGGGATTATCAACAGTCCACTTTAAGAGAGTCTGCAGCCCATAGTTCAGAGTTGGGATGGTGTCGCTCAAAGGGAGAGGTTAAGAACCCAACAGGCTGCAGGAGGGAGAGTGGCCCATGGAGCCAGATGTTCTCCCAAGGTAAGTCATGCAAAAGAGCTCTGAGGTAGGAACTTTAACTGGAGCAGGAGGAAGGGCCAGGAGAACTAGCTTGTGGAAGTTTAACAAGCTGGGACAGAAGTAAAGCTGCTTTTGTTTCCCCTGAACTGCTGTCTGGCCTGTGTTGTCAAGAAACCCCTTCCTACCACATGCCACACTACCACAGGGAGAAATGATGATTTGAGGGAAGCCTAATGAAGAGAGACAAGATAAAAAATCATAAGAGGAATTACTATGAGGAGAGTTAATAGGAAAGTTGAAATGACCCACAATAAGTAGGTGTGAGAAGGAAACCAAGACAGCTGCCATAAATGTGCAGAGCTCATCCACTGAGATTGTTGAAGGTGGCTGGGGATGGTAGATAGCCAGCAAATGATCTGCCACAAAGATTAGCCTGATTTCTCTTTGGTCTATAGCAGTGGATTCCAAACCTTTCTTGAGGGACTCTCAGCCAGTCGTGTTTTCAGGATATCAACAATGAATATGCATGAGAAACATTTGCATGCATATTCATTATAGATTTCCTGAAAATCTGACTGGCTGTGGATCCCCCAAGGTAGCTTTGGGAACCACTGGTCTATAGAGTTGTATATGGAAGCTTTTCTATGTACTAAAAGGTAATACATAATACAGCTGAACCAAGCCATATGTACACTTAAGACTCATCTCGTATAGCTTTTCATGTAGACCCCATACCATCTTGATTGCTTTTTTCCTGGACTTTCTCTAGTCCATGTCTATTCTGAGACACTGGGGGGTTATTTTAGATGCCTTATTCAGAATTTTCATGTGAAAATACCTACATTTACATGTGGAAATATGTAAATAGTGATTTGGGGAGGTTAGTGATCTACTTATGGAATCACTGGCTATATAGAGATTTGCAAGTTTATAAAGAGGCCTGTTAGGGATATGCTATGGATGTTTCTGAGGTCTTCTCGTGTATGACGTATTTCACAAAGCATCTTCACATCAAGGGCAGTATATTTAAACATCAGCATTTATTGCTGCTTTAAATGTGAATATACGCCAGTCTCACTTGTCTCTTGGGACTGCTTGTAGTTTTGGTGACTGGAGATCTGATTGTGATTCTTTTGCTTGACTGTCATCTGTGTCCATGTAGGTGTGTCCTTAGCTACATTTATTGCCCTGCTCTGTGTCCTGTGCATCTCATCAATTCTTGTAACATCCCCTTTCAAACCCCTGTGTTTCTCTTTCCTTGACTCCCCCCCCCCCCTCAGCTGTGCTCTTGTGAAACTCTGAGTTAGCACCTTGCTCTTGGATGTATTTGTCTGGGTGTATCTCTTTTTTGTAATAGTCTTTAACTCTTTGTGTGTGTGTGTGTGTGTGTGTGTTTCTCTGTCTGTCTATGCCTGAGTGTATATGTGCATGGGTTGCTATTGTGCTGGTGGAAGGTTTGACAGGATGCTGGTGGATGGCATCACTGGAAAGAGAGGAGTCATTGTGCAGACCATACTGCCTGAGGAGCACAGGAGAGGCAGTCTTAGAGGAGGATTTGTAAGCCTAGGTACCAGTTCCTAGATCTCACAGATGACAGTGCAGGTTCCATTTTGATTAAGCTGCCATCCAGCATCTCTTCCAAGAAATAGAGCCTCTCTTCTGCTCCACCACACAGGGAAACCAATGCCAGTTCACCTAAAGGTCACCACAGCCCTTACCTTTTTTGCCACTACCATTTTTCAGTCTGTTTTGGTTATTACCATGGGCCCCAGTCAGTCTGTCCCCTCACGGTGCATCGCACAGTTTCTGATGGCCTTTTTCTCCCACACCTCTGACTTCCCTCAGACTGTGTAGCAGAAGCAGCAAACTGTAAATCAGTTTTCTGAAGAGGCCCATTTCCCATCTGTGTTGTGGATCATAGATTGCATATATGTGCCCATCAGGCCATCATAAGGGGGGGGAGGGGGCCTAGTGCAACATAAAGACCTTTCATGTCCTCAACATGCAGGTGGTATGCAATGCCCATGGTCACATAACAGATGTCTTTCCAAGATTCTCAGGCTTATGTCATAATTTATATATATTTGCTCATCTGGAATCCATGACAAGTTTAAGAGTGGCCATATCACTGGAGGATGGCTTCTAGGCAAGCCCTGCACTACCCCTCACTGATACCTCTACATGCACATGCTATAAAGTCATTTTGCCCTTTCAAAACTTCTACCACATTTCTTGAAGCATCATTAAAGTGCCTGCTCATCACAGCCAGTTTCCCTCTGCATGATGGTTTTATTGTTTTTTCTCTCCTGCACACATGACCTCTATAGTGGCACATAATAGGGACCACCGCCAAACAAAGGCAATCATAGAGAGGACCTTTGGGCTCCTGAAAAAACACTTCCCGTGCCTTGACCAATCAGGGGAAGAGATAGCTCTTCAAAAGTACTGTATGTAACAATTTCATGGCATTCTGAATGCTCCATTATTCAGCCCAAAGACACAGACTACCTTTTCAAAAAGAGGTGGAGGTAGGCAGGACTGGCCCAACCACTAGGCAAACTAAGCAGTCACCTAGTGCAGTAGCTTCTGGGAGCCAGCAAAGAGCAAGGCATTCAAAGCTAAACAATAGATTCTGATAGCTAGGGGGGCATAAGACCTAAGGTTTACCTAGGGCACCAACACCTTGAACCAACTCTGGGGCCAGCCCTGGAGGTAGGAGAGCCAGACACAGAGAAAGATACAGAACCTGCAACAGAGGAGGAGCCAGCCCATCCACACCAGCTGGGTGTGGCAGCAAGAAATGAACTAATCCTCAGGCTTTTTCAGTGAAGCAGTGATAATTTAGTGTAAGTAAGTGACAAGAAAATTATACCTTTTTGCCCTGACCCTTCTCATTTTCCCATTCCTACCCTCCACCCTCTTAATACAGCAGCTGCTATGATGCACAGGGATGCTGTATGAGGTGCTATTAGTCATGGAAGGGCTCAGTGACTCATCATCTAGCTCCCTGCATGTTGTGTGGCCCCATAAGTCATGACATATATGGGTCCCTCAGCCCATTGCAATGAGTTGCCACTTTTTGTACTAGTGGAGGGGTCGCAGATGTGGCAGCAGCCACAGGTGCACTGTATCAAGGGAAGTGCCTGCTAGTGATTGAGGGGTTGGGTGCCTAACAGGGAACCATGTTGGCGAGGCGTAGATGTTCTTCTCAGAAATGATGTTCTGAGATCTGTCAGGGTGGTAGAGGGGGTGGTCTCTCCTGAGGTCCAAGCACAGATCTCTCACTTGCTGCTGCAGGGCCACTACCTCCTGCGACAGAGAATGAATCCCACTCACCGGTATCTCACTGACTTGTAACTGTCTCTCTTGCAGCAGGACCCTGCATTCTCTCAGCACCACCGGCTGATCTTGAAACTGAAACTTGTGTTTTGTCTGTGCCAGTAGTTGTTGATTTTGTTCAAGAAGCCGTTACCCACAGTGAACCTATTGGTGAGTGCTCCTAGCTGCTTCATGCTCACCCTGTCAATGGGTACATGCTGCAACTTTGGCTTACTCACAATGGTCAATGTTTGGCAAAAGGAATGGGACTGGCACTTCATTAACCTCTTCATCTCTTCATCAGCGTCCAGGTCAGCTGTCCTTGTAGCAGAAGCAGAAGCCTTCTCTTCCTAGTGCTCCTCTTCTGGCTCAGACTGACTTCCTCTGTTCCACCTTCTCTACAGGTCTCCTCTGAAGCCTCGGCATGTTCTCTGTTATAGTGGTTTCACCCAGGATCTTGCCCATCTGAAGGCATGACCTGATCTGCAGGTAAGGAAACAATAGCACACCATCAATCCCTCATTTCTATAGGTATGTAAACACAGTGTGTACACAGGTGGACTAATATAGACCCCCCCCCCCCCTTTCTCCCAAGGTATCCAGAGTATGTGATTCAATAAGCATCTATCACATCATTTTATGTCTCAGCTGCCTCTAGTCTCACACCTTCAGTTTGATGCATTATTATGCAGTCACGTTCCATGTCATCCTATCCACATTGCCAGAGGTCTGGTACACCTGCCTTTTAACACCAGCCATGAATGAATTGCATGCAGCATGGTTTGGAAGTACATTACATAAATTTCTATACAGCACTCAGAAAGCTGAATGCATGCAGCACTGTAGGCCATGTCAGATATTTGAAATAGACTCATCCCTTCCCACAGTTTATTCCTCTATGCTCTAGTCTTGTGAGGCCATTAGGGGTTAAAGTGAAGCTCTAGATGTGTTTTGACCTCCACATAACCTCAAAAGGACCCCAGTTGATGATGTGCCAAATGATGTGTGTTTGAAGGGCAACAATGCATACCCATATATTGGCCAATGCAGCAGCACACAGGTAGTTACCCTGTATACTTTATGGTTAGACGGTCCAGTATGGGAACACCTTTGAAGCTGGAGGCCATGCATCCTAGGCTAACCAGCACAGCTGGTAACTCACTTGTCTAAAGAAAGATTTCATATATAGGAAAGTTGGGGCAAACTGTACAATGGAAGTAGGAAAGGGGAGATATGCACAGAGCTCTGGAGACATGTCAACAACAGACTCGGGGTCACCTCAAGGGCCTTTGATGCCCTAGGCAGGCCTACCATGATGCCTAGGCAGGCCACATGTGCTGTGCTGCTCATGTGAGCAGCATGGTGATCGCCTAATGCTATCATTTGTTTTTAGAAGTGGCAGTAGAATTGCCGTGGTAGGCCTTAAAGTGCCTGTGCCCTCACAGCCTTCTGCTCCTGACCCCTGCCCTTCTGACACAACTTCCTGCCCCCTCCAACTGGAAGTTGTGTTGGAAGGGACAGGAGTGGCATGCTTTGAGGGCATGCACGTGAAGGCACTTTAAGGTCCACCACATCACTGAAGCAGCCGCCAATTTTAAAAATTTTGGAGTGGCCAGTGTTTGCCATGCTGTCCATGGGGACATGCCACTCTAGGCAGCTACTTAGTTTGCCTAGTGGATGGGCCAGCCCTGAACAGACTACATCTGAGGAAAGGGATGTCACTGTTCTGGGAATATGCACAAGCCAAAGTTCCTGTGAGTGTTACCTGATAGCAAAATATAGCATCAGAGCTAGGTATAGAGGATGCCTTTAAGATAGACATCACACAAAGAAGAGGATAAAGGGGTCTGGGAGTAGAGGTATGTAATGAGTATTTACTGGTTGTCTCTGTAGGGTATGTTGTATCCAGCTGGCTGATCCTCTTGCAAGGAGTCCTCATCCAGGATCTCCAGGAACTTGGCATTACTGCCTGATCAGGTTGGGATAGGCCACTCACCTTTTTCTTGGCAATGCACCTCAATTCTCTCCATTTCCTTGTGAGGTCTTCAGAAGCTCTGTGGTTGTGAAAGATACCATTGACTTTTGGCAGATCCCCATCCAGAGTTTTTGTTTTGTATACATACTGATTCTCTGGATTGGATGCCCAAACAGGATTCTCAGATGTTTCAGGATCTCTTGGAGCATCACATCAACCTTGACTGGAGTGAAGTTAATTTTAGTGTGAAGGTTTTCTTCTGTGATGCCATAGTAGGCAGTACAACTCTCCTTTGGCAAATATTGGAATGGAGAACCATCAGAAAAGAACCACACCATAAGGCTAACAATTGGCCAAAATGGCGTCCACTGCTTCATTCATCAGTCCCATAAATCACTGAGTCCATATATCCATAGAACAATCCATTAATCTTCATGTATCAGAAAAAAAGCAGCAGGATTCAGAAAAGCATGGGATAAGCACAGAGGATCCTGTTTCTGAAGGAGCAAAGTGAAACCAGAGTTCGACTGAGGTACATGGTAATGCACCGGGCATTCTAGATGCATCTTATCTGCTGTCACCTTCTCTGTTTCTGTTTAAATTAGCCTGATTCTTGAGCTTCTTTAATTGTGATGATCCATAAATTGACAATCCCTTCCTCTATTCTCCCACAGTGAAGTAAAAATGAATCCTCCTTAATCAAAGGAAGGTGATTTAGAGAAAATCTCTGCATAACCTGAGTTTTAAAAAAAATTAATACTAATGTCTATTCTGCCGAGCAGCATACAACTTAAGCACATGGCGAGGAATGTTCTCTGGCTCAGGATCATTTGTGACCGCCTTTCTCATTTCAGTGGATGGCTCTTGTCTGTCCTTAGCCCTAGGTCCCCCCAACAGCTCTTGAGACCTCCACTCCTCCTCCTTTCCCTTACAAATTCTGTAGTCATTAATTGATCTTAACTAGCTGAAGCATCAATTCGTTTGAATAATAAAGGAAAATCTTCAGGGGTGAGTGGTGTATAACATTACTTCTTAGCGAGTGCTCTGTTAACTCTCGCCTTCCAGAAGGAAGAATATTTCAGTACTAAGTGAAATGTTATTGTGTGTGTCAACAGGCAGCATCTGGGATTTAGGCAAGAGAATTTTAATTTCATTCTGCATATGGCTTTCTGGAATTGAAAATGATCCTTAGTTTCTTTCTTTCTTTCATACCAGCTTCCCTTTTTTAATGGTTTGCCTTTTTTTTTTTTTTTTTTTTTTTGAAGCATTTATTTAAAGTTTCACAAAACAAATATCAACAACCATCCAACATCACACATAACCACCCCACCCAACCCACCCCGCCCCCCCCGGCAACCCATGTGCTGCAGCACATCAACCCCCATACAACAAAAGCAAGGTGCAGAATACGTAAAGGGGGTAAACATAAATTAAACCGATAGGGCCTAGAAAGATATGCCATCATGTGAACAACGAGCTGCATTACAGTACACAAGCAGGGAATGCCATTTCCTCCAGTATCCAGGCCCGTGGCGGGCGCCTTTACGTGGCATCAATTCGTATTTACTGTACAGACATACGCAATTCCACCAGACCTGGTATTGGAGGTCAACAAGTATTTTCCAATTCCTCATTCTACAACAAATGGCAATCCCCAGAAGAAAATCTAAAAGGAAGGAGTCATGTCGTCCCATTGGAATCCCAGACCCAGATCTGAAAACCAAGATCTCCCAAGAAAGAGGGGCTTTAAATCCTAGGATGTTTTGGATACAGTCCCATACCTGGGTCCAATACATACAAAGAAGTGGGCAGTCATAGACCATGTGCCGAAAGGTACCTACTGCCACTTTACAAAGCCAGCATGTATTGCCGACCGAGGGGTCCCATTTAGTCACCTTGACCGGGGTAACAAAAGCTCTGTGGGCAAAAAAGTACAAGGTCTGCGTGAGGGAGGCAGACCTAGAGATACGAGTTTGCCTAGCCCAAAAGGTGGACCGCTGTCGCCGAGATAGAGTGACTCCTGCTTCATGTTCCCAGACACACCTCGTTCCCTGGGTCTGTGAAGAACACTGCCCCCTAAGTTGTTTGTATAGCAAAGAAACTATACCAGTGCTAGCCCAGGCCTGAGCAAGTGTACTTAGAAGAGTCCCTTCTGAACTGGAAAATCGAACATCCCCCAACGCAGAGCCTATACAGTGCTTTAATTGTACCCACTGAAAAACAAGGGCACCGGGAAGATGGAATTCCCGCTGCAAATCCCCAAAGTCCCGCCACCCACCGTCCCGAACCAACTGGCTCAGTGTCCAGATATTGCGGTCATACCACTGTCGCCAGGCAAAGGTTTTATTCTGGATTTTGAATAAAGGGTTGTACCAAAGCGGGAGATCCGGAGAAAACCTTTCCACTAGAGAGCTTTGGGACAAAAGGTCCTGAAAGGACCGCTGAGTGTCTGTTAAGATGGAGGGCCAGCGGGGGGACAAAGGGAAGAGCATGCCCGGGGCCAATAATAAAGGGAACGGTTTTACCAACCGCCGCTCCAATTCCAGCCAGACAGGGCTAAGCTCCGTCACCTCCTCCCGCCACCTACCCCCTTGTTTGAGCAAAAAGGCCCTGTGATACAGCTGAAAGTCAGGGAAACTCACCCCACCCTCCTCCTTAGCCCTCTTGAGTTTAAACAATGCAATCCTCGGGGGTTTATCATTCCAGAGAAATCTCACTAGCACTTTCTCAATCTGCTTATATACCGGGGGCACAAACAGTACAGGCAACATTTCAAGAACATAGTTGATTTTCGGGGCAATGGTCATTTTAATCGACTCCATGCGACCCCACCATGAGAGATGCAAAGGAGACCACTGGGCTGTCAAAGTTTTCACTAAAGAGATAAGACGGTCCACATTATACCGCACCGTTTCCTCAAAAGGATAACAGTAATAAGCCCCCAAATATTTCACCGCACCTACTTCCCAGATAAACGGAAATTGTGTTACATCCTCCTTAAACACCCGGGTATTTAGGGGAAATGCCACAGACTTCATCCAATTAATTTTATAGCCAGACAACGCGGCATAGTCATCAATTTGCGTGAGAACAGAAGGGATGGAAGAAGGGGTGGTAAAAAGCAACAAGTCGTCCGCATATGCTGACATTTTGAGCTCAAGACCCCGAATTTTAATGCCATGTATCCTGGCATTCTGTCTAATTAGCATGGTAAGAGGCTCCAAAGCCAAATTAAATAGCATCGGCGAGAGGGGACAGCCCTGTCGCGTCCCCCTACTCAACCGAAATTCCTGAGATATGGCACTATTAACACAAATACGTGCCGTGGGATGAGCGTACAGTATATCAATGTATTGGATAAAACCTTCTCCCAAGCCAAACCAGCGAAGGGCATGAAACAAGAAGGACCACTCAAGACGGTCAAACGCCTTCTCGGCGTCAAGGGATAGGCCAACCATCGGCGTTTCTACAGAGACAGCCTCAGTCAGAACATGGCACAAAAGCCGGGCATTATCCGCCGTTGATCTACCACTAACAAAACCACATTGGTCCGGATGAATCAAGATCGGAAGCACGGAGGACAAGCGCTTCGCCAGGATAGAGGCATAAATCTTATAGTCAGCATTTAGTAATGAAATGGGGCGGTAATTTCCTACTTCTAAAGGATCTCGTCCAGGCTTCTCAATGACAACAATGTTGGCAGCCGCAAAGGAGCCGATTCGCGGACATTCCGCCAACAACGCTTGGTAATATTGTAACATGAAAGGGCCGAGATCTTCACAGAAAACCTTAAAAAATTCCGCTGGGAGCCCATCCGGACCCGCTGCTTTCCCTGCAGATAGAGAGCCTATTGCATCACCAAGTTCTTTCAAGGTTATAGGGAGATCAAGCGGGGCCAACAGAGCCGGATCTATCCCTGGTCTCTGGACCAGCTTTAAAAGGTGTTGAAAGGCCGTCAGAGAACAACTACCTTCTGACGAGTAAAGGCGATCATAGAATTCCCGAAAGGCCGCCAATATATCTGGGTCCGTGACCAACATCTTCCCCTGTTTGGGATCCCTGAGGGCAGCAACCCGCCCCCGCTCTTGCCGGGCATTTAACTGATGGGCCAGCAGCGTGCTGGCCCTATTACTGTCTCGGTAATATAGACCTTCTTGCGAGCGTATACTTTTGACCGCCTCAGTAGTGAGAATCTGATTATAACGAAAGCGTAAGCGCTGCAGCCGCAATAACACACAAGGGTCAGATCCGCGAGCTAATACCCGTTCTCCAGCTTTAATTTGCGCCTCTAGCACCCCAAGTTGCGTCCTAGTTATCTTTGCCTGCCTAATACTAAAACTAGTGATAACCGCCCTCATAGATGCTTTAAATCCCTCCCATCTAGCCCACCCTGATGTCAAGTGAGGGGGATTTAGGTCAAAATAGTTAAGGATCGCTTCACGCAGCTGTTGCTGGAATTCATTATTGGACAACCAGGTGCGATCAAAACTCCAGTTGCCCCGAGTAGAGTTAGACCCTATACCCTCCAAAAGGACAGAGACAGCTGCATGATCCGACACATTGGAGGCGAGAATATCTGCAGTTATGAGATATGGAATTAGGGACTTAGATACCAAGAGGTAGTCTATGCGCGACAGAGACTGATGGGGAGACGAGTAAAAGGTAAACTCCTGCCCCTCAGGGTGAAGTAGTCTCCACACATCTACCAATCCAGCTTCTCGCACTAAGGAATGAAGAATCCCCTGAGCCTGGCCGCTCTCAAGAGCTCTGGGAGGCTTCCTGTCTACCAATGCGTCCAGGACTAGGTTGAAGTCGCCTCCCAGAACGATTGGAGTGGGCGAAGCAGCACAAATTAACTCAGCTATAGTCCTGTAGAAATCAGGACAGTCTGCGTTGGGGGCATATATGTTAAATATTATCAGTTCGAGGGTTCCCACTTTAAGACAGGCCTGGACCCACCTACCCTCCTCATCCCCCTGGAAGAAAGCACCCGCAAGTTAAGCGACTTCCGGGAAAGGATAGCCACCCCATTATGTTTACCCCGTGCTGGTGAAAACGCTATCAAGGAAAAGGGGCGGATATTCAGTTTCAGGGACTCCCTTTCATTCAAATGTGTCTCCTGCAATAGCAAAATATCGCTCTGAAGTTGCTTGCCATACAGTATAATCTTTTTGCGCTTAATGGGGTTATTCACCCCATTGACATTCAACGAATGAATGCGCAGGGACGCCATGAGACTAGCAACAACATGCAGATTGTACCCAGTGCCCCGGCGACATGACTCCCCCTTCCATCATATAGTTGATTCTTCCACAGAGAGATATTACCAAGCTCAAGCGGTTCACACAAATGAAAAAGTAAACAGCACCTATCCTACGATTACTAAGCCTACAGCCCATACTAACCAGGGGGGGGGGGGGGACTCTGCCGTCCTGAACGGGCGAGCCCACACTGAAGCGGGAAGGCGCAAACAGAGGCTATATGGATATTAATAAGCGCCTGCGCCGGCTAGTGGACTACTATGCGCATAAAACATATCCCCTGTCGTGAGCTAGGAAAAGAGCCCCCGCCAATGAGGATCCGACTATCCCAGTGCAACAATAGGTAATAGTACAAAAATAAATATAGGGAACACGCTTAAGAGTTCATCAGCTCAGCTTCCTTTTCCTCAATATATAGCCCCAGTGCATTTGGGTCATCAAAAGTTTTTGTGACATTATGTAAGGTCACCCTCATTCGTGCCGGTTGAAGAAGACCAAAGCGCACCTGTAAACGCTGTAGGCGCGGTCTTAAATCCAAAAAGCGTTTCCTTCTCTCCACCGTAGTTTTAGCAAAGTCAGGAAAGAACAGGAGTTTGTGTCCCTCAAAAGTCACCGGGAAACGAGCCCGTGCTGCCTCTAGAATCTTGATGGCATGCTGGTGCCGCAGCGTTTTAAAAATAATAGGCCGCGGCCTCTTGTTGTTAGGTAGGGCCTGTGAGGGGACACGGTGCGCTCTGTCTAGCTCACAAGGAGTGTCGAAGGACATGTGTAGTGCAGTAGTGAGGAGCTTCTGCAGGAAACCAAACATATCTTGCCCCTCTGCCCCTTCCGGGACACCTACTATACGGACATTATTTCTCCTGGCCCGGTTATTAACGTCCTCTATCTCCTTTTGCAGTTGTTCAATTTGACGGGTATGTTTCCCCAAAAGTTTCAGCTGTTCCTCTTGCACCTGTAGCCGATGCTCCGTTTGGTCTTGGCGCACTGCAAGGGTCCCGAATTGCTCTTTAAGTTGCAATATGTCTTCCTGCATGTTCTGCAACGAGGCACTGTTCGCCGTCACGATGGCCTTCACCGCACGGATCTCTTGCAACAGTTCTTGTAGCGCCTCCGGCTGCTCACGCCCGGCCGCCATCTTTTGCGGGGACGGAGGTTCTGTTTTTGAACGTTTTGTGCCAGTGCCAGACCCCGAGGCAAAATCCAGGCGAGGCTTAGAGTTCGCCATCTCCAGAGATCGTATAGCAAAATTGGAGGGGTCGTTGTCCGAAATGCCGGCGCAGACACAGGATTGATGCAAATACCCCTGGAGCTCTCGCTCTACGCAGCCATTTCCCTTCGCGCTAGGCTCCGCCTCCAATGGTTTGCCTTTTATCATTTCTACTCTTCTTGTTTAATTCTGCATGATTCATGTTTCATTAGTATTGTTTGGTATATTATGCGATGTGATTATACATGTAAAAGTTTGGGAAATGTAAACTGGAACATTGTTGGTTAAACGTTATGGGGACAATTTTTAAATAATCTCTGTAGTTTCTCTTTGAAAGTTAATGTAAATTGCACACATTAATATCGAAGTGCTCTTTAATGAGGGCGAGAGGAATAAAGTATAGAGGAGCATTGTGTATAGAGCATCTAGGTTAGAAAACAGATATTTAGGGCCTGATATTCAAAGGCCACTAAGAGGGATATTCAGTGGCCACTGAATATCTGTGGGTGCAGTCATTCAGCGCCCAGGGATCTTTCAAGGTCGTTCTGTGGGCGGCAATATTCAGCCACTGCCCAGTTATCTTCCTGCTTTGCCAGCCGACTCTGATATTTAATGCCGGTGGCCAGATATAGCCCTAGCATCGAATATCCGGGTTTAGCGTTCAGCGGTGACAGCTAGCCGCTGTAATCACGCTAGCCATACTGCTGAATATTGGGCCCTTAAGTCTTTATGTGCAAAACTGGGATATTTTTTATAAAAGACTAGTTGAATGTAGATCCTTTTATAAGATGCATGTAGTGCTATGAAATAAATATGTGTTTTGATAGATGCACATCAGAAGAAGCCATTTTTTAAAGGGAACATTCAAAAACATTGGCCACAGAGAGGTTTAAATACTTAAGCACTTTGGGCCAGTGTTGTCCCGCATCAAGAGAGAACCAAGGCAGTGGGCGCATCTCAAGGTCACTTGGATGGAACAAGCAGGCTGCTGAAGATGGTGATTCCTCTCCTGTTTACTCTACTTATTTCTCTTGGGTTTACTTTATTTTTATTGACATTTTAAATATCAGTCAACATTCCTAAACAGAGACAGTGGGATATGGCATAATTTTCTTCTCTTCATTAAATGTAAAAAATAACATACAATAAGCAAAAATTGTTATATTTCTTTTCCACAATCTGCTCCCACAATGTCCCGTCAGATGCTCATGGTTGTTTGTTGTTGTTAAGTGCCGTCGAGTCAGAGTCGACTCATGGCGACCCTCTGGATAGCTATCCTAAATTGTGTTCGGTCTTCAGTCAGGCAGCTCATTGTTGACAGACTGGTACCCGTAGCTGCTGTTATTGTATCGATCCATCTCATTGCTGGCCTTCCTCTTTTGCGTTGACCTTCTATCTTGCCAAGCATGATGTCTTTCTCTAATGATCTCTCTCCGCATGATGTGTCCAAAGTATGAAAGTCGAAGTCTTGTCATCTGAGCTTCTAAAGAAAGCTTAGGTTTGATCTCCTCTAGTACCAACTGGTTTGTTCTTCGGGCAGTCCATGGTATACACAGTATTCGCCGCCAGTACCATAATTCAAAGGCATCAATTTTCTTCCTGTCTATCTTTTTCACTGTCCAGTTTTCACATCCATATGATGTTATTGAAAATACCATGGCTTGAACAAGTCGAATCTTTGTATGGAGAGAGACATCTCTGCTCTTGAGAATCTTATCTAGGTCTTTCATGGTATGTTTATGTTTATAAAAATTTGATATACCGCACTTCTCAGTCGCAGCAGGGTGGTTTACAATAGAGCAACACTCCTAGATAAGGTGCATTTACCACAATTCCTGCTCTCTCTGCAGTCTCGCCATATATGCAGGAAGGTACCAGATTGACTGCATCCTCTCCGGCATTTCTCATTCATTGATGAGTATAGCCATTGCAAATGTTCTACACTAGCTTATAGCCATTCTATACCAAATGTCACCACCAGGTGGGCAGGCTGCCGCCTAGGGTTGCAGATCTGTGTCTGATGGTGATTAAGTAGTTGTGAACACGAATGGTTTAAGGTAAAAGGATTTATTTCCCCTCCCGGGGTCGGATTCTTCAGGTAATATAACACAATACTCAAAGCAAATAAGCCATACTTTCTGGCAAAACACAAAGGAAATTATAACAGCTTTTTCTTGCTTCTTAAAGTAAAGAGTAAACGTTAAACAGGCAAAACTCAGCACATAGCTTTCATATGTGCAAAACAGCACTCTTCACTGATAGTGTTTTCCCTCCACACTATACAGCCTTTTGACTAGCGAAAAGACGTCAATTTATCAGAGAAAATCAATGTGCAGTCCATTGGGTCACTATCAAACAAACATTCACTGACTGTATCAATGACCATAGGCTCCTGCATACATTCAAAATTGTCTGAGTTCTCCTTGCCACAATACTTCTGCAAGTTCCCCTGTAACGTGCCGTCACAGAGTCTCTCTGCGCAACTCCCTCTAGGGCTGGAATAACAGCTACCGTATTCCTCGGTGTTTGGGAGAGAGGGAAGCCATCATTCAGGGTTCTTAGAGTTTAATTCCTTCTGGCAGGTTCTACCCTTGGAATGCTTATAAGCTCTGGCTTCCGGCTTTGCAAAAGAATATCCTTCTCCCCTATTAACATGAGGTTTAAGCCTGCGGGGTTTTCTCTGAGGCTTAGGAACTGCTACTATATCTTCCTCAGACATGCACACATCTTCAGGGAAATACCTTTCTCTCTCTGGGGGTGTTAACTGCTCTTTCTTCAGCTCGGTGCTCAAATCCCTTGGCTGGGTATTACTGCCCTGCCCCCACCTAGGATTTATCACACGAGGCTTCTCAGCGTTAACCCTGTAGGTATTCCTTTTATCAGTAAACTTTAACTTCCTATCAGAGACATTCTCCAGGCTACAGCTCTCAAATACATACTGTTTGTTTTTAGGCTTCCAATCACTCCAGTTGGAACGTTGCCTCTGAGCTCCAAACAGCTTGCAATCAGCAGAACACTTGCAACTGTTCTCTGACCTCACTGGCTGCTTTCTCCTGCAGTGCTCTGGGTAGTTTCTGTGGTGAACCCTTCCTGGTTCTGGCTCTGACTCACGTCCTGGGTCAGAGTCTGAAACTCCTCCTTCTTCCTCTAGGTCAGCTGGTTCAGCTAGTTCACCTAGTTCTCCTCTTTCTCCTTGTTCCACTCCGTCTAACTCTGTATTTCCTGCATAGCTCTTATAGTGGCTATTAGCTCTTCCCCTTTCCAGGTGCACGCTATTAGGAATTGGGGAATGTTTCTCAGCTGGGCTTATTTGCAAACCCCGTGGCTGGGTTTGTTTATGTCGCCCCTGACAACTGCTGCTCACATGGCCTGCCTGCCTGTCAGCTTCAAGACTAGAACTCAGTGAATCCTGTGTTTTTAAGGTAGGAAATGGAACTTCTTCATCACATATCCCCCCCCTTAAAACCTTACGGGCTGCTGACGCCCTCGTCTGACAGCACGTAAGCCTAGGTTGACTATTCCAACGCTTCTCTATTTTGACCAGCTGTACTGATGCTGATCGGTCTTGCCATGGTTTTAGTAAGTTAAGATGGTAGACCTATTGACGCCCCCTTTCATTCTCGACTCTATACGAGACTGGGCCCACTTTGGCTACCACTGTACAGGGTCCCTTCCACCTAGACTTAAATTTTGGGCCTGCGGCTGGCACTAGGACCAACACCTTGTCCCCTATGTCCAATTGCCTTTCTTTGGTCCCCCGGTCATAGTACTGCTTTTGCCGGCGATGGCTCGCCTGCAAATTCTCTATGGACACCCGGGAGATTCTCTCCAGCAAGAACAGGGGTAAGGTAGTCCTATCCTCCTGAGCATATTCAAAAGCTCTTTTTAGAGCAGGATCTGCCCTCTGCTTCTTTGGGAAGGACGGGAATTTCTGAACCAGTTCAGCAGGGACCCAGGGTAAATCCTCCCCGGCTGCCAGTTCCGCCCTCCCTTGGGACCTATTCCTTTGTTCCCGATGTCTCTCTGCCTTCCCCTTTCTCTCCTTAGAGGGAAGGTTAATTAAATCATCATGAGAGGGGAGTACCTTAGCTAGCTCATCCCCTAGGCTTTCCTCCTCCTCTGGGGTTTCTTCCTCATCTGTGGGATCTGTCCCTATTCCTGAGGCCCAGCCTGGGATCTGGTAGAAACCAGGTTAGTTTTGCTACCCAAACCCTTTTTTAATCTTTGGGGGAACGGTGGCCAATCACGTCCTAAAACAAGTTTGCAAGGGAGATGTGGGACTACAGCTACCCATACTTTTTCCTCAGTGCCCATTCCTTCTACCGACACTCTATAGCGTGGGTAAGATATAGACGTGCCATGCACGCACCTCACTTTTATTTTATCCCTTACTTGACTTAGGGTGAATGGATTATGAAAGCTTTTATCTCAGGCGGTATAGCTTCCAAGTATTGCTCCAAGATGACGGTGTCTAACAATGACTCTACCGTCGCCCTCTCTGGAGCAAGCCATTTGGTTGCTAGACCTCTTAACCTCTGTAATAATGCTTTAGGTGTTTCTTTATTCATAAGCCTAGCTTCTCTAAAGAGCCTTTTGTAATGTAGGGGTGTTAAACCCAGCCTATCCCTTATGGCTGATTTTACTTCCGGGTAACTAGACGAAAGACCGACAGGCATAGTTTTGTAGGCCGCTAGTGCTTCACCTGATAAGGTCATAGCGAACCTTACAGCCCACTGGTCAATCGGCCATTTAGCCGCCTCTGCGATACGCTCAAAGGCGTCTGAAAAATCATCAAAGTTGTCGTATGATTTTAGCTGTCCCAATGTCAAAGCATTGCAATCATTAAGTCCTACCGCCTTAGACACTGAGGGATTAACCTCTGCTGCGGTACCAGTCCTCTTGATGAGAGTCCCTAGCAATTCCAACAGTGGTTGCTGCTGCTCGGTCATCGCGGCTATCATCCTCTCTTGACTCAGTCTGGCCAACTCTCCTTGGGCCTTCCATTGAGCCTCCATCCAGTCTTGCATCGCTTGTGGATCCATTCCATCACTCCGTCACGCACCTGCAAAGGAAAAAGAAAGACAGGGCCCACCAAGTGCTGCACAGACTATGTGGTTTTTTTTTTTCCTCTATTTGCTTCCTTTAGCACTCCCAGCTTCCCCCTTTCTCACTGATCCTGATCACCCCCGTGCCTTCCTACCATTACCTTAGCACGGTGCAGGATCGTGCGTTGAGAAAGCTGTGTCGTGACTGCCTTCCAGGTCAGGAACTTGAAAAAGAAAAATCCGCTCCGGGTTTTTTTTTCTTCTCCGTCCAAGACAGCAAAACTTTTCTTTTCTTTTCAGCAAGTAATCCTTTATGCATGCTCTTGTACTGTGTTGTTTCTTTGTTTGAAAAAATCCGAGAGACTACGCCAGTCCTTGTCACCACCAGGTGGGCAGGCTGCCGCCTAGGGTTGCAGATCTGTGTCTGATGGTGATTAAGTAGTTGTGAACACGAATGGTTTAAGGTAAAAGGATTTATTTCCCCTCCCGGGGTCGGATTCTTCAGGTAATATAACACAATACTCAAAGCAAATAAGCCATACTTTCTGGCAAAACACAAAGGAAATTATAACAGCTTTTTCTTGCTTCTTAAAGTAAAGAGTAAACGTTAAACAGGCAAAACTCAGCACATAGCTTTCATATATGCAAAACAGCACTCTTCACTGATAGTGTTTTCCCTCCACACTATACAGCCTTTTGACTAGCGAAAAGACGTCACTTTATCATAGAAAATCAATGTGCAGTCCATTGGGTCACTATCAAACGAACATTCACTGACTGTATCAATGACCATAGGCTCCTGCATACATTCAGAATTGTCTGAGTTCTCCTTGCCACAATACTTCTGCAAGTTCCCCTGTAACGTGCCGTCACAGAGTCTCTCTGCACAACTCTCTCTAGGGCTGGAATAACAGCTACCGTATTCCTCGGTGTTTGGGAGAGAGGGAAGCCACCATTCAGGGTTCTTAGAGTTTAATTCCTTCTGGCAGGTTCTACCCTTGGAACATTTATAAGCTCTGGCTTCAGGCTTTGCAAAATAATATTCTTCTCCCCTATTAACACGAGGTTTAAGCTTGCGGGGTTTTCTCTGAGGCTTAGGAACTGCTACTATATCTTCCTCAGACATGCACACATCTTCAGGGAAATACCTTTCTCTCTCTGGGGGTGTTAACTGCTCTCTCTTCAGCTCGGTGCTCAAATCCCTTGGCTGGGTGTTACGGCCCTGCCCCCACCTAGGATTTATCACACGAGGCTTCTCAGCGTTAACCCTGTAGGTATTCCTTTTATCAGTAAACTTTAACTTCCTATCAGAGACATTCTCCAGGCTACAGCTCTCAAATACATACTGTTTGTTTTTAGGCTTCCAATCACTCCAGTTGGAACGTTGCTTCTGAGCTCCAAACAGCTTGCAATCAGCAGAACACTTGCAACTGTTCTCTGACCTCACTGGCTGCTTTCTCCTGCAGTGCTCTGGGTAGTTTCTGTGGTGAACCTTTCCTGGTTCTGGCTCTGACTCACGTCCTGGGTCAGAGTCTGAAACTCCTCCTTCTTCCTCTAGGTCAGCTGGTTCAGCTAGTTCTCCTCTTTCTCCTCGTTCCACTCCATCTAACTCTGTATTTCCTGCATAGCTCTTATAGTGGCTATTAGCTCTTCCCCTTTCCAGGTGCACGCTATTAGGAATTGGGGAATGTTTCTCAGCTGGGCTTATTTGCAAACCCCGTGGCTGGGTTTGTTTATGTCGCCCCTGACAACTGCTGCTCACATGGCCTGCCTGCCTGTCAGCTTCAAGACTAGAACTCAGTGAATCCTGTGTTTTTAAGGTAGGAAATGGAACTTCTTCATCACACAAATTGACTGACATAGATATAGAGTTGGTCATTTTAAACACTTCTTCCCCACTCCTATAATTCTATCTCACCACCTAATTCTCTCTCCCATTGCCCAAGATATTTAGATTTATCCAACAATGGGGGCGCTAATACCTTATAAAATTTAGATAATAGCCCTTGACATCCTGCTACCAACTTCAAAATAATTTTAAAAGGTTTGATAGCCTGCTCACATAGCTCTTTAGGCAATAATGCAGTCAACAGATGTCTCAATTGTAAATAGATTTAAAAAATCTGATTGGGAGAGCTCAAAGGTAGTCTGCAGCCCAGAAAAGGTTACAAAAGATCCCCCATAAAGAAATGACCTATGTTTACCAAACCCTTGCACTCCCATTTACACAAACCTGCCCAGCAACTAACTCAGGACAAGGCAATTAAAGCTTTTATATGTGTTAGTAAAAAAATGCTCTTCTCAGTCAACAAACATTTTTTCTCTCACCCACCCCACGCTCAATGTCAAGGCCGTGCATAGGGAATGTGCAGCAAAAGGCAGTGGTCTATGCCCTGACTGCCAAAGTAACACCTCTAGCGGGAAGCTATTTACTCATCACTGCTTAATGCATACCGACTGCTTAGGCACCCTTCTCTCCCATTCCATTATTAATAACAAAAGATATGCCATACTGGGTCAGACCAAGATCCATCAAGCCCAGTATCCTGTTTCCAACAGTGGCCAATCTAGGTCATACGTACCTAGCAGTTTCCCCAAAAGACACAGGTTCCACAATGCTTGTATTGGATCAAGCATTGATATCCTGGGTCCCTTTTTAATAATGGTTTATGGATCTTTCCTCCAGGAACTTGTCCAAACCTTTTTTAAACCCAGCTACACTAAGAGCCTTTACTACATCCTCCGGTAACAAATTCCAGAATTTGATTACACGTTGAGTGAAAAAATATTTTCTCTTATTTGTCTTAAATAGTTTACCCTGTAGCTTCATTGCATGTCCCCTAGTCTTTCTATATTCTGATAATGTAAACAATCGATCTACATTTACCCATTCCACTCTGTTCATTAATTTATAGACTTCTATCATATCTCCCCTCAGCCGTCTCTTTTCCAGGTTAAAGAGCCTAACCTTTTTAGCCTTTCTTCATAGGGGTATCCTTCCATACCTTTTACCATTTTGGTGGCTCTTCTCTAAACCTTTTCTAATAACGCTATATCCTTTTTAAGATACGGCGACCAGAATTGCACACAGTATTCAAGGTGCGGTCGCACCATGGAACGATACAGAGGCATTATAATATCCTTTGTTTTATTTTCCATTCCTTTCCTTATGATACCTAGCATTCTATTTGCTCTCTTGACTGCCACTGCACACTGGGTGGAGGGTTTTAACATGTTGTAAACAATGACACCTGAATCTTTTTCCTGGGTGGTGGTTCCCAATGTGGAACCTTGCATCATGTAACCATAGTTTGGGTTGTTCTTCCCTAGGTGCATAACTTTGCACTTGTCCACATTAAATTTCATCTGCCATTTCAATGCCCAGTCTTCCAATTTATTAAGATCCTCTTGCAATTTTCCACAATCCTCATGGGTTTTAACAACTTTAAATAGTTTTGTGTCATCTGCAAAATTGATAACCTCACTCGTTATTCCCTTTTCCAGGTCATTTATGAAGATGTCAAAAAGCAACGGACCCAGCAAAGATCCCTGGGGTACACCACTATTCACCTTTCTCTATTGGGAAAATTGGCCATTTAGCCCTACCCTCTGCTTTCTATCTTTTAACCAGTTCCTGATCCACAATAGTACACTGCCTCCTATCCCATGACTCTTTAGTTTTGCCAAACGTCTCTGATGAGGGACCTTGTCAAAGGCTTTCTGAAAGTCCAAATACACTGTATCAACCGACTCACCTGTTTATTCACACCTTCAAAAAAACTGTCTCCCATTAAGCCATGACTATCTACATGTTCAGCAATTTTGTTCTTTATGATGGTTTCTACCATTTTTCCCGGTACTGACGTCAGGCTCACCGGTCTGTAGTTTCCCGGATCACCCCTGGAACCCTTGTTAAAAATTGGCATTACATTGGCCATCCTCCAATCTTTAGGTATTACAGATGATTTTAATGATAGTTCACTGATTACTAATAGCAGGTCTGCAATCTCAAATTTCAGTTCTTTCAACACCCTTGGATGTATATCATCCGGCCCAGGTGATTTGCTACTCTTCAGTTTATCAAATAGTTGTAATACATCTTTCCGATGTATCGATATTTCCTTCAGTTCTTCCGTGCCTTTAATTACCACTTCAATCATGGGTAACATCCCTACATCTTCCTGAGTAAAGACCGAAGAAAAGCATTCATTCAGTCTCTCCGCTATCACCTTGTTGCCTCTTAGTGCCCCTTTAACCCCTCTATCATCTAATGGACCAACTGACTCTCTCACAGGTTTTTTGCTACGAATGTAATTGAAGAAGACTTTATTACGTGTTTTTGCTTCCGCAGCAAGCTTCTTCTCAAATTTTCTCTTTGCCTGCCTTATCAATGCCTTGCATTTAACTTCCCAGTGCTTGTGCTGTTTCCAGTTTTCGTCATTTGGCTCTTTTTTCCATTTCCTGAAAGATGCTTTTTTGGCAACAACAGCCTCTCTGACCTCACCTTTAAACCATGCTGGCAGTTTTTTGGACTTCCTTCCACTTTTCTTAAAGCATAGAATACAGCTGTTCTGGGCTTCCAAGATAGTATTTTTCAACACCACCCAAGCTTGATTGAAGTCTTTAACCTTTGCAACTGCTCCTTTTAGTTTTTTCTTAACTATTTTCCTCATTTTATCATAGTCTCCCTTTCAAAAGTTAAAAGGTAGTACTGTGGATTTTCTTACCATCCCTCCTCCACTAATTAAATCAAATGCGATCATGCTATGATCACTATTGCCAAGTGGCTCCAACACCCTTATCTCTTGCACTAGATCTGGTGTTCCACTAAGGACTAGGTCTAATATGGTGTCCCCTCTGTTCAGTTCATGAGCCAGCTGCTCCAAGAAGCAGTCATTTATTTCATCTAGGAACTTTATCTCCCTAGCATGACCTACCGTGACACTGACCCAGTCGATACCAGGGTAATTGAAATCACCCATTATTATTACTGTGCTGTAACTTTTGTTAGCTTCCTTGATTTCTTTGAGCATTTCATCATCCATTTGTTCATTCTGGCCAGGTGTTCGATAGTACACCCCCACTGCCATCGCCTTCCCATTTTTACAAGGAAGTTCAATCCATAGAGATTCTACAGCAGATTTTGTTTCCTGCAAAACTTTAATCCTTTCTAACTCAATGCCCTCTCTAACACAGAGCGCAACCCCTCCACCAATTTGATCAGTTCTATCATTACAATATAGTTTGTACCCAGGTATCATAGTGTCCCACTGGTTGTCCTCCTTCCACCATGTCTCTGACATTCCAATCATATCTAACCTTTCATTTAGTGATATATATTCTAACTCTCCCATCTTATTTCTTTGGACTTCTAGCATTTGCATACAAGCATTTTAGAGACTGTATTTTATTCATATTAATCTGCCTATTGGTAGACATGGGTGATTTGGAATCTTTAAGCTCTGTCTGCTCCATACTCAAGGGCATTTGGGCTACTTTACTCTTTTTTTGGAACCTCTTTGCTTTTGGTAGTATCCTTCAAGGATACATTCTTAGAAACATTGAAACAAAGAAATATGATGACAGAAAAAGACCACATGGCCTATCTAGTCTGTCCTTCCATATCAACAACTATAATAATCCCCTTTTTTCCTTTAGAGATCCTCTGTGTTTGTCCCATGCTTTTTTTAATTCAGTTATTGTCCTCATCTCTACCACCTCCACTGGGAGACTATTCCATGGATCCACCACTCTTTCTGTAAAGAAATAGTTCTGCATATCACTCCTGAGTCTATCCCCCGTCACCCTCATCCCATGTCCCCTCATAGCAGAATTTGCTTCCAATTGAAAGAGGCTCTCCCCCTGAACATTTATGCCATGGAGGTATTTAAACATCTAAATCATATCACCTCTATCCCACCTTTCCTCTAAGGTGTACATATTAAGATCCCTAAGTCTGCCCTCATATGCTTTATAATGAAGACCACTAACCATTTTAGTAGTCACCCTCTGCACCGACTCCATCCTGTTCACATCCTTTTGAAGGTGTGGTCTCCAGAATTGCACACTATACTCCAAATGAGGTTGCACCAAAGACTTATACAGAGGCACTATCACCTCCTTTTTTCTGCTTGCCATTCGTCTCCGTATGCACCCAAGCATTCTTCTAGCTTTTTCCATCGCATTTTCTACCTGTTTAGCTACTTTAAGATCATCAGACACAACCACGCCTAAGTCCCGCTCTTCTTTAGTGGACAAAAGTACTTCACCTCCTATACTATATTGCTCCCTTGGATTGCTGCAGTCCAAATGCATGACCTTACATTTTTTAACATTAAATCCCAGCTGCCAAATTCTAGACCATTCTTCAAGCTTAGCTAGATCCCTCCTCATGTTATCTACACCTTCCTGGGTGTCTACTCTATTGCAGATTTTGATATCATCCGCAAAAAGGCAAACCTTATCCGACAGCCCTTCTGCTATATCACTAACAAAGATGTTAAAAAGAATCGGACCAAGGACAGATCCCTGGGGGACACCACTGGTAACATCCTTCTCCTCAGAGTGAGCTCCATTTACATGTACTCTTTGTCGCCTCCCACCCAACCAATTTCTAACCCAAGCAGTAACTTTAGGGTCCATCCCTAGAGTGCTCAGTTTGTTTATAAGTTGCCTGTGAGGGACAGTGTCAAAGGCTTTACTGAAATCTAAATACACCACATCTAGGGCTCTCCCTCGGTCTAACTCCCTGGTTACCCAGTCAAAGAAATCAGTCTGATTTGTCTGACAAGATTCTTCTGAACCATGCGCTCTTGGGCAACTGTCGGCTTGAAGCTGAGCAGCTTTATAATGTTGATAATGATCGGGCATCCCTAGCCCTCCTCCCCCTTTCCACCTCATCAGCATTGTCAGACCACTCTCGTGGGTCTGCCTCTCTACAAAAAGCCTCTGCTCTCACTCTACCCATATGGGGGAATGGTCCGACCAAACTATCAGCAAGCCCTACACCCATCACCAGAGGACTAAAGTATTATCCATAAAAAGGTAATTTAAGCTAGTTGGGGTAGAATGAACTGCAGAATAGTAAGTATAGTCCCTCACCGTAGGATACTACTGCCTCCAAACATCATACACACTCACGTTTTCAAAAAAGTCTTTATAGTCTGCTGCTCAATGTTCACTATTGGAGGAGGAGTCCAGTCTCAGAGACAGAATGATTTTAAAGTCACCATCTACAGTATTATCCAGGCTCCAGACCACAGCTCAAGACATCTACTCTCCAATTCTCCGACAAAATCTCTCTGAGCAGATGGGGGGAAGAAAAGTTTAGAATGTCTTTATTGGGAGCTAAACATAGGCCAATGTAAATTCTTCATTGAAAGTGTAAATTGCATTACTAAAAATCTACCCAGTGGATCCTTTACCACTTCATGCACTATTTGATGTAAATTATTTCAAACAAACACTTCATCATCTGCCTTGTCTACAGATCACCCCACCATAACGCAGACCAGCTTGACATCCTCCTTGAGACTATGTTCCCAAGCCTCCCACCAACAGCACATTATTCCCCTTAGCGACTTTAAACGTCCCTCAGCTGACATCAGTCAAAGCAATACCTTTCTTCAAGCCACAAATGACTTATATTTTCACAGAACATCAACAACCCTACACACTCCAAAGGAGGTGCCCTTGACATGCTCTTCCTTCCCACTGACCTGCTCTCCTTATTTCTCCCACCTCCATCCCAGTCCCATGGTCAGACCATTACTTAATAACCTTCAATCTACCATCCTTCCATTGCACCTACCCTCATCTGCCCAGTCTTCCCACAGCAAGAAGATTCCGCACCTTCAATGAACTCTCCTTCATCCAAATGATCATCCCCACCCTTGAGGACTCACTACATCACTCAGACCTCGACACATTGGTTGATAACTGGAACTTTACCATCACCAAAGTCTCCAGGGCTCTAACATGCGCTCGTCTTAAAACTTGTTGTCCTTGCTCACCCTGGTACTCCACCCATCTGAGAGAACAGAAACATCCCCTCAGAAGACTTGAACATAGATGGAGAAAACCCCAGGACCCGCAGTTTCAATCCATCTACTTTGTCCAACTCACAGCCTCCTGCACCAGCGCCATCATTGCCAAATGAGAACACCATGATAACATCTTCCTCCATACTCTCAACAAACCAAGGGAATTGAACTGATCAAATTGTTCAACATTGTCAGAACCCTCACAAGAGATCCATCCCAACCCCAGCAGAACCAGAACTTCAGTCCCCAAGTAATGGCCGATTATCTTATAGCTAAACATAAGCAGCACATTTCTACTTTCCTCATCATATCTCCTCTCTCCAGCGTCTCAGCTTCCGCTCATTTATGGACCTTCTTCTTTTCATCTCTACCATCTTTCAAACCTCACTCACACAAGCCTACTTCCCACCCTCTCTTAAACAAGCTTCTGTGAGACACCTCCTAAAGAAACCTAACCTGGATCCTAGTTTACCTGCTTCACACAGACCCATAGCTAGCATACCATTCCTAAAATCATAGAAAAAGCAGTTCAAATTCAACTCCAGCAACATATTGATAAACATGCACCCCTGGATCACAAGTAACATGGTTTACGCCCCTTTCACAGTGCTGAGACACTGCTCACCTCCCTCATGACTACACTTATCTCTGGAACCAAAAACCCCTTTTCTGACTTTGTGCTGCTATTCCTAGATATCTCTACAGCATTCGACACTGTTTCACACCAGATCCTATTTGACCAGCTCTACAATATCGGGGTTCAAGACAAACCACTCAAATGGATCCACTCTTAGCTCTCTCAACACACCCAACTGATGAGAACTGGATCTCAATCAACAGCACCCTTCACCCTTCCCCAGGGAGTCCCACAGAGTTTCACGTTCTCCTCCCTTCTATTCAACGTCTACATCAGACCCCTTTGCTGCATCATACAAAGGTTCAATATCGGTTATCAGCTTTATGCAGATGACATAATGATATTCATGCCATTTAAAACCACCACTCCTGACTACACCAACCTAACCAACTGTTTCAAAGAGATCATCTCCTGGCTGCATCTTCATAACCTGGTGATCAACTTTACTAAGACTGAGGTCCTTTACTTGACCAAAGACCCCAACTTCACACCACCTCCCATCATTAGAATCGAGAATACCCAAATACAAGTAAAGTCACACATCAAGTACCTTGGAGTCATCTTGGATAACCAACTCAATTGCCAACCACACATAATGAATACTACCAAGAACATTTATTTTAAACTCCGAACTCTCTGCAACCTCTCTCCTGACAGCTTTCGAGCAGTCTGCCAGGCCTCCATCACACCCATGCTTGACTACTGTAATTCCATCCTTCAAGGACTTCCTAAAGCCACTATCACCCCCCTTCAACTTGCTCAAAACACAGTGGCATGTACCATAGTCAGAGTCTCTAGACACTCTCATATTACTCCCATACTGAAATTCCTCCACTGGCTCCCTGTCGTATCCAGAATCAAGTTCAAAGTTCTCACTATTACCCATAAAGCCATCACCAACTCCTCCTCTGAACATCTCCAAGCACTCATTCGACGTCCAACCACCAATAGGCTGCATAGGCAGAATACACTCAATCTTCTTATCCCACCGCCTCAGATACGCAAAAGCTCACAATGTACTTCCATGAGAGTCTTTGTATTCTACACTCTCTTCCTCTGGAACCAACTTCCCCCTACCATACAAAGCATTCAGTCCCACAAATTATTCAAAAAGCACCCCAAGACGCACCTCTTTGAAGAGTACTATGGTGCATCGCCTCCTCACTTCTAGTCCATTTCATTTCGCTTCTCACATCCCCATCTGTAAAGCACCTCTACATCATAACCTCCCTCATCACATACCTGGATCTCAGGATTTTGTAATATAGGTTCTAGAGTTGTATTATTCCTATTTACCCCCTCCCCTGTTATATGCTCTTACTTACTGTTCCGCTGTTTTTAAGTTCTCTGTTTAGCTGCGTGTTTAATTGCTCATTGTAACCTGTTCCTTATGTTCTATGTAAACCGTTTTGACTGGTAGAAAAATGGTATATTAAATTCAGTTATATAAATAAATAAATCAGAACACCTACTTCTCCCATTTTCTTCAACACAGTAATAGAGGCAAAAAAAAAAAAAGCAAATTGAGCCTTGTGCATTAGATGCTCATCCTTATAAAGCAGGTGAGTCTACTGCACCAGGCAGATAGAATTATGGTCTTCCAGTAAAGAGACTACCTTTTGAAAGGTGAATTAAACCGTTTAGCTTGAAAATAGTTTCTGTAAATGTGATTAAACCCCATTTATAACAAAAACATCATGGACCTTCGCTCTCCCCAGTCCTATTATTTATCCCACGTCTGCACCCTACTCTTGCCTTCCCCACCCTATCTATATAAAGTGCCACTATACTCTATCCTGGCTTGTTTCTACTTCCCAACCTCCACCCTTTCCATCCACTATGCCTACCATCCCACTCTGGCGCCATCTTAGCATGCAAATTTCCCCTTTCCCAATCACTCAGCCACACACATTTCACCCCAGTCACTCATAGTATTCCATTTCCCCATCAGCATTCAACAATCACATGCTTACTATACCCACCATACTTCTCAACACACTCAACTCTTATAACATATACTAAATCTAAAAGATTTGTTGTTCTTTGACTTGCACATACCAAAACAGTTCTTAATGCTGCTAATGAATCTGACAGCAGATCAACAAGACTAAGAGCTCCTGTTTCAACTAGTACCCTTTTTCCAAGTGCTCAGTCACAAGATCTTTCTCCAAAGATTGCTGACGCAGGCGTCCCTGTCCACTAGAAACTTGCTGCCATCTCATTGTGCCCAACTTCTGACATGGCTTCTTGTTTTGCTGGAGCTCCAAGTCCTCAATATCCAGATCTTCAAAGATAGGAAGCACTTCTTCCCAGGAGCGAATCCCCCGCAGTGAAAGCAAACGTGAAAGAATAGAGGCATCAATATGGGATCTTATCTGCTCTCAACTCAGGGCCCTTAACTTGCTGCGCCTCCTCAATGTTATGGGGAAAACATCTTGGAAAATCTACACTTGTTATGTGTCCCATTTAAAAGGCCCAATTCATCATGCCTTCACCGCTACTCACGCACAGTCCTTGAAATTATAAAAGCAGACTATAATGTCTTTAATCACATTTGATTGCTGATCCCTGAGCATTCTGTCCCCTAATCAGTCTAAGGCAACTGGATCTGTTCATTCTCTGGAACTCTCTTAGACAATAAATCCATGAATATTTTCTGTACTTCAAGCTAAGAGTCATGATATTCCTGCATGCCTGGCACTCCCTAAAACTACAGGTTGCAACAATGGCTACAATCTAAGTCCTCCATTTTATCAACAAATCCTCGTTTGCCTCTGTAATTCCTCCATTTGTTTTTCAATGCTCCCACATGTTTCTGCCTGATCCTCTACCTTCTGCTGTAGATCCTCAGCCTCTGGCCCAACTCTTTCAAGTCTGAGTAGGTCAGTGCCCAGTTCTGTGATTTCAGAATGAATATTCACAATCTCATGCTTAATGGCCTGGAGCTACCCTTTAATTAATGCAAGTGTGCCATCCACCAGCTCACTCTCCAGAATATCACAATCAGGCAAGTTGGGAAGGTGATGTGATGTGATAGTTGGCGCCATATTGGCAAGCTTACACCAGGCTTGGCTGCTCCCCATATAGGAAAATTCTGGCAAACTGTACACTTTCTTTTTGGGAATCATCTGATGTTGGCTCAGTAGAAAAAGATGCCGATGATGAGCGATTAATTTTAAGATCAGTATTGAGCCTTGGAGCTAGAGCCTCATACAGTCTTCTAGCCTGATTATGCCACTTCCTCCATCTACTTATTTCAACATCTTCCATGCAATGTGCTACAGACCGTCTTCTTCGAAATCATGGAACTTTGTTCTAGCTTTATCTGGCGTGGGTGTATTCCCTGAGTCAAAATGTCTACGTTTTGGTCGTCTTACAAAAGAGGGGTCTTGAACCCACCTAATTTGCAGTTTATTATTGGAAGGGCTAGCTCTTGTGCCTTACCCAATTTATTGCTGAGTGTTCTCCACTGGCATGAGTGGCAATGGAGCAAGAAGGAGCACAGAGAGATCACTAGTTGCTTTATCAAGTACTCTTCTGAACATAACTATGTAGGATCATCTATGTATAGCTCATATTTTGTGCATGCAGACAAGGGTATGTAAGGTTTGGAAGGTCTTTCTGGATAGCCTAGTCTTCTTGACTCTCTTAAGCCATAATTTGGCCTGTCTTCTGCCACTTTTTCACCAGAGGCACTGCGGATAATGATTTTGTAATCAGATGTGGGATGGGGACATGCTGAATTCCTTCATGTACCTCTGTATTGAATATAACTTGTCAGGTAGACCCAGTATTATTATTTGCAAGTAAGGAAGGTGCTGCTGCAGCATCCAAATGAAGTTGATTCTCCAGATGCTGTACAGTGGCTGCAGTTTATCCTTCTAGATAATAACCCTAGCAAGAAATGTATATCTGCTTTTGGGACAGAGATCTCCCTTGAGCTTAAGTACAAATAGAATGAGGATCTCCAACTTGACTGCCAGCATGAGGACTGAGTCACACTCTGGAAGGCTGCATATAAGATATCTATATGTACATGACAGAAGGAAATGGCGCTTCAAATTTTGAACTGCACATAAAGATACCCACTCTGGTATTCACTCTCTACCTCCCACCATCATCAACAGCTCTCCCCAGCCGGGGATAGAGCCTCCGACGGTAGGAGGAGCAGCCGCACGATCCAGGCCCAATCCGGGCTCCAACGGGGACTTTAAAAGTTCGCGCCGAGCAGCGCGTGGTCCTCTCTACCTCCCACCATCATCAACAGCTCTCCCCAGCCGGGGATAGAGCCTCCGACGGTAGGAGGAGCAGCCGCACGATCCAGGCCCAATCCGGGCTCCAACGGGGACTTTAAAAGTTCGCGCCGAGCAGCGCGTGGTCCTCTCTACCTCCCACCATCATCAACAGCTCTCCCCAGCCGGGGATAGAGCCTCCGACGGTAGGAGGAGCAGCCGCACGATCCAGGCCCAATCCGGGCTCCAACGGGGACTTTAAAAGTTCGCGCCGAGCAGCGCGTGGTCCTCTCTACCTCCCACCATCATCAACAGCTCTCCCCAGCCGGGGATAGAGCCTCCGACGGTAGGAGGAGCAGCCGCACGATCCAGGCCCAATCCGGGCTCCAACGGGGACTTTAAAAGTTCGCGCCGAGCAGCGCGTGGTCCTCTCTACCTCCCACCATCATCAACAGCTCTCCCCAGCAGGGGATAGAGCCTCCGACGGTAGGAGGAGCAGCCGCACGATCCAGGCCCAATCCGGGCTCCAAAGGGGACTTTAAAAGTTCGCGCCGAGCAGCACGTGGTCCTCTCTACCTCCCACCATCATCAACAGCTCTCCCCAGCCGGGGATAGAGCCTCCGACGGTAGGAGGAGCAGCCGCACGATCCAGGCCCAATCCGGGCTCCAACGGGGACTTTAAAAGTTCGCGCGCGCCGAGCAGCGCGTGGTCCTCTCTACCTCCCACCATCATCAACAGCTCTCCCCAGCAGGGGATAGAGCCTCCGACGGTAGGAGGAGCAGCCGCACGATCCAGGCCCGATCCGGGCTCCAACGGGGACTTTAAAAGTTCGCGCCGAGCAGCGCGTGGTCCTCTCTACCTCCCACCATCATCAACAGCTCTCCCCAGCCGGGGATAGAGCCTCCGACGGTAGGAGGAGCAGCCGCACGATCCAGGCCCAATCCGGGCTCCAACGGGGACTTTAAAAGTTCGCGCCGAGAAGCGCGCCCGCGCCTTGCGGGCCCGCGCCTGAGGGCCGCGCAAGAGGGCCCTTTGGCACGGCCCTTAGGCAAAGGCACATCAAGGAATCTCGAATCTCCAAAGAACAGAAGCAGCTTCGCCTCGCCAAGACCAACAAACCTCCCCAACGTGTCACTGAGCTCCCTTAGGGTTGAGCTCGCGTAGAAGCAAGGAACCAAGCACAACACAAATCACAGCAAGTATACCGTACCAGAATAACGTTACTTTCTTACCTGACTCATTTTGAACAGCCGACATTGCCGGACTAAACTAACTACTACTACTACTATAACTTGAAGGCCACACTGATGTTAGTCATATACACGCTGTCCCCAACATATCTTTGAATATTACTGTTGTCAGTATTTTACCCTAGTTGCCTGTTATTTAAATCCTCTCAAATTCTCTATTACCATTAATGCATTACAGAATCACTACTGCTACCAAATAACTAACCCACCCTGAATTACTGTTGTCAGTATCTTACCCTATAGTTTACTGTTATCAGTATCTTGACCTGTAATTACTGTTGTCAGTATTTGTGCCCTGTAATTTACTGTTATCAGTATCTTACCCTGTAATCACTCCTGTCAGTATTTTACCGTGTATGTACTATGGTAACCAGTCTCTAGCAACCTCTACATCATTAGCAACTGTCGTCAGTATATAGCAACTACTGCACTATAATTACAGTCAGTAGACATAACTATATTACGCTGCTAACAGTAACTCCATCATTAATCATTGTATGATCCTTTACTATTATTCAACACAACACATCTCAAACAAACATGGATCTCACAAAGTTTCAATCATACCTTATCATCACCATACTAACCATCCACCTAACTCAAAACATCTACGCTCTTAAACCAAATCCCACAGTTTACAACACCATCCCCATCATTCATAACCCTTACAAAACTACACTACAACCATACCCACACACACTTAACCAGACACACCGCCCCAACACTCCTAGACATTCAAGACTAATTCAAATAAACCTCGTACAAATCGAACCCATAAACAGATCCCCCGAAACAAACACCATCATAAAATTCATCCTCATAAATGCAAGATCCATACGAAATAAAATACCAATAATTAATGACATAATCACCGATGAAAAACCTGATATCCTTCTCATCACAGAGACCTGGCTCGCACCCACAGACACAATCCTCCTAAACCAACTCAACACACATCAATATGATCTTTTCAACTGCCATCGAGAAGCAAAAAGGGGAGGCGGGGCCCTAATCATCACCAAAAAAGAGCTCAAATACTCACTAAAAAATGTGAATAACATAGATGGTATGGACATCATAAATATAGAAAACAAAACCCTTGCACTGTCCCTCATCTACAGACCCCCCACAGCAGACCACAAAAATCTCACCCCCATTCTAGAACTTGCATGTACAGCTACACAGAGAAAACCACTTGTTATATTAGGTGATCTAAACCTACCATCACTCAACCCACAACACACAAACAACTTTATGGAATCCATGAAAGAAATGGGTTACAACCAAATTATACAAACATCTACACATACAAAAGGTAACGCTCTAGACCTTGTATTCATTCCCACCCCATTTAATAAACACCAACTACAATCCCACCTCTTATTACAGAAGTACCATGGTCAGATCATCATCTAATAACCTTCAATTTACTCACACTATCATACAACAACACCGAAACTACTCCAACACCTTATAATTCTCGCTTTACTCATTTCAACAAAGACACCTTCCTAGACAATGTATTACCTAACCTCACAAATAACACAACAGAAATCAATACTATAATAAACCAATGGAACACAACAATAAAAGAAGCAGCAACCCCAACTCAAGGTCCCCAAAAGCAATTTACAAAAAGAAAGTCAGAAAAATGGTTCAACAAAGACCTCTATAATATGAAAAAGCAGCTAAGAAAACAAGAAAAACAGTGGAGGAAATCTAAAACCAACGACAATAAAACACATTACTTAAATCTTCTCAACAAATACAAAGACACTATTAACAGATCGAAAAGAGAATACCACACAAAAGTCATAAATATGGCACTCAATAGACCGAGAGAATTATTTGCAATTATAAAAACACTAACAAAAACCCAAACATCAGAGCCTGAACAGTCAACAATAAGCGCACAAACTCTTGCAAATCATTTTGCTAACAAATTAAAAAACAAATCATCTAATACAATCATAACTATATCCACAGACTTAAAACCAACAATTAAATGGACAACCTTTCATGACATTGAAAAAAAACACCTCCTCAATATCATATCAATGATCAACACCACCACCTCCCCCCTAGATCCATGCCCAGTATCATGGATAAAAAACACCAAAACAGAATTAGCTAACCATATACAAAATATAGTGAACCAATCACTATCCCAGGGCATCATGCCAGATGCCCTGAAACTCACATCCTTACGCCCAATAATAAAAAATAATAAACTCAATCCTACAGACCCAAACTCCTACAGGCCCATAGCCAGCATACCGTTTATCGCCAAAGTAATAGAAAAAATCATACAGCTCCAACTACAAGATTTTATTGACTCACATGCACCACTAGACTCACACCAATTCGGCTTCCGCCCATCCCACGGGGTCGAAACTTTGCTTATAACACTCATGGATGACCTCATAAAAGGCACTGACACATGCAACCAAGGCTACATCCTCATATTCATTGATATAGCTGGTGCCTTTGACAATGTCCACCACAACACCCTCATTAACAGACTCCTAAGTCTAGGAATAGGAGGAACAATTCTACAATGGTTTATATCATACATCACAAATCGATCAATACGCGTTAAATTAGGACAAGACACCTCTGAACCATTTGTACAAGGACAAGGTATTCCACAGGGTTCGGCCCTATCGGCCCTTCTTTTCAACCTGTATCTGCAACCCATCACAAATATATTTAAAAAACATAAAGTCAACCACTACATATACGCAGATGACATCATGCTCACTCAACCAATAAGCACAAATAATCCCACCTATCAGAACTTACTGGACTGCATCAACGAAGCAAATAACTGGTTAGAAAATAATAACCTCAGCATCAACCTAAAAAAAACTGAAGCAATGTTCGTAACAAGAAAACCAGATACTACTCTCCCTGAAACAATAACAATTAACAACACAACAATCCCAATCAAAAAGGAAGTAAAATACCTAGGCATCATAATAGACCACACACTTAGTATGCTCCCCCACATAAAGCAAACTGTAAAAACCATATTCTATAAACTTAAGACCATTCAACACCTACGACCAATACTAGACACACATGACTTCAGATCTGTTATCAGCACACTCATCACTCCACACTTTGACTATTGTAACAGTCTACTTATCGGCCTCCCCCTCACAAGCACCAACTTACTCCAAAGAGCTCAAAACATCTGTGCTCGAGTAACAGCAAAAGCACGCCTTACTGACCACATAACTCCCATCCTCGCTGAACTACATTGGCTTCCCATAAATAGCAGAATATCATACAAAATACTATTAACTACATTTAAACTTATCAATGACATATCACCCTCACATCTAACCACTCTACTACATACTCCAAAAGAACATAGAACCCGCAGACAAAACGCAACTCACTCACTAGACATAAAAAAATCAATTCGAAAAACAAAAAAACCACAAGCTCAAGAGCATTCTCATATGCAGCCCCCACCATATGGAATAAACTCCCTCTAAGCCTCCGCAAAATAAAAGACCTACAGACATTCCGGAAAGAACTAAAAACATATCTGTTTAAAGAATACTTTATAAATCTTAATGAACCCCCTCCAGCACCCTCACCACACCTCCAAAAAAATCCTCCATAACTTCAGATCAAAAAGCCACAAACCACATCGCATTTAGAAAAATCAACCTAGAATCCTCAGTGTATTAAAATCCCTAGAAATCCCTAGTATATTAAAAACCACGATTAACAATTGAATAATGTAAATATTTAACTAATGTAAATAGTTACAACATCTGCATAATTATATATTCCATGTTACTTGTTGTTGTTGTTTACGAAAAGTTAATTGTACGTAGTTTGAAAAAACAAGATGTTCCATGTAAAACCATGTTCATTATGTTAATTGTAAACTGTTCATTGTGTTACTTGTAAACCGCCTTTGATCTTGGGAAAAAGCGGTATAGAAGAAAAGCATAAATAAAAATAAATAAAATAAATAAGTTACAAATGATGGCATGTGTATGGGTGAAAAACTTCTTTTCTTCATATGTGGTGGCCACATAGAGTTGTGCAAAATATTTGGAGTTTCATTGATGTGAAATAGTAGCAATAATAGGGATGTCAATAAAACTGACCCCATCAATATGCCTTTTGGGGAGGTGGGAGGTAATGAATTGCCAGTTTCTACTGAGCAACTTAGTGCATTTGGTGCATGTTTCCAGACTCATCATAGGATATTTCTCAAAGACCAGACATTAGTGGAGGAAAGTGCAGAGGTGACCACTTTGGAGAAAGTCACTGCTGACCTGGAGGTAAAGTGGACAAGTATGGGATAGAGACCTCCCCTGTGCTTATCCTGGGAAGTTATTTTCTATCCCTGGCCCAAACATGCCTTAAGGAATACTTTGTCACCATCCAGCTAAACAGGGAGGCTTTTACCTATGGGCAAATGTATAATAGAGGCCCGGCAGCCCATAGGTAAATATTCCGCCGCGAGTGCTAGTTGCTCTTCCCCTGTGCATGCCATGGCTATGCTGTAGTGACATAAATATCACCCAAGCAGCCCTGCAATGCGGGATGATCCAGTAAAGAAGGGATCTACTGCAGCATACTCTCTCACCACTGCTAATTTCTGCAGCAACTACATTGTGGTTCCTTTCTCTTGCCTTGTGTGCTGCCTTCAATGGTGAACCTGGTGCAATGATTCTTTGACTCCCTCCTTGTTACTTCCTTTTCCATGTGTGGCTGCTGTGCTTGCGAAAGATGATGCGCTTCTTAGACATTCGCTTTTCCTGCCACGAGCCGTTATTCGTCTCCTTCCTTTCTGAGCCTTGTTCCTTCCTGCTCGGAGAGTGACATAGCTGCAAGATGGCGCTGCAGATGGCGGCAAGGACAGGGCGACTTGTGCTCTTCTTAGCCCAGAGGCTGCTGCAGTGTCTGCCCGGGATCAGGCAGATCCTGCACGAGTCAGAGGTGGGGCAAGTTAGGAACTACAGTCCCTCAGCCCATATGCCAGAACCAAATGCAATGCTGGGGGAGGGAACCACCTTCCACTTGCAGTCCTCTGTTATGCTCTGAATTGCTTTGTTGGAACTGTCAGTCCTGGAACGTTCATGGGCCAAAAAGCAGTTTAATCAAGAGAGTGAATGTGAATGGGGAGGCGCTGGAAAGTGCTGGAGAATGTGCATTTTGGGGAGGGGGCAGTGAGAGGTGTGAGCAAAAGAAGAAGTGAGGGTGGAGGTACAAAATAGAGAGAATAAGGGATTTTGTGTGACTCAGAGGAGATCAAGAAATGAAACAGAGTGAGTGTGAGTACTGCGGGCAGCAGAGAGGAGCAAGAAAGTGTAGTTTATGTATGGGAGGTCAGTGGGAGAGCAAAAACGTGTGAGGGAAGGTTCGGAGGGGATACAGAAAACAAGAGATTTTTTGTATTGAGAGTCTACATTGATGTATGTAGTGAGCATTACTTTAAAATACATTATTTTGCGATGGAAGCAGAAACAGCCACCAGGAATAGAGGCTTGGGTGGCAAGGCTACGCAGGGTTGTCATGATGGAGCGATTGGCAATGCTGCGTAGAGCCAAAGGGGCCAAATTTGATAAACAGTGGAAACCCTTATTGGACTATTTGAAGGAGGGGTAATTGGAGGAGGGAGGATGAAAGGGGGAATGGGGGAATGGGGGCGGGAGGGGGGAAGGGGAGTTTAGGAGGTGTTAGTGGATGGAGGTGGGGATTGGGTCTGGGGTTTGTTGGAGGAGGAGGGTTGGTACCAGAGGGAGGGAAGGGGGGTGGGGAATTATATGGCTATGTATTTGTATTGGAATGTGTAGTCCGGATTGTATGGGCGTTAGAAGCTCAGTTATTGTATGATATTTTTGGACTTGGTGTTATAAAGCTAAACAAAAAAAAATTTTCAATAAAAAGAAAGTTATAAAATACATTATTTAAAGTACTGCGCTTCTTTTTATACTGTGGGGGTGGGGCTAATGGGGGACAAATAAAAGGGGCCCTATCCTTAAAAATTTGTCCAGGGCCCCGTAAGTGGCTAAGGCAGCCCTGTAACTAAAATGACATGCTCTCTGCAAGCCTGTGCATGCTCTAAGCTCGACTGAGAGGGCACCTTTCAGATTACCTGGATAAATCTCTAACCAGATGAATATGTTTGGAAATTACCCTCCCATGAACAATTTGAAATATTTCACTGGTGTATAGAAAACGCCATTGTAACAATGGAGCTATTTTGTTCTACAATTTTATGTCCTATACAGTGAAGCTGTAAGTAATCTATTATTCAAGTGAACAGAAGAACACTAAATTCAATAATGGTGGCTGAAAAGATTACGGCATCTTGAGAATGTTGCCAGGCGGCTCATCAGAAGCATAACTGTGTGAATGACCCAAAGGCAGCTCCAAAGATGTCAATATTGCTATGAAAGAATCTGCCAAAAAGACAGATGTTACTGCTGGAAACCATCTTCTATTATTTGGCATCTGTCATGTCACATTTATTCAAAGCACTCTATTCAATTGGCTCCCCAAATCCCAACTTTCCAGGCACCAAACTGTCCAAAACTTTGCTAGACAGCATTTGGAATGAAAATTGAAACCAATGTCTTCTCTTTTCTTGAAAACATTCCAGCTTGCTCTTTTTTTGTGTTTGTTTCCAGAGTCAAATCAAAAGTTGCTTCGTTCTCTCCCTAGTTTTCTGTAGATGGCCTTGTTTCTGGCCACCCCTCTGATCTCTTTGCCACCCTATGTCGAAGGGAAGGCACCGTGTTGCACCTTTGTTCTGGCCCATCCCAAAAACTATTTTCTCCTTTGCCTTTGGAGAAATTTGGAGAGATAAAAATTATATATAGGGTTTCTGATTTTAGATTTTAACTGATAAAACATCCCAATGCTAAAATATTTAAAAGGATGCTTGTTGGATGTACACACAAAATAAACCCACCACCTCCCTTAGTACTCTCTCCCCTGACATATATTCCACTCAGTATTTTGCCTTTTCTGTGCTAACAACCCCTAAATGACAAAAGCGTACATATTTGATTCAATTGGAAAAGGTACCCAGCAGCAGTACTCATGCATGAAAGCACAGATTTTTTTTTGTACCCTCAAAAAACCCTATTTGCACGAAAGCAAATTCAAAAGTGTAGACTTAAGAGCTTGACATGATGACACCTTCTCCATTTTTTTCATTTGCAAACTCACATGTCTGTGTGGGAGACTCAGTCAAAACATCCTTAGTAAAGTGTGTCTCAGATGGATAGCAAGAAATGTGAAAGTGTGTGCCTGGATGGGTGAGCATAGTGTGGTTAGTGACTAATGGTGTATGTGGAGGGGCAGTGCTTACTGTATTTGTATATATGTGTGTGAGCTAATGATATGATGTGTATATCTGTCTCCACAGGTAAAGTTTAGCTAATTATCTGTTGGGGTGTGAGGGTGGGCTACCAGAGGGTGCAGGGATCTGTGGGGATTATTGTCAGTAACAAATAAATATATAAATACTTGATAGGTCCAGGGGTAATTGCTACTTCTCTCTTTTCCCAAGATTCTATAGGTCTATCTGACAAATGAACCACATAAGATAAAGAGAACCAACCCTGTGTTATATATAAATTAGACATTATTGCTGATAGAAAAAAATGCAGATATAGAATAAATTAGAATTATGAGGTAGCAAGTTATCTAGCCCTATGATTACAATTACCAGTTCATAAATCACTGTTTTAGTAACCAAAGTCACAGATTTGTTCTGCACTCAGACATTCAGAAATTTAGCTGTCTGTCTAGCTAGGCCCACACCTGGGAGAATGGAGACCAGTACCTTAGCTCTGCCAGAAGGACGATTGTCAATAATATGCAATACCGTGAATCCCCCTCTCAACACTTCACCATAATTTTGTTGGGCATAAACCGCAAGAGGAAGAGAAAAACCTCAACCTCACACGCAGTACATGCCCCTGCGTGTGAGGTCAAGGTTTTTCTCTTCCTCTTGCGGTTTATGCCCAACAAAAATATGGTGAAGTGTTGAGAGGGGGATTCATGGTATTGCATATTATTGGCTATTAACTTTTGAATACCGTTTTTCTGGGACTGTTATATTAGAAGGACGATTGTGGCTGGGTCTGGAAAGTTGCCTCCGGAATGGAACAAAGTCCAAAGGACGGCAGTGGTACAACGCAGGCTTCAGGCATCTGGCTGCAATGTAATAACACAGAGCTTTGGTCTATGGGATAGATTCACTCCTTTCCGAGCTTAGTCCTTGTCTTTCCACACTGTCTTTTAGAAGGAGGCAGGCTGGAAAGCAAAGCACATGAAGTGCAGAAAATGGCAGAGAGAGCAGGACTTCCAGAATGCTGAGAGCAAGCTGCAAGTGTCAGGGAGGTAAGTTTCTAAAAGTCCCCAAAAAATGTTTCAAAAGTGTCTTTCGAAGCGTCTGTGTCCCTTCCTGCCCAGCTTATAATTCTTTGTCCTGACTTTCTCGTCACAGTACAGGGATTGGCTGATTTCAAATACTGTGTGTCATCTTCAGCGAATCAGGTAACCATAGAAACATAGAAAAATGACAACAGAAAAAGACCACATGGCCTATCTAGTCTGTCCTTCCATATCAACTACTACAACAGTCCTCTTTTTTCCTTGAGAGATCCTCTATGTTTGTCCCATGCTTTTTTGAATTCAGACACTGTCCTCATCTCTACCACCTCTACTGGGAGACTACTCCATGGATCCACCACTCTTTCCATAAAGAAATATTTCCGCATATCACTCCTGACTCTATCCCCTTTCACCATCACCCCATGTCTCCTCATAACAGAACTTGCTTTCAATCGAAAGAGGCTCTCCTCCTGCGCATTTTGCCACAGAGGTATTTAAACATCTCAATCATTTCACCTCTATCCCGCCTTTCCTCTAAGGTGTACATATTAAGATCCTTATGTCCGTCCCCATATGCTTTATAATTAAGACCACTAATCATTTAAGTAGCCACCCTCTGTACTGACTCCATCCTGTTTATATCCTTTTGAAAGTGTGGTCTCCAGAATTGCACACAATACTCCAAATGTGGTCGCACCAAAGACTTATACAGAGGCATTATCACCTCCTTTATTCTGCTAGCCATTCCTTTCCCTATGCACCCAAGCATCCTTCTAGCTTTTGCTGTCGCCTTTTCTACCTGTTTAGCTACTTTAAGATCATCAGACATAACCACACCGAGGTCCCGCTCTTCTTTAGTGGACAAAAGTACTTCACCCCCTGTATTATATTGCTCCCTTGGATTGCTGCAGCCCAAATGCATGACCTTGCATTTTTTAACATTAAATCCCAGCTGCCAAATTCTAGACCATTCTTCAAGCTTAGCTAGATCCCTCCTCATGTTATCTATACCTTCCTGGGTGTCTACTCTATTGCAGATTTTGGTATCATCCTCAAAGAGGCAAACCTTACCCAACAGCCCTCCGCTATATCACTAACAAAGATGTTAAAGAGAATCAGACCAAGGACAGATCCCTGGGGGACACCACTGATAACTTCCTTCTCCTCAGAGTGAGCTCCATTTACCTGTACCCTTTGTCGCCTCCCACTCAACCAATTTCTCACCCAAGCAGTAACTTTAGGGTCCATCCCTAGGGTGCTCAGTTTGTTTATAAGTCGCCTGTGAGGAACGGTGTCAAAGGCTTTACTGAAATCTAAATACACCACATCTAGGGCTCTCCCTTGGTCCAACTCTTGGTCATCCAGTCAAAGAAATCAGATTTGTCTGACAAGACCTGCCTCTGGTGAATCCATGCTGCCTTGTATCCTATAATCCGCTGGACTCCAGAAACCTCACTATTTTCTCTTTCAGCAGCTTTTCCAATAATTTACTCACCACCAAAGTTAAACTAACCGGCCTGTAGTTTTCAACCACATCCTTACTTCAGCTTTTGTGTGACATGAGCTTTTGTGTGACATGAGCCTCTTTCCAGTCCTTTGGCACCACTCCCGACTCCAATGAGGCATTGAAGAGGTCAGTCAGTGGAGCTACTAGAACGTCCCCAAGTTCCTTCAGTATTCTAGGGTGTATCCCATCCGGTCCCATTGCTTTGTCTACTTTAGGTTTAGCTAGTTTCTCACGAACACAGTTCTCTAAAAATTCTTCAAGATGCCCCTCGCTTCTGTTCCTGTTTGTGGGTGTCAGGTGGTCCTTCTCCAAACAAAGGTCCATGGTGAGAAAAGATGCTAGTATGCAGGTTCATACATTGTTACAAATGCTAAGACCAGTAGTACAATCTTTGGATGAGAATGGGCCTCAGTGGCGAGTTCTCTTGCACGTAGTCAGAGCTGGAAACAATAGCTTTGTTGTATGGTACTTAACTTCGGCAGAATTGAATGTGTACATGAGTGTGTGTATCTCAGAGGCTGTATGTGTGTGAGCATATGTTTGAGTTGTGTGCATGATGGTAGTGTATGTGTGTGGCTGTAGGCATGTGGGCTTCTTTCTCCCTTGCACTTTCCCTTATCCTCTTGCACTCACTCCCTTTCCCTCCCAACATATTACACTATTCCTCCACCCTACCCTTTGCCACTCGCCCTCCTTTATGTTTATGTTTATTCAATTTGATAGACCACCCTTCATAACAACAGGGTGGTGTACAATAATCAAAAATAAGAGATACAGCAAGGCCAGAGGCCGGAAAAGGAAAGGAACTACAATATAGGACAGGAAAGCATAGACAGTCAGTCAGTCAGTCAGTCAGGCAGACAGGACAGAGAGAAGAGACGACCTAAGAAACAAAGTCACATGGCAGGAGGTGGAAGGTCAAAGGCAGAGGAGAATAGGTGGATTTTGAGGAGTGATTTAAATTTGCTGTAGTTCTTTTCTAATCTGAGGGGGGTAGGAAGGGAGTTCCACAGGGCAGGTCCGAGGAAGAAGAAAGCTGAGTGATGTGTGGACTGTAGATGAGCACGGGCTGGAGAGGGGAGGTGAAGATGGTTTATGTGGGCCGAGGGTAATTGACGGGTGGGGGTGTGGAACTGGAGAAGATCTGCCACGTATTGTGGGGTCTGGGTATAGATAGTCTGATGGACAATGGTGAGATCTTGTAATGTATGTGATATTCCAGAGGGAGCCAGTGGAGCTGAAGGAGAAGATGGGTGATGTGCTCGCGGCAGAGGAATGTGTGCTACCTGCTACCCAGCCATGCACTCTTCCTCTTCCCCTTCCCCTGCTATCCAAAATTGCACTGTCTCCTTTCCATGCCGCCTATTTTCACTCCCTCTTTCCCTTTATGTATGCTCTCCCTATCTTCCATGCCCCCTTGTACTCTTTTGATTCCCCTCCTCTCCCTGCACTCTCAGAGTTGCCGAAAGTGAGGTTTTTTTATCAGTTCTGGTTTTAAATTTGCATTGCTGTTCAGTGTGGTATTTGTAGTTCCGAATTTTACCATTAGAAATCAGTGTTGCAGGTCCCATAATACATCACAATGAAACTGTCAAAAATCCAGGACTGGTTTAATATCTCACTCCTGGAACTGGGTAACGTGGCAACTCTGCACTGTTGCCTGACCTTCCATCCTCTTCCATCTCTTCTCTTATGCTCTGCCTTTTCACCTCACCGCTCTTTTTTCGTCCTCTTTTCTAAATGTGCCCCTTCCCTTAGGCTATACCCCCAAAATCCCCCTCTTTTTCCCTTTTCTCTAACCCTCCCCTTCCCCTTCCCCTTTGTTCCTCCCCTCACCTCCACCTATCATTTCCTCCTCTTTAATCCTGTCCCTTCCCTTTCTAAATCAGCCCTATCCCTTGCCCTACCCCTTCCTTTCTCTGTTGTCCACCTCATCTTTGCCGGCAGGACCTGAGGACTCCCGACACCTTTATTGTTGCTACTCCTCTATTTCCGCTGGGAGCATCCAGGGACTTCCACAGGCCTTTACTGCTGTTACTCCAACATTTCTGCCGGCAGGACCTGTGGACTTCCTCTGGCTCTTGTGCATTTGATTCTGCCATTTCTGCCAGAGGGACTAGGGGGATTCCTGCCTACTCTTCATTTTTGCAGCTGCGCTGCTCTGTCCCATCCTCTCCTACCGAAACCATATGCAGCTGTTTGTTGGTGCATGTGTATGGACAAATGGACAGAGAGACAGGTGGATAAACTCTCCCCAAAACACCTGCAGGACTTGGTTTAAGCTTTACTGCTTGGCATGTATCTTTTGCATCGACAGGAGCAATGAGTCAAAAGAGAACAAATTATCTCCAAATAGGTGAATTAAATATAGGCCAATAGAGTTTGAATCTTTTCCTATAATTTCTGCATATATTCAGGACATATTCACAGTGATCAATGCAGCGAGCAGACCTGCTGACAGCGTTAATCATGTTGACTGGCATATTCAGCAGCACATAGCCAGCTTATGCCACTGAATACCCCCTCCTAATGCTACTAGATGCCCTGATGTTAACCGCATAGCATCAGGGCCGTCCAGAGACAGAGCCAAAGATAATTGGTCAGCAGCGATATTCAGCCGTTAGTCGGTTGTCTTAAAGGGGCTAAAGTTAAGCAGAAATATTCTGAATATTTCCGCTGACTAGTTATCCTAACCGGTTTGCTGCATTATCTACAAAGGTAAGCAGGTTGCATTCTACATGCCTATATCAGATAAATACATTTGTATAGCAATAATAAAACAAATTTCTCCAAAACAATACACATAAAACAAAACACACTAAAGACAGCAAATGCATAAAAATAATACATAAAGACAAAACACAAACTGAAAATGATAATTACAACTTTCAGTATTCTGAAGGATGAACCTTTTAAAAATATTTTGAGAATTTTACATTACTAAAGCCCACATGACTATAGGAAAGCATTGTAGAGGTTGAGATTTCTGTGATTCACTAAACGAAATATTCTAGGCAAACATAATGGCCTGCCAATAGTGCCGAATCCTGAGATTCCATTTGCCGCTTGCCATGGTTCAGACTTCACACAGGGAGGAAACATTTGAGGCATAAAGATTTCTGAGGATTGTGTGCAGCATGGGTCACTCCTGCTCACTTGACATCATTGACGAAGGGCTTACTTTTAGAGAAGATCTTCCATTTATGTCTTTCACCTATTGATTCTGCCTTAGAGGAGAGAGAAGCCACCTGGAAGGACATCATTACCTTGGTGTGGCAGGAAATGATGCTATAGCTGGGACCTGCCCTTCAGAAGATGCAGTATCTCACACTGAGGATGTGTCTCCAAGAGCTTCTGGCCAGGAGGGAACAGTTAGGATGGTCATTTGATTAGTCATGAGGAGCAATTGGTCACTTCCCTCATGGTGTGAAGATGGAAGACCTCACGCATCATCTAGATAGGATTATAGACAATGCTGGGAGGAGCCTGTATACAAATGCTATGAGCCAAAAAATTAAGAGAGTTAGAATAAATAGCACTGAATGAAGAAGAAGATATAATTGGTATCTTATAGATCTTATGAAAGGAGAATAACCAATGGGGATACCATTATACCAGGGTACAAATAATCTAGCAATCGGAGTAGATCAGATTGGTGGAGGGGTGGTACTATATGTTAAAGAGGGCAATGAATCAACAGGCTAAAGATTTTGCAGGAAACAAAATGCACTATAGAATCTTTATGTATAGAAATTCCATGTGAGAAGGGGAAGGGAATAGCAGTGGGGGTGGACTATTATCTTCCTGGCCAGAATGAACAGACAAATGGTGAAATGCTGACAGAAATTAGGGAAGATAATAAAACTGGCAACATAGTAATAATGGGTGATTTCAATTACCTTGGTATTAACTGGGTGAATCAGGACATGCTAGGGAGATAAAGTTTCAAGATAAAATAAATGACTGCTTTAACAAAGCAGCTGGTTCAGGAATCAATAAGTCAGTGCTACTTTGGACCTAAGCCTTAGTGGAAAAGAGGAACTGGTATGAGAAGTGATAATGTTGGGACTACTTGGCAATAGTGATCATAACACAAAAAGATGTTGATTTAATACATGGAGAAAGAAAGGCAAAGAAATCTATTGTGTTAGCATTTAACTTTGAAAAGGGTAATTATAAAAAAATGAAGAAAAGGGTTAAAAAAATAGAAGGAGCAGCTGCAAAGGTTAAAAGTTTACATCAGGCCTGATCATTGTTTAAAAATACCATCTCTGAAGCCCAGACCAGATGTTTTCCACCCTTTTAAAAAGGCGGAAAGAAAGCCAAATGACTGCCAGCATAGTAAAAGTGAGATGAGAGAGGCTGTTATAGCCAAAAATCCGACATCTTTCAAAAAATAGAAAAAGTATCCAAATGAAGAAAAGCGGAAACAGCACAAGCACTGGCAAGTTAGATACAAAGCACCGATAAGGCAGGCAAAGAGAGAATTTGAAAAGAATCTGATTTTAGAAACAAAAACTCATAATAAAAAGCTTTTCTGGTGTATTGAGGCAAAAACCCTGCAAGAGAGTCAGTTGGACCATTATATGATAGAAGTATAAAAGGGGCACCTGGGGAGGACAAGGTCATAGCAGAGAAACTAAATGAATTCCTTGTTTGCTCTTTACTGAAGAAGATATAGGGGAGTTACCTATGTCAAAAATGATGTTTAAAGGTAATGAATCAGAGGAATTGAAAGTGATCTTGGTAAATCTACAAGATATGATAGGGAAATTTGGCAAACTAAAGAGTAGGAAATCACCTGGAACAGATGGTGCACATCCCACGGTGCTGTAAGGACTCAAAAATACAATTCCGACCTATTAATAGTACATTTTTAAACTGTCATTAGAATCATCTATAGTGGGAGTGAAGCAAAGATGGCTGCTTGCTAGCAGTGTTCTGGTTTGATTTGTTCTCTTCCCTAAGGGCCCGATATTGAGTTGGGCAGGCTGTGCGCCCCTATGACACAAAGCCCTGCCCGTGATCCTTAACCCCAGATATTCAATGCCGGGGTCATATGTGTCCCTGGCATTGAATATTCGGGGATCGCCCCAGACAGAGGAAGCTGCAGTAGCTAATCGGGCAGCAGCAATATTGCATGCTGCCCAGTTAGCTCCTGCGTCTTAAAGATGAGCGAGGGTTTTCCTCATCTGTCTTTAAGGTGCAGATCACTAACCGGGCAGCATGCAATATCACTGCTGCCTGGTTGGCACTTGTCGCCATTTCTGCTTCGCCCTGGAATGCCCCTACACACCCTGATGCTAACTGGATGGCTTCGGGGCGCGTAGGGGACTTAGGAGGAGTTACTGAATGACACTAACTATGTAAGTGCCATTGAATGTCCCCATTTTAAGGCATTTACATGGTTTATTGGGCTGTAAACCGTGTAAATGCCTTTTGAATATTGGGCCCTAAGATTTTTACCTTATTCCCTATTCTTGTTTCCCTATGGGAAACCCGAAACAAATGTTCAAGTTCCAGGATCCGTCCATGCAGTTCATTGCTGACCATTAGTAGGGTCATATGGACAGACACCTTGTGCCCAAGTCGGAGCTCCAGAGAGACAGAGGGGTCTTGTGGGCCATAGTATCAGGGGACGGTATATATAGTTAATTTAAGTTAACCACCCTGTTCCTTTTCATTGTACAAAGTTACTTGTTTTATGTAAAGTCATTTTTATTGTTTTCACTTAATACACATAAATAACACATTTACAGGCAACTGGGAGTCCGGCAGGCGGGCTAGAGAGCCCCGACAGAGCAGCAGTAAAGAAATTACCGGTTCCTTCATAGAGATGCATACACACACAAGACAACTGCGGAATTCAGCAAATCAGTGAATACAAACAAACCAACCAACAGCTTCAACCCTAGCACACAGAAATATCAAGAGGCACTACCCAGAGCATATGCGGGTGTTGGCTATCATGGCAAGAGGCCAGCAAAGCTACGGTCGTAGAGGCTGTGCTCTGACATCAGCATAGAAACCCCAACAAAGCAACAAAACAAGGTGCCCCTCTAGGTTCCTCTCCCCACCCCATCATCCCTTAGAACCTTTATATCCCCCCCCCTCCCTAACTACAGAAAGCCCGAGGTCCCCAAATTCCCCTCAACCCAGCAGATGATGAAACCCCTCCCCAGAAAAGGAAGGAAGGAAAGGAATAGAAAGAAAGAAAGAAAAGAAAAGAAAGAAAGAAAAGAAAGAAATCCTTCCTCCAGTGGGATCAATTACTCCTGGGCCCCCTCTCGCTCCCGGGTAAGATCAGAGGTTTGGGCGGAGAGCAATGGCGCCCATATGGATTGAAAACGGGCCCACGCTTTAGGTCCCAAAAGGCGGGCGGTTCTACCCTCCATAGATCTAAGATCTCCCAATAAGCGCTCCCATTCCACTATCCCGGGACCACCCACCGATAGCCAATTACGCAAAATACAATGTTTAGCTACTAGAAAACTCTTCTCACATAAGTTCTTCTGTGCTACTGTTCCATGAATCCCCACAGTGCCCACATTAAAGAGACACCATAGGGGATGCAGGTCCACGGCCCCTCCCACCCAAAGCGCCACTTTACTCCCCACCGCTCCCCAAAAGGATTGAATCAGAGGGCAAAACCAAAATCGGTGAGATAACGTGCCCGGATGCCCGTTACAGAGACCACACACATCGGATGCCAAGATCCCCATTTTCGTTGCTCCAGTTTCAGAGACATACGCTCGCCATATTAGCTTAAATTGCAGTTCGCGGTATCGAACAGCTTCTGAGGTTTCTCGGATTCTATGAAAGGCAAGCTCCACCAACTCCACCGTGAGTCCTGCCACTCCGTCGCGCTGCCAGCGTTCTGCAAGGGGTAGGAATCTCTCCAAGCTACCCGGGGGAGTCAAGAGGTCCCTCATCTGCACAGCAGTAAGCTGCTCCTGGCATTGCTCCAATACGGACCAGAGGCTGTGCATCTGGGAGAGTAAGTCCATGCCCCCCGGCAGACTGTGGAGGAAGTGCCGTACCTGTAAATAATAATAGAAGGTCTCCTTCTTCAAGGCATATTTCCGGGATAAGTCTTGGAAGGAGCTGAGCTGATCCGTATTCTCCCTCCATAGCTGTCCAAGGTACTCCAGACCTGCCCGCGTCCATATCTGACCCACCCCGCCTGTAACGCCCGGCAGAAAATTCCTGTTGCCTTTCAGGGGCAGACAGTCCGTGATCCTCCATTCCCGGCCGCGCGAGCTACACAAGAACTTCCAAACCACGCGAAGTGTATGGAGATAGGGAGACGCCCGCCACGCCAGTGGGAGTGCTATGCCCCCACAATGGAGCAGATAAACCCTGTGCCAGTTCTCTGAGAATTGATCAATCAGAGTGATCGGCAGTCTATCAGCATTCCCTATCACCAAATCGCTCAATCACCGTGTGGCGTAGCTAAGATTATAAGATCGCAGCGGAGTCAGTCCAAGACCCCCCTCCGCAGCCGGCCTCATAAGTGTCGCCAACGCAATGCGTGGCCTGCGAGATCGCCAAAGAAATCGACTGAGCTGCCCGTGCAGATCCCGCAAATCCTGCCCAGTCAACCAAAGGGGAAGATTCCGCAACAGATATAGCCAACGGGGCCATTCTATCATCCGTACCAGTGCTACCCGTCCCAGTAGGGACAAGGGGAGATCCTTCCACTTCAGCAACCGCGCTTTGGTGGATTGAAGAAGAGTGTGAATATTAACTTCATACAGAGATCTCAGGCGGGCTGGGAGGTAGACGCCCAAATAACGAATCGATCCCGTTGCCCAACTGAGCGGGAAAGCGCCCCGCCATTTGTCCCGCGATTGATGATCCACATCCAATACCATCGACTTCGTCTGATTTATTCGAAGCCCTGAGAACCTGCCGAACCGTTCAATTAAATCTAGGGCTGCCGGTTAAAGACTCCAGCGGTTTCGTCAGACACAGCAAAAGGTCATCTGCGAACGCACTAACCTTTATACCCCCTCCTTGCCATGCAATACCAGATATCTGCGGAGATTTAATTAATGAGAGTAAGAGAGGCTCTAGTTGTAACACATCTAGGAGAGGAGAAAGTGGGCATCCCTGACGTGTGCCACGATGTAAGAGAAAGGGTGAAGAACAGAGCCCTCCAACGTCAACCGCCGCTCGGGGAGCGGCGTATAACGCATGCAACCCCTGCAGAAAAGTCCCCTGAAAGCCAAACCTCCGAAGCGCCGCAAACATATAACGCCACGAGACCCTATCGAAGGCCTTTTCTGAGTCCAAACTGGCCAGAATTAGTGGGTCTTGGGCCAGTAGAGTCCGCTCCATGCCCAGCAGGACCGTACTAATATTTACGGATGCTTCTCTACCCCGAACAAACCCAGCTTGGTGGGGGCCCACTAGTCCCGCTAAGCACTTCTGAAGCCGTTCAGCTAATATTGATGCAAACAGTTTTTGATCCACATTTATCAAAGAAATCGGCCGATATGAGGCAGGGTCCTCCAGATCCTTCCCCGGTTTCGGAATCAGTGTAATTCTAGCCGTTCGCATATCGCGGGGGAAACTACCGGTCTGCACCACTTCAGCATAGAGTGCCGCTAGCGTGGGGGTGACAGGAGCCTCTAACATTTTGTACGCCTCATAAGTGAAGCCATCCGGACCCGGGGCCTTATGCGATTTCCCAGTTCTAATCGCTCTCTGGAGTTCGACGCCCGTAATCTCCTGATTCAGCATGGCAATCTGGTTGGGGTCAAGCTGTGGTAGCGATATTTGCTCCAGAAAGGCCTCCATGGAGGCCCCGTCTCCCTCGTCAGCTGTGTATAGCCGTTCATAAAAGGAGCGGAAGACCTGTGCCACCTCCGCCGTCCTAGTATGCCTGTTCCCTTCCCCATCGCGGATAGCCAGCACCCCCCGAGGTCCAGCCTGATCTCTCACCAATCGAGCCAGCAGCTTCCCCGATCGATCTCCATAACGAAAGAATTGATGGCGATAGTACTGTTGGGATTGGATGGCTCTTTCTTGTAGCAACTCATTTAGCTGCTTCTGAAGTTCCAAATAACCCGCCACATCTTTCGAGTTTTTGAGGGCCGACCGTTTCGCTGCCTGGAGCTCCCTAGTCAGTCGAAGTACATCCGCATTAATGCGCTTACGCTCCGCACCCACATACGCAATAATGTGTCCACGGAGAACGGCCTTTCCCGCCTCCCAGAACACCGCCATGGAATTAACCGTCCCCTCATTAAACTTAACGTATTCGGCCCAATGCTTGCCCACGAAGTCGCGGAAATCCGGCTGCGAGGCAAGATGGCTCGGAAAGGACCACTTAGAACCTCCCCGCCGCTCACAACACCACGACAACGAGACCATAGCATGGTCGGACACAAGGATCGGTCCTATCTCCGCATGACGCACCTTCCGGAACCAATGTTGCGACACCAAAATGTAGTCAATTCTAGACCACGTCTGGTGGGCACGCGACAGATGTGTGTAGTCTCTGCTATTTTGATGTAACACTCTCCAGGCATCCACCAGCCCACCCAATTCACAGAGATATCGGACCCCCTTTTTGCTCCAGCCCCCCCCCCCCCTGAGAAGGGTGGGAGCGGTCCAGTTGGGGGTCATGAGGGCAGTTGTAATCCCCAGCTAATACTACCGGGACCGGTGGGGCGCCCAAAACCTTATGCAGAATTGTTTTAAAAAAAACATGGTCATAGGTATTGGGGGCATACACACTTCCCAAGAACAATTCTTCACCCTGAAGCTTAACATGGGCGAACAAAAATCTTCCTTTAGGGTCTAGTTCGACCTTTAAAATTTCACAAGCCAAGTTCTTATGTATCAAAATTGCAACCCCTTTTTTACGCGTGTCGGATGGAGCAGATAGAACTGTCCCCACCCAATCTCGTTGCAGCTTGGAATGTTCTATGGCCGTTAGATGTGTCTCCTGCAATAGAGCCACTTGGGCTTTTTGGCGCTTCAAAGCTTGGAGAATTTTAGTACGCTTCACTGGAGTGGTAATCCCCCCAACATTCCAAGTTACAATGTGCAGCTCATGGTGGATGGTGCCTGCATTCGGTGCATACAAACTTAGGATACAACAATTGATTCGGAGCGTGGGGTAGCCCAGCCTCTACCCCACCTCCCATTAATGGCAGTCGGAAGCAAAGGAGTTCCCAGACATACCAGAGCCATTGCCCATCCGGGAGTAGGGACCCATGAATAAGCCAACTTCCCCAAGATTTCCCTCCCCCCCTTACAGCCCGTACACCCTTCCCATCCCTCCCCTCCCGCCCTCCCACCCCCTCCCATTCCCCACCCCTACCCCCCAGCCAACCGACATCTGTCATTCCCTCAGTTTCCTCAACTGAGGTCTCGGTCAGAACGACGCTGCAGGGCAGCTCCCGTTGTCCTCCCCGCTCCCCCCCCCCCCCCGGTCTCCCACGCTAACATAGCTTAACACTACCAGATTCTGAACCAAAACCCAGGACAGCAGTAGCATAACCATAACATAGCTGTACATGCTCACAAAAGAAGAAAGAAGAAAGGGACACAAGACACATAATATGCAGGGGACATTCAAGTCGAAATGCTCCTCCAAATAGCCGCTGAGCACCTCCTCTTCTAAGATCCTACCGCAGGATCCCTCGCAGCTACAGGTCGCAGTTAGCCGCAAACAGTCCCCTCAATAGACTGCGGTCTGTCCCTTCCAATGCTGGATCTCATCCCCTCAACGGGGAGGCTGTCCCAGCTCTCATGCCTCTGGTAATTCTGCTGGCAGAGCATTCAGAAAGTGCTTCGCTTTTCCGACCTGCTCGAAAGTGTGCGCTTTCCCCTGATGAGTGACCCGCAGCGTGGCGGGAAAGGCCAAAGTGAAGCGGATCTTCCTACGGAACAGCTCAGAGCATAGTGGTGCAAACTCCCTTCGTTTTGCCGCCACCGCCGCCGAGTAGTCCTGGAACAGCAGGATTTTCTTGTTGTCTAGCAGCAGTGCAGGAGTTTTCCTATAAGCTTGCAAGATTAAAGCTTTGTGTTGAAAATTGAGCACTCTCAGTATTACCACACGTGGTCGACCGCCTTCTTCCCGACGGGGCCCCATGCGGTGTGCGCGCTCAATTTTAAGGCGGCCTCGCAGATCTTCAAGGCCCAGAGCCTCTGGCAACCAAGTCTCCAAAAAAGGGAGCAACTCCCTCTCGGCTTTATCCTCTCCGATCCCCAGGAGGCGCAAATTATTACGCCTGGATCGATTTTCAAGATCGTCCAGCTTCTGCTGCATCTCTTGCAGGAGCTGTGCATGCTTATTCAGTTCCCTCTCGTGACACCCCTCGTCACTTTCAAGGCTAGTGACCCGGTGTTCCAGTTCATCAACCCTCTTTCCAAAATCTGTCAGCGAATCCTCCATGCTGTCGAGCTTTTTCAGAAGCAAATCGAATTTCGGGTCTAGGAATTTGACCACCTCCTTGGCAAGCTCCGCTGGGGCTGAATCCGTGCTTTCACCCCCTGGAGAGACAGGCTGTGTCGTCGCCGACGTGGAGGGCCCAGTTCTGGAGAGCTTTTCACGGTCGCGTTTCGGCGCCAGAGGCATGGTAGCAGAGCGCGAAAGCCTATGAACGGTATTAGTCAGCTTCAGGTACCTGTTATGCGTTTCGGGGAATGTTGGGGAGGCAAATAGCAAGATTTAAAGCCGTTTATTTCCTGGAGCTGCCCCGGAGCGAGCGAGAAAGCGTCCACGCTCACTCACGCATCACGTGACCTCCCAAAGTTACTTGTTTTAATGTAAACGTTATTTGTAAAATCTAGTTCCCTGTAAACCTCTTTGGCCATTCTGAAAAGCGGTATATAAAAACAGTCAAATAATAAAAAGGTGAGCTGACACCTGACCAGAACATGGAGGCATTATTTAACCCAGTCTCATGGATTCCTCCCCCGCTTCTGAGAAGTTTGGAACAAACCTCAATTGGGAATATTCTCTCTCGCGGATAACGGAAGGGACAGCCTAAGTATGCAGCTGGAGAAGAATGTGGCTCGTACAGAGATGTTTGGAAAATACTTGAGTAAGGTATTAGAGAGATCAGAGGCTGCATGTCCATTTGTTGCCAAAGCTTGCTATCTGCCTTATCCTACAGCATCAGCTGGGCCCTGTAACTGAAGGTAGAGTACCATCAGATTTATCTGCTTTCTTTTAATCTCCTAGCAATGGCCAGTTTTCTCCTGCAACTCTATTGGTTTCACTAGTGCTGGACTCTGACCGAGATTTCTCGTTGAAAAATTTTTTTTTTCATATGGATGACTTATTTCATGGCATGAATAGAAGAATATTTCCTGATGTAGCCAAAGTGACTCTTCAGAAGGGATACTGGTTTCTTTTGCTGCATCATGGGGGCTTTGTTTTCATTTAATTTTTCTTGTAAATGAATTAAAAGAAAACCATCAAAATGCTAAATGTTTTCCATGATGCTACCCAGGTAACACATTTCCTTGCAGGATCCAGTTTTGCCAGGGCGCAGAGCATACTTGCGCCAGATGCGGACAGTACAACTGGTTAATCTGCAAAAACATATATTTTGACTGATAACAGTGCACGTCTTGTTTTTTGGAGTGCTTCCATGTATTTCTTTATACTGTATTGAGCTTGCTTCACCTCTATAACTAAGGTCTGTGACCCAACATTGTAAGATTTGATTTCTTCTTTTGTTTATCCCAGGGACTTTGCTTTCTGTTGTTTTGTTTCTGATTTTCTGTACAAGAGGATTTGTGAAGTTAAATACAGCATTCCAATAAACATACAGGGCCTGTTATTCAATAGCATATACATGGTTATTTATTTTATTTATTTAACGTACATTTGTATCCCGCTGCTTCCAGTGATCAGCAGCGGTTGCTATACATGGGAGAGTTGGCTGTACCGGCCAGTAATTAGAGTATGTACATTTCGATTCGGGAGGGGAGATAGTGCACAGCAAGCATGGGGTTACAGGATTTACAGTTGATTGAATATCGCAGCTACATACAGGGTACTTAAACCTATTTACAATTTATACGAAGGATCCTTATATACATATTTACATATGGCTGGGTGCATTTCATGGCATTAGTGCATTTCATGAAGTTAAATTGAAATGTGATTGGAAGAGGTGCGTCTTAAATTGTTTTCGAAAGTCTTTCAGATCGCAGACTTCACGTAGATCACTTGGCAACCGGTTCCAGAGTGCCGGAGCTATAAATGAGAAAGCTCTGTTGCTGGTGCATGCATTAACCTTTGTGAAGCACTTCGGGATGCTGAGGGTATTTAGGTTCGGTGTTCGTCTACTTCTGTTGTTGGGTAGATTGGATATTAAGCTGTTAAGGTGTGAGGGCGCTATGTCATGGATGAGTTTGAAAGTCGTGACTATGATTTTGTATTGAATGCGGGCCGTGATTGGGAGCCAGTGAAGCTCAATTAGTGTGGGCGTAATGTGGTCAGAGAGTCCTTTTTGCATAATGATACGGGCCACTACATTTTGTGCCATTTGTAGAATATTTGTAGTTTTTCTTGGCAGGCCTTGCAGTATGGCATTGCAATAGTCCAAGTGTGGGATGATGAGGGCTTGAGCGACAGATCTAAAGTCAGTATGATCGAGGATGCTACGTAGGGGCTGCAAGACTCTTAATTTGTGGAAAATAGCCAGATTGGTAATTCGAAGGTGCTTGTCCATATGCAGATTGCTGTCAAGCATCAATCCCAAATATTTTATCTCTGTTTTGATGTTGTAGTTATTACTGTTCATGGAGATCATTGTGGGGGGCTCGAATCCCGGTTTCCTGGAGATACACATTGCTTCTGTTTTCTTGTGGTTTATGGACATATTGTTGCATTGGAGCCAGACTTGAAGCTCGTGTAGGCAATTTTCTAGTTTGTTGAGGTTTGGGTTATTTACTTCTAGTTGTGTATAGAGCATTAGGTCATCTGCGTAGATATGGTAGTTGATGTCGTGGTCCTGGAAGATATTGCATACTGGTTGAAGGTATAAGTTAGTGCTGATGAATATCCTCCGGTTCTGCTGCTAGCCTTTATGTAATCCGCATAGAACTGAGGCATATCGTGGGTGTTCCAGGGTACAGCGGAGGTGGCACCGTGGCTAACTGGGCAGCGGCGATATTGAGCCGCTGCTTGGTTAATGAGCCATAGGTAAAGATAGGCGTGGGAACACCTTAACTGTCTTTACCCATGGGAGCTAACCAGGCAGTGGCTCAATATTGCCGCTGCCCAGTTAGTTTCTACAGAATGCGGAGCATTTTGGTGCATTGTGGAAGACCCAATAATTCAATTTTGGTGCCTGCATATGGCCCCGGATTGAATATCCAGTGTTAAAGTTCGGAGGCAGTGGCTATGCTCCCTAGAGACACATAGCCGTCCCAACTCAATATTGGGCCCACAATTAAAAAACAAACAAACATCTATAGCACCTGAAGACTGGGAGTGGCTATTGTAACACCGATTTTTCCAAAGAGTTCTGGGGTGAGCTAAGACACTACAGACTGGCGAACCTGATGTTAGTGGCAGTCAAATTGGAAGAAACCATTATAAAGAACAAAATTACTGAACATCTAGTCATGGTTTAATGGGGCAAAGCCAGTATGGATAAGGTGTGAATAAACAGGTAGATAAAAATGAGCTAGTAGATATAGGGTATCTTTATTGATTATTTATTTATTTATTTGCAGAAAGTCATTGACAAGGTCCCTCATGAGAGACTCTTGAGGAAACTAAAAAGTCATGGATAGGAGGCAGTGTACTATTGTGGATTGGGAACTGGCTCAAAGATAGAAAACAAACAGTCGCGCTAAAAGGACAATTTTCTCAAAGGTGAATGGTGGAGTACCTCAGGGATCTGTGCTGGGCCCATTGCTTTTAACATATTTATAAATGATCTGGAAATGAGCACAAGTGAGTTGATCAAATTTGCAGATGTCACAAAAGTATTCAAAGTTGTTAAAACACAAGAGAATTGTGAAAAATAGCAAGAGGACCTTGATAAATTGGAAGACCAAATGGTAGATGAAATTTAATGTAGGCAAATGCAAAGTTATCAAAGTTATGTACTTAGGGGCTCATTCTGATCCCCGAATAGCAGGGATGGACATCCAACCCCCACTATTCACAGGGAGAAGTTTCCAACCTCCAGGTTCCCTGCACGTACAGCTGCATTGTGTGGGGAAGCCTAGACAAGGGCAGGAGGAGACGGGCCGGGGGAGGAGTGTGGGTGGGGCAGATGCGGGACCTTTACCCGGACATAAGGGCCAATTGCAGTCACGGCCCTGTACATCTGGGGAAGTAGAAATAGCCGGGAAAGTTATTCCACCTTGGAGATGGAATACTTCCCCCCGGTTAGGGCGATCTGACCCATTGGACACTGCAGAGTAGGTGAGCAGCAGCAGGAGATTCCCTGCAGCCTGATTCCAGCCTCGGCAGGCCCAGTCAGGTGGCAAGGAAATCAGCTTTGGAGATACCTGCGGGGGATTGGAGCTTCTGCATGGGGACCTGGTGCCATGGCAATGGGACGTCACAGCAGCATCCGCCATGCAGAAGCACTGGGAGGGTTGGACAGGGAATGCGCAGATGTGCAGCGGCTCGGGATCGGGGCATGTCCTGCTCATCCAACTCTGCACCCAATTCTGATCCTGCGGGAACATCTAGCTCCCGCGGGTTCAGAATCAGGTGCCAATCCAGCCCATCCAGTTTTTGGATTTCTGGACGGGCCCCGATGTTAAGGAAGAACAACCCAAACTATGGCTATATGATGCAAGATGCCACACCAGGACCTAGGTGTCATTGTGGATAATATGCTGAAATCCTCTGCTCAATGCGTTGTCATGGCCAAGAAAGCTAACAGAATGCAAGGAATAATAAGTAGAGGAATGGAGAATAAAACAAAGGATATTATCATGCCATTGTATTGCTCCATGTTGCAACCGCACTGTGAGAATAAGAACATAAGATATGCCATACTGGGTCAAACCAAGGGTGCATCATGCCCAGTATCCTGTTTCCAGCAGTACTTAATCCAGGTCACGAGTACCTTTCAGATTCCTAAAAGATATACAGATTCCATGCTGCTTGTCTCAAGGTTAAGCAATGGATTTGCCTGGTCCTCTTTAATAATGGTTTACGGACTTTTCCTCCAGGAACTTGTCCAAACTTCTTTTAAATCCAGCTACAGTAACAACTTGTACTACATGCTCTGGTAACGAATTCCAGAGTTTGATTATACGTTGAGTGAAAAAATATTTTCTACGACTACTCTTAAATGTGCTACATTGTAGCTTCTTTGTGTGTCCCCTAGTCTTTCTACTTTTTGAGTAAACGACCAATCTGCATTTATCTACATTATGTATAGTTATGGTTGCCACACCTAAAAAAAAGATATAGCAGAACTGGAAAAGGTACAGAGAAGAGTGACCAAAAAGGCCTCAAAGATTAGAGCTCTGAGAAGAGAAGGCTGAGGGAATGTACAGTATGATAGAGTTCTATAAAATAACGAGCAGAGTAGAACAAATAAACGTGAATGGGTTGTTTACTCTTTCAAAAAATATGAAGACTAGGGGACATGCCATGAAGCTACAAAATGGTACATTTAAGGATAAGAAACAATTTCTATCTCCAGGAACAAGCAGGAATGTAGTCATCACATATGGGTATTGTCGGTACCGACAGAGCCTGCGCGGGAACGCTCCCCAGCGTCCAATTAGAAAGCTTTTGGGAGCATCCCACAGTGCCTGCGTGCTGCCTTCCCGCCTTTCTCAACTGCCTCTCTCCAGTTCTTCTTTTTCCGCAGAGCCAGCAGGTCGTGTTCCTGTCATCGCAGAAGAATTCTTTTTTATTACTTTCTTTTTTGTGGTCGCGTCTGCCTTCCTCGACGCTTTACCGGTACTGCCGGTTTTTTTCTTCTTATTTCTGTCTTAAAAAAAAAAAATATATATATATATTCTCTTTTTTCTTTTTCTTCAGGTGCACGCGCCTTTTTGGGCCTTAGGCCCAAAAACTTTCATTACCATGGAGAAACCTGCTTCAGGTTTCAAAAAGTGCACCAAGTGTGGCGGTACCATTTCCGTCACTGACACCCATGAATGGTGTCTAAAATGTTTAGGTCCTGACCACTCCATCACGGATTGTATGTCCTGCGCCATGATGTCTAAAAGAGGTCGGCAGAACCGAGCTGCTAAGCTCAGTACCCTGTTTCCCTCTGATGCAGCTTCGGTGGCATCGACGTCTTCCAGGGCTTCCTCTTCCTCCCGTGGATCTCAGGTAACTAAACATAAGTCCAGCCGATCCTCAAAGGGTAGATCTCCTTCTAAGTATCGAGATGCCTCTGGCATTGCCCTTGAGGACTCTGCACCGGCAAAATTGCCCCGGCAGGAGGCTTTGGCTTCCAAAGCATTATCAGGGTTCCAGGATGTTCTCAAGGCCTCGACCTCGGCAGAACTACTGGTGCCATGCTCTGGGGTACCGGCGGTCTCCTCTGGTACCGACATCCAGGCATTGGCAGCGTCGATAGACCAGAGAGTCCTGGCTATTGAGCGCAGTCTGGCGGCTCTCCTTGCGGCATCGACGCCCTCGGAACCGCGACAGACAATTCCACTGGTACCGGCACCAGCCCCGGCATTGATATCGGTACCGGTACCGATAGCATCGACATCGGTATCGGTGTCTGCTTTGCCGGTACCCAGTCATCCGATGACCTCAGGTACCGATACCCCAGTACCGGTTACTCCCAGTACCGACTTCGGTTGGTACGGGTATCGGGCTCTTCAAGAGCATCCGGACAGACAGTACTTCGAGTCCTCAGAAGAATCTGAGGATTCTGACAGTTCTGTCGATGCAGCGATGCTTCTCCCAAAGGAGCCCTCCTCCCCCAAACGCAGGATGTCTCCTCCAGAGGATATTTCCTTCCAAGATTTTATCAGGGAGGTGGCTCGGGGCCTATCCATTACTGTGGCCCCTGAAACAGAGCCAAGGGCCAAGGAGTTGGAAATTCTACAATATCCCAAAACTCCTAAGCAGGCAGCTACCTTGCCCATTCATGAGATATTATATGATCTCATGTTAAGGATGTGGGAGACACCTCTTACCACCTCTCCTCATTCTCGCAGACCATATACTATGTATCGAGTCCCTCCTTGTCCTGGTTTCCATAAGACTCAGCTTCCTCACCACTCTATTGTAGTGGAATCAGCTATGAGAAGGATCAAGAGTGCAAAGAGGCATGCCTCTAATCCTCCAGGACGTGAGTGCAGAACCCTGGATGCTTTTGGACGTCGGGTCTTCCAAGCTTCCATGCTTTCTGCCAGGATCAGTTCCTATAGTCTCTACATGGGAATGTTCCTGAAGGAGGTCACAGATGACTTAGAGGCTTTAAGTCCTATTCTTCCTGAGGATAAAAGACAGGATTTTCTCACTTTGGTCAAACATGCCCAAGATGTTTCTAAATTTGCCAACCGTGCAGCCTTTGACTGCTTTGAGTGCATAAGCAGAACCTCGGCTATTGCCATAGGTGCACGTAGAATTGCTTGGCTCCAGGCATCTGGTCTAGAGCTCTGGGTACAAGACAAATTGGGAAATATCCCTTGTACTGGTGAGAACCTGTTTGGTAAAGATTGGCAGGAAAAGGCCAATGAAATGGATGCTGAAAATTCCACCTTGGATAGATTATCCAATCCACTGCTGATCCTGCTAGAAAGAAATTGTTCAAGAAACCATTCTTTTCTAAAAAGAAAAGATTTTATCCTGCTTATGTTCAGCAGGGACGTTCTGCAGGTCAGCTTACCAGGAAAGGTCAGCAACCACCCAAACAGAAGAAAGCAAAGACTGCTAGGCCTCAGCCGGCCCAGCAGGCTCAGCCTCCACAAGGCCTTTGACTCTCAACTAGAGAACTTAGCCTTCCTGGCTCTCGGGGGACCAGAGCCTTCCACCATTCCAGGAAGGTTATGTCATTTTGCCCCCAGATGGGGGCAAATAACAGCAGAGCATTGGACACTCTCCATCATAAAGGAGGGGTACAAGCTTCATTTTTCAAGCATGCCCCCTCACACAATAGTGAAGCAGTTCAATTCTCCGACCTCTCTCATCAACCTGTTAGGTCAGGAGGTCGCTATCCTTCTTGCCCATTCATCAGCAGGGTACAGTGTTCTATTCCCCGTATTTTCTTATCCCAAAGAAATCAGGGGGTTACAGACCTATCTTAGACATCAGAGAATTGAACAAATTCCTTGTGAAGGAGAAATTCAAGATGATTTCTCTTGGATCTCTGCTGCCATACCTTCAGAGTCAGGATTGGCTTTATTTATTTATTTAGCTGTATTTATATCCTGCTTTTTCACTGGGTCAAAGCAGTCAATTGGGAGATACATTTAACACAAGGGGATATGACACACATACACTAATACGTACAGGGAACATGGGCAATGGAGGGTTAAGTGGCTTGCCCAAGACCACAAGGAGTGCCTATAGGACTAGAAATCCCAGTCCCTCTGGCCTGAGATTGCTGTACCCAGGTGGGACTTGAACTCCCGGCCCTCCGGCCTGAAGTACCTTGTCCTAACCACTAGGCCACTCCTCCCCTTTGTTCTCTAGATCTCAAGGATACGTACACACATGTCCTCATCCATCCAACCCACAGAAGGCTCCTTTGGTTCCTTTTTCAGCAAAAGCACTACCAATACAGGGTGCTTCCTTTTGGCCTGGCCTCAGCACCAAGGGTGTTCATGAAATGCATGGCTGTAGTAGCAGCATTTCTCCGCACTCTAGGGATATTCGTCTTCCCTTACTTAGACGACTGGCTCATTGGAGCACCAACAGAGTCAGAGGCCAGGACTTCTCTATCCTGCACAATGCGTATCCTTCAGTATTTAGGGCTGGTAATAAACATCCCAAAATCCAGTCTAACTTCCACTCAGTCTTTAGAGTTTATAGGAGCTTTGCTGGATACCAGAAAGGCAAGGGCCTATCTCCCCCAGGCCCGTTGCCTTCGCATAGTGCAGTTAGCTTCTCAAGCAGTGCTAAAGCCTCATCTAACTGCTCGAGAAATGTTACAACTACTAGGCCACATGGTATCTACTGTGCATGTGGTTCCCTATGCTCGCCTCCATATGAGGGCAGCTCAGTGGACTTTATCCACCCAATGGACCCAGGCATCAGGATGCCTGTCAGACAAAATAGCAAACACAAGTCACCTTATTTTGTCCCTCCAGTGGTAGAAGTCCACTCAAAACCTGTTGCTGGGGTCCCCTTTTCAACAACTCCCTACCCCAAGCAACTCTCACAACAGATGCTTCTCCAATGGGTTGGGGAGCTCATTTACAAGACCTCTCCACCCAAGGCAACTGGTCTCCACAGGAGAGTCATCTACAATATCAATCTCTTGGAGCTCAGAGCAATCTTCCTTGCTCTGCAAGTGTTCCACACCCTGCTCAGCTGCAAGACAGTCCTCATTCATACGGACAATCAAGTAGCCATGTTCTATGTGAACAAGCAGGGGGGAACAGGTTCTCTGTTGCTTTGCAACGAAGCTTTGCGACTATGGGCCCTCGCCAGAGAGCATCAGATTCATCTCCTGGCAGTGTATCTTCCAGGCATACAAAACTCTTGGGCAGACAGACTCAGTCGAGTTCTGCTTCCACACGAATGGTCTCTGCATGCAGACCAGGTAACCAAGATTTTTCAAATTTGGGGAACCCCGGACATAGACCTCTTTGCAAGTCTGTGGAATGCCAAACTTCCCCAATTCTGTTCCAGAATTCCGGCTCAGAAGGCTCAGGCCAGGGATGCTTTCCTCCTTCATTGGGGTCAAGACTTCCTATATGCCTTTCCACCCATTCCCCTAATTCCCAAAACCCTGTTCAAGCTTCAGAGAGACAGAGGCCATATGATTCTCATTGCTCCACATTGGCCACAGCAAGTGTGGTATCCTCTGCTTCTACAGCTCTCTCAAGCTCCCTCCCTGCAGTTAGGGTCTGCTCCGGATCTCCTATCCCAGGAGGACGGAATGTTATGGCATCCCAATCCCAAGTCTCTGCGTCTCAGGGCTGGGTTGCTGAAGGCCTAGATCTCCATGATCTTAATATCCCTCAGCAAGTAAAAGATATTCTTTTTGCTTCCAGGAAACCTTCCACAAGACGCTCTTATGCTTTCAAGTGGAAAAGGTTTACCATATGGTGTTCGCAAAAGGGTCTTAAACCTCTTGCGATACTTCTGGAATCATTGCTGGAGTATCTCCTTCATTTATCCAATGCAGGCCTTAAAACTAATTCAGTAAGAGTCCCTTTGAGTGCTATTGCAGCTTCCTTTAAACCTCTAAATGGACAGCCTATTTCCTCTCATCCTCTTATAGCAAGAGTTATGAGAGGCCTTCTTCTAACTAAGCCTCCCATTAGGCCACCACCGGTGACATGGGATTTAAACCTGGTTCTTGGGCAGCTCATGAAGCCACCTTTCGAACCTTTAGCTACCACCTCCTTGAAATTCCTTTCTTGGAAGGTTATCTTTCTCATTGCAATCACATCATCATGCCGCATTAGTGAGTTGCAAGCGCTAGTAGCTGATCCACCTTATACAAGGTTCCATCATGACAAGGTAGTCCTTAGGACTCATCCACACTTTATGCCAAAGGTGGTCTCACCTTTTCATCTAAACCAAGTGGTCTACCTACCTGTGTTTTTTCCAAGGCCTCATGCATCAAATGCAGAGAGGAATCTCCGTACCTTGGACTGTAAAAGAGATTTAGCCTTTTACTTACAAAGAACACAGCAACATAGAAAGTCCTCTCAACTCTTTGTTGCTTTTGATCCTTCTCATTTGGGACTTCCAGTCTCCAAGAGAACACTGTCTAACTGGATTGCTCAGTGTATTTCCTTCGCCTATCAGAGTAAGAACCTTTCTCTGGAGGGCCATGCCACAGCTCACAATGTGAGAGCCATGGCAGCCTCAATGGCTCATATGCACCCTGTGTCTATCGACGACATCTGTCGAGCAGCCACTTGGGCCTCGGTTCATACCTTTACAGCCCATTATTGCTTGGACAAGGACTCCCGCCAGGATGCCTTGTTTGGTCAGGCTGTTCTCCAACACCTGTTCCATACCTAATCAACTCCTACCCACCATCCCTGGTGGGATGCCAGAGATCCATGGGGGGAAGTGGAGCCCTGTTCAGGGACACACAACTTCTGGGGTCTCTCCCTGGCATCTAAAGCTAGGGAGTCCCCATATGTGATGACTACATTCCTGCTTGTTCCTGGAGATAGCATAGTTACTCATCTGTAACAGATGATCTCCGGGAACAGCAGGAATTTAGTCCTCACAACCCACCCGCCTCCCCTAGGAGTTGTATCTCTCTATCTATCTCTTTCCTTTCCCTCTCTCTCTCTCTTTGTCTCAGCTTTAAAACTCAACTGGAGAGAGGCAGTTGGGAAAGGCGGGAAGGCAGCACGCAGGCGCTGTGGGATGCTCCCAAAAGCTTTCTAATTGGACGCTGGGGAGCGTTCCCGCGCAGGCTCCGTCGGTACCGACGATACCCATATGTGAGGACTAAATTCCTGCTGTTCGCGGAGATCACCTGTTACAGATGAGTAACTATGCTTTATTCAACACGTAATTAAGCTCTGGAATTCATTTCCAGAGAATGTAGTAAAAGACATTAGTGTAGCTGTGTGTAAGAAAAAGGTTTGGATGAGTTCCTGGAAGAAAAGTCCATAAACCATTATTAAAATGGACTGGGGGAAATCTTCTGCTTATTCCTGGGATAAGCAGCATGGTATCTATCTACTTTTTGGGATTCTGCCAGGTACTTGTGACCTGGATTGAGCACTGTTGTAAAAGGGTACTGGGCTTAATGAACTATTGCTATGACACAGTGTGTCAAATCTTATGTTGTTAGGAATTACACTGTAACAAATAGGTGTGGGCATGACAGGATGGATGAGGAAGGAAGAAATAGAAAACCAAAAATCGTTTATTAAAGCTATTACAAGCTTTTCGCCTTAGCATTTTGCCTGTTGCATTAGTGAGGTCCTTGAGAGAACGTGTCTTACCTTTTCACTTCAATAATGATCTACCAGCTCTAATTATGGTACACTTTGACCCAGTGTACTTTGCCCTTGTTCTCCTTTTAGCGCTGTTTTATTTCCAGCTTGTCTTGCATTTTGTAGCACCTGTAACAAAAAAAAGTGACAGAGGCAGCGCTCAGGTAAGGCACACTTTCCTTTCCCGTTTTACAGTAGCTAAAGGAATATGCGTTAAGAGTTAAATTGAATTGAACATTTATAGGGTATAAAGAGTAAACAAATCTTTATTGCCTAGGACCATTAGGTTGCAGGTGGTTTCCAAGAACTAGATACCAAGTAGACATGTTCTGCATGTGGCACACATGATGAGAGGGGAAGTAAAACGCAGACCCCTCTCCTCTCACGCATTCTGGAAATTGGAGCCATGGTGCTGAGCAACTGTAGGGCTGTCCGAGCTCTTCAGCTGAAGAATGCAAGGAGAGGGAGCAGCACAGTGCAGGAGAGACGATTCCAGAATATTGACTAGGGGCATTTCTTTGCTAGTGTTAGGTTGGAGAAATAAAATAAAATGAAATTCAGTCCTTGACAACCTGCGTGCCACAAAGGACTTAACGGCATTCAGAAAGACCCTCAAAACACACCTATTCCTAGACTGCTTCTCTGAGGACATAACTGCCTATCATGCATTATCTCCAGCCTCCCCCCTTTTCTCCGCTCTGTTTTGAATCCCCCACGTTGATCCCCCCTCCCTGAATATCACCTTGACATTATTGTTCCCACCTATATGATACTCAAACACCTTATTTTAGAATACTCCAACTTGATGACCCTATTAAAATGTACACTGTTATGCTATGATGTAAACCGCTTTGACCACAGGATAAAGCGGTATAAAAATCACGTTAAATAGATAAACAAGGAGATAAATTTTAGGACACTTAAACATAAACAAGGTGTCTAATTTTAGCCCATTTTATGAAGGCAACATAGATACCCATGTGCCTTCATATGGTAAGAGCCAGAAGAAGCCCCAAAAGTGCACACGCCCAGACTTAGACCTGGTTTGAGGCAGACATGAATATCTGTGCGTACATAGCAACTCCACCTCTGCTGCACCCAGACCGAGCACCTACTGTACGTATCCACATGGTCAACTTGTGTATTTAGTAGGGATATGCATTTATTTGAAACAAAATGGGAAATGTTAATGATATTTCCCATTTTGTTTCATATTATTTTCAAACGAAAATGAAATGGGAAACACCAAAATTTCATCACTTCCTGGGTTTCATTAATAGTCTGCACTGTTGCACAATAGTGTGCACTATGGACAAATAGTGCACACTATTGAGCACTACTAAAAGATCGTGTGCTTTATTATGCAATAGTGCATGCTATTTTTGCGTGTGCGAATAGCACACCCTATTGCATAATAGGACACACTATGGCTTAATTGTATCCATTATTTCTCAACAGTGCACACTCTTTGCCCATAGTGCACACCTTTTGCCCAATAGGGCTGATTATTAAGTGACAATACGCAATATTAATGAAAACCAGGAACTGACCAAAAAAAGACATAAGCAAATGAAACTAAATATTTAAATTTTGACCAGTAAATGAAAAACGAAACAAAATGATTTTGCCTGCACAGCCCTAGTATTTTTATTTGTTTATGTAGCCAGGGGCGGCTCTTTAATGAGACCCTGTGAGGCAGTTGCCTTAGGCAGCAAAGTTTTGGGAGGCGGCAAAAATGCCCCCAAAACCGCCTCACTCTGCCTTTGAAAAGGCTTTTTAAAAAAAAAGAAGAAGTGGACAAGCTGCTGCCATTGCCCCATCTGCCTCTGGGCCGTGGCAGAATCAACCCCTCTGCCCCCGCTACCACTGCTCCAGATCTGAGGATACTGGGGTAGCTGCAGGGAGCAAGTTGGCCGAAAGTAAACAAAATTTAAAAAGCACAGGGGTTTTATGCCTCCATTGGCTTATTAGCACCTGCTGGTTCTGCCCCCTCTCTGATGCCCCCTCTGATGATGCTATTCGCATCAGAGAGGAGGCTGAACTGGCAGAGGCTTACAAGCCAATGGAGTCTTGAAACCCCCATGTTTTTTAAATTTCTTTTACTTTCGGCCAACTTGCTTCCTGCAGCTGCCCCAGTGTCCTCAGATCTGGGGTAGCGAGGGGTTGATTCTGCCACTGCCAAGAGGCAGCTGTGGCAGCAGCTTGTTCAGGACAACAGGGGAGGGGAGGGGAGGGGAGGCAGGAGAACAAATTTTGGACAACGGCAGGTGGGGGGGAGAAGGGAGACAAATGCTGGACACCTGGGGAGGAGGGACAGAAGAAAAAATGCTGGAAAACAGCAGGGGGGCAAGAGGATAAATGCTGGACAGCAGGGGGGGAGGGACAGGAGGAGAAGTGCTGGACAAGAGAGGAGGGTAAATGCTAGACAACAGAGGGGAGGGACAGGAGGACAAATGCTGGAAACTGGGAGGGGGCAAGAGGATAAATGCTGGACAATGGGTGGAATGACAGGAGGATAAATGCTGGACAACAGGAGGGCAAATGCTGAACAATGGAGAGGAGGGACAGGAGGGCAAATGCTGAACAAAGAGAGGGACAGGAGGATAAATACTGGACAAAAGAGTGGAGGGACAGGAGGACAAATGCTGGAAAATGGGAGGGGGCAGGAGGATAAATGCTGGACAACAGGGGGTAGGAAAGCATGAAGACAAATGCTGCTCCAGTGATGGCACTACCCAGTGAGCTGGGTAAGCATGGCAGAGAGACTCTGATGTCAGTAGGGTTCCATCACTAGCTATCTGCCCTCCACTCCCCATTCAGGATGAGCTGTGGAGCACCGTTGGCCCAGTGGAGAGCCTGCCCACAGCACACACTGCTCCCATGGGCAGAAGGCTGTGAGAGGCCACAATTGCTTCTCACAGTCTTGTGTCCCATGGGCAGGATCTCCACTAGGCCACTGGCACTCCGCAGGTCATCTGAATGGGGAGTAGAGGTGGGCGGCCAGGGACAGTGCCTTCCTGATGTCTGCTCCTGCGGATAGGCTCTGTTTCTCTGGGCTGCAGTCATGGCTTGCACACAGGCAGAAGGGTATGGGAGGCAGTGATCATGGCCCAGAAGAGCAGAGCCTGCCCGCGGGAGCAGCATGTCCTGCACACAGGAGCTGTGCAAGGCCAGTTGTGCCTTGCCACTCTGGGCTGGGATCACTGCTTGCACAGTCCCGGCTCGTTGGTCATGCTGCTCCGTGGGCAGGCTCTGTCCACTGTACATACATAGGGGGGCCATTGAAGGGGGGAGTGGACATGAGGGGGCATTGAGAAGTGGATGTGGATGGGCACAGGGCATCAGAAGAGAGATGCTGGGTGCAGGGGGGAATAGGGAGACAGCAGGGATAAGATTGAGGTGGGGGTCTAGGGACATAGGGAGAAGCAAGGAGGGGAGATGGAATGGTAATGTTGGCCAGGATGTTATAGGGAGACTATGGGAAAATGCTGGACTTGGGGAGGGGGGGGGCAGAGGGGAGATGCTGGACACAGGGTAATAAGGGGAGAAGGAAATGCAGGACATGGGGTAATAGGGAGAGGGATGGGAGAAGATGAACATGGGGTAAATAGGTTGAGAAAGAGACTGAGAGATACTGGACATGGGAGTAATAGGGGGGATGGTATGGTATGGAGATGGGGTAGATGTTGGTTGCAGGGAGAGGGCAGACATGGAAGGAAAGAGAGAGCGGAGGTACTGGATAGAATGAAAGTGAGACAGAAAGAGAGACACACACTGGATGGGGTTGAAAGATGTTAGACATGGAGGCGAAGAGAGAGTGAGCAAAAGACTAGGGAATAATAGACCATGAAAGAAGAGCTGGGGAGTGCAAGGACCAAGGTGAAGTTAGAAAAGCGGTAGGTAGATGGCCTTCCCTCACGACTCTCCTCCTTTCACTAGTTATATCCAGGATAGTCTACTGTAATGTTGCACTCATAGGTCTTCCTCTCTACCAGCTTCGTCGCCTTCAAGTCCTACAGAATACTGCTACTTGCATACTCACTCATTCCTCACGGTGCGATCATGTCACCCTGCTTCTCATCCACCTACGCTGGCTCCCCCTCAAATCCAGGATCGATTACAAAATTCTCACCCTTGTTCACAAAGCCATGCACACCAGTACCCCACAGTACCTCTCAAATCTGCTTCAGTTTCATACCCCTCACCAGCTCTTCAGGTCTATCCACATTTATTGCCTAGCCCTCCCCGCAGTCATTCAGGCCCATCTCAAACAAACTCAAAAATCTGCTGTCATCTATCTGGGTCCTGCATTGTGGAACTCTCTGCTTCCTACCCTGCACTATGAAACCTCCTTCTCAAGGTTTAAAGCACTTTAAAAAATTCACCTTTTCCTTACTGTGTTTGATCTCCCTCCTCCTACTACTCAGCAGGACATCCTTAGCCTCTCTCTCTCCTCGTAGTCTTGATGTGTTTCTCCTGTCCCGCAATTTCTTTCTCCTTCTCTCTTCTTTCCTGTCTAGGCTGTCCTGTCACAACTTTGGCATTCCTTTACACCTTTCCTATAGCCACTGTTTTTTTGTTTTTATTATAAACCACTTTGATGCCAGGGCCATCTGGGAGGTATATCAAATACTAAATACAGATAAAGAACTGGATAGTAAGGAATGAAATCTGGGTGGATAGAGAGAGAGAGAAATAACTATAAGAAAGCTGAAAGGAAAAAAATCAATATATAAGATGGAAGGAAGTGAAGAAAACAAAAGGAGAAACAAGAAATGGCAGATGCCTAGACTAGAGACCATAGAAAGAGAGCTAAGCGAACACAAAGGAAAGCAGAAGCCTCAGATCGGGACCAGCATGATCAGAGAATAAAATGGTCAAAGGAATAAAACAATAATTTATTTTCGATTTAGTGATTGAACTTTGCACAATATTCATATTGACACAGTATGGGGAACTGCATCTCTTTTATTTCTCTGGTGTTGCTCTTCTTATGGAGTCTGGCTTCTTGGGGTTTTAGTTTAAATTTTGTCTACATATTTTTATTTTTACTTTAGGTTGTGGTCACTTATTCCGTACTTGGTGAGTGTGTGACTGAGGCCAGGCGTTCTGTTAACATGGTGTTTGTACATAGGGATCTGTATTGTACTAATTTGACTTGTTCAGCACAATCCAATCCAGCCTTTGAATTCATGGCTACCAGGATTAGTTTTTCACATTTTGTAGCTTCCCTCCTCATGGTCATTGCAAAATAAATCTGATGCAGATACTTATAATGGTTTGTTTTTGGGGGGAGGGGGGGGGGGAGGGAATGTGTAAGTGTCCTTTAATCAAATTTAATGTTTTATTATTATGTTTGTTTTATTGTAACATCTGTTTTACTAAATTGCACGTGTATGTTTGGAAGTCACCTAGGATTTTAGATGGGTGGCATATACATTTTAAAATAAAGCACATATACTAAATTTATACCACAATGAATATCTGCACATGGCTCTGCATTACTCTCATGCCACCCTTGGGGGGAAGCAGACAGGGCACTGGGAAATGGAGGAAAGCAGAAACCTCAGATTGGGACCAACATAACCAGAGAAGAAAATGGTCAGACGACAAAGGTAGAAGAAAATTTTATTCTCAATTTAATGATCGGACTTAGGGGTCTGTTTACTAAACATTCCTAATGTGCGGGGCCGTGGTAGTGTGCCTGTGCCATATAAGGAGTGGGCGGTTCAGGCAGAGAAAAGAAAAAAAACGGGGTAAGCGATCGCACATTTGCGCGGGGCACAATAGTGCGTGGGAAGGCTAAGTGGCGCCTGATGTGCACACACAAAGGAGCAGAGCCATAGTACAATGGTTAAAACACTGACTGTGGGTGCAGCTGCCATGGGTTCAATTTCCCATTGTGCACAACAAAAAGGGCTGGCTGAGGCATTAACTGTAATGGGTAAAAGTGCTTTAGGAGGCATATTAATTTTGGGCGGCATAAGGCGGTGCACTGTTAATTTTGGGCGGCATAAGGCGGTGCACTGTTAATCTCAGGCGGCATAAGGCGGTGCACTGTTAGGTTTGGGCGGCATAAGGCGGTGCGCAGATGCCCAAGCATAGGAACAGAGCCACAGCGCAATGGTTAAGACACTGACCAATGGTGCAGAGATCAGGGGTTCAATCCCCCACAGTGCCCAATGAAGAAGGCTCACTGAGGCAGTGTGTATTATGTGGATGAGTGCTGTAGGGGGCAAGCTATTTTTATTTCAGTTATCACTACTAGCAAACGCACTCACAAAGCGTGTTAACATAAGGCGGCCCATAAGGCACATGTTAAAGTTCACTGTCCGCCAAGGCACCCTTGAATGTCCCCTATAGGGCACCATATATGTTGCGTCACAGGATAATGTATAGTGCACCTTATATGGACGGCAACCATAAGGTGCCCTATAGGGTGCCCTATAAAGCACCCTCAGAGGCACCTTATGGGTACAGTACACTGAGGGTGTGTTTGATGGCAGCAACATATGTACATTAAATCTAAAAAAAGCTTTGGACAACCCTATCAAAGAACCCCACTGTGGGCTCAAACCCATTACCGCTGGCTCCACAGGCAGTGAAGTAACCATTGGGCTACAGCTATATAGTTGCCAGCAAGCCCCTAGCTGGCTGCAGAGAGCCTGCATGTCACCACACAGACAGTCTGCTGTGGGAACCAGGATAGGGTTAGGCCACCCATACCCATGATGCACTGCACATGCAAATCAGCTGTCCACAGATGAACACAAGATGGGGAATGCACCCCAACAGCTCCCCGGCCTGGTAGGGGGACGTGTCCGTGTGCACCCACACAGCACCTTGGCCTGGTAGGAGGTACTGACCGGGTGTTTAATTTGCACAGAGTAGCTACACACAGTCACACTGTGCGGGAACTGTGCTCACCCTGAGTGTGCGATGAGGCGCCCTGGACCAGGTCCACAGCTGAGAGAGGCCAAGGCAGAGCTCCAAAACAGTCATAATCTGTGAGTTTCTGCAGGAACACCTTGGATATCTCTGTCTGTCTCAGTCAGGGGAAACCCCACAGACCCCTAGGTGGGCCATGTACCACCAACCCCCCCCAGCTGAGGGTGGCAAACAGGCAGGGTCTCCTATCAACAGATCCCCATTATACCCCCCCCCCCCCCCCCCGCAATGATGGCAGTAGAGTGGACCATCAACTCCAGTCCTGTTGGGGAACAGACACCCTACAGGGCAGTCCAAGCAGCCCCACACACACCCAGACCACAATATCCGACAGACAGTAGGCCTGGATATGCTAAGATGCACCCCACCACTATCTGATATTCCCCTGCATCAAGCCATCAGCCACTGCACCCTGCAAGGCACTCCAGCAGGGCACATACCAGCTGTGAACAGTCTGCTGGTTAGTCCCACTGGAAATGCATGCACCCACAACTGGGATGGCAGCACACACAAGCAGATACATCAGTGACTAGGCCCCAACAGGTGACCCATATATATCACATGAGGAAAGTGCTATGAAGCACTATGGGGGTGCCTAGCCATGCTGCCATCACTGCACAGTCAGGGTGGAGTGAAAGCCCAGCAGCACATACAGAGGTCACCCTGTCTGTGGAGGTGGTGGACGGCCACTACAATGTCCCTGCCAGTGCCCTATGCCCTGTGCAGATGCATCCTGGCCAGCCCACCCTGTCTGAGCTATACCCATGGTACCATGCTGCTCATTATGCACATCATCAGGCCAAAACTGTGGACAGTGTTTGCAGCCAACACACACTGTATAGACAGACACACACTCCCACACGTATGCCAGCATTGTGCTACTATAGAGGGGTTCAGAATCCTTGCCCACCACACCAGTCCTGGGCACAGTACAGGCATGGGTATGGTATGCAATACCATTGGGGGTCCCTCCCTAGGGTGGTAAACACTGTCAGGGGCCAGACCTGACGCACACACCGCAGACATCAGATAGATTATTATGATGGAGCTCATAGAGCAGACTGTGCGTAACGTAGGGATATCTATCTGCCAGTACTCATAGCAAACGTTTGAGAGCTGTGTACCATATACCCTGGTGTAGGGTGACATTGCTAAGGTATGCAAGTGCTGGTATTGGGAGATGCACGCAGGGCCCAATGTCCTGCCTCACCAGGAGGCATTGGCCAATGGGGCCTGTGGGTGTGGGTGTGGGTGTGGGTGTGTCTGTCCCTGTTGGCTGCTGCTGTACGGCAGAGGTTCCCAAATCCAGTCCAGGTTTGCAATACACTGGTTGGGGTTTCCTGCTGTCCCTCATGAATATGCATGAGCTACATCTACATGCCATGGGGGTGGTGCATAGATATACAGCACGGTTATTTGTATGAGTGGCAGCATGGAACCTGAATGGTGTGTGGTCCTCCAGGACTGCATTTGTGAGACTCTGCTCTAGGTACTGCCCCTGGTCATGGTGTCTGTGCTTGGTGGTGTAAAAGATAGGCGTATGACCAATGCGTATATCCCCAGCAATAAAGGATTGCCCTTACTAACATGGTTTAGTTGTGGGGAAATTATGTGGACAGGATTGGCAGTAGCCCCAGCTGGGCTTTGAACCTGTGACCTTTTGCTCTTGCACACACTGTCTGTGTGCACTGCACCACTGTGTTACCACAGATGTGCTGAATTCCCTGGGAAGTCCATGACTGTACATCTGACAGGGCCTATGTTGCAGTGGACGTGCCAGCCTGCACATGGCTCGGCCACTGTCTTCTGTGGCTAGCAGCCACTGCCCCCTCCACCACCTGTACCCTACCGCCAACATGCTGGCATGTCCGTATCTTGGAAAAGCATATGACCTGATTGAGTTGTGGCACTCCAGGACTGCATTTGGGGGACTCGGCTGTCGGTAATGCCCATTGTTATGGTGTGTGTGCGGTGTTGGGTACAAAATGGGTGTGTGTGAACCATGCTTATGTTCTCTGCAATAAAGGAGTGTCTTTACTATCTCTGTTTGGTGGTGGGTAAAATATGGGGACTGGGTTGGCAGGAGCCCTAGCTTGGATTTGAACCTGTGACCCTCTGGTCCTAGAGGTACTGCCTCTGTCTGCTGCACCACACTGTGGCCACAGTGATAGTGCAGTCCCTGGGGGTGGGAAACCTGACCAAATGAGTCACAAACCCTGCTCTGCACATTTGTACTGTGGGCTCAGTCACCTTGTCTGGTGACAAACGTGCAAATAAACCCCTCAACCGACCACGACGAACTGGGGATAAATATATCCAAGCTGGGCAACAGTGATATGAATGGGCAACCATAGCAAACACTCCCAGGAAGGCTCAGAAAACAGGAAATGGTTTTTGGAAGGGTCTCCGCTCCGTAGCCCCTTCCATACTTCATTTCATTTTTTTGGAGCTTTCCTGGGTGTGTTTCTTATGTTTGCCCATTAATATCAGGGTTCCCCAGCTGACTTCCTATTTTTAATATGTTTGTTTGGGTCTTTTTCTATCTTTATTTGCACTTTTGTTCTGTGCACATGTATCACACTGCTCACGTTTTGCAGGTTTCCCCGGTTTCCCTGTACATTGCTGACGGAAATGGTTTCTCTTCCCTTTAAATGCCCTCTACCGTGAGTGTTTCACTCGCGCTATTTTTAACCTGCAAATTCGTCCCCGATACTGTGCGGGGAGCCTCTCCCCTCCCCTTCCCCGCCCATTGACCCCGTCTCTCCGCCCCTCGGGAGCCTTCCTCCGCCCTCAGAATGCCTTTCCACGCCTCTATCGGACATTTGCGGGCCGGGTACTTTTGCGGGGCACGTTAGTGCGGCGCGCAATTGTGCGGGGCCCAAGCGCACTTGTGCGGGGCGTTTAAGAGCGTTTCTGAGCGTTTGAGTGCCGCGTTTCCGTGCGCTATTGTGCGGCACGCAATTGTACGGCTTTTAGTAAACATGCCCCTTAGTGTTATCTTTATATTTTATAAAGTACAGGGAAATGCATGACTTTCTATCTATCTTGGGGTTGCAGTTTAATTTTTATCTACATATGTTTATTTTTAGGTTATGGTCACTTATTCTATACTTGGTGAGAGTCTGCATTCTGAGTTTGTGGCCAAGGCCAGGTGTTCTGTTAACATGGAGTTTATGCATGGATCTGTACTGCAGTAATCTGAATTGTTCAGCTTTTCAAATAGGTGTAATATTTACAGTGCTGCTTTTTTTGGTAGACTCCTTATGTGAGTTTTGAAAGTTGGTGCTAGTTTGGTATGGTATGGTATGGTAGATTTGCTCTACAGATCCTCAGTGACTTTGTTGTAGGGTTTTGTATTAGTTCACAGTATGCCTGGTACAGGAGAATGTTTGTTGTTATTGTTAGTGAGATGAGTTCTGTGGGTGAATGTCTTGGTTCTGTTCTGCTCCCGTTGTTGAGGGAGGAGGTTCTGTGGATGCAAAATATATGTTCAAAAAGAAAAAGCAAGAACCATAACGCAGTTTATAACAACAAAATAAACATGAGTTATTTGGTGTTATAAACTATGCTATGGTTCTCGCTCTTTCTTTTAGTCCCTTGGTGTGCAAACTTCTTGCATTTCCACCACATTATCTAAATGACTTTTTTGGTTTGGTTCAGTCCCTCACTGGAGTTTTGAGAGAGCCTCTCTCACCCCACTCTGGGGGGGGGGGGGGGCACCAACTCATCCCTCGCCACAGGCAGCAGATTGCCTTGAGCCACCCCTGTATGTAGCCATGCGATGTTAGAAAAGGCCATTTATGTGTGTAAAAGTGGCTTTACACAAGGAGAAGCCTCACGGAATGGCTAAGCTGACCTTTTTGAGGAAACACAGAGATATTTTACACTTGTGAAGGCACATTTTAGAAATGACATCCAGGTGCCAGGCATGTCCACATTTGGGCATCAATTCAGAAACGTGGATTTGCCCGATATGCATGTCATTGGCAACAGCTATAAAGATGACCCAAAGATGGTATTCCAGAAAGGCAGTGCGTCCCAAGCTACCATTCTGCAAGTGGAGACGTTCAGCAGCACAAAGCCACAAACCAAGTTACCCCAATACCAAGCACTTGTCTTTACAGGTGTGGACAGTCCTAGGGATATTGGTGTATCATCTCTTTGACTACCCGGATGCTGTACGGGCAAAACGAGCACTTTTTGGATGTCTATTCATGCCTTGGAGCAGGAATAGATTTTGATGGGGGTGGAGATATGCTGGCCATTTCTGAAATTGGGTGTGCATGTCTACAATTTCCAGAACACCCTGGACAAGCCCTCACTATGCCCACATACTAGATAAGCATCCCCATATCTGGGACATCTCCACGCTATGGACATCTGCGCACCCATTTTCAGATTCTCAAAGCACAAATAGAGCTCCTAAAATGATTCCCATAGCCAGTTGGCGAGAAGCATCAAATTTAGATGCTTGCTCACTTTAATTACTGCATGTGAATAAAACAAGGCTAGAAAAGCATTTGTTAGTGAAAGATGTTTAGATTATGTCTTGCTCTTTCCTTGTGGTCATTTTTTTATTTTTTTTTCTGGCTTGATCTCTCAGAAGCCTGGAAGTGATCCAGGCCTCTCTGTACCTCAGAAGGGGTCTGTTCCACTGGTGTAAATTCCTCCTAAGCAGCCCCCACAATACGGGGAGGGGGGTCCAGGCAGAAAGGATGCCCACACAAAAGTGACGGCAGCAAGCTTACTTTATCATGTACGCCACGCTGTTCCGCTCTTGTAAATCTGTTGCAGGCCCGGCAGCTGTTCCTCACTGGGCTGAAGTCTTGCGATAACAGCCACACTGTGAGACTTTGATCTGGCGGGGAACAGCCGACGGGCCTGCGGTGAACTTACAAGAGTGGAGCAGTGCGGGAAAGATGATAAAGTAAGTTGCTGCACTTCTGCTACCGCTGCATGGGGGAGGAGGGCCCGCACGGGGGGGGGGGGGGGGGTTTGCACCACCGCCATGACAATGGCGGCCCCTCATTGTAATTTATGCCACTGGCCTATTCTGTTCACTCTATGCTTGGACTCAAAGTTCACGGGCCTGATATTGAATTGAGCCAGCTATGTGCCGCTACTCGCATTTCCATCCCCGCCCACCTCTAACCATGGATATTCAATGCCAAGGTCATATGTTACTCTGGCATTGACTATCTGGGATCGCTGCACATGCCACGGAGCCCACAGAAGTTAACCTGATAGTGGCAATGTTGCACCGTTGCCCCAGTTAGCTCCCGTGGATAAAACTAGGCCAGCTTTTGTTTCACCTAGTGTTACCTGTAGGTCGCTGACCAGGTAGCGGTGCAATATCACCGCTACCTGATTAACGACTGTCGCTGCCTCCGCTCCTCCTTGCAATGTCCACGACACACCTCGATGCTAAACCATGTAAACGCCTTTTCAATATCAGGCCCCACATAGATATTACAAATAAACTGCGCTACTCAAAATTGTACTCTTTGTGCAAACTCATTAAGTCTTTTGGAATGTTTTTGAGATTCAAATATAATTTTACAGACCACGACGTTTCTTCTAACATTACTACATGAAAAAATAATGTGAATCCAGTTTCCCTATATGTGTGATGTGTTAAAATATGGGAGACTGTGCTAAATGTTGTGCAGAAAGTTATTTAAAAAAAATGGATGTGTCGGATGACAGCTTTTAAAATATAATATGGCTCAAGAATTTGGGCAAACTAAAGAAGGTTAGCTGAAAAAAACCAGGAAGATACTGATTAAATATATGCTGCAATGCTTCCCATTATTAGGAACTGTAATGATATTTATTAGCAATAACTTGGATAAGAGGAGACATGAAAAGCTGTTGTTGTGTCGAACAGATTGACGGCCAGCTTGCTTTGCATAAGAAGCATCTGCAGAATGGAAAGTATGGAAAAACACAGTAAAGGAACATTTTCAGACTTGGCACTGAAGTGTAAGGTCATGCCATGATTCTGAAACTTACACAAAACTATGCCTTTGCTTGAATTTTTAAATATCAATTACTCGCATTCATTACAGGCTTCATTTAAAGCATGCAACTTTTCAAGATGTGAAAGGAAATGGCAATTTCTTTCTTTTATGGGATAACATTTTTGTCAGGGTGATGTGTGCCCAGCAGGTGTTGGTGATACTATGGTGACTATTCTAGCCTCTAGAGATTGGACTCATTCTCTGAGAGCTTTTTGCACCAAAGGCACACGTTTGACCTCTCACCAACTGGGAGATAATCATGCATGTGGCACTCTAATGCAAAAGACTGGATAGCCCCCACCCCACTGCTGTCTGCATCTTTGTATTGATGAGTTTAGTTGTTTCGAGTTGCTAAAGGAGCAGGGATACCTAAACCACTATAAAGGCTTTTAGGATTATTTGATATATTTTATCCTATTATTTTGTGTATGCTTCTCAGTGAACTGCTAATAATTAATTAATGGTTAAGGATTTCCTGATGAATATACACTGTGGTATCAAATTTCACTCTCAAATTTCTTGTGGTATCAAATTTCACTCTCAAATTTCTTGCCAGCGAAATGATGTCCACTTAGCCACAGAGGCTTTGTCTACTCTCAGCTTGGGGTTCTAAAGACATAAAGTTCCTCCAAAGGTGGCCCAATGCACTTCTTATAAGAGAAGTGGTTCCATAAACTGCAGCATAAAACACTGATTTACTCTAATATAGTAGATAGGAAATTGTGCCTTTGCGACTGCCCTCCCCGTTTCTCCTCTCCTCGTCACAGACACATAGCCAGGACAGATGCAGCAGACTCATATAAACATGCGCATATGCATCCTCATACAAATACACATGTGCGCGTGCACACACACACACACACACCAAAAATGCTTGAAATAATGCACACATAATGCTTGAAATAATGCCTAGTTTTAGCCGCGGATCACTAAGTAGGTAATATCGCCACTACCTGGTTAGGCTGTTTCCTCTGTGCGCTAAACCTGGATATTTAATGTTGTCACCATGGCATTGAATATCCAGGGTTAGGGGTCAACAGGCAGGGCTATGAGCCATAGCGGTGCATAGCCTGCCCAGGTGAATATCGGGCCCCTTGTGCTTACAGAGCCATGTTAGTGATATACATAGGGCTGGCCCAACCATAAGGTAAGACTAGGTGGTCGCCTAGAACAGCAGCTTCTAAGGGGTATGTTTACTAAAGTGCGATAAACGTGGCTAACGCGCATTGTACGATGTTAACGACCGTAAGTGCCGTATAATGCGCGTACCGACGCACTAACGACCGTTAACGTACTACTACGCGCGTTAAGCATAGTTAACGATCGTAAAGTCCCGCGGCGGGTTAAAACAGTGCAGAAGGTGGAGAGTGGGCGGAGAGAAGGGGTCAATGGGCGGAGAGTGGGCGGGGAGAGGCTCCCCTCACACTAACGCACTGAATTCCTGAGCTCAATTCCAACGCGAATGAAAACCTGTCGTTAAAGGCATTTAAAGGGAAGAGAAACCATTTCCGTCAGCAATGTACAGAAAAACCGGGGAAACCCACAAAACGTGAGCAGTGTGATACATGTGCACAGAACAAAATTTCACATAAAACGTTAAAAATGACCACAAGAAACATTTTAAAAAGCATGATTCAGCTGGGCAACAGTGATAGCAATGGGCAACAAGGAACAACACTCCCTGGAAAGCACCAAATAAAAAAGAAATGATGTGTGGAAGGGTCTACGCTCCCCAGACCCTTTCAAAGATCATTTCATTGTAATGGAGCTGTCCTGGGAGTGTTGTGTAATGTTGCCCAATGATATCATTGTTGCCCAACTTGGTTATGGGTGTGTGCCCCTTTTTTGAGGTCTCTTCTGAGGTTTATGTGCACCTTTGTCTGCATACAAGGTAAATGAGGCCACAGTAAACCTGTAGCAGAGCAGGGTTTCTGACTCTTCAGGCTGGTTTAACTAACTCCAGGGACTGCACTGTCTCTGTGGCCACAGTGTGGTGCAACAGACACAGCCAGTGCCTGTAAGACCAGAGGGTCACAGGTTCAAATCCCAGCTGGGGCTCCTGCCAACCCACTCCCCATAGTTTTACCCACCACTAAACAGTGATAGTAAAGACACTCCTTTATTGCAGAGAACATACGCATGGCCTATATTTTACCACACCAAACACAGACACCAGAAACAGGCACATTACCTAAAGCAGAGTCCCGCAAATGCAGTCCTGGAGGGCCCCACACCATTCCAGCTTCATGCTGCCTCCAATAAAGATGCCTGTGCTGCATAGCTATGCACCACCCCCATGGTATGCAGATGTAGCTCATGCATATTTATGAGGGACAGCATGAAAACCCGAACAGTGTTTGGAACACCAGGACTGGAGTTGGGGAACTCTGCCGTAAAGCAGCAGCCAACAGGGCCACACACACACCCACAGGCCCCATTGGCCAATGCCTCCTGGAGAGGCAAGACATTGGGCCCTGCCTGTATCTCCCAATACTAGCAGTTGCATACCTTAGCAATGCCACCCTACACCTGGGTATATGGTACAGAGCTATCAAACGTTTCCTATGATAACTGGCAGATATCAATTCCTACGTTAAGCACATTTTGCTCATTGAGCTCCACCATAACAATCATTCTGATGTCTGCGGTGTGTGCTGCAGGTCTGGTCTCTGACAGTGTTCACCACCCTGGGGAGTGACCCCCCAACAGCCTTGTGTACCATATCCATGCCTGTACTATGCCCATGACTGGTGTGGTGGGTATGGCTGCTGAACACCTCTATAGTAGCACAATGCTGGCATAGGTGTGGGGGTGGCTGTCTGTCTATCCAGTGTGTGGTGGCTGCAAATACCTTCCACAGTCCACACTGCCAGCAATGTTGCCAGTATTGGGCTGCCAATGTGCATAATGAGGAGCAAGGTACCATGGGTATAGGCTGGACAGGGTGGCCTGGCCAGGGTGCATCTGCACAGGGCATAGGGCAGTGACAGGCACAATGTAGTGCCCGGCCATCACCTACACAGACAGGGTGACCTCAATATATCCTGCTGAGAGATCACTCTCACCCTGACTGTGCAGTGACCACAGCATGGCTAGGCACTCCCATGGTGCTATCTAGTATTTTTCTCATGTAATAAATATGGGTTTCCTTTTGGGGCCCAGTCACTGATGTATCTGCTTGCTGTGTATGCTGACATCCCAGTTCTGGGTGCAGGCATCTCCACTGGGCACTAGCAAACTGTTTGCAGCTGGTAGGTGTTGTGATGGAGTGGCTTGCAGGGTGCAGTGGCTGATGGCTTGCACCAGGGGAATATCAGATAGTGGTGGGGTGCAGCATACCATATCCAGGCCTAATGACTTTTTGCTATTGTGTTATGGCTGTGTACAGAGCTGCATTGACTGCCCTGTGGGGTGTCTGTTCCTCAGCAGGACTAGGGTTAATGTTCCCCTCTACTGCCACCTTTGCAGGGAGATAGACTGTGGATCTTTTGATAGGAGACCCTGTTTGCCACCCTCAGCCCTGGGGGAGGGGGGGTGGTGGTGCATGGGGGCTACACCTGACTGAAACAGACAGAGATGTCCAAGGTGTTCCTGCAGAAACTATCTATCTCACACAGTAACACTGCTTTGGACCTGCACCATGGCCTCTTTTAATCATGGACGGTGCTGTGGACCTAGAGCTGGGCGCCTCACTGCACCCTCAGGGTGAGCACAGTACCCGCACAATGTGACGGTGTGTAGCTACTCTGTGCCAGTACAACACACGGTCAGTACCCCCTATCAGGCCGAGGTGCTGTGGGGGTGCACATGGTCAGTTCCCCCTACCAGGCCGAGGTGCTGTGGGGGTGCATTCCCCATGGTGTGTATCTGTGGACAGCTGATTTGCATGTGCAGTGCATCATGGGTGTGACTGGCACAATCCAACCCTGTGAAACTCCAGCACCTGCTCACAGGCTCTGATAAACCATAGGCCATCACACGTACATCTGTTAGCATAATGCATAGGTGCAAGACACCCTACAGAGTCTGTAATATAAGATGCCCACACTGGTAAAAACACACGTACCCACGCACGTAAAAACACACGTACCCACGCACGATTGTACGCACGCAACCTCGCATGCACCAACGTACGTGGCTAGGCACACTCCGAGGGTGTTTTTCTGACACCAATACTCAACGTAACGAAAAACATGCCTCCTCTTTCCCTCTGTAATGTACAGGGTGATGCCTGGGACAGCCTTCTGCGTTAGGCACACTGGGGACTCAAACCCATGCTGCCTGTAACAGCGGTCAGTACCGTAACCATTGTGCTACAGCTTTTTTTCAGTGCTTTGTGTCTGTACGTCTTCTTACGATTAACGCGCAGTAACGCACCACGGCGCCCGGTAACGCTCGTTAATTTTCTTTAACGCGCGTTAGTGGTGACGATGTACCGCCCATGTCCTTATTTGGGGTTTCTGTAACTACCGCGGCTCCTAACGCGAATTGCACTAACGCAGTTTAGTAAACATACCCCTAAGAGCAACAATAGTCAAACCAACAGAATCAATCCCGACTGCTAGACAAACCCAAAGAGCCATCAGTACATTCTTTTACCTATAGGGAAAGCAGGCGCACATAAACACAGAAAGCAAAGTTGCATATTTAAAAATATGATGCCCAATTATGCACTTTTACAGGATTTTTGTGGGAGGGGTGGTGTAGGAATTAATCCAACTTTTAAATTTAATTATCAAATTTTGTGGGTGGGCGTAAGGTTGAAGGTTTGCCTAGGGCCCCCAAGATCCTTGCACGGGCCCTGGCCATACAGATGACAGGGACGTGAAACAGGCAAGAAATTCAGGTAGTTTTTATTGTTATCACAAATTTTTCCTGCTTTTTAGGGAAGGGTTTCGGATAGTTTCACTCATGTATTTTAATAGAGAAGTTTTAGCACCCACCTTTGACACCATTCTGCATCAGCGACTTATAAATAAATTGAGTACCCTTCAGATGGGACCTAAAGTGACTGACTGGGTAAGAAACTGATTGAATGGAAGGTGATAGAGGGTAGTAGGAAATGGAGTTCATTCTGAAGACAGGGGCATTACCAGTGGTGGGCCTCAGGTATCAAGCCTTGGTCCTTTTCTTTGTAACATTTTTGTAAGTGATATTGCAGAAGGCCTATCGGGAAAGGTTTATCTCTTTGTGAATGATATCAAATCTGCAAAAGGGTAGACACCCTTGAAGGTCTGGATAACATGAGCAGGGACCTAGTGAAGCTTGAGGAAGGAGCAAGAGTTTGGCAGCTAAGATTTAATGTCAAAAAAATTCAAGGTCATGCATTTGAGCTGCCAGCAACCCAAGGGAGTGGTACAGTAAAGGAATGAAGTACCTGGACCTGGGGGTGATCATTTTGGATGATCTTAAAGTGGGCAAAACAGATAGAAAATGCAATGGTAAAAGCCAGAAGGCTGCTTGGATGCATAGGGAGAAGAATGGCCATCAGGAAAAAGGAGGTAATAGTGCCTTTGTACAAGTCTCTAAAGGGACCTCATTTGAAGCCGGTTAGTTTCTGCGGCTGCGGAGGCTGTGCTGTGACCCTGGATATTCAAAGCGAGATATGACCCCAGCATTGAATATTCCGGTTTAGTGTTCAGCGCCGATGGCTAGGCACTGTACTCGCGCCTAGCCGCCAGTGCTGAATTTCGGGCCCCAAGTATTTAAGGTTTTGGCACTTGACACACTTTCATTCACTCTTCTCAATAATCAGAGTTGAGGTCAAAAGTTTGTGTTCTGAACCAAGAGTTTATTCAAAAATTAATATCACCGATAAACATAACAATTACTAACATTTAGGTAAACATCACTTATGAACTATGTTCCAAAATAGATAATGTCCTTTAACGATGAGTTAACCCTCTGCTTCTGGTGGGAGGTGCTCAGTTCAGTTTTCTACTTCTTAGGCACCACTTAGTTATATCACTTCTTGGGTTCCGTTTCCCCGAATCAGTCTCTTTTCTGAGTACTTGAAACTTAGTGGCTCAAACCTCACAGCTCCTGGGCTCTGTGTGGTAGAGTACCTCTTTGCACAAGTACCTTTGGATGTACAGTAGCTGGTGGTGCTGTCTTCTCTCTCCTTGATCAGAGTCCTCTGACTGGCGAAGTCTGAATGAACTGCTATAGTCATGGTGACTGGTATCATCATCTTCCACTGCACAGTAACTAGTTCTGTCAGGGGTCCCAGAGGCAACTGCCATAAGAAGGCAGCAACTTATTCAGCCATGCATGGTACAATGGCTTGGGGGCTAAAGACAGGAAACTTTGAATGTTTTTTTTATAGGAAGTGGGCTTTCCCATCTCCAAGGAAGTCTCTGCCTAGCTTAAATTGAAAAGGCAAGGAGGAACATCCCAGGATTCTTCAATGTACCAGTTCCCAACCCCTGCAATTCTGACCATTTCTAGTAAGGACCATTTCTAGCAGGGATGGTGCTATTCCTCCCAGCTGCAAAATCCAAGTAGTCTCTATATATGTAAGTAAGAAAGTGGAAGAATCCCCAGAAAGAAAATTTTGAAATAATGGATAGTTGGCACATTGCATATATGGCATAACTATAATCTGTGTATCCTCTGTATATTAAAACTGTGGCTGCCTTTCCTAAAGCAGGGTAAGCAGTTACCATGTGAAGTAGTGTACTGTGGACAGATACCACACAGCCACAGAACATCCTGCACTAAAAATTCCAAGCCACGAAAATTCCAAGCCAACATGATGTCCATCCCCGCTATTCATGTCCCCTCCTGCCGGTGTCTAGCTTCCCCACCAGTTGTATGGGGAAGCTAGATGGGGGGCAGGAAAGAGGAGGATCGGGGTCGGTGTTAGGGCAGGCAGTGGGCAGTCGCCAGCCCGTGGGCAGTCGCCAGCCCCAGACTACAGGGCCAATTCTAATGTCGGCCCTGTACGTCCGGGGCCGTTGACTTGAACGGGGAAGTTATTCTACCTCTGAGGTGGAATAACTTAACTGTATGTCGGGGATCGGCGGGCCCAGGGCCGGAAAAGGGCAGCAGGTGGCAGAGGGCATTTCCCACAGGCCGACCCTGACCCTGGGAGGCCAAATAGGGGATCAGGCTTCGGGAAATAAACTGTGTGTTCCGGCGGCCGGGATTGCAGCATTTAGATGGAGCCACGGTGCCATGGCAACCGGACGCCATGGCGCCGCGGCTCCATGTAAAAGCCCTGACTGAGTTAGACATGCCCCGTGGGATCAGAATCGTGACGCCCTCTGTACGTCCAGTTCAGACCAGAAGTACAGAGGGTTTTACGTCCGGGAAGGAATCAGGCTGTTATATTCTACCTTCCTGAATAGTCCTACAAATTCTGTGGTAATTGCTCGTAGGAGGCAAGAAAGAGATGGAGAAGGGTAGATTACGGGTGTGGATAGCACTTACAGTTAATGCATGGTAAGTTATTGTGCACTGTCACAGCTGCATATAGCATGTGTGCACATAATGTCTCCTTAAGAGGAGACAGTAGGCATGACGTTACAATGCCCACTGTGGTAATAAAAAAACCAAACAGATGAAACCCAATCAGTAGCTCTTAACCCCTCACCCCCCAATATCTCAGTATGACCCCCCCAGCACTCCCTCATCAGTATTACTTAGCCCCTCATCCCTGATCCTCCCCGATTTGCATCACAATAACCTCACTCCCCCCCGCCCCCCAATCCTCTGGGCATTTAAGCGATGGTGCCAGTGGTAGATTGCTAGCAAGGCAAAAGAGATTCTCAGATGCTCCTGCCCCATAGCTACTCAAGTTTAAAATGGGGTTCAAAACGTTCTACCATCAGGAGTCAAAATGCCAAATAAACACACCCATTTGGCAGCTTGAAACCTAAGGATAGTACAGCGAGGCGACCGCTAAGGGGTCAGATCTGCCCTTTTGAATCCAGGCAGCAATGGGACAGAAGCACCAGGTGATTGCTCCTTCCCATCACTGACTCAGCAGTCGCAGTTCATCTTCCAGTGCCCCCCTAAGGATGATACCAGGGACCATGGCCCCTACCCAACTCCCTGGTCGGTATGCCACCAGTGACACTCCCTGTAAGTGCCAGAGGGATTGGGGGTTTATGCTGACTGGGAAGTTGCAGGGTAGGGGTTGCAGGGTTAAGTGCTACTCATCGGTCGCATCAGAGGATGGGGGGGGGGGGGAAGCTTTCTGTTGCTGATTGGGATTTGTTTTTTTTTGTTTTTTTACCACAGTGGGCTGGGGTAACTCTATCCCCAAATAGTACCTATGCACTTACTGCAGTATCAGGCACACATATGACCTCTCACCAACTGGGAGATAATCATGCATGTGGCACTGTAATGCAAAAGACTGGATAGCCCCACCCCACTGCTGTCTAACTTTAGTAAAAGACCCTCTTTGTGTCCATATAACCTAAGCGGTTCATGGACCATTGATGACCTTCATTGCTAGGATTAATGCTACCCTTTCTCTTATGTGTTCCAAAAAAAAAAAAGACTAATCAGTTTTGTTTTTCTTTCAGCACTCGAGAAGAGTGAATAAGAAATGCTGTCTGAATTATAGCATCTGAAGGGCTAAGCTATTCTGTTGGAGAGGAGTTCTAAATGAGCCTGACTGAGATCCTGGATCTGTGTGAAGAGGACTAAGGATTTAATAGGATGTCAACTGAGACAGAACTTCAAGTGGCTGTTAAAACCAGCGTGAAGAAAGACTCTAAAAAGAAAGGTAGGGCCTCACGGTTTTCTTTTCTGTTTTTGCAAGATCCTCAAAGAATTGCAGTTTTCTGCAGTTTGACTTGTAATAATCATTATGAGAAAAAATGTTTTATCCTTTCTAATTTATGGTGCTGTCTTATCATGGGAAAACGTCACAGCTATAGTAAAGCAAACTGCTCACTTGTAAAGATTTTCTCTATAGACAGCAGGAGAAATCAGATACGCGAGCGAGTGATATGATCTAATGGTGCCAGAATGAAGTATCTCTTTCAGAGCTCAAAAGGTACTGGAAAAAATCTCTGAGCATACCTGCCCCTTCCAGTATGCTGCGTTCCTTCAGATACCCAGCTCAACTCTTAGGGAGGTAGGGAGGAATGTGTCTGATGTAGCCAGCTATCCAGAGCTTTTTTTTTGAGGTGGTGCTGGATGGTACTGAGTACCGGCACCTTTTTTCTTACCTGCTGAAATCCACCCATGGTCCTCATGTAGTAATGAAAGAGCCCTGCTTATGAGCACGGCACCTTTTGTTCTAGGGAAAAAAACACTGCTGCTGTCTATGGTGAACACCTCTTACTGGTAAGCAACTTTTTTTTTTCATCGACAAGCAAGATGACTCAGCGACACAATCAAAAAAGTACTGAAAAAATTGTTTATCTTTTTGCAGTGTTTTTCTCAGATTCATGATCCAGACAATAGTGAGACTTGAAAGTATATAGTAAGGAGAGGACCAGTGGGCAGCTTTCCAGATATTACTGGGTAGCTGTTTTTTAAAGAGCTACATTGTTCTGATTGGATTTCTGATTGGATGGGCTTTATGTTTTTTCCTGGACTGTTGATGTACCTAGAAGATAACACAAAGAGATTATTTTGACAATAGTTATTCGTAACTAGTTTGGATCAGGCTAGTTCAAAATGTCAGACTAGAAATGATCCAAAATATATAAATATAAGAAGGTGATAGATTTTCGGTGAGGGTCTGACCATTTAAAGATAAAACATGAAAGCTCTCTTGCAGTCTAGAGTGTGAAGAGCTCTTTCTCCAGCCTGAGAGTGAGGTTGTGGGGAGAAAACTGGCAAGTCCATGGACTGGTTTAGAGGAAAAAGAGATATCACTTTTGGGAGAAATTTTGAATGAATTCTCAGTGAGACCTGGTTTGGGAAAAATTGGATGTAAGATGCTGCAACATAAGATCTTGACTTTTCTGGCTGATGTAATCATCAACGGAGAAACTACTTTCAAAGAAATGTGTTTGATCGTATAGAATCATAGATTTATGAATAGGGGACTTTGATGAAGAACCTTCATAAATTTGGAAATTAAAGAGCATTTTGCAATTGTAGAGCCTCATAATCTAACCTGCTAGACTGACAGGACCAGATTTGGGATCCATAGATAAGACTATACAGCAGACCCAAGAGAATGGGGAATTGTGTCAGAGATTCCAAAGACTGGAGAGCCAAAAGAAGACCATAGTGCCACATGCTGCTCCATCTCTGGTCCAGAATGCAGGCGTCTTGTAGTTTTTCAGACAGTACTGGATACAGAGTCTTTGTGCTATAGTAATGTCTTCAAGGAGTTAATTTTGCCCATACCATGATAGAAATAACCTGTACTCCTAAGGCAGGATACCTTAGAGTTTATCTCAGTCTCTCAGATTCGCTGCTAATGCTTGCCTCAACACTTGCATTATTCCAAAGAGAGCCTCATTCTGGCGTTCATAATGTAATACAGGCAACATATCAAAATACGCTTGGAAACTCCTTTTAATCAGACCAGTGGCACCCAATACAATTTGGATAATTTCTGTATCTTTTGACTCTATTTCCTTACAGGCTCATTTTGTTCCGGACGTCTAAGCCCTCTCTACACTTGTCTGAACTGGAAATACAGAGGGTGTTGCGAATCTGATCCCACATGGAATGTCTAGCTCCTCAGGACCAGAATTGCAAACAGTCCTGTATGAGCAGGCCGGGACTGCGATTCAGCCTGGCCTGCACATACAGGACATGTCTGACTAACTCAGTCAGGGTTTTACAATGGAGCCATGGCGCCATAGCTCCATTTTAAAGCTGCGATCCCCTGATGCCAGCTGCAGAGCTGGTTTCCCTGCAGCCCGATCCCTGATCTGGCCTCCTAAGGCTAGGGTCAGGTTGCGGGGAATGTCCTCGACCCTCCCTGCCCCATCAGTGCCCCGGACCTGCTGATCCATGTTGTCCAGGGAAGTTATTCCATCTCAGAGGTGGAATAACTTCTCCTTACAAGTCACTGGCTCTGGAAGTACAGGGCAGACATTAGTATCGGCCCTGTACATCCAGGGCAGGCGACCACCTATTCTCTGACCCATACCGCCCCAGTCTAACTTCCTCACACCGCCCCACAGAATAATCCCCCGTGTGTTTATCTAGTTGTGGTTTTTGAAGTGACTAGATTTCCTGCTGTATTTGCTTTTTAGCCTGTTGTTTTTCGTGATTGTTAGTGTAATTCTTTTCTTTTGTATGTAAATTCTATTGCTATTTTCCTTCCATGTACTGGTTCATTTTCAGTTTGTTTTTCCCCCTGATCTTTTGGTGTTTCATTGGTTCATTTCATATATTGGTTTTAATAATTTTTTAACATGTGTTAGAACTTTTTATTGTGTGAAAATTGATCGTACACCCATTCATAGCTAAGGTGTAGACATCCTTCTCAAGGGCTGGTGGGCCTCTACTTCCTTGGCTTATATGAGAGTTTGGAGGGGTTTCAAGAGGTGGTGTTCCTTTCAAGCCCTGGAGGCCAATAAGGCAGACATAGTCACCATTTTGTCCTTTTTATAGTTTGGTCTTGACCAGGAGTTAGTCCTAAACTCACTCAAGGCTCAGGTAGGGGCACTAGCGTGCTATTATGGGCATATTCAAGGGATGTCCTTGGTGGCTCACTCTATCATCTCCCATTTCCTTAACGGAGTGAGGCAGATCCATATGCCAGTGCATCCAGTCGTCCCTCAGTGAACTCTCTCTTTCTGGTATTGAAGGTCCTGAAAGGCCTCTATTGAGTTGATTCATACAGCCATTCTCAAAGATTTGACCCTCACTATGATTTTTCTGGTGGCTATTGCTTTTCCAGTTCTTTCTTACAGAATATACATATGTCTGTTTTTGCCAGCTTTTTCTACGCTTACTGTAAACCATCTCATTCATAATCTGCTGTTCTGGGCTGTAACTATCAATCTGGGGCTGTTTTAAACCTACTCTCCAACTCTTTGGTTGTTACTTCAGGCCATTTCATAGGTTTAATGTTTGCCTTTTCTAAATTTTCCCATATGCAGGTAACCATTCTGCTTCTCAATTGTGTTCTCCAAAAGATTTTCGTTTCAGTTTGAGTTGATGGTCTTTTTATCATACTAATGTTTTTTCCCAATTCCCTGTAGAAGTATTTTGGATTCTCTCTATTTTGATATTTCCCTTTTCTATTCCCTTCATATAACCCTATAATTTTTTCTATAGCATGAACTGGTTGAAGTCTCAGAGGTCCAGAATAGGCCTCAACCTCTCAGTTTCTTTTGAAATTAGAAAATATTGTGGGTAAAAACCCTCATTCTCTTCCCAAGGAGGGATTGGTTCTATTGCTTAAAAACAATCCCTCCTCAAAGGATTTTGATAGCATCTGCATTTCTTCCTTAAGATAATGAGATGGAAAACTGGGTCAGACATAAGGTTACCAGGTGTCCCAGATTTTCAGGGATTGTCCCCCGATTTTGAGGTAGTATCCCAGACTCCATGGACTATAACCACCTCCTGTCCCTGATTCCACTGGGGACAGAGGCAAAGGACATTGCTTCTCCTGCATTCCCCTCTAATGTAGTCTTCCCAATTCTGGTTGGTAAAGATGTAAAATAAGTCTTTTCTGGAAAAAAAAGGAAGAATTTTAGAAATACATAGCATATTTATCTATGTGTATAAAATGTGGTTTAAGCATTTATGTATTGTATGCACGCTTATAACTTGAGAAGGGCTGCTACTGTCTTTAAATTTTTTTGAAATTACTGAATACTACCTAGAGACTGATGATTTTGAAATATATGGGGAAAAGATGCCTGAGGAAGGAGGACCCCCTGCCCCGGTGTCCCATATTTGATCTTAAAAAATCTGGTAACCCTAATCAGACATGGTATGGGTGTTTGAAGAGGAAGCAAGGACTGGAAATCTGAGTTGGTAACCTGTGCTGTTTATGCTGAGCGCCCTTGTATCCATCTTCGAAAGAAGCGCTGATGTTTGCTATGCTTGTTGCCTCTTGTCCCTTTGTCTCTGTCAGGTTAACTGCTGAATAGCAGGTCGTGGTTTATTTCATGAGAATTACCGATGATGCTTTTCTAAAATAAAGATGTAACTTTGTTTTGGGGGCAATTTCTCCAAATGGGTTAGTTTTGCACATACTAAGACAGCAATGAACCTCACTTCTAAGCCAGTTGTTTGTATAAGGCAGGGCCAGGTTAACGCACCTATTCTATACCTATTTTATGCCCACTTACTTTATTTTATAAAATAAGGGCGTAAGTAATGAGATGCAGTACATGCACCAATCACCTACGCCAAACCTACACGTGGTGTAAATGCCCATGCCTAGATTTGTATGGACTGTGCTCAAGTTATGTGTAAATTTGCATTCTGCATAGGCTCTGACCCCGTGCCCACACTGAAAGGTCATGGCATTGGCCTGATGCACATGCTTACAAAATAGCACCCACCTAAAGTAAGCATCGGCACACGTAAGTCATGGAAAATACACGACTTAACACGCATTGATGGCACATAACTTTATGTGCCTCCTTATAAAATAACCTCCTTTATGTCCAGTATGATCTCAGTCTCTCAAATTTACTGCCAATAGTCACCATAGTACTTGCATTGTGTCAAAGAGATCCCTCTGGAGTTGGCAGGATGTAATATGCATAGGCAGCCTTGCAAGGTATGTTTGACAACTGCTTTTAATCCAACTTCTGTCTCATTTTCTTTGTCTCTGTACTTCTTGGTTCTTGAAGATCTTCTCTCGTTTCCCCACAATGCACAGAATAATCACTTAGCACTGAAACGTCTATTGTCAGTGTCATTCTTGTGTTTTTCTTTGCAACTATGGTTGACTTCTCATGAATTATAATGGAAATGTCCCAGGGAATTATAACCTCTTCATTTTCCATAATTCTCTAAAGGTCATGATCTCAGTGCTGTTCAGATACAAAGTTTCCAGTGAATGAGATGTGCCACTTTATTGTGCCTTTCTGTAAAGAAATTTTCTCCCATCAGAATTTTGCAGCCAGTTATGAGTAATTGTTTACAGCTGTTTCATACAAAATGTATATACATATATTTTATTGGTTTTTAATAGGCTTCTGGGTGCTATATTAGTATACTGATATCTCCTTGAGATAGAGAGGGCTGTTCAAGTCACTGGGAATAGAGAGGAAATCATGACACCTACTAGGTGGATTCAAGGCTCATTTTTTATTTATTTAATTTATTAACTTATACCTTTCCAGTAGCAGTCCAAGGGGAGGCAATGGTATGATCTTGCCCATGGCCACAAGGAGTGCTAGGGAAATACGAATGCTGGTCTACTTGGTTATCAGGCTGCTGCTTTAACCATTAGGCTACTCTTCCACTTCATGACTGTAGTGTAGAGTTGCACAGAGTCCCAATCCATTACTTCATCCAAAAGAATTTGGTTGGAATGATCAGACTGTGGGTAAGGAGTTCATATCATAGGGAAAAAATTCTCAGACAATTGGAAATGAAGTTCATGGTGCTAGGATCCCATGCTAGAACCCTTACAAAGCAGGATAAAACCGCTCCTGTGGGTTTCTGTAGTTGGGGGAGTAAAGAGTTCATGTGACATAGCATTTTCATATCTGTGTTTTTCCCCTCCACCTGCAGAGCAGGAAGGTTCAAAGAACAAAAGCTTTTTGTCTACGTACTCATATGTGCATCGGCAAATTTTCAAAGAAAAATCTAAGAGCATAGTTTTATTTGAAAATTATCTACCAGTTCTGCAAGCACAGAACTATCCATGGACTTTGCATCAAGGCAAGATACTGAAATCAACTCCTTAATTTCCGTTTGCTAGCATAACCGATACATCTTTCTGACTAGCTGCTAGTTTTTGATCAACTGCACGGGAAGAGTCATTTATCATATGTTCACAAGAAAAGACTTTAATTAATGAAGAAGCACCTTTACGAGACAGAAGTCTGTGAGATTTGGAAGCACTGGTGTACCGAAGGTGGGGCAGTGGGTCTCGGTCAAGAGAGAGTTCCAAAATTCCAGACGCACATGGTAAAATGTACCTTAATGTCTTTACTGGCTTACTACACTGCCTCTGCTCCAGGCTGGGCTGTTGTTCCCTCCCAGGCCAAAGTCATGTGTGTGAGTGATTTCTCTTATGAAAACCCCTGCCAATACAATAATCACACTTCCTACTCATACTTCAGGTTAGTTTCTCCAGGAGCAGACCTCTAGAAAATCCATTCACAAGGTCTCTAGTCTGCCCTTCTGAAACCAAGCTGGGATAAGCACTGACTCTACTCAAGTTTCCTCTCTCAGGTCCTTTTTTCACTGTCCTTCTAGTCTCAGGGTGAGGACATGAAACCACATCATATTCCATAATTAGTCAGGAGCACAGGTCAATATGCTTTAAGACTTTAATATCGGTTCATAAGAACACAGTTTACCATACTTTCCATAATTCCTGGAGCTTTCAGAATGATGTCCCGTAAGGCTTGGCTTCTTATGCAAACAAGCTATGCAGAGAAAATAACCACAGGGTTTTCCCCAGCCAGATAATCAACACAGCTGGGTACTTCTGCTAGTTACAGCTCAGCTCAAACCAAAGTTCCTTTTACTTTTTTTTGCTTACTTACAGCTCTTCTAAGACCATGTACATTCTGCAAAGGTTCATTCCTGTGGCCTCTACCTCACATTTACTGAGGTTAAAGCCCCCTCCTCTTCCTGAGAACATTCCTGCAGCCAGGGGCGCCCAAGGGGGGTGCGGGGCCTCATTTGCATAAATATTTGCATAATGTTACCATACACTAACTTTTAGTAAACATGCCTCTTAATGAGTGTATGAATAAAGAAAGACTAAAAGACTTCTACATTACTATAATCCAGTGCCAACCGCCAGACACATTAGGAACTACTACAAACACTGCCCATTTAGAACCCATAGCAAACCCGCCGTATCCTAACAGCACTACCAGGACTCATAAAGCACCATACTCTACCAATCAAAAGGCAACACTGCAAATATTAAACCAATACATTTCAGAGAATAACAATAAATGACCTACTGGGGAAAGAGAACAAGTGGCAATGTCAAATAGGAATTACATAAACAGAACACCTCAGCTCAGTTACACATGCAGAACATAGACCATCACCAAACAAGGAATCACAATTTAGAAACAGGAAGACAATAATTAAACTGGGAATCCCAAAAGCCAAACTTGGAATGTACAACACTGTAGAAATAAAACTATACATTAATTTGCTCTGGTACTAAACAAAGTGCAGACGTTAATGATGCACATTTTCCAGAGCTGACATATTCCAATTAATAAATTCAAAATAAAGAGATATTTTTCTACCTTTTGTGCATTTTTTTTCAGCTGCAATTGCTCCAGTCACTTTCTTCTGGTTTCTTTGTGTCTTCCGCTAACTCTCCATCGTCTGCTGTCCATTTGTCTTTTCTTCTCTCTTCTAGTTTTTTTCCATTCTCTCTCTACATCTGCTTTAACATACTAATCTTTTTGCTCTTTCCTCATTCCTATTTCATCTACTCAAATTTTACCCCTCCATTCTCAATCCCCACTTACTCTCCCAATATCCGGCCAATTGTAGAATTGTCTTCCCTCCCACACAAAATATTTTTTCCCTCTCCATTTCACTCTCCCAGCTCCATCCCATTCTAATCCTCCCCCAACATCAGCTCTATTCTAGTTCCAGTCCCACCCAGCATCCGCTCCCTTCTATTCCCCGCATCAGCCCATTTCCAGTTCTAGCCCCCCATAAGCCCATTTCCAGTCCTATCCTAGACCCACCATCAGCCTATTTTCAGTCCTAGCTCCCCCATCTATTTCCAGTCCCATCCGAGTCCCTCCATCAGCTCATTTCCAATCCCAGCCCCCCATGAGCCCATCAGCCCATGTCAAATCCTAGCTCCCCTCCACTCAGCCCATTTCCAATCCAAGCCCCCCATGAGCCTACTTCCAGTTCTAGCCCCTTCATGAGTCCATTTCAATCCAAACCCCCACCACAGCCCATTTCCAATCTTAGCACCCCCCAACAGCCAATTTCCAGTCCTATTTTAGCCCCTCCATCAGTCCATTTCCTGGCCTAGCCCCCCCACTCACCCATTTCCAGTCCTAGCTCCTTCCCCCTCACAACCCATTTCCATTCCAAGCCCCCGTCCCCATCAGCTATTTGCAGTTCAAGCCCTCCTTCCACTCAGCCCATTTCCAGTCCTAGCAACCCCCTCAGCCCATGAACAGTCTTAGCCCCCCCAGCCCATTACCAGTCCTAACCCCCCATCAGCCCATTTCCAGTCCTAGCCCCCCCATAGCCCATTACTAGTCCTAACCCCCCCATCAGCCCATTACGTCCTAACCCCCCCATCACCCTATTTCCAGGCCTAGCCCCCCCATCAGCCTATTTCCAGTCTTAGCCCCCCATAGCCCATTACCAGTCCTAATCCCCCATCAGCCCATTACCAGTCCTAACCCCTCCCATAGCCCATTACCAGTCCTAACCCCCATCAGCCCATTTCCAGTCTTAGCTCCCCCATAACCCATTACCAGTCCTAAACCTCCCCATCAGCCCACTTCCAGTCTTAGCAGCCCCTCATGGCCCATTACTAGCCCCCCCCCATAACCCATTACCAGTCCTAAACCTCCCCATCAGCCCATTACGTCCTAACCCCCCATCACCCTATTTCCAGTCCTAGCCCCCCCATCAGCCTATTTCCAGTCTTAGCCCCCCATAGCCCATTAACAGTTCTATTCCCCCATCAGCCAATTACCAGTCCTAACCCCTCCCATAGCCCATTACCAGTCTTAGCCCCCCCCCAATAACCCATTACCAGTCCTAAACCTCCCCATCAGCCCACTTTCAGTCTTAGCACCCGACCATGGCCCATTACTAGTCCTAACCCTCCCCCATCAGCCCACTTCCAGTCTTAGCCCCCCCCCCATAACCCATTACCAGTCCTAAACCTCCCCATCAGCCCATTTCCAGTCTTAGCCCCCCCCCATAGCCAATTACCAGTCCTGAACCCCCACTCAGCCAATTTTGAGTGTTATCCACCCCTTTTCACATTACCAGTCATAAACCTCCCCATCAGCCCACTTACCATCTTAGCACCCCCCCCCCCATGGCCCATTACTAGTCCTAACCCTCCCCCCTCAGCCCACTTCCAGTCTTAGCCCCCCCATAACCCATTACCAGTCCTAAACCTCCTCATCAGCCCATTTCCAGTCTTAGCCCCCCCTAGCCAATTACCAGTCCTAACCCTCCCATCAGCCCACTTCCAGTCTTAGCACCCCCCCATGGCCCATTACTAGTCCTAACCCTCCCCCATCAGCCCACTTCCAGTCTTAGCCCCCCCCATAGCCCATTACCAGTCCTAACCCCCCATCAGCCCATTTCCAGTCAGCCACCCCATAGCCCATTACCAGTCCTAACCCCCCCCCATCAGCCCACTTCCAGTCTTAGCAACCCCCCCCATGGGCCATTACTATTTCTTTCCCTCCCCTATCAGCCCACTTCCAGTCTTAGCATCCCCCCCCATAGCCCATTACCCGTCCTAAACCCCCTTCCCCCCTTCCCCCCTATCATCCCAAATTAAAAAATAAAAAAAACCCAGCTGCTTCTGCCGCGGCAGCATCAAGAGTGCCGCCGCGGGGCTTCCCCTGCCCGGCAGAGCCTCCCTGCATCGTAGGCTAGCGTTGAATCCCCGAACGCGGGCTTCTTTCAGAGCCGAGAGAGTTTCCTTTCTCGCGGCTCTGTTAATCCCGCCGGGGCTGATGGGAAATCCATTTTTGCTGTTTTAGGGGAACTTTACTTGAGCACTGTAGGTTGCTGACTCCAGTAACCTCCTCAGGTTTAGAAACTCTTAACACCTAATCAGGAGTTAGTGGGCCTGTTTCCTGAGTGCAGTTGAAGCCTGAATAAAAGGCTCCTGTGCCCTGCCCTTTTGAGGCTTTCCTAACCAGGGCTCCACACATCAAACAATAAGTAAGGATTTGAGGGTTTCTTTGTTGTTTTTTTTTATTACATTGCTAGCTCTCTGACTGGGAGCTCTTAAAAGGGTTTTGTGTATATTTTTTAAAGCAAGGTTACTTTCATTTTTGCTGTTTTAGGGGAACTTTACTTGAGCACTGTAGGTTGCTGACTCCAGTAACCTCCTCAGGTTTAGAAACTCTTAACACCTAATCAGGTGTTTCTATGTTTCTAGCTCAACTTAAAGTAGACAAAGCGATGGGACCGGATTGGATACACCCTAGAATACTGAGGGAACTTGGGGACGTTCTAGCAACTCCACTGACTAACCTTTTCAATGCCTCATTGGAGTCTGGAGTGGTGCCAAAGGACTGGAGAGAGGCTCATGTAGTGCCTTTACACAAAAGCGGAAGTAAGGATGTGGTTGAAAACTACAGGCCGGTTAGTTTAACTTCGGTGGTGAGTAAATTATTGGAAACGCTGCTGAAAGAGAAAATAGTGAGGTTTCTGGAGTCCAGCGGATTACAGGATCCGAGGCAGCATGGATTCACCAGAGGCAGGTCTTGTCAGACAAATCTGATTGATTTCTTTGACTGGGTGACCAGGGAGTTGGACCGAGGGAGAGCTCTAGATGTGGTGTATTTAGATTTCCGTAAAGCCTTTGACACTGTTCCTCACAGGCGACTTATAAACAAACTGAGCACCCTAGGGATGGACCCTAAAGTTACTGCTTGGGTTAGAAATTGGTTGGATGGGAGGCGACAAAGAGTACAAGTAAATGGAGCTCACTCTGAGGAGAAGATGTTACCAGTGGTGTGCCCCAGGGATCTGTCCTTGGTCCGATTCTTTTTAACATCTTTGTTAGTGATATAGAGGAAGGGCTGTCGGGTAAGGTTTGCCTCTTTGCAGATGATACCAAAATCTGCAATAGAGTAGACACCCAGGAAGGGGTAGATAACATGAGGAGGGATCTAGCTAAGCTTGAAGAATGGTCTAGAATTTGGCAGCTGGGATTTAATGTTAAAAAATGTAAGGTCATGCATTTGGGCTGCAGCAATCCAAGGGAGCAATACAGTATAGGAGGTGAAGTACTTTTGTCCACTAAAGAAGAGCGGAACCTAGGCGTGGTTGTGTCTGATGATCTTAAAGTAGCTAAACAGGTAGAAAAGGCGACAGCAAAAGCTAGAAGGATGCTTGGGTGCATACGGAGAGGAATGGCTAGCAGAAAAAAGGAGGTGATAATGCCTCTGTATAAGTCTTTGGTGCGACCTCATTTGGAGTATGGTGTGCAATTCTGGAGACTGCACCTTCAAAAGGATGTGAACAGGATGGAGTCGGTGCAGAGGGTTGCTACTAAAATGATTAATGGGCTTCGTTATAAAGCATATGAGGACAGACTTAAGGATCTTAATATGTACACCTTAGAGGAAAGGCGGGATAGAGGTGATATGATTGAGATGTTTAAATACCTCCGTGGCATAAATGTTCAGGGAGAGAGCCTCTTTCAATTGAAAGCAAGTTCTGCTACGAGGGGACATGGGATGAGGGTGAAGGGAGATAGATTCAGGAGTGATATGCGGAAATATTTCTTTACGGAAAGAGTAGTGGATCCATGGAATAGTCTCCCAGTGGAGGTGGTAGAGATGAGGACAGTAACTGAATTCAAAAAAGCATGGGACCAACACAGAGGATCTCTAAAGGTAAAAAGTGGACTGTTGTAGTTGTTGTTATGGAAGGACAGACTAGATAGGCCATGTGGTCTTTTTCTGTCATCATGTTTCTATGTTTCTAAATATAAATGGAACACCATTGTTTCTTTGGGGCATGTTTACTAAAAACCGCTATTTTGCGCGGCGCAAAATAGCGCACTAAAAGCAGCACTTAAGTGCTCTTAAGCGCCCCGCAAACGTGCGTCGAACCCCCGCACACGTGCGCGTCACACTAACGAGCCCCGCACAAGTACGGGCCCGTAAATGTTTGATAGAGGCGTGGAAAGGCCTACGGAGGGCGGAGGAAGGCCCCGGAGGGGCGGAGAGACAGGGATAATGGGCGGGGAAGGGGAGGGGAGAGGCCCCTCGCACAGTTGCGGGGCCGAATTTCCATTGCAAAAATAGCGCGAGTGAACCACTCGCGGTAGAGGGGATTTAAAGGGAAGAGAAACCATTTCCTTCAGCAATGTACAGCACAACCGGGGAAACCTGCAAAACGTGAGCAGTGTGATACATGTGCACAGCACAAAAGTGCAATTAAAAATAGAAAATGACCACCACAAAAATATTAAAAATAGTAATTCAGTTGGGGAACAGTTATAGTGATGGGCAAAACTAGAAAACACACCCAGGAAAGCTCCAAAAAAGAATGATTTATGGAAAGGTGTACGGAGCAGAGACTCGTCCAAAAAACATTTCCCTTTTTCTGGAGCTGTCCTGGGAGTGTTTTCCATGTTTGCCCATTAATATCACTGTAGCCCAGCTTGGTTATATTTTATCCCCCTTTTCCCGTGGTCATCTGTGGGCTTTACTTGCACGTTTGTCACCAGACAGGGTGAAGGAGCCCACAGTAGAAATGCACACAGCAGGCTTTGCGACTCCATCCTGCCATGTTACTATCTCCAGGGACTGCACTGTCCTTGTGGCCACAGTGTGGTGCAGCGGACAGAGCCAGTACCTCTAGGACCAGAGGGTCAGAGGTTCAAATCCCAGCTGGGGCACCTTCCAGCTCTGGCCATATAGTTTACCCACCACTGAACAACAATAGCACACACACCCCTGTCTTGCAGGGAACATAGGCATGGGGAGATCACCCATATTTTACCCAACACCACACACACACCACAACAATGGGCAATACCTACAGCCAAGTACCCCAAATGCAGTCCCGTACTGACACATTGCAATCAGGTCATCTGCTTTCTCTGAGAGAAGCTCATGCCAGCATGTTGGCGGACGAGTACATGTGGTGCAGGGGGCAGTGGCCGCTAGCCATGGAAGACAGAGGCCTAGCCATGTGCAGGCTGGCACAGTCCACAGCAACAGACAGGCCCTGCCGGATCCACAGTCATGGACTATCCAGGGAATTCAGCCAATCTGTGGCTACACGGTGGTGCAGTGCACACAGACAGTGCATGCAAGAACAGAAGGTCACAGGTTCAAAGACCAGCTGGGGCTACCACCAATCCTGCCCACATATTTTCCCCACAAATAAACAGTGACAGTAAGGACACACCTTTCGTGACGAGGACATATGCAATGTTAATACATCTATCTTTTACCCCACTGAGCACAGACACCATGAACAGGGGCAGAACCTACAGCAGAATCCCCCAAATGCAGTCCTGGTGGGCCACACACCAGTCAGGTTCCATGCTGCCACTCATACAAATGCCTGTGCTGTATATCTATGCACCACCCCCACGGCATGTAGATGTAGCTCATGCATATTCATGAGGGACAGCAGGAAGACCCGAACAGTGTGATGCAAAACTGGACCGGATTTGGGAAGCGCTGCCGGAGTGGAGGAGTAGCCTAGTGGTTAGAACACTGGCTTGGTAACCAAGCAACCAGGGTTCAATTCCCACTAGCACTCCTTGTGGCCTTGGGCAAGTCACTTAACCCTCCATTGCCTCGGAAGAAAGGCCTGGCAATCTACTTCCGGTGACACTGCCAAGAAAACCCAGGAGCTTCTGGGTCGCCAGGAGTCAGGACTGACTCGAAGGCACACATTGCATTGCATTGCCGTAAAGCAGCAGCCAACAGGGGCAGACACACCCACACCCACACCCACAGGCCCCATTGGCCAATGTCTCCTGTAGAGGCAGAACATTGGACCCTGCGTGCATCTCCCAATACTAGCACCTGCATACCTTAGCAATGTCACCCTACACCTGAGGTTCACAGCTCTGAAACGTTTGCTAAGAGTACAGGCTGATAGATATCCCTACGTTACGCACATACTGCTAGTTGACCCCATCCGAACAATCTGTTTGGTGTCTGCGGTGCGTGCTCCAGGCCTGGCCTCTGACGGTGTTCACCACCCTGGGGAGTGACCCCCAGCAGTACTGCGTACCATATCCATGCCTGTGCCGTGCCCAGGACCGACCGGTGTGGTGGGCAAGGCTAATCACCCCCTCAATAGTAGCACAATGCTGGCATAGGTGTGGGAGTGTGTGTCTGTCTATACAGTGTGTGTTGGCTGCAAACACCTTCCCCAACCCACACTGCCAGCACTACTGCCAGTATTGGCCTGCCAATGTGCATAATGAGCAGCAAGGTACCATGGGTATAGGTCAGACATGTTGGGCTGGCCAGGATGCATCTGCACAGGGCATAGGGCACTGGTTGTGACATTGTAGTGCCCGGCCACCACCTACACAGACAGGGTGACCTCCGTATGTGCTGCTGGGGGAGCACTCTCACCCTGAGTGTGCAGTGATGACAGCATGGCTAGGCACCCCTCATAGTGCTGTATTGTGTTTCTCTCTTGTGATATATATGGGTTTCCTGTTGGGGCTTCCTCACAGAACTCTCTGCTTGGGTGTGTTGCCACCCCAGTTTTGGGTGCATGCATTTCCATCAGGGCTAACCAGCAGACTGTTCACAGCTGGTATGTGTCTTGATGGAGTGCCTTGCAGGGTGCAGCAGCTGATGGCTTGCTGCAGGAGAATATCAGATAGTGCTGGGGTGCATCTTTGGATATCAAGGCCTAAAGTCTGTCTGATATTGTGTTATGGATGTGTGTGGAGCTGCTTGGACTGCCCTGTAGGGTGTCTGTTCCCCAGCAGGACTGGGGTTTGATGGTCCACTCTACTGCCATTTGTGGAGGGGGGTAGTGCCTTGACCACCTAGGGTTCCATGGGGGTTTCCACTAACTGAGACAGACAGAGATATCCAAGATGTTTCTGCAGCACCTTCCTATCTCACAGGTTAGTACTGTTTTGGAGCTCTGTCATGGCCTCATTCAGCCATGGCTGGTGTTGTGAACCTGGTCCTGGGCGCCACATCACACCCTCAGGGTGAGCACAGTACCCGCACAATGTGATGGTGTGTAGCTACTCTTTGCTGGTAGTCCACCCGCTCAGGACCCCCTACCAGGCCGAGGTGCTGTGTGGGTGCACATGGACAATTCCCCCTACCAGGCCAGGTAGCTGTTGGGGTGCATTCCCCATCTTGTGTGCATCTGTGGACAGCTGATTTGCATGTGCAGTGCATCATGGGTACGGGTGGCCTAACCCTATCTTGTTTACAACAGCAGACTGTCTGTGAGGTGACGTGCAGGCTCTCTGCAGCCAGCCAGGGGCTTGCTGACAGCTATAGGGCTGTAGCCCAAGGGTTACATCACTACCTTTGCAGCCAGAGGTCATGGGTTCAAGCCCACTGTGGGGTTCTGTGATAGGGTTGTCCAGAGCATTATCTTTGTTTACTGTACATATTTTTATGACAGCAAACACACCCTTGGCATACTGTACCCATAAGGTGCCTCTGAGGGTGCTCTTTAGGGCGCCCTATAGGCCACCTTATGGGTGCCATCCATATTGGGTGCACTATACATTGTCCTGTGTCGCAACATACATGGTGCCCTATAGGGGACATTCTAGGGTGCCTTGGCAGACAGTGCACTGTAACATGTGCCTTACGGGCATCCGTATGTTAACACACTGTGAGAGCGGGTTTACTAGTAGTAGGAAATAAAATAAACCTTGAAGACCTCCTATAGCACTCCTCACCATAATACATACTGCCCCAGCCAGCCTTGTTCACTGGGCACTGTGAGGGGTTGAACCCCTGACACCTGCACCATTGGTCAGTGTCTTCACCATTGTGCTGTGGCTCTGTTCCTGTGTTTGAGCAGCAGCGCGCAGCCTTGTAGCCATCGGCGCACCGTCTTGTGGCGCACAAAAGTAACAGCGCGCCGCCTTCTGCCGCGTAACATTAACAGTGTGCCGCCTTATGCCGCCCAACATGGGCATGCCTCCTAAAATAATGCTTCAGCCAGCTGTCTTCAATGGGCACTGTGGGGAATTGAATCCATGATGCCTGCACGAGTGGTCAGTGTCTTCACCATTGTGCTATGGCTCCATTCCTGTTATTTGCACATCAGCGCGCCACTTATCCCTCCCACTATTGGGTTGCCCCCTCACACATCAGCGCGCCACCTTCTGCCCACCGGCTCGCCGCCTTCTGTTGCCCGATTTTATCAGCGCGCCGCCCTCTGCCGCCCAACCTTAACAGCGTGCCGCCATCTGCCGCCCACAATGAACAGTGCGCCGCCTCATGCCGTATAAAAAAAGAGTGCGCCGCCTTCTGCCGCCCATAAGCAGTATGCCTCCTACACCACTTTTGCCCATAAAAGTTGATACCTCAGCTGGTCTTTTTCGTTGAGCGCAATAGGGGTTTGAACCCCTGGCCCCTGCACCATAGGTCAGTGTCTTCACCGTTGTACTACGGCTCTGTTGTTTGGTTATGCAGCAGCGCCCCACTTAGCCTTTCCACGCGATAATGTGGGCCCCGCACATTAGCGCGACGCACACACGTACGGTCCGGTTTTTTCCTTTTTTCTGCCTGGCCCGCCCACTCCTTATATGGCACCAGCACACTAACGGGAACCCGCACAGCAACGGTGTTTAGTAAACATGCCCCTTTGTCTTTCATTTCCAGCATAGTAGACCATGTGAACACCACATACATAGTGCCCAATGCCAGTCTATTTCAGTTCACTGACATCCAATAGATTGAGTTGTACATGTTCCATTTCATTCTTGACCACGTCCAACTTCCTTTGGTTCATGCTTCATTTGTTCCATGTCCCAACATGTAAGACACCTTTGCAGCTTTTGACTCTCATTTCATGCGCAGCTACATCAGCAGTCAGACGTCCCGAGGACTTTGATCTAACCACGTGCTGGCTTTACTCTAATAGCCAATTGAGTGCCACGTGCTGGCTTTACCCAATAGCCAATTGAGTGCCTTCCAAAATGAGGGTCTCATCTTCCAGCACTGTAGTGCAATTTGTTTTGTTGTGACTATCCATTGGGTTTTTGAGGCAAGATATGGAAATAGATTGCCAGGCCATTCTTCTGCACTGATAATTCTGGTGGTGTTGCCATTGCCACAGAAATGTGATCCTCTGCTGCCAACACCATCCCATTCTGCTGCTGCCCAGAAGGGTTCCGATTATCCGGATTTATTTAAAGTGGCAGCCACTAGGCATTTTAAAAATACCCAGCAGCCGATTCATATCAGCCCCCATCATTTGTCATACTCTTAAAGGACCCTTAATTAGCTGGAAAATAATTTATAAACATATGCATAGATGCAAGGCATTGATAAGACAGGCAAAGAGAGAATTTGAAAAAAATCTTGCAATGGAAGCAAAAATGCACAATAAAAACTTTTTCAAGTACATCCATAGCATATAACATCTATGCCTACCAGCAAAGTGTGTGCCGTCATACCAACAAGCACACTTTGTCACCGGTTAGCATTTTATAACAGGCCTTTTACAAGTGCACATGGCCACATATGCACAAAAAGAGACTATAACGTTATCCCTATAAGGGGTGATTTTAAGACAGATCACCTAAGCTGAAAGTCTACGTTCAGATGCTTGTCTTGAGGCTAGTTTAGAAAGACACATAGGCGCCTATGTAGCTTTAAAAAATAGCTTCAGAAAACCTGCATAACCGTGGCAGATGTGCCCCTGCGTACATTAACAGCTGTTCGATGCAAATGCAATGTTTGCCAGTGAGTCAGCCTCTGCGTTTCCTTGGCAAGGTGTGACTGGATGTAGATAGCCACACAGTGAGTTTATAGCTGTTGGTAATCCAGGGCAGTCTAGCTAGGCCCCACCTTGCTTAATGTCAGAGATCAGTAGAGAGCAGGTTCATTAGATGAATGAAGTACATGAATAGGCGCATATTTTATAAACTACTCTGGTACTTCACGGCTATACCCAAACTATACCCCTGAATATCCTACATACTGGTTGCATCAAAGTTTGGGCCTTCTTAGGTCATTTTATAAGGCCTTTTACGTATGACAAATTCTTTATAAAATTACTTTCGTAATGTAATTATTTAGACATTCCAGGTGCAGAATCACAGTGAAGCATTTCATACCCAAATCAAACTTGGATGAGGATCAAGGAAGAGAAAAGTATTATTTTCGGTAGTAGATATTGGCATTATAACAGATTGTCCAGCATCATAATGTGACAATGGAAATTGACGTATATGTTCTGCTTGGTTATCACTCATCAGTGTTAAGTGACAAATACAACCCTACTTTATATATGCATAATTATCATGATCTGCAGTACTGTAAGAATGACTGATGCAATACAGTAGAGAAAATGAGATAAACAGAGTGGAAACAGCAGATTCTACAAAGCTTAAGTCTGATCATTGAGGATGACGGGAGGAATTAGGGAAAGGATTTAAGGGTCTACTGCCCATGTAGCCTGCTCTCTCTGTAACAGCAGCCTACTTTATTTAGTGCATCCCTGTCTCTGGGAGGGTTACAATGTCAGATTGTATCTGAAGCAATGGAGAGTTGCGTGACTTGTCCAAGGCCATGAAGAGCACCAGTAGCATCTGAACCCTGTCTTTTTCTATCACCAGGCTACTCCTCCACTTTTACTTCATTGCTTTGTAACGGCTCATGAACTTTCATCATGTCTCTCCAAAACAGCATGCACACTTTCACTCCATTTGCCTATGCACACTTCCAGACCTGCATGAAAATCAGTTTTAATTGGATTTCTTCCATAATTGACATTCTCAAGGATAATTTGGCATAGAATACAGTGAAGTAAGCAACTGAAATCAATCACCAAGTGTCCCAAAAAGTTATGCAGATATGATCTTTTGAGCATGACACCCACGGCAACACTTAAGTGTCTAGGAGATTATACAGAAAGAGGTTTGAAAATGCAGTAGACAAAAATTGATCAGCATGAGAAGAAGTGAATTTAGAAGAAGAAAAAGCTTAGTTAATGTATTGATTTATTTAAAACATTTAATATACCACTGTTAGACCAGAGCTGGAAAGTGGTTTGCAGTATAAAAGGGGATAAAACTAAATTACACAAAAACATAAACTTGATGCATTAGTACATTTTCAATATTAAAATTAAAAAATAAAGTAAAAGGGTAGCAAAGGCAATGGAGTCACCAAGGAAGTCCTCCAGCCTTATGAGATGGCTTTAAGAAAAAGCCAAGCTTAACGGTCTTCTTAAATTTAGCCAATGAATTTTCCTGTCTAATATCCTGAGGCAATGGGTTCCAATGTTCTGGGGCCACATAAGAAAAAGCAGCACACCTCACAGTTTTCAGTCTGATCTTCAAAGGGGAAGGGAAAACGAATAGTTCCAGAGTGGATCTTAAAGCTCTAGTGGGATGGGATGGCACAACCATAAAAGCTAAATAGCGTGGCAAGTCAGTGTCATAGATCTAAAAGGTTAACATGAAAATTTTAAATTGAATTCTCCCAGTTAGTGGCATAGTGTGAGAGGAGCTCAGTATACAAGACCAGCAGGTGTCTGAAAAACATTTGCAATGGTTCAGAATTCACCGCACTTGCCGAAATGGCTCAGGCACTCTTTTTCTCCTTCTCTGTGGGTGTCTCTCTGTCTGTCCATCTCCTTTCCTGCCCCTTTCCCCAAGGCACACTCACCATTCTCACCCTCTAAAGCATGCACTTTCCATTTCCTTTTGTCTCCCCATGACCCTCTTCCCATGGCAATGTCTGTCCCCAAGACACTCTCTCTCCGCAGCACTCTCTGTCCCTTTCCCACGGTGAATCTTCGGATTTTTCTTTGCATCCCTCGGCATGTCATCTCGGCACTCCATAAATGCGTCTTCCACACCAGGGAAATGTTCTTTTTTACTTAAAGTTCCTATGCTGGGAACTAAGTCCTCAGAGCCAGGATTGTAACTTGCCAGCAGGCAGCTTAGTTGAACTCAGCCCACTTCTGCGGCCTCATCTACTGTTGTGTTGGCTCTCCCCTGCTGTTTTAGGGCCCTTCAGCCAATCTGGGTGCTGTGCTGGTCTCCTTGCCATTTTACTCCTCCCATAGTGCCTTCGTGTGATTCCACCAATTGCAATGCTGTTGTTTTGCCCTTTTCCGCTATCTTGAGGGGTTCATTGCGCTCTTTGTAGCACGTTGCCCTTCTGATGTTGGTGTCTGGTACTCATCCTGCCATTATATGTACTCTTTCTCCCTCTTCTGGTGCCCCAGGGGTTTGTGACACTCTTGACAGCTTTTAGTGCTGTTACAGATGCCTGCCATCAGGTTTTAAGCAGCTATGTTTGAAAATAGATGTCAAATCTGACTGTTACATTGCAAATTAGCTTCCTCAGTAGACTTTAATGGGGATGAATGGGAATAAACAAATGAACAAATTCTTCTGTTCCTGTAAACTAACTGAGCAGCTGTATTCTGACAAACCAAATAACCCTGAAAATCGTTGGCGTACACATGCCTACACATCTGTTGTGTACTTATAAAGAGAGAGACTAAGGGGCCCTTTTACTAAATGCTGTTAGGGTTTTGCAGTTAATGAGCATGACCAATACATGTTAAGTGCAACGACTTCAGTAGCTGTGGAGAAGATCACTAGTATGTTCCTGGCAGCCAATGCACAACTGGGTACCATTACAAGCGTCAAAGTAACATGGGTCCACCTGAGAGCATCCATAGGTGCCATTAGGTGAACCCATGCTAAGTGCCATGTTTTCTGTCCTCACGCACTAATGTGATTGCCCCGCCCCGCCTCTAACCCGCTCACTGTCCATGTTAGCATGTGAGTGCCAATTGACAAGAATTGCAGCAGTTGGTAGTTGGCCTGGCCAGACTTTAGGGTTCATTGTGGCCAGATACCGCTTGCTAAAATGTGTGTTAACATGTTAGCAGCTTTTAGTAGAAGGGCCCCTTATCATTGAGTTGAAGTATTGAAAATAAATGGGTATTTAATTCATGTAAAGGAATGGGTAATTTGCTGGAAATTTTAGAGTAATTTCTTACATGATTTCTTTCAAGAGACACGGGTTTATGCTGACACAGTTTATTAAAAAGAGCAAAGCTCAAGCAGAGCAAGAAACAGGAATATCTGGACTGTTTGATTTCCTTTGGGAGTGAACATATAATTGCAAAATTTTCCATCAAAGTCTTTGCTTTTTAGGCCTGATTACTGTAGATTTTAATTAGGTCTTAAAACTGAATTCATGAAAAAGGGCAAAGAGAACTTAATACGCATAATATTAAACAAATATTTGTCCACTGGGAATACGACAAAATTTGCTTTGCTTTTTCTTGTAATGAAATTATTTTTAAAGCCTGAATTTCAAGTGATGAACACAATGATAATGGCAGGCAGTAGAAAATAAATCTTGGATTTGTAATGTAGCTCTTCTATCAGAAAAACAAGGTGTCTATGTATGACAATAGATAAAAAATTACATGGTTCCCATTTACTAAACTGCACTAAGCACTTAGGGGCATATCTGCTAAACTGTGGTAAGGTCTGGCAGCTATAACGGTGTGTTAGCTGCCAAAACTGCATGGTTAGAAACAAACCCTGCAGTGTCAATACAATTAATACAGGGGCCGAGGTCGAGGGAGGGGGAGAGGACAATGGAGACAGATCAAGTGAGGGGATATTGATGTCTGAATTACACAATAATGTCATTAATATTTTGAAATATAACCTTAAAAATGATGAAGATTCAGTATTGAATAAGGGGTTATCATTTGTCCCCACAAAGAAATATAATCCTGTTCGTTCTTATCTTGGGCAAGTCACTTAACCCTGCATTGCCTCATTTATAAGCTTTTATTCTAAGCTCTGCAGGGAGAGGAAAACACCTAGAGACCTATTCTAATTTGGATATCCTGGCCCGCTGTGCATCTGGTCGGACCGGGATGCACAGAAGTAGACGGGATTCTGATCCCGTGGGGCACGTCTAGCCCCCGCGGGATCTGAATCCCGTTTAGGCCTGTACATGCAGGCCAGGACCCAATTCCGGTCGGCCTGCATGTACAGGCCTCTGCCCGGTAAACTCAGTCAAGGCTCCTGAATGGGGTTGCGGCGCCATGAATCTGGTTGTCATGGCACCGCGGCTCCATTCAGGAGCCGCGATCCCCGGCCGCCGACCACTTCTTTCATTCCCCACAGCCCGATCCCCGAACTGGCCACCCATGGCCAGGGTCGGGCTGCAGGGAATCTCCGGCACCCTTCCTACCTTTGCCGCTGCCCAGCCTGCCATCCCCCGACATCTAGGGAATGTATTTATTTATTTAACAGTTTTTCTATACCACCCTATCATAGGATTCAGAGCGGTTTACATATAACATGAAACAACGATAACGTTAAAGTTTACATTGAATAGGGGTGTTAAACTTGGATGATTATATGGGGTTACAGATAATACACATGTATCAGTGTTGTGGGTGACACATTACAGCAGGTAGGGAGTATGCTCTTTGGAGGGTGGAACCGGTTGGGTGAAAGAGATTTAGGTTGGGTTGGGGAGAGAATGAAGGGAGATGGAATAAGTTCCCCCTCTAGTCTGCCAGTCCTGGATGTACAGGGCTGACATCAGAATTGGCCCTGTACGTCCGGGGCTGCAGACTGCCCACTACCCGCCTTAACCCCTCCTCCACACCGTCCCCTTCCTGACCCCGTCTAGCTTCCCTGTACAAACTCCCTGTTCGTACAAAGAGGCTTAGTCAGGGATGGGAAGGGGGACGAATAGCGGGTATGGACATCCCAGTAGGACATCCATCCCCGCTATTTGTGTTACAGAATAGACCCCCTATTGTATATGAAGGTAACTTGTCCTGATCTTCTGAGAAAGGAGTGAGCTAAATCCAATTCCATTTCCCATTTGTGAATCAGAGCCATTGGCAAACAGTTAAGCAACCTAGAGGTTAATGGCTTACATAGTTCCTGAGTATTTTATATTCCTTGGAAATATGTCCTCTAACTTCATCCATTTGATTCCTCTCATGACTTTACACTGGTAATCGTACACAATTCATTTGTTCTATGCTGTAAAGAAGTAAGGGGTGGAGGAGTATCCTAATGGTTAGCACACTGGCTTGGGAACCAAAAGACCAGGGGTCAATTCCAACTAGCACTACTTGTGGCCTCGGACAAGATACTTAACCCTCCATTGCCTCAGAAGAATCCAGAATATGTATATAGTTTCCCCGGTTTTTCTTCCATGTTCAATTCCCTGTTCTCTGTAAAACTCGATGTTGTTTGTATACATTGTAGTATCTTTGTTCGGTGTACACCGCGCTGATTTTAATAGCGCGGTATAGAAGAATTGTTAAATAAATAAATAAATAAAATAAGTTATCAATGTCCCTGTCTAATGTACATTACCAAGTTTAGACAATGTAGACCACTTTGACTGAAATGATAAAGTGACATAAAGGGAGCATCATTTTGATTCTGTGGTTTACTTTTTTGCCTGCTTTCAATAACTATTGCTCACAAGCTCAATGCGAACAGGAGGACATTTTGACATTATTACTAGAGTGATTTTCTTTTATAACCAATATTATAAATGGCTAGCTGGTTACAAACCTGCAAATAAGTCATTCTGCATTAAACCCCAATCATTGGAGTGGAGGAGTAGCCTAGTGGTTGGGGCAAGGTACTTCAGGCCAGAAGGTTGGGGGTTCAAATCCCACTAGAGGACAGCAACCTTGGGCTGGAAGGACTGGGGTTTCTAGTCCCACAGGTGCTCCTTGTGGTCTTGGGCAAGCCACTTAACCCTCCATAGCCCATGTTCCCTGTAAAATAGTTATCTCCAAGTTATAATGTCCTATTCAATGTAATTTCAGTTTGTTCAATGTAAACCGCACTGATGCAGAATAGCACAGTATATAAGAGAATGTAAATAAAATAAATTGCTCTTTTGATGATCAGCAATATATCTGTCAGTAAATTGAGCACTGAAATCTTCATGGTCCTATCTAACACTCTTTTGAAGGGAAGAAGGCCAAGAGGCTATAGACTAACAGCTTTATTTTTTTTAATGACATCCCTCCTATAACAAAGTTGAACAATGTGCCTGTTATATGCCTATTTTATAATAACAGACATTTATACGTCTTTGTAAAATAGACTCCCAGGACTAGCCCCAGTAGCATTGCACCAACTAGCTATATACCCCAGCAGTTTTACAGTGGCCATTTTCCATGTGCAAAACATGCTTTACACACATAATATGCTGCTTTATGAAACATTTTTATTGTATAAATCATTCAATAGATATATCATAAAATGATTTAGAGAGTCTCCCTTCCACCAGAATGGAATCAAAACCTTCCCAAAGAATTGGGGAGAAACAGTTTGCCTGTTTTCTAAAATTCCGCTGAAAAAATATGGTCCTAAGGGTTTGTTATTTTTCAAGCTTTCAACTGCTCTTTCTACTTTGTATAAGGAAAATGGTTTGTCTAAAAGTAGATATTCTCATCCAATTTAGGCATAAGATTATAAGAAATGCCATACTGGGTAAGACCAAAGTCCATCTAGCCCAGTATCCTGTTTCCAGCAGTGGCCAATCTAGGTCACAAGTACCTGGCAGGTTCCTAAAAAGGCACACAGTTTTCACAATGCTCATCCTGGGGTAAGCAGTGGATTTTCGGGGTCCTCTTTAATAATGGTTTATGGACCTTTCCTCCAGGAATTGTCCAAACCTCCAGATAATGGAAAACCCTCTCGCACCGAGGAGGTTTCTCCAGGGACATATACGCATGAGGGAAGGGTTAGAACAGCCGTCATAGTTAGTGATTCGATTATTAGGCATGTAGATAACTGGGTGGCTGATGGACATGAGGATCACTTGGTAACATGCCTGCCTCGTGCAAAGGAATCAGACCTCATGCACCACCTAGACAAGGTTTAAGATAGAGCTGGGGAGGAGCCTGCTCCTGGTACATGTTGGTACCAAAGACATAGGAACGTACGGTAGGGAGGTACTGGAGGCCAAATTTAGGCTTTTAGGTAGTAAGTTGAAATCCAGAAGTTCCAGTTTAGCATTCTCAGAAATGCTTCCTGTTCCATGCGCAGGACCCAAAAGGTAAGCAGAGCTTTAGAGTCTCAATATGTGGATGAGATGAGGGTGCAAGGAAGAGGCTTTTGGATTTGTTAGGAATTGGGCAACATTCTGTGGAAAGGAGGGGCTTTTCCGAAGGGATGGGTTCCACCTTAACCTGGATGAAACCAGGTTGCTGGCATTAACCTTTAAAAAGGAGATAGAGCAGCTTTTAAACTAGATAAAAGGGGAGAGCTGACAGTCACCCAAGAGCACATGATTCAGAATAATGTATCCTTGAAGGATACTAGCAAAAAATTGAAGTTAGGGCATATCAACAGGGAGGTTCCAATAAAGACAAAAGTAACCCAAATGTCCTTAAAGATTTCAAATTACCCTTGCCTACTGATAGCCAGTTTAATATAAATAAAATACATCCTCTAAAATACTTGTATGCAAATGCTAGAAGTCTAAAAAATAAGATGAGAGAGTTAGAATATATAGCTCTAAATGAGAGGTTAGATATGATTGGTATCTCAGAGACATGGTGAAAGGGGACAATGAGTGGGACACTGTGATACTTAAGTCCAAATTATTTCACAATGATAGAGTACATCAAATTGGTGGAGGGTTCGCACTGTATGTTAGAGAGGGCATTGAGTCACACAGGATTAAAGTTTTTGTAGGAAACAAACTACACTGTAGAATCTTTATGGATTGAAATTCCATGTAAAAAGGGGAAGGTAATGGCAGTGATGGTGTAGTACCGACTGCCTGGCCAGAATAAACAAATGGATGATGAAATGCTCAAAAAAATCAGGGAAGCTAACAAAAGTTACAACACAGTAATAATAATGGGTGATTTCAATTACCCTGGTATCAACTGGGTCAGTGTCATGGCGGGACATGCTAGGAAGATAAAGATTCTAGATGAAATAAATGACTGCTTCTCGGAGCAGCTGGTTCATGAACTGACAAGAGGGGAAGCCATTTTGGATCTTAGTGGAACACAAGATCTGGTGTAAGAAGTAAGGGTGTTGGGGCCACTTGGCAATAGTGATCATAACATGATCATGTTTGATTTAATAAATGGAGGAAGGATGTCAGGGAACTTTCAAAAGGGAGACTATGATAGAATGAGGAAAATAGTTAAGAAAAAACTTAAAGGAGCAGCTGCAAAGGTTAAAGATTTACATCAAGCATGGCTATCTTGGAAGCCCAGACCAACTGTTTTCCATGTTTTAAGAAAAGTGGAAGGAAGTCCAAAAAACTGCCAGCATGGTTTAAAGGTAAGGTCAGAGAGACTGTTGTAGCTAAACAAGCATCTGTCAGGAAATGGAAAAAGGAGCCAAATGATGAAAACTGGAAACAAGATAAGCACTGGCAAGTTAACTGCAAGGCATTGATAAGGCAGGCAAAGAGAGAATTTGAATAAAAAAGCTTGCAGAAGAAGCAAAAAAGCATAATAAAAACTTTTTCAAGTACATTCGTAGCAAAAACCCAGTGAGAGAGTCAGATGGACCATTAGATGATAGAGGTGCAAAACGGACACTAAGAGGGGACAAGGCCATAGCAGAGAGACTGAATTAATTTTTTGCTTTGATCTTTACTGAAGAAAATGTAGGGAAGTTACCCATGGCTAAAATGGTATTTAAATGTGATTCATCAGAAGAATTGAAAGAAATATCGAGAAACTGGGAAGATGTGTTGCAACTATTTGATAGAATGGCAAATCACCTGGACCAGTTGGTATACATCTGAGGGTGTTGAAAGAATTCAAATACGAGATTGCAGACTAAAATCATCTGTAGTACCTGAAGATTGGTGAATGGCCAATGTAACACCAATTTTTAAGAAGAGTTTCAAGGGTGATCCTGGAGGAAAAGTCTATGAATCATTATTAAAGAGGACCCCAGAAATCCACTGCTTGCCCCAATAAAAGCATTGTGGAACCTGTGTGTCTTTTTTGGGAAACTACTAGGTGCCTGGATTGGTGGAGTACTTTATGAATGGACATGTTTTCCTTTAACGTCTCCTTTCTCCTCTGATTGGGCGATGTGGCTATTTCTTTCAGGTACCTGGATTGGCCACTGTTGGAAACAGGATACTGGGCTCGATAAACTGTGGTCTGACCCAATAGGGCATTTCTTATGTTCTTATGTTTTTTGAACCCAGCTACATTAACAGCTTTTACTACATTCTCCGATAACAAATTCCAGAGTTTGATTATGCATTGAGTAAAAAAAAATATTTTCGCTTATTAGTTTTAAATGGGTTACATTGTAGCTTCATTGTGTGTCCTCTAGTCTTTTTACTTTTTGATGGTGTAAACAACCTATCTACATTAACCCCTTCCACTCCATTCATTAATTTTTAGACCTAAATCATATTTCCCCTCAGCCATCTCTTTTCCAAGTTGAAGAGTCCTAACCTTTTAAGCCTTTCCTCATAGGGGTATCCTTCCATACACTTTACTTTTTTGGTGGCTCTTCTCTGTTCCTTTTCTAATTCTGCTATATCCTTTTTAAGATACGACGACCAGAATTGCACACAATATTCAATGTGCGGTCGTACCGTGGAACGATACAGAGGCATTATAATATCCTTGGTTTTATTCGCCATTCCTTTCCTTATGATTCCTAGCATTCTATTTGCTTTCTTGGCCACCACTGCACACTGGGCTGAGGGTTTCAATGTATTATCCATGATGCCTAAAACTTTTTTCTGTGTAGTAGTTTCTAAGGTGGTACCTTGCATCGTGTAATGAAAATTTGGGTTGTTCTTTCCTAGGTGCATAACTTTGCACTTGTCCACATTAAATTTCATCTACCATTTGGACACCCAGTCTTCCAATTTTTCAAGGTCCTCTTGCAATTTTTCACAATCCTCTTTGAATTATTTAGTGTCATCTGCAAATTTGATCACCTCACACGTTATTCCCATGTCCAGGTCATTTATGGATATATTAAAAAACAGTGGGCCCTGCACAGATCCCTGCGTTACTCCACTATTTACTTTTCTCCATTGAGAAATCTGGCCATTTAGCCCTACTCTCTGTTTTCTATTTTTTAACCAATTCCTGATCCACAGTACTACACTGCCTCCCATGACTTTTTAATTTTGCCAAGAGTCTCTCATGAGGAACCTTGTCAAAGGCTTTCTGAAAATCCAGATACACTATGTTAACCTGTTCACCTTGGTCTACCTGTTCATTCACACCTTCAAAAAAATATAACAGATTAGTAAAACAAGGCTTTCCTTGGCAAAATCCATGTTGGCTTTCTCCCATGAAACCATGACTATATACATGACCAGTAATTTTATTCTTTATAATGGTTTCTACTATTTTGCCCAGTATTGACGTCAGACTCACCGGTTTGTAGTTTCCCAGATCAACTCTGGAACCTTTTTAAATATTGGTGTTACATTGGTCATTTTCCACTCTTCAGGTGCTACAGATGATTCACCCAGTAAGAAACTGTGTCCTTATCTGCAATGAGCTGTGGTAAAACTCAGCAAAGACCTTGCCCATCTGAGTAGAGACAGCCGTTTCAGGACCACATGGTTGCTTTAATCTTAGCAATCAATCTATCTAGTTGGGAGCAATTGAACTACCAGAGCAACAGCTTCAAGGGAGTACACACAGGCTTTAGAAAGTAGCACTATGTAAGTTACCGATAATAAGCTGTCTTGGAACTCTGTAGCAGATTTAATTCACCCCCTGATCTTGGTGAACTTATGCAGTATGTCAGCCCGCTGATAGTCGTCTGTGTTCAACTACCAACTGCAGCAACAGAAATTAAAGGCCTTGAATTTTTCCTTACCTTTTCTTTAGAATAACTGCAAACAGGGAGCAAATCTGACCTCAAAGCACAGCTTTGCCAGCATCCCATGCTGTAAAAGCTATCAGTCTCGCTGCTGAAGTTGCGCTGGATGTATTCCTTCCATAACTCTGAGAGCTTCTGAACAAACACTTTGTCTGATAGCAACTTCATGGACCATTTCCGAGGCCCTGCAGGACCATTCACTTTCTGTGCATGATCAGAGAGTAGAATCGAGTATATGTCACAGGCTCTAACAGCATGGAGGAGATCCGGAGAACTCGGTCAAAAATCAATATACATCTCTCTCCCCTCTGCTTCTCCAGCCATGCATCACACAAGTTCAACTCCCTTAGTAAGGACCTAAATGGTTTTGACCCTGGTTATAGACACAATTTGAAATTGGATGTATCATGTATCCATCAAGAGAAGGAAATAGTTAAAATCCCCACCCATACAAATTGATCCCTTTACACAGGTCTTTGCTACACCTGACGAAGAAAGAATTGTGAATTGTCAGACGTAGGAGCGCACACATTAACTAAAGTAAATGTCTGATCACTCGTGCTTCCAAGCAGGAGCGTATATCACCCCTTCTTATCCACTGCATGTTTGTTACTTACACAAGGATAGTTCTTGGCAGGTAGCACAGCCTTCCTTTCTTACTGGAGGCAATACAAAACAACAATCACCTGACTCATCCAGCCCTGTTGCAACTTAACATAGTAACATAGACTAGAACAAACCTGCTAGTGAGATAGTTAAAGTTTTACCCGCCACTCCATGCAGGCTACCCCTTTCTATGCCTTTCTTTAGGGGGGTTCCCAGACCTCTCGAACCTGGGACAGGAGCTCTCCATACTGTCGATGCTGCGCGCTGCGATTCATCCCCCACCACACCCTCAGCCAGATCTATAGAAGCAGCATGGAAAGTAATCTTTATCGTAAGATTGCCGCGCTGCCTCTGTGGGCCCGTGGGGGGTGCACCCCCTTCCAGCCGGCATCCGGGGTGAGCGGCGGGCCACACCAACTGCTCTGCCCTTGGTATGCCACTGGTTGTACCCACCGCTCCGTGCAGGTTACCCCTCTATTTCTTTGAAGTGTAAGTTATTTAAGTTCACTTTGATTCCATCCTTTTGCTATTTAGTTATTTAGTTCACGCCATTCCAGTAGATGTTCAAGATGAATTACAAACCTTACAAATTTAAAATTTGTATATATGTTTACTCATATATTCTACATATGTTATTTCTAATGTTAATATGTTACTATGTAACATAATATAATCATATCTTATTTCTATTGCATATATGTTACTAAGTAATACAATCATATGGTAAACCCTAATGTTCTTCACCCAAAAATCAATTGTAATTTGTAACTCATACAGTTATAATCCATAATTATATTGTTGTTCAAGTTATTTGTAACCCATAGTTATGTTGATGTGCAAGTTATCCACTTCTGATCACTGGAAATAGCGGTATATAAATGAAAAATAAATAAATAAATAAAATTATATAGAGGGTGACCATACCATTTAAAATGGAAGACCTCATATGAATCCAGCTTTGTGGTCTGTATCATCATTTGTCCATGTAACAGTTATATGTTGGCAAGACTGTCAGATAATTTAAAATTAGGATGACTGAACATAAAAGTAAATTAAACAGAAGCGTGATGGATGCACCAATTGTTAAACATTGTATTGACTGAACATTCTTTTGAAGATCTTGGATGTTTTTGTATTGACCATACACCTCGTAATTGCAGGGGTGGAGGGTGAGGGAAGTGGTTATTTGTTTGAGAACAGTGCATTTTTAATTTAAAGATGGTAGAACCAAGTGGGTTGATTGGACAGTTTGTTTTTGAAAAAAAATCAGCCTGGGTATCTCAGTAGAGACGAGCAAGGGATCATTTTGGGTGAGTCTAGCATATACTGAGTAGTCTTGGAGGTGTAATAGAGGTTTTGGAGGTATAGTAGAGGTGGATTTGGATCAATATAGATTTCTCTTTATGGGTGTATGAATGTTAATTTAGTAATTCACAACAATATTTTATATATAATTATTTGTCACCAATATCATTAATATTTCTTTATGGGAATGTAATTCACTCTGCTTTACATTTAGATGATGGTGGATAAGATAGTTCTGAAAGAGGGGGAACTCTGGCTACACCATTGGTCTGAATGGAGATTTTGTCGATATAGATCTGCGTTTGCCATAATTCAATATATCAGTGATGCTGGCACAGGTTTGCTAAAAGAAAGGATAATATAAAAGTGAAATTATCAGCAATCTATACAACAACCAAGCAAGAAACTTTGATATATATAGGTTTAAGATGTCTGTTGATATTTGAATCTAGTTATGTGGAGAATGTTAGCGTTGAACGTAAGTATTTGATCATGCAGACTGATGCACAGGATACTTTTGAATGTTTGCGCCGGGCTAAGGTATGAATATTGGGAATGGGAATGAGAATTATGTAGATCTAGGTTCGGACCACAGTGGACGAAGTTTAAAGGAAGGGAAACCCTGATTATATAAGCAGTGGGAAAGCCCTGCATTGGTTTGAATGGAGTGTTTTGCAGATACAGACCCTGGAAGGATTTTTATGACTGATGATGAAATACCTTGATGCCAGTTACATGGCCATTTAGTATTCAGATCTTTTTCCTTCCAAAACGTTTTAAACTACGCAAGTACTGAAAGTTAAGTTTACGATTTTTCTTGTTTTGTTGTATATATTTTTGGTAGAGAAGACATTTTTTGCAACTTGGAGCAAGGTGAGTTAGATTCTGGTATTTCCCTGTCCCAGTGAGAGCTTACAATCTTAAGTTTGTATCTGAGGCAACCAAAGATTAAGTGGCTATCGGGAACATCAGTGGAGTTCAAACCGTGGTTAGTGTGGTTACCAGTCTATTGCACTAACCATTATGTGCCTCTTGTGCTCCTAAAAAGAAAAGAGTAGCCTATAAATGGGTCCTCTGTTTGTCCCATGCCTTTTTAAATTCCATCACCACCACCACCTCCATCGGAAGGGCATTCCAGGCATCAACTACCTTTTCTGTGAAAACGTATTTCCTGATGTTGCATATGAGTTGACCTTGCAGCTTTGTTTCATGTCCTTTAATTCTACAGCTTTCCCATCTTTGAAAACATTTTGTTTCTTCATTAATTCCCTTTAAGTATTTAAATGTATGTATCATATCTCCCCTGTCCCTCCTCTCCTCCAGGGTATACATATTTAGGTCTTCAAGTCTCTTCTCATATGTCTTTTGGAACAGACCCTATATCATTTTTGTTACCTTCCTTTGACTCATTTCAAGTCTTTTTATATCTTTTCTGAGCCGGGGTCTCCAAAATGGAATGCAATACTCCAAGTGAGGCCTCACCAACGACTTCTACAAGGACATTCATTTTATTTATTTATTTATTTCACATTCTTATATATCGCCTTATCTGGCAATCAAGGCGGTTTACAATTAACAGAACAAGGTACATTAAACATTAATCATTTTACATTGAACATTATAACCTCAATACATAAAACATACCTCTTTCCTTCTCCTGGCTAAGTCTCTCTGTATGCAGTCTAGCATCCCTCTAGCTATGGCCATTGTCTTGTCACATTGTTTCACCATCTTGAGATCCTCAGACATTATCACTCTAAGGACCCTCTCCTGGTCCATGCACACCAACTTCTTGCTGCTATCACATACAGTTCCTTTAGATTTCTACATCCCAGTAGCATCACTCTGCATGTCTTTGCATTAAATTGTAACTTCCAAACATTAGAGCTAATTTTTCATGTTGTCTACTCCCTCTGCGGTGTCTACTCTGTTACAAATCTTCATGTCATCTGGAAAAAGGCAAGTTTTTCCTATTAACCCTTCAGCAGAATCACTCTCACAAAGACGTTGAACAGTATCAGACCCAGGACTGATCCCTGCGGCACTCTATTACTCACTTTTATTTCTTTCAAGTGAATTCAGTTTATCACCACTCTCTGTCATCTTGTCAGTCGAGCAATTTCTGATCCAGTTCATCAACTTGGGAATCCTCTCCAGACTGCTCAGTTTATTCATAAGCCTACTATAGGGAACAGTATCAAAGGCTTTGATGAAATCTAAGTAGATCACATCTACTGTATGCCCTTGATCCAATTCTCTACTTACCAAGTCAAAGAAATCAATCAGATTCTTTTGGCATGATTTTCATTTGGTAAAACTATGTTGCCTCGGACCTTTCAACACATTGGATTCTAGAAAGTTCGCTATCCTTTCTTTCAGCAGTGGCTCTATTACTTTTCCCACCACTGAGGTAAGGCTTTCTTTAGAAAAAATGATTTTCCTCTTAATGGGATGGCTAACTCCTTGGACATTCCAGTAGACAAGCTTTAAAACCATCTGACAATATGGAAGGGAATACTAGCTACATCAAAATATCGAACTTGCATCTGCCGTCCAGTAGAGAATTATTAGAATGGAGCAACAACCTAATACCAAGTCATCGGAGTTTGATTCCCAGTGGCACTCCTTGTGACCTTGGGAAAAATCACTTTACCCTCCATTGCCTTGAAAGAAAAGGCCTGGCAATTTAATTCTGGTCATACCTTGCCAAGAAAAAAAAACAGGGGCTGCTGGGTTGCCAGGAATCAGTATTGAATTGATGGCACTTAAAAATAAAAAAAAAGGATCATTAAACTAGTATAGGGGATCCAGTAACAGATATCAAAAACATAGCAAGTTGTTCACAAGATAAAGTCCATTGAACCCTCCCTACCCAACACAAAAAGATAAATAAAAATAAAGACCTATTGCTATGATGCATCCTGGGGATCTCAAGAGAAGTGCCTAACTATCATTTCCATCCCCTTGTAACCTCCCATTTCATTTGCTCGAAATTAGTACGTGATCAGGAAAGAGAGAAGAGGGACAAAGAGAAGTAAAATAAAAAAGGAGTCCCAAGACCATTTCTCTACCTCGACCAGCAAATGCTTCGTAAATGTTTTTATAACCAATTAGAGGTATTTGAAATATTTTTAAAAAGTCTACATACGGAAGTTTGTATAAAATCACATGAATTCAATAAATAAAATAGGGAAATTCTAGATTTTGTAGATAGCTTACTAAACTGGGAAGTGTGTTTAATTAAATCTACAATGGGAGGTCATTTTGCAAGCTCTATTTGTTCTTTGGATGTCTGAAAATGGGTATAGAGACGTCTCCAAAGCCATTTTAGAAGCCGACTCTGGAGACATCCAAGTCTGAAAGGGGACATGATGGGGGCATGGCTATGGCATTCCCGGGAACCTGGACATCCCCGCCTGATCTCAGAAATGTCAGGTACATCCAGCATCGTGTCTTAGAACTGTTCCAGGCACCTGAAAAGGGCTCATTCCTGATCGTGTCCCCAGTCTAGTCCTGAAACCTCTGGGTTCCCCATCTCATACAGCAGCTTGGAGACTGAGAAACTCCTCTTTTTGTGACATCACTGGTATATCCATCCTGGAACCGCCTCCTGTCACCAGTTACCTCAGTCTCCAAGCAGCTGGATAGATGGTGGGCCCGGGGCTCCGGGCTCACTGGAGAAACAATTAGGAATAGCAGTCTTAGTTAGGGGGTCTACTAATCTGGCTTAAAAAAAAAAAAAAAAAAGAGCATTTGGGAAGATTTTCTGTCCGGGAGTGGGGGGGAGGGGGGGTCCTGTGTCTTTAAGATTCTCAGACCTTGACTCTTCTCCGGCTTGTATTCCCGCTCCTCTCCTTCTCTTCTGTCAGGGCTCTAGCAGCGATATTCAGACAGAGCTGGAGGGATACGCTATCTTCATTTGCAGAAGGCGGCAGTTTTCCCGAGCCGGGCCGGCGCCATGCAGAAGGCTTGCCTGCCAGCGCGTCTGGTCGGCTCGCAACGATCGCACCGTGTCGGAGACTGGTTCCCCTGTTGCAGTGCGGGCAGTTTCCTCCGGTCCTGCGGCATTGCGGGGGACGGCGTCGGGCTTCTTAGCCTGCAGGGAACCGCTTAAATTGCACAGGGGTATCTGGTTCCTGCCATCGGCGGTGAGTGCACATGAGGCAGCTCAGCTAAATTAGTAGCGCGGTTTTGGCGCGAATGCGACTCTAGGCCTGCACGCGGGCGCTGAGTTCAGTCAGGCCTCAAGGCCCCAAGGAGGCAGTCAACGAGTCCTTCGGGGAACTCAGCCTTCCTCCGGAGCGGTTCTGCCTGCAGGGCACTGCAGGATATTTCTTTCTATAGACTTTATAGACTTGTGAGATTGAAAAAAAAAAATTAATAATAAATAATATAACAGGAAAACAACAAGATCCAAGGGTTTGTGTGGACTGCGATTTCTTAGCGGGGCTGGGCCATGCTTCTTCCTCGGTCCTTCGGGGGTGGTGTTTGATTCCCCCCAGGGGTGCTACAATGCCCTCCAAGCCCCAGTGTGTTGTGTGTGGGGCCAAGAAGGTCACAAACACAGGAGTCTGTAAGGCCTGCATGAGGGACGCTGCTGGTTCAGAGCAGGTGAGAGAGGGACCTTCTGTGTCAGACTCAGAGCCCTCGGTTTTGCCGGTCTCCGGTGGTGCGCAGGAGGAGCCGGTAGCAGGGCCCTCCTCTGCCGCGGACATCCCCCCTTCCCAGGTAGCTTCCATCTTCTCGCAGGATTTTCTCCTGTTGCCAGCAATCGGTGCTGGGCAGTACCCCGCAGTTGAGAGGTACAACAGGCGGAGGCCCTATCAAGAGGCCCGCTTCCCAAAGTCAGGTGGAGGTCCCCTCTCGCGGAGCCAAGAGGGCTCGGGGGGAAGGGGACTTCAGAGAGCCATCCTTGACCTCAGAGGGTCCGTTATCGGATGAAGAAGGCCTCAGTTTGGGGGAAGAGGAGCTCGAGGAAGGCGAGATCCCCGAGGAAGGGGACCAAGCCAGAGTAGTGCGAGTGTTTCGAAGGGAGGAGTTGCCAGCCCTCATCGCGGAGACGCTCAATGTACTGAATATGCCGGCCCCTGGAGCGGTGGAGGAGGAATCTCTGGAGGATCCTTTGCTGCAGGTATTCCGAAAAAGTCAGAAAGTTTTTCCGGTCCATAGGGTGTTCCACGAGATGATACAAGAGGAGTGGAACACACCTGAGGCTCCGCTAAGGGGTGCACGTGTTATGGGTCGATTATATCCATTGTCAGACAAAGACAAGGAGGTGTTTAAGTCCCCCAAGGTGGACGCCGCCGTCTCGGCGGTCACTAAAAAGACTACAATCCCGGTAGAAGGTAGCGCGGCCCTTAAGGACTCTCAGGACAAAAATTTGGATGTGCTTTTATGACAAGTGTTTGACGTTAATGCCCTATCACTTCAGGCAGCTATCTGCGGAGCCTGGGTGGCCAGAGCCTGCCTACGCTGGTCCCAGCGGATGTGCGCGGGGCCAGAGAGTGAAGGGGCAGATGAGGCATCCCAGTTGGAATCAGGGGCGGCCTATTTGGCGGATATCCGGTATGATCTGATGCGGGGGTTGTCTAAAAGTATGGCTTCCGCAGTTGCGGCTGGGCGTTACTTGTGGCTCCGTAATTGGGCGGCAGATGCCTCCTCCAAAGCGCGGTTGAGCAAGCTCCCCTTTAAAGGACGCCTACTCTTTGGAGAAGATTTAGAAAAGCTGGTCAAGGATCTCGGTGAATCTAAGGGAGGCAGGTTGCCAGAGGACAAGCCTAAGTCAGGGCGTACAATCCCGCCGGGCAAGGGGCAACAGCGGGAATTTCGCCGGTTCCGGTCCCAAAGATTCAATCCCTTTCAACGCGGTCGCTTTCCCGGTAGGGGTCAAAGTTTCCGTGGGTTTCGGGGAGCAGGAAGGGGCTTCGGAGCTTCCTCCGCGTCCTCTTTCTCCTCCAAGAAGGCACAATGAGATGATGGGGGCCCAGGCGCCCTTAGTTCCCGTAGGGGGGCGCTTGCAGGAGTTTTATTCTGCCTGGGCCAAAATCACCTCAGATCAATGGGTTCTGGAAGTTATTTGAGAGGACTACGCGCTGGAGTTCCAAAGACTGGTGAGAGACTCCTTCGTGCAGTCACCCGGAAGGTCGGTCACCAAACGCAAGGCCCTGCGGGGGACGGTACAAAGGCTGTTAGCTCTCGGGGCGATTGTGCCAGTTCCTCCGGATCAGTGCGGCAGCGGTCGATACTCCATCTACTTCATCGTACCCAAAAAGGACGGAGGGTTCCGCCTGATCCTCGATCTCAAGGGAGTGAATCGCTGTCTTCGGGTGACTCATTTTCATATGGAAACCCTGCGCTCGGTGGCCGTAGCGGTGCACAAAGGAGAGTTTCTCACTTCCTTAGATTTATCGGAAGCGTACCTACACATCCCCATACGTCCAGATCATCACAAATTCCTCTGCTTCACTGTTCCCTTTGGTCATTTTCAGTTCCAAGCGTTGCCTTTCGGGCTGGCGACCGCCCCGTGAGTCTTCACAAAGGTCATGGTAGTGGTGGTGGCGGCGGCCTTGAGAAAGGAGGGGATCCTAGTCCACCCCTATCTAGACGATTGGTTGATCAGGGCGAAATCCCATGCGAAGAGCGTGGCGGCTACAGCCCGGGTAGTGTCCTTTCTAGAGGGTCTCGGGTGGATAGTCAATGTTTCCAAGAGTCAGTTGGTGCCTTCGCAAGATCTGGAATACCTTGGGGCACGCTTCGAGACGCGTGTGGGAAAGGTTTTCCTGACGGATCAGCGGGCGCAGAGCCTGCGACGACTCGTCCGAAGCTTTCTAGCGTGCAAGGCGCCTTCGGCATGGCGTTACCTGCAGTTTCTAGGGACCATGGCGGTGACGATAGAGACAGTGCAGTGGGCAAGGGCGCACATGAGACTCTTGCAGGGTGCGCTGCTACGCCGATGGTCGCACCAGCAGGATCCGCTGTCCAGGAGGCTACCCTACTCAGTGGAGGTCCGGCAAGCCCTGCGGAGGTGGCTAGTTCCCGACTCGCTGCAGCGGGGGAAGTCGCTGGAGTCTCCCACCTGGGTGTCTCTGATGACGGACGCCTGTCTGAGTGGTTGGGGAGCTCACTGTCAGGGCCAGTTTACTCAAGGTCGCTGGGATGCTCAGGAACAGTTGTGGTCGATCAACAGGCTAGAGTTAAGAGCAGTGACTCTCGCGTTGCAGGAGTTCCGCTCGGTCCTCAGTGCAAAGGCAGTCCGCGTATTTTAAGACAACGCGACTGCAGTGGCCTATGTCAACAAGCAGGGAGGAACCACCAGCGTAGCTCTAGAGGAGGAGGCAGGAGTCTTATGCAGCTGGGCGGAGGCAAATCTCCTGGACCTGTCGGCGGCGCACGTGGCCGGGGTAGACAATGTACAGGCCGATTTCCTCAGCTGAGTGCGGGTGGACCCAGGGGAATGGGTCCTGCATCCCGAGGTGTTCCATATGCTTTACCGCAGGTGGGGCACGCCGGTCATGGACCTCATGGTGACCTTTGACTTGGCGAAGGCAAGTCGGTTTTTCAGCAGACGAAGAGAAAGAAAGTCGGAGGGATTAGATGCCCTCATTCAGGACTGGCCCGTGGGACAGCTGCTGTATGTGTTTCCCCCGTGGGTTCTGATCGGCAGAGTACTTCAGCGGATAGAAAAGTTCAGTGGGCAGGTAATTCTAATAGCCCCAAATTGGTTGCGTTGACCCTGGTACGGGGACTTAGTAAGGCTGTTAGTGGCAAAACCGTGGAGGCTACCGGTCCGGACCGATCTGTTGTCTCAGGGACCCCTCTTCATGCCTCATGTGGATCGGTTCTCGCTTACGGCGTGGCTCTTGAGAGGGCGCGGCTGCTGTCCTGGGGGTACTCGGGGGCAGTGATTTCTACCCTGTTGAAGGCCAGAAGAAAGTCTACGTCATTGGCTTATGTTTGTATATGGAGGGTCTTCGAGGCGTGGTGCGCGGACAGGAGTTGCACGGCTTTGAAGGCCTCCATCCCTCAGATATTGGATTTTTTACAGGATGGTTTCGACAAGGGGTTGGCAGCGGCATCTCTGCGAGTTCAGGTAGCAGCGGTGGCGTGTTACAGGGGCAGAGTAGGCGGTCAAGCGATTGGGACTCGGTGGGATGTCAAACGTTTCTTGAAGGCAGTATCCCTCCTGCGGCCTCCGTGCAGGCAGATCTTTCCCAGGTGGCATCTCCCGCTCGTGTTAGACGCTCTAGAGTGAGAGCCTTTTGAACCCCTGTCGCGAGTAACCCTCAAGGATCTTACGTTGAAGGTGATCTTTCTGGTGGCGATCTGTTCAGCCCGTAGAGTCTCCGAACTGCAAGCGTTGTCCTGTAGGGAGCCCTACCTTTCTTTCTTTGCATCCAAGGTAGTGTTGAAGACGGTGCCCGCTTTTCTACCAAAGGTGGTCTCTCTGTTTCATGTAAGTCAGGACGTATCCTTACCGGTGTTTCCTCAGACTGTTCAGGGTGAGCGTACGAAGCAGTTACATCGGTTAGACGTTGGTAGAGCGTTGCGGCAGTATCTCAAGCGCACGGAGCCTTTTCGGAGGTTGGACAGGCTATTTGTGCTGTTCGCCGGGCAGAGAAAGGGGGAAGCAGCGTCGAAGGCATCCATTGCTAGGTGGATCAGGGAAGCTATTGCTGTAGCATATATCTTGAAAGGTAAGTCGATGCCGGAAGGGCTGCGGGCGCATTCCACCAGGGTGCAGGCCGCCTCTTGGGCGGAGCGACGGTTGGTTGCGCCGGAGGAAATCTGTAAGACGGCGACCTGGCGTCTTTGAATACCTTTGTGAAGCACTATCGGTTGGATGTGCTGCGAGAGGAGGACACGTGTTTTGGAACGGCTGTGCTTCAGGCTGCGCTTCAGGGTCCCTCCCGTGTTTAATGTTTTCACTGCTCTGGTACTGACCAAGAGGTTTCGGGACTAGACTGGGGACACGATCAGGAAGGTGAAATTAGACATACCTGCTAATTGTAGTTCCTGGAGTGGACACAGTCTAGTCCCGTATCCCTCCCTAGGTCTTGTGGTGTCTTCAGAGCCTGAAGCGTTCGGAGGCGGATCACAGGTAAGACCAGAAGGGGGTTTGCAGAACTTCGTGATCAGGTCAAGGGGTGGTAGAAGCTCCTATAAATGCATCAGTTTCCTCTGTGTTTTTCTATCTTGAAATATCTTTCCTTCTCTCTCTCTTTGGATGAAAGAGTGGTCTGGTCAGTTTTAAAGGTACACGTTAGATTGGCCAATGAGGTTACAGTTTTAGATAGTTATACTTTTGGTTCATTTGTTCTTATTTGTGGCTCCGGTGAGTCTGCTTTGTCAATAGGTAACTGGTGACAGGAGGCGGTTCCAGGATGGATATACCAGTGATGTCACAAAAAGAGGAGTTTCTCAGTCTCCAAGCTGCTGTATGAGATGGGGAACCCAGAGGTTTCGGGACTAGACTGTGTCCACTCCAGGAACTACAATTAGCAGGTAAGTCTAATTTCACCTTTTGGCTGAAAAACATCCAGAGTGTGTAGAGAAGATAGCACTCCATCATTCCTAGTAATCAGCACAATGTCAACAATAGCAGCAGTGGGATTTGAACCGTGGCTGCTCTATTCCTAGCCCACTACTCTAACCAAGTTCTGAAATAGAGTTCTGGGGATGTCTACGTAGACACCCCCGCAGATGTTCATATCAGGCACATCCACGTTTGTGAAACTGTATTCAGATGTTCTGGCTTAGATATCCCAGATTGCACTTCGATGTCACTTCTAATATTCCCCTCTGAGTCTTTGCTTACATGCAAACATAAAGAGATTTTTTTTTTGAAAACTCTGTTTATTGAGGTCCACACAATACAGATCATGCAAAACAATATACAGAAACGGCATTCCTGGTGGAGATTATTTCTCATCCCCCAATCCAGGATTCCTCAGCAGATCAGTTATACAAATACAGCAAAAATTCACGATTTTCACCCCTCCCCCCCCCCACCATCTCCCACCAACCCCCCACCCCTACAGCCTCTCCCTTTGGCATCCGAGCCCCCTCATTGAACATACACAGTAATTACAACACACTTTTTATTCCATTAGTATCCCATTCCTCCTATCCCTTTCTCAATCCATCCACCAGGCCTCCTCAACCCAATTGAAGCACTTCATTCCGGACACGGGGCCTCAATATCTGAATATATGGCTCCCATATCAGCAAGAATAAGGCCCAACGTCGAGTACTTCCTCTAGCCCCCCTCCTTTCCACGAGCATCAGCTGGTGAAAGCTGTTACGCCATTCCCAAAAGGTGGGACCCGTTGTTTCCCTCCACCTATGAAGTATCGGTCCTTTACCCACCAGACATGCCTTCCTAACTAAGAGGCGTTCCCATTTCCCTTTCGGGTGGAGTGGTCCAAGCTGATCTAACACCACAAGCGATGCCGTCCAGCGGATCTGTTGCAGTACAACCCTGCTCATAAAATCAGCTATCCTCTTCCAGTACAAGCGAACCGTCAGACATACCCACCACATATGCCCTAAGTCCGCCAAAGGGCAGGGGCATTTTGGGCCTCTGCCCATCTCTGTGAGATGGGATCGTAAAGCCCGTCTCGGAGAGAAGTGCGCCCATAGGAGGCATTTAAACTGCATCTCCTGCCATCGGGCACCCCCCACCAGCCCCGCAATCCTACTCAAGGCCCGGAGGAGTAAACCAGGAGGCACCAACATGTTCAACTCTCGGGCCCATAAAGCCTCCTCCACCCCATAGTCAGGCGGTCTACTATAACCATCTAACCGTCTTTTCAACTGCGCAATTGTGGGCGGTGACTCCTCTCCTAGTGCAAAAAACTCTAGTATCTGTGCCGATCTTTCCACCCGCAGCGCATCCTGTGGGAGGGAAGCCACATAGTGAGAGAGCTGCACGTAAGCGAAATAATGTCGACTACTTAACCCATACTCCTTGCATAAAACCTCCCAAGACTTGCACTGCCCCGTTTGATCCACCACATGTCCAATATTCCATATGCCTTGTCTCCTCCAGTGTGCAAACACCGGCGTTTCTGATCCTGGTGTAAACCGAACATTTCCCTGTATGGGTAGCCAGCTCGAAACCCCTAGTGGTTTGCCCCAGAGCCTATTCAAATGTTGCCACGTCAGCCGTGCCGGGCAAACCAGTTCACTACTAATCACTTTACCAGGCAGGAGCCTACCTTCCTGGTGCAGCACTGCCAACAGGGTCTGTGGAGACACAAGGGCCTCTTCCAGCGCTCTCGGGGTATACACCTCCGCATTCCCTAGCCAGTCTCCGATATTTTATTTATTTATTTATTTATTTTATTTTCTTATATACCGCACTTTTTAGTATCAGCGCGGTTTACATGGAACAAAGAACCATAAACAACAAGTATTGGTTTTTACATAGAACAGGGAAGTACAACTTGGATAACTTAGGGAGACATGCAAAACAGCTATTTACATATGTAACAGTAATCTTTGAGGAATGGTTTATGAGCAATTTACGGATAGGTATTAAAAGTAGTCATTATGTGCAGCTATGGTGGATAGTATTGTATAAATAAGTGGTGCTTGAGTGCCCTCCTGAATTGCATGAGATCGGTAATTGCTCGAATTTCTGGAGGTAATGTATTCCAACACTTGGGGGCATAAAAACTGAATGCTCTGTTGGATGTTGTTAATGTGCATTTTGTTGATGCATTTGGTATAATTAGGGTGTTTGCTGTTGTGGATCTTCTGGATCTGTTGGGCGGAGTGGGCTGAAGTAGATTGACTAATGTTTCAGCAGTTATGCCGTGGATGGCTTTAAAGGTAAGTACCAGGGTCTTGAATAGGATTCTTCCGTGTGTAGGGAGCCAGTGGAGCTGCAATAAGATGGGTGTGATGTGGTCATACCTCGCTGCTCCAAAAAGAACTCTAGCAGCGGCATTCATGGCAAGTTGTAAGGGTGCCAGTGAAGATTGTGTGAGTCCTTGGAGAATGGCATGGATATGCTGCGCCTGGCATGCCAGTGCATAAGTCCGTAGGTCTGGGATTCCAATCCCCCCAGACTTCCACCTCCTTCTCAATCTATGCAGCGGAATGCAAGCCCGAGCCCCTCTCCAAAGGAAACTCCTAATCTCGCGGTCCATAGCATTTAAGTCTCTCTTCAATAACCACACTGGGAGAGTCTGCAGCCAGTAAAGCACCCGAGGCAGAATCACCATCCCCAATGCCGCCGCCCTGCCCAACAGGGACAGGGGCAGTGGAATCCATGCCTGGAGCTGTGATCGAATTCTTGCAAGGATTCGTTCCACGTTTTTCCTATACAACTCCCGCGACTCTCTTGTCAAGAGTATCCCCAAGTACACAAATGAATCGCTGCCCACTTAAGCGGAAAACTCACTCCCCAATGTCCTCTTATTGTCCCCGCCACATCCATGGCCTCCGACTTATCCATATTAATACGAAGCCCAGCAAAGCTACCATAATAAGAGAATTCCTTTAATAAGCTGGGCAATGACGTCCGAGGAGACAGCAGGTGAACCAGTATATCATCCGCGAATGCTGCCAGCTTAAACATATGTCGCCCTATGCCTATACCCTGTATTTCATTAGACACCTCTATTCGTCATATTAGGGGGTCTAGAGACAGCACAAAAAGCAACGGTGAGAGCGGGCATCCCTGTCTCGTTCCCCTCTCCAGGGTAAATTAATATGACAGCACTCCGTTACATAACACTCCTGCTGTGGGCCTCTATATAGAAGCTCTACCATCTTGCAAAAAGAGGCCCCAAGCCCATACTGTGGCAAAAGAAATCTGAGCTAATCCCAATTCACTTGATCAAATGCCTTTTCCGCATCAAAGCTAATCAAAAGCGACTGCAGCTTCCTACCCCATACCCACTCCATCGAGGCCACAATTTTACGTAGATTCCGCAACGCGTATCGCCCTTTTACAAAACCTACTTGAGAGTCATGCACCAGCTCCCCTAATACCTGGGCCAATCGGTCCGCCAGCACCTTAGCCAGTATTTTCATGTCAAAATTCAGCAAGGAGATAGGCCGATAGGAGGCAGCTTGTAAAGGATTTTTCCCAGGTTTATGTATCAATATAATGTGCGCCCGATTCTCCCCCCATGTGAACTCACCCTGATCTACCCTTCTATGATATTATAAACAAGGTGAACTAACCTACAGCCTGCAGGCCACAGTCTACCTATGGGTATCTTCCTTCCGACTTGAATATCTTGACCCATAGTGATTGACATTACTTGTCCCAGCCTGAGGGAGGAAGTGACATCCATCAGCAGGTAGAGGTGACATCACCATTGCAGGCCAGGTTTATTTTATTTATTATTTTATTTATTTAACAGGTTTTATATACCGCTTTATCTTCAATTCAAAGTGGTTTACATATAACAGTTATAGCAATTAACTTTACATAGAACAGGCAGTTACAACTTGGAGGGCTACATGGGGTATAAAGAACACATTTAAATTATCAAATATATACAGCTATACTGTAGCAGATTAGTAACTTAGTAACATAGTAGATGACAGCGGATAAAGACCAGCATGGTCCATCTAGTCTGCCCTGCAAGATGGCAAGAGTAGGTGCAGGCCACCCCTCTCCATGTCTTTGTTTAGGGGTGAACCCACCACTCCATATAGGACACCACTATTTGTTGAGACGTTAGATGGTTCAAAAGTTATATGTTTCAGTTTATTTTGTTTTTATCCTGTTGCTGTAGAGGGATCCACTGTGTTTGTCCCATGCTGTTTTGAATTCCATCACCGTGTTTGCCCCCACCACTTCCATCGGGAGGACATTCCAAGCATCTACCACCCTTTCAGTGAAAAACTTTTTCCTGACATTGTCTTTCAATTTACCACATTGCAGCTTTATGTTATGCCCTCTAGTTTTATAGCTTCCCCGTCTTTGGAAGAGGTTTGTTTGTTCATCATTTCTCTTTAAGTATTTAAAGGTCTGAATCATATCTCCCCTGTCCCTCCTCTCCTCCAGTGTACATATTTAGGTCATCAAGTCTCTTCTCATAAGGCTTCTGACATAGGCTCCAAATCATTTTGGTCGCCTTCCTATGAACAGTTTCCAGTCTTTTTACATCTTTTGCAAAATATGGTCTCCAAAACTGAACACAGTATTCCAAGTGAGTTCTCACCAGTGACTTGTACAGTGGCATAAGTACCTCTTCCTTTCTGCTGGTAATCCCTCTTTGTATGCAGCCCAACATCCTCCTGGCTTTTGCCACCGCTTTGTCACACTGTTTTGCCACCTTGAGATCATCAGAGATAATCACACCAAGGTCTTTCTCCTGAACCGTGCACACCAACCTCTCACCCCCTATCGCATACATTTCCCTTGGATTTCTGCTACCCAAGTGCATGACACTGCACTTTTTCGCATTAAATCGTAGTTGCCAAGCATTAGACCATTTTTCCAGCTTTTGTAGATCTTTCCTCATGTTAACCTCTCCCTCGGGGGAGTCCACTCTGTTGCAAATTTTTGTGTCATCTGCAAAAAGACAGACTTTCCATTCAGTCTTTCAGCAATATCACTCACAAATACATTGAACAGTGCCGGGCCCAGGACTGAACCCTGGGGCACCCCGCTAATCACCTTCCTTTCATCCGAGTGAGCTCCATGTACCATCACCTTCTGTTGTCTGTCAGTCAACCAATTTCTAATCCAGTTTACCATCTTGGGACCCATCCCCAAGCTACTGAGTTTATTGACAAGCCTCCTATAAGGAACAGTATCAAAGGCTTTGCTGAAATCCAGGTAGATGACATCCATTGCATGCCCCTGATCTAGTTCCTTGGTCACCCAGTCAAAGAACTCAATCAGATTTGTTTGGCAAGACCGTCCTTCGGTAAAACCATGTTGCCTCGGATCTTGCACCTGTTGGTTTTGAGAAAGTTCACTATTCGCTCTTTCAGGAGCGCCTCCATTACTTTTCCCGCCACTGAGGTAAGGCTCACGGGCCTGTAGTTTGACACTTCTTCCCTGTCACCACTTTTGTGTAGAGGTACGATATCAGCCATTCTCCAGTCCTGAGGAACCTCTCCTGTTTCCAAGGATCTGTTGAAGACATCCTTTAATGGTCCTACAAGAACCTCTCTGAGCTCTTTCAGTATCCTGGGATGTATCCCATCTGGTCCCATTGCTTTGTCCACTTTCAGTTTAGCAAGTTTTTCTAACACCTCATCTTCTGTGAATGGTGTGGTATCTACTTCATTCCCATGTTTATATTTGGGAGTCACAGCTGGTCCATCTCCAGGATTTTCTTTAGTAAAAACAGAGCAGAAGTATTTGTTTAGCAATTTCGCTTTTTCAATGTCACTTTCCACGAGTCCTTTCCCAGCACTTCTGAGATTGGGTGAGTTCAGTTGTTATCTTTAATAATTGTTGGTTAATAGCATTATTGTTGTAGTGAGTGTTGAGTGTGGGAGGATATATATGCTGGGGAGGTTGTATGTGAGCTTTTAGATGTCCTTAGAGTTTAGTATGTTGAGACATGGGAGAATGTTATTATGTTGATGAGGAGTGGTATGATGCAAAGAGAGAGACAGGTTATTGTGTTACTTCCAGTGGATTCTTATCATTCATTTCCTCAATGTGGGACCATAATATTCCATGAAGAGGTGGGTCTTTATGGCTTTTCTGAAGTCTAGTAGGTCTTTGATTGTACGTAATGTGCTGGGTAGCTCATTCCATAGATGGGGAGCATAAAGGGAGAAAGCTCTATTGCTGGTGGAGTGTTTTGATGTTCTGAAGTTTGCTGGTGTTTCTAAGGTGTTGTCATTGGCTCGTCTTCTTGTTTTGATTGGACGTGTTCTTCTGATCATTCTTCAAGGGTAGGTGGGGACAGATTATTTAAGATTTTGAACATTATAATTTTATTTTTGTATTTAGTGCGTACTGTGACCAGAAGCCAATGAAGTTGGTAGAGAGTAGGTGTTATATGGTTGTATCTTGTTGTTCCAGTTATGATTCTTACAGCATTGTTTTGCAGCATTTGCATGGGGAGTATTGTCTTTTTGGGTAAACCATAATATATTACATTACAATAATCCAGTATGGGGGTTACTAAGGCTTGGCTGTGTTTGTGATGTAAGACTCCTGAACCTTCCTGCTTAAGCTTCTCTGAGGATGACTCCCACTAGACCTTTGACTAGAACTCTAATGGGACTCCCACAGCAGGGTGGCCCATATTTATCCACAAGCCAGATGCCATCAGGCAGAGAGATATACACTCTCCTATTCTTTCACATTTGCATAAAGGAGCTCTGAACAAAATGCACAATGTGACTCATATTATTTTTGATAGCTGTACTACTTGTATTGTCATGTTCTATCCGTAATCTATACCATAAACATTTCTCCTTTACTACCTTTCTCATTACATATTGAGGATAATTGTATAAATCATACGTATATTAATGCATGTTATTATTCATGCATTGCATGGCCATTTTATAAAGTCAACTGCGCAGAAACTTCATAAACTAGGGTCTAAGTGGTCAAAAGCATGTGTTAATTTAAAGCATAAGCACTTACATAAGAGTATAAGAACTGTCATACTGGGTCAACTCAGTGTCCTGTTTTCAAGGACGTGGCATATCCCATAAGTAGCCAGTTCCATGCTACATATCCCAAGGGATAAGCAGTGGCCGTCTTTTAGACTACCTTAATAACTGTTTGGATTAACTGTTACCACATCCTCCAGCAATGAATTCCAAAGACTAATAAAACACTGAGAGAAAAAATATTTTCTCCTCTTTGTTTTTTAAATATACGACTCATAGCTTCATGGTATACCCCCTAGTCCTTGTATTTTTTGAGAGTAAACAATTGATTTGCATCTAACGATTCCACTCCACTCAGGATTTTATAAACCTTTAGCATATCTCCCCTCAGCTGTTTCTTCTCCAGGCTGAAGAACCCTAACCTCTTTAGCCTTTCCTCATAATTTGATGTCATCTGCAAATTTAATCACCTTGCTGCTTGTTCCCAATTCCAGTTCATTTATAAATATGTTAAAAAGCATCGGTCCCAATATAGATCCTTGGGGTATTCCACAGTTGACCTTCCTCTACTGAGAAAATTGACCATTTATCCTTATACTGTTTTCTATCAACCAGTTTCTAATCCGTAACAGGACATTGTCTCCTATGCCATGATTTTTTGTCAAATGCTTTCTGAAAGTCTAAATACAGTATGGCTCTGATTCTGTAAGGCGAATAGCGGGGCTAGACATCCAGCCCCGCTATCCGCCCTCAACGGATTCTGCCTTCCGTGCCCGCTCCAGAGCCGCTGTGCATGCTGGGGATGATGGGACAGCATAGGGCAGAGAGAAGGCGGAGCCAACCCCTGGACATACAGGGCCGATTCTGGTGATGGCCCTGTATGTCAGGGGATTCCCGGGGGGGGGGGGGATGGCCAGCTTATTTGACCTCGGAGGTGGAATAAGCACTGGACGCCCCCCAGACGCCGTCCAGCCCCCTAGCAGCAATGGCGGCGGGCATGGGAAGTCCCCACTACCTGATCTGGGTCCTGGCTGTCCCCATCGGGGTCAAGCTGCGGGAAAATGGGGGTTTAAGGCAGTGGGCAGATTGAGCTATGGGGAGGACATCCCCGCAGTGATGCAAGAGCACACTGGGCCGTCTCCACATTCCCGATCCTGCACCCACAGGGCTGTCTTGTTCCTGCGGTGAAGAATCGGGTCCAGATGGCCCAGACATGCCCCTTAGGAAATTGAGCTCTATATCAACAAGCTCAAATGTTTATTCACACCTTCAAAGAATGCAGGAGATTGGTGAGGCAATACTTTCCTTTGGTAAATCAAAGTTGACTTTGTTCCATTAAAGCATGTTTATGTTTATGCAATTTCTTGATATACCGCCCAGGCTGAAGGGAATCAGAGTGGTTTACAATCACTACAAGCAGGTACTGGATACATTCCCTTGTCCCCAAAGGGCTAACAATCTATGTGTATCTGAGGCAACAGAGGATTAAGTGGCTTGCCCAAGGCCACAAGGAGTGCCTATAGGACTAGAAACCCCTGTCCCTCCGGCCTGAGATTGCTGTCCCCAGGTTGAAATTGAACCCTTGGCCCTCTGGCCTGAGGTACCTTGGTAGCATGTCTATCCAGGTGCTCAGTGGAGAACACAAGGAGCAAGAGTCGTGAATCGGTGAGATAAATTTATTGAATCCCCTATGCGTTTCGGCTTTCGCCTTCTTCAGGGGGCACACAACTAAACAATACAATAATTAATCATCGACAATTAAACATAGAAATTAAAAATACCATTAAAAGATTAGAAACATTAATAATAATAAACAATAGTAAAAGCACCTACATGTACACAACATAATGCTCATGATAAAATATAGATAACATAAAAATTCCATAAATGATAATTCAAATGAATAAATAACTAAAAGTCCAAACGCAAGGTGGAAGAACCACATAGAAGAAATACTAGGAATAATACATACAAAGAAGTACAGCATTAAATACAAATTATACTATTTGGAGTTTATAACAGACATATTATAAATAATGTAACATTAATATACCCAACGAGTTATTATAAATTAGTGAAATAGTGAAGGGGGAAGGAGGAAGGGGGGGAGAGAGGGAAAGGGGAGGAGAGGGAGGGGAAAGAGGAAGGAGGGAAAGGAGCAGAGAGGAGGAAAAGAAGGATGGGGAAGGAGAGAGAGAGAGTGAAAAAGCGAGGGGGGGAAAGGGGGAGGGGGGAAAGGGGGAGGGGGGAAAAAAGGAGGGGGAGGGAGGAAAAGGAGGGGGGGAGGGGAGGAGAGAGGGGGAGGAGGGAGGGGGAAGAGAGAGAAAATGAGAGAGAGAAAAAGAGAGAGAAAAGGAGGGGGAGGGGAGGGGGAGAGGGGGAGGGAAAGGGGGAGGGGGGAGAGAGGAGAGGAAGGGGGGAGAGAGGAGAGGAAGGGGGAGGAGGTGTGTGGGGGGAAAGGGGGGAGAGGGGAAGGAGGGGTAGGTGGGGGGAAAGCAGAGGAGGGGGAGAGGAGAGAAGAGGGGAAGGGGGAGAGAGAAGGGGGAGGAAAAGGAGGGAGGGGAAAGGGGAGAGGGGAAGGGGGAAGGAGAAGAGGAGAGGGAAAAAAGGAGGGAAGGGGAGAACAAACAAAAGAAGAAAATGCTTACTTACATATGTGACACTACAAAGTAGGAAAGGGGGTGGTTTTGATGCAAACGCAAATTGCGCGAGGGAGACCACTAAAATATAATTGAACCAACATTAGGCAGACATATATGGACGGAAACAAAAAGTATTAAAATATTACCATGTGCCTAGAACATAGACAACATAAAGAAGACCTCTCCTCTATGGAACAAAAATTCACGATAAAAACTTGAATAATACCAATGGGAACTAAAGGACTGATTGTAAAACAATATAATAAGGAGGATAAAAAAGATAAAAACGACAGTTCCTTGGTAGAAGGACGAACTTGTTATTTACACATCCGAAACTAAGACGGGTGAGAAAAGCATTGCAAACATAAAATAATACCGTGGTTCTTCCACCTTGCGTTTGGACTTTTAGTTATTTATTCATTTGAATTATCATTTATGGAATTTTTATGTTATCTATATTATTTTATCATGAGCATTATGTTGTGTACATGTAGGTGCTTTTACTATTGTTTATTATTATTAATGTTTCTAATCTTTTAATGGTATTTTTAATTTCTATTTTTAATTGTTGATGATTAATTATTGTATTGTTTAGTTGTGTGCCCCCTGAAGAAGGCGAAAGCCGAAACGCGTAGGGGATTCAATAAATTTATCTCACCAATTCACGACTCTTGCTCCTTGTGTTCTCCTCGGACTCTACTGCAAGAGCCAGTGCTCCTCTCTGTGTATCCAGGTGCTCAGTAAATTCTTTTTAATGGTTTCCACCATTTTGCTAGGTATCGATGTTAAGCTCATTGCTCTGAAGTTTCCCAGATCAAGCCTGGAGCCCTTTTTAAAAACAGGTTTTACATTGGCCACTCTCGAATCTTCTGGTACCATAGACAATTTTAATGATAGTAATGTTCAAGCTAATAGGAGCTCTGTAATTTCATCTTTGAGTTCTCTTAGCACTCTTGGGTATATATTATCTGGTCCAGGAGATTTGCTGTTCTTTATTTTATCAATGTGTGTTCCTATGCTCATGCTGTGTTTCGTATTACAGCACTACACAGACAGTTAAACCCATTCATATCCAAGAAAAGATCCAGTCTCATATAATCCAACTGTTTATTGTAATGTGTGTAAATTGTATAACTTACCTGTTAGATATGTAGCATGTTGGATCAGGTTGAATGCTGCAAAAATGATAAAATGGAACATATAAAGTAATGTGAGTAATATATGCAGATTCAAATTGAATTGAGTTGAATTGAATTGGCAAAAGGCTTATGCAAATCCAAGGGTAAAGATGAAAAGTGGAGACTCTGCCTTGAAAGGAGGGGTGCATGGAAATTACCCAAAAGGCAGAGGAAGCTTCAATAGCCCAATGGGATCACATTTTATACCCTGTAGTATGAAGCCAGGCAAGTATTAAGGCGACTGGAGGAAATCTATCACATGGACGTGTTAAACATATAGGAAGAAGGATTACAAATAAGCATGAAGCTCCTTTCCCTAACTTACAACTGGCAACAGTAAATACAATAAAAGCATGCGCACACAATTGTGGGGGCAGAACACTCCCCACCTGGCATCAGTAAATACCACTATTATTAAATCTTATATGTAACCAAACATGTCAAAGCATGCAAGTCCATAAAGCAAATTTTAGAGTCTCTCAGTGGTCCAAGGAATTTTTCTTCATTCCGTCAGATCTGGGAAAAAGCACAAACAAACCGTGGACAATACAATGAGAAAAAGCCTTTGAGTCCTCAAATCTCTGAAACAACAAATAGTCCATAGAGTTCATGTGTCTTCATGAGGCACAAGAACAACTGCCTCGGAGATGGGTCTGAGGAAGAATTTTGTTGTCCCTTGGTTCATGGTTCTTACTTCAATTTTGCAGACATTTCCATCTTGCTGGGAAACATCTTAACACCAAGTCCCAGTAGCCAATTGTTATTGAAATTGGTTATCCTTAAGCAAGACAAGATCATCTTCGTGGATGTCTGGCTTGCTAGATTGCTACTTGCTGTGACTTTGAAGGGTTAGAAGGTACTCACATTTTCACCTGTTCAAAAAAGGTGTTGGCAAAGATTTGGTCTCACCTCCATTGCTATTTGCAGATATTCTTCTTGTTGAACTCTCCAGGTGAAGCTGGCATACTAGTCTTTTGTGCCAAAAGCATAGCTGGCATTAGAATCAGTGGTGACTGGATAGGTGCATACTGGAACCAAAGGTCTTGCATTGATAATGGTTGAGACCTCTTCCAAGAGGGTAGTGAGGACTTCATGAGTGAGTTGAGTAATTGCAACCTCTGAAAGTTCTGAAAGCATAGAATCTAAGATGTGACGAGCAACCCCAATCATGCATTTCTAAGAGCCTCCCATATGTGACGAATGAGGGGGGTTGAATATCCATGTACATTTTTGGTTATACAGGTACCTTTTGATGACAGGACTGTCAATTTTATCCCAATTTATACTTAGCTTTCTGCAAGCACCCACAAAATTGGACCCACAGTCAGAACGGATTTGTTTGGCTGGTCCTCAGATAGCAAAAGATCTTCGAAGAGCACTTAGAAGCTGGATGTATCCAATGATGCTGTAACTTCAATCTGAACAGCACGGATGCTCATACATGTGACCATCACAGCCCATCATTTACTGCTTGTCCATCCTCCTCTAGTTTGTCATGACACAATTTCCCATGGTCCGAAGACATCCAGCCCTACATAGGTGAATGGTGGTTCCAGTACTAAGCTGATCAGCTGGCAAATCTGCCATCTTTTGTTCTTAGTACTTGCACCATAGTTTGCAGCATTTAACACATTTGTGAATCACTGTAGTGATGCATTGTTTTGCTCCAGTAATCCAAAATCTTGCAACTCTGATAACTCCTTCTGTAAAGTGTTGACCTTGGTGTTTGACTTGCTCATGATAGTAATGCACAAGCAAGGCAGAGATGTGATGCAGACCTGGGATGATCAATGGGTTCTTTTCAGCCTTATCTAATTTGGCATGGGTGAGCCGACCACTGACTCTCAGCAGGCTATTATTGTCAACAAAGGGATTCAACTTCCAAAGAGGGTTATCTTTGGGAAACTTTTCCCCTTGGTCGATGCACTTGAATTCTTTGCCATACGGTTCTTGTTGTATGCAGTGCAGAATTGCCCACTCTGCTAGGGAAAGTTCATTGTCCATGAGAGACTTTGTGCGGAGGTGCCAAGAGCAACAAGTATTTGATTCTCTATCTGATGTCTGGTAGAATGAAAGTGCAATATGGATGACATGAGCTATAGCTCTTCTGAGTGTTACCCATCTTGAAAAAAAGTGGTTGAAGCGACGTACTCCTAAGTTCCTTTCAGGCACAATGCTGGTAGTGAGGGTGGTTATCTCTTGATGGACTTCTGAGTCAGATTCAGGATTCAGTAGCTCAAAAGAATTCTTTGAATCTAGGGGTGTGCATTCCAGTTTAAAAAAGGAAATCTGGTCCTGTCAACTATGTTGTCTGCATCAACTTCAATGCCAGGACCGCTCTTGTAGCATGGTCTGCTGGGTTCTGGTCGAAGGGCACATAATGTCATTGTTCTGGTTGTGATGATTTCCAGATGCATTCAACTCTGTTGCTGATATACACATAGAATCTCCTGATTTGATTATGCATATAGCCTAGCAATACCTTTGTCAATGTAGAAGTTAACCACATCTGGTTGGATGTCCATCTCACTTAGTATCAGCTCTGCTATCTCTACTGCCAATACTGCTCCTCATAACTCCGGCGAGGGAATAGTGCAGTTAGGCTATGGTGTTAACTTAGCTTTGCCGAAGATGAATCCCACATGAGGTATGCCTTTTCAGATACATCTGAGAAAACAGAAATCTCCTTGTGGCAGGCATCTTTGAGAGATGTAGTGGTATATGTATGTGGGATGTGGAGCTATTCAAGTGTTAGTAGGGAATCTTTCCATGCTTCCCATTCTCATCTCTTTTCTTTAGGTAATGGGGCATCCCAGTCACTTGTACTTGATGAAAGTTCTTTTAGCAAGGACCTTCCTTGTATGGTTACTGGAGCCACAAACCCTACTGGGTCATACCGGCTATTCACTGTAGACAAACCACCTTGATGAATATAGCCTAATGGTTAGAGCACTGGCTTAGGAACCAAGAAACCAGGGTTTGGGCAAGTAACTTAATCCTCCATTGCCTCAGAAAAATCCAAATTATCAATGTCGCTGTTTAATGTGTGTTACTAAGTTTAAGTTACAATGTAAACCACTTTGACTGAAATGATAAAGCGGTGTAAAAAACCTTTTAAATAAAATATGTTTTTTCTTGGATTGAGACCTGGAAGGTGAAAGTGTCTCATCTTAAATCCCAACTTAGTCCAAGACTGCATTGTAGCTGAGGTGTATCAAATCTCATGTCTAAGGGATATGTTTACTAATTGGCGGTAGTGGCTTCCATGTTATATCGGAGCCGCGGCCCCATTGAAGTTTTTCAAGTTTTTAGCATGGCCTTCTGAGAAGAATGCCTTCATCAGCTCAACACTGTTGGAGGCTATTTTGTGAAGCCTCAATTTGACCTGTGCTAGTATTGCCTGCATTCTTTTCAGCAGGTTAATAGCTTTTCTTCAGTGAGTAGGGACTTCAATCCATCATCCACATAAAAATCTGTTTCTACAAAATGTCTGGCATGTGTGCCATGCTTCTTTTTGCCTTCTTGAACTGTTCTGAATCCATAGGTTGCAACAGCAGGTGATAGACTATTGCCAAAAGCATGGACTCACATTCTGTACTCAGGAATTTCATTGCTGATGTCATCATTGCAGTACCACAGGAACCTCGGGTAATTCTGTAGTCTTTGTGGATGACAAAAAAGTAAAACATTTGCTAGATGTCAGCTGTTACGGCAACAGGATTTTTTCTGAAGTGGATCAAAACCCCCAACAGGTTGTTGATCAGATCAGGCCCAGTGAGGAGCACATTGTTCAGAGATGTTCCTTAGAACTGAGCGCTGGAGTCAAATATGATTCAGATTTGGCATGGCTTCTGTGGGTGATTAACACCAATGGTTGGTCGGTATCAGGAATCTTCATTCTCTTTCAAAAGTGGAGCTGGCTCTGCATGGCCAGTGGCAAGCATGTTCTTCATGAATGTTACAAAATGCTGTCTTGTCTCTGGCTTCTTTTTCAGAGTTCTTTACAGTGAGGCCTAGAGAATTCTTTGTCCATAGTTCTCAAGAATTCTTTATCTTCTATAGAGAGAGTAGGTTTATCATCATCTCTTGTGATCTGGAATACTGAGCTCCCCAGGTGCTCTCCTAAGTCTGACAGGGAGGTAGTCCGGAAAGTCTGAAAATCACATCTCACTCGTTGAGAACTTCTGTGGTAGAGAAATGGTCGGGGCATGGTTCGAATAAGGAAGTGTGCCAATTTTCTAGCACACTGGTTGCATATGTGTTTAATCTTGATGTATGTATTCTATTGAGGCAAACCGCCTACTATCACCCATCCCAAATCGAGACAATGGGCATAGGGGGCACCACAAGGACCGTTGCACAGTTGATGAACTTTGTGCAAAGACAGTATGTCTCTGCCCAGTAGAAGTAGAATTTGAACATCTGGATCCAAAGGCGGGATTAGATTGGCTATGAGTTTCAAGTGAGGATAATGCCAAGCAACTGGTTCTCCTGGTTGTCTGGTATATGGTCACATTCTGTAAGAGTAGGTAGTTGTGACTTGATGCTGCCATCTATAGCTTTTATCAATTACCCACTCACTTTCCTTTCCATTGACTCAGAGACTCCTGAACAGGTTCTGCGCTTGTAAGGATAGTAAATGTCATGTATGCCAAATAAGTCTTAGAACTCTGACCTTGCTAATGATTTGTGCTTTGATCATCCATGATGACATGCATTTTCACTGACTTTTTAGGCAGTCCTTTTGGATACACCTTGGCTAGGTATCTTAGCACAGGACTTCCCACTGTGGCCTTCTCCACACACTTCTGTACATTTGACAATAACAACATTTATAGCAGATTCTGTACCTTTTGTGTAGTTCTTTACATTCTGCTAAAGGTTTTTCTCTAAACCCACAACATTTATTTAAAGAGTGAGGTTTCTTCTGTAAAGGGCACTCTCTGTTAGGATCTTCCAGTTTGCGGTGGAAGTGCGGTCAGAAGCTATAGATGTTGTGGGTGACACTTTTGTATTGTGCACAGATATGGGGTTTCTTATGCTACTCTGCTTCTTAGCTGACTTTTCATTTTGAAAGTAGCTGGCATTGGTTGCTTCAGAAGTATCAAGCGAAAAGCTAGGGTCATTCCTCTTTACTGCCAAATCTTGGATAAATCTTGAGAAGACTACGAAAGGAGGAAAGTTCCCATGATTGTCCTATTTGTACTTTGCACCATATGAGGACCACTTTTCCCGCAGATTGTATGGAAGCTTCTCTGTGATCGGCCTTATGCCATGAAATATGTCTAGACAACAGAACCCTGAGAGGTACGGATCAACTTTGGCTGCCTCTAGCTCCAGGAGCAGGTCTCCCAGTTCTTGTAGTTTGCGATTTTCTTGCCTGATATTTCTGGAATGTTTTCAAGCCTTTCAAACAATGCATTCTCAATTACTTCTGGACTATCATAGCAGCATTCAAGTCGTCTCCACATCTCAGCTAGTCCCTCTGAGGGGTTGTACTGATTTTAGTTTTTTGACTTGTTCTGCGGATCCACTTCCCAGATATTTCACCATCAAGCTGATCTTATCCTTTGGGGGAAGGTTCATATCTGCAATAGCATCTTTAAAATTAGCTTTCCAAGCCCTGTAGTTTTCAGGGCATCATTGAACTTAGTGAGCACTGTATTTATGAGCTCACAGCGAATCATATATTTGACTAGATCTGATTTGTCCGATGCATCTGAACATCGGGAGGCTTTTGCGGGGTGCTGTGGTGAGACATGTTCCATTGCTCATTGCCTGCTTTGTTATTCTTGAATGATGACAAAGAGGAAGGATGCTCTAGTGCACTTAGTTTGAGCAAGGGGTGTGTCACTGATGCTCTTGCTGATGGCAACTCCCCAGATTTGTTGTGCAGCGAATACCCATAGAGCACTCGGATATGAGGCAGAGGTGAAGTATCGTCCTCTGTGTGTATGCCTGGATCAGGAGTCTGTCTGCCTGTCAGCATGTGGATCACTGTAGTGGCGATTAATGTCCGTGGTCTGCTGCACATTAGGCTGACTTCTCTTGGGCCTGGTGCCTACTTGAAAGGTTGATGTTATTTTCTCTGCATCTGCATCATCTTCTGGGTCAGACTGCGCGTGTCAACTGGCATGCCCTGAGATAAGACTTAGAACATAGTCTTTAGAGCGCTGAAGAGTCAATGTGGCTGATTTGGCTCTCCCCGCCTTCCTGCCCTGTAAGTCCTTCCTGGGCCTGGGCCTGAGCCTGAGCCTCTGCAGCAGCTTCCTCCCTTTCTTGTTGCAGCTTTTCTAGAGCAACATCCAGCCCGGCCTTTCTGCATGTAGCGGCAGCGGCATCAGCAGCAACTCTAGAAGCAGTTGCAGCAGTGTCAGCAATGGCTTCTTCAGCTGTCCTAGGTTCCTCCTCTTTAATTCTAATTCTCTCTGATTTCAGGGAGGCCTCTTGTGGAATAAGGTGGTCACGAGCTTTTGCAGCTTCTGCTTCAGCATGTGCTCTTGTATTATTGAGCTTCCTGTGGAGCGATCTGAATGCACTGACCTTAGTGAAATTGCCGATTTAGGTGTATGCCTAGAAGAGCAGAGTGCAGTGACATAACTTCCTTCAGGGATTCTTTTCTGCTCTCTGCCTCTTTTAAGGATCCTTCCACCAGAGCTTACATTTCTGGGCTTCACTCTCCTGAAGCTCGTTTTTTGCTAAACCTTCCTCGGTGTTATATTTTGTCAGAAATTTTGGATATTTCTCTGATTGAAGTAAGTAGCACTGATAAGTCAGGAGGTGATGTGTGTGATAGCTAATGTTTGTCGGAGTTTCTGGGACCTTAGATACATCCTGCTCTACCTTGTGCCACACTTCATTTAGATCAGAGAGGAGCTTCTCCCTGCCTGTCTTATAAATTTGCTTGGCTTTGTGTTTGACTTCTTTTAGACCCAGCATTATCTTTCTTTTGTGGAGTGGGATCTGAGTTTTCCTGCACAGTAACTGTAATATCTTTTGAATCTGCCTGCATTTTTGCTGCAGAATTCATATCTGTGGCAGTTGAATTAATTTTATTAGACTATTCCATAGCTTAAAACATAGAAAATGGAAATATAGAAACATGACGGCAGAAAAAGACCAAATGGCCTATCTAGTCTGCCCTTCCATATCAACTACCATAGTCCACTATTTTCCTTTAGAGATCTGTGTTTGTCCCATGCTTTCTTGAAGTGTCTGTATATTGAAGCACCTTTCAACAAACACATACCCGTCTCAGATTACACTGGTCAGAGGAAGTGGGGGGTTGGATAAACAGAGTCTTAGCAACTGAAATCTGGCCCAGCTAATAACAGCTCTATCTGCAGAAGAATTCCTTTTCTTTTTAAAACATTTATTTGGTTTAAGCTTGCTAACACCTTGATACTAATCTTGACTTTAATCACTGTGTTCTTTCCCAAACTTGTTGAAAGCGAAGTTACTTACCTGTAACAGGGGTTCTCTGTGGACAGCAGGATAAGTCAGCCACACCTGGTGACGTCCTTTGGGCGGCACCATACGGAAGTGCTCTTTAGAGCTCAGACCCCTCTGAGGATGCCCTGGTAGCCCACCTCACCGGCCCGCCCCTAGTCCAGCCAGTATGTTCCTAGCTAGGCCTTCCCGGCTAGGGGTGAGTACCTGCAGCTGACCTCCCCCAGGGAGGTGGGTGGGATTGTGTGGCTGACTTATCCTGCTGTCCATGGAGAACCCCTGTTACAGGTAAGTAACTTTGCTTTCTCCATGGACTAGCAGGATTGCGTCAGTCACACCTGGTGCCTCCCTAGCAGCACGGAAGCGCCTGAAGTGGAGGAGGGACGCGTGCGGACAAAGGTAAGAGATTATGCGCTTCTGGGCATATAATGTTTAATGATAACCACAGCAGGTGCAACATTGTGTAGTAGAACACAGTGCAGTAAGGTGCAGTAACAACAGTGCAGTAGAACACAATTCAGTAAGGTGCAGTAACAACAGTGCAGTAAGGTGCAGTAACAACAGTGTAACATAGTCAAGGCGTTAGTGAGATAGTCCGAAGTTGGGCGTTAATCGCCACAATATTGAGCAATAATCGTTTGCAACAACAACGAGCTGTAATAGCCATCTTGTGCAAGCCATCTTGTGCAAAGGTCCCTTAATTAGTAATCCTTGGTTGGAGCTGGACGGCTGCCCCCTCCTCATGGGGGGCACGGGGTGGCCTTAACTCCTCCAACTGCGGAGGCCAGGACTGCTGCGCCCACTGCGCAGTCTTCCCTCGATCGGAGGTCTAGGCAGTAGTGCCTCTGGAAGGTATGCAGTGTAGACCATGTGGCTGCTTTGCAAATGTCGGCGAGTGGAACGGAATGCAGGTTGGCCAGGGAGGTGGCTAATGTTCTGAGCCAATGCGGGCCTACGTTTGGTGGTGCCTGGCCGTCCAACATGTCCAGGCAGAAGGAGACACAGTCGGCTACCCAGTTGGAAAGGGTACGCTTTGTGACATGTTGGCCCGACCTGTTCGGGTCGAATGAAACGAAAAGTTGGTCACCTTTTCTGACCGGGAGTGTCCTTTGGAGGTAGATCCGGAGTTCCCGGAGACAGTCCAGGGTATGTAGGCATTGCTACTTGGTAGATGAGTGAGGCTCCGGGAAGAAAGAGGGGGGTTCGATGGACTGATTGACATGGAACGCCGACGGAACCTTGGGGACAATCTTAGGGTTGGTCCGCAGGGACGCACGGTCCTGGAGTAGTTGTGTGTATGGTGGATGTGCCACCAGAACTTGTAGCTCACTGATTCTCCTTGCGGAGGTTATGGCGATTAGAAATAGGGTTTTCCAGGATGTGAACTTCATATCTGCAGACTCGAGTGGTTCGAAGGGTTCTTGCGTTAGTTGCTGCAGAACAGAGTTGAGGTCCCGGGGGGTGCCGGAGGTCTGACCGGAGGCTTGAGGTTAGCTAGTCCCTTCATGAAACACATGGTCAGGGGCAGTGACGTGATGGAGTTGGCTCCGTCTACCGGGGCATGGAAAGCTGTTATTGCCGAGAGGTGCACCCGGATGGACTGGGTCTTGAGGCTGAGGTCGGACAATGTGTTGAGATATTGGAGGACTTGGGCAACAGGACAAGTGGTAGGGTTGAGGCCGTGCGTTGCACACCAGATGCTGAATCTTTTTCATTTGAGGCCATAGGATTTTCTGGTAGATAGCCTTCAGGCTGCCAGGACCACGTCTTGTACTTCCACTGGTAGATGGAGGGTGGAGAGGCTCAACCGCTCAACCTACAGGCAGTGAGAGCGAGGGCTTTGAGGATGGGGTGCCTTGTGTTGCCCCCGTTCTGTGTTAGTAGGTCTTGTCTGAGGGGAAGGCGTATCGGATCCCTGTGGGCAAGGCGTAGCAGGAGCGTGAACCACATCTGATGTGGCCAGTGGGGGACCACCAGAATGGCATGCACTCTGTCCTGGATGATCTGCTGTAGGGTCGCTGGGATGAGGGGGGTCGGTGGGAAGGCATACACCAGAGACCACTTCCCCCAGCACATATCGAATGCATCTGTTACTAGTCTTTTGGATGATGGGTGTTTCAAGCAGAACTGGGGGCATTTGGCATTCTGTTCTGTGGCAAAGAGGTCTATGGATGGGGTTCCCCACTGATGGAAGAGGATATTGGTCACCTCCTGGGGGAGGGTCCATTCGTGGGGCTGCAACTGCCTGCTGAGTTTGTCTGCAAGGGTATTCATATTTCCTGACAGGGAGGAGGTCCGCAGTTTGCAGTTGTTCTCCAAGGCCAGAGACCATATTGCCGTCGACTCGTTGCAGAGCGGGCAAGAGCCGGTCCCTCCTTGTTTGTTGATGTAGAACATGGCCACTTGGTTGTCCGTCTGAATGAGGACAGCCTTGTCCCGTAGATGTGGAAGGAAAGCTAGGAGAGTGTATCTGATAGTTCTCAGTTCGAGGAGATTGATGTGTAGCTGTCGCTCCTTCTGGGACCATGCCCCTTGGGTGTTGAGATGTTGGAGGTGTGCACCCCAGCCGGTGTTGGATGCATCCGTGGTGAGAAGTACCTGGTGTGCCTGTTGGTGAATGTCCTTGCCCCCGAAAGGTTCGATGGGGTTGACCACCAGCGTAGATGAGTTCTGATGCGCAGGTGGAAAGTGGTTGGGAATGCTGATTCCAATGGGCTAGCAGGTGCCACTGGAGAGGTCACATCCTCAACTTCGCGACAGGCAGGACTGAGGTTGTTGCTGCCATATGGCCCAGGAGGCATAGGAGGGATCATGCTGAGGAGCTCTCTGCTTCGGTAGCTTTGGCTGCAAGGGAGACAATAGCGAGTAGTCGGCGTTCTGGGAGGTAGGCTTTTGACACCTGGGTGTCGATTACCACTCCTATGAACTCGAGCTGCTGGGAGGGCTGCAGTTGTGACTTGTTGTAGTTGATGATGAAGCCCAGGGAGGTAATTATGGCTTGTAGTTCCTGGGCTGAGGGTGCCATGAAGAGCCAGTCATCCAGGTAGGGAAAGAGAGATATCTTCAGCTTGTGGAGGTGTGCTGCGACAATGGCTATGCACTTTGTGAAGACTCAAGGCACCGGAGACAGGCCGAAGGGGAGAACTCTGTATTGGTAGTGTCGCCCTAGCACATGGAAGCAAAGGTATTTCCTGTGCGACTTTGGATGAGTATGTGGGTGTAGGCTTCTTGCAGGTCCAGGGATGCCAGGCAATCGCCGGTTTGGATCAGGGGGAGGATGGCGTTGAGAGAGTACATCCTGAACGTCTCCTTGATGATGAATTTGTTCAGTCTGCGTAGATCTAGGATGGGACGCATCCCGCCTGTCCTTTTTGGGATGAGGAAGTATCTGGAGTAAAACCCAGAGTTGATCTTGGTTAGTGGTACCTCCTCTATGGTGTGGGATGCGAGGAGGTGTATTAGTTCTGTTGCCATGGGAAGTTGTAGATGTGGAGGGGTTCTGCTGGATGGTTTGGTGCGCTGGCAAGGCGGTGAGTAAAACCATAAGCGATATCCCTCGTGAATGATGCACAGGAACCAGGAGTCAGAGGAGACTTTCTCCCACTCCTGCAGGAAGTGTGACAGGCGGCCCCCTATCCGGGTGAGCGCCTGTGAGGATATGTCAAAAGGAGGAGGCTCCTTTGCCTGCCGGCACATTGGTGCCCTTCTTTTGTTTGCGGTCCCTCTGGGACTGGTGCTGGTTGAAGGGTCCATGGTAAGAATTGGCTTTGTACCTCGAACCTTGCCACTTCCGGTTGGAAGGGTATCTTCTGTTGGAACTGTAGCTGTTGGAGCCATAATAGGGTTTCCGTTGGTAGCTGCCTTTTTGAGGGGCACTGTGACGCTCAAAGCCGTCCTCCGCCAGGGTTTGTAGGGTAGTGCAATGCTCCTTCATGATGTTCACAGTGTCAGTGACTTTTTCTCCAAAGAGCTACTCGCCCGAGCAGCGGGCGTCAGCAATCCTGTCATGGGTGTTGTGCAGGCCTGAAGCTCGGAGCCATGCCCATCGCCTGGCGGAGATTGCCGTACCTGCGGTCTGCACTGACATGTCGAAGGAGTCGAAGGCTGTGCTAGCCAGGTGTTTGTTGCATTCTGAGATGTCCGCGAGTAAACTCGCAATCGACGCTTGTGTCTCCCTCGGGAGGGACGTGATCGCGTTCTTGATGTTTGCCACGCAGGTGTCCTGGAACAGGACGTGCTGGAACTGATGTGTGGTGATTCTGGTGTTAAGCATTGCTCCTTGGAAGACCTTCTTGCCTATATCATCGAGGAGTTTCTGATCTCGCCCAGGCGGGCTGTTGGCGTGGGTTCATGAGGATTTAATCCTTTTTAGTGCGGAGGAGACAATGATGGATTGATGCGGCAGCTGTGGTTTCATGAACCCGAGTGTGGGCTGGATTTGGTATTTTGGAGTCCAGTCTTCTGGAGAAGGGGTGGCCTGAGGCAGGGGTTTGCCACACTCTCAGGTAGTCATCCTGTAATTTGCGGTGCATAGATAGAGCAAAGAAGGGCTTGGGAGAGGAGAGGTATTTTAGGACCTCCGGATCCAGCTCCTCAGTTGCTTCGGGCAAAGTCAAGGCTAGTGAGGATGCCACCCTCTGTATGAATTTGGGGTAGGTCAGGTCCTCTAGGGGTGGAGGGGGCCCTTCAGGCTCCAGGTACTGTCTGCTTTCCGAGGCAGTTCGGTCGTTGGAAGCGGAGCCAAGAATGGCTTCGATGTCCCGCTCTTCGGCTGTGCTGTCCGGGGATGGGTTGACCGGAGAATCCTGTGCAGGTGCGGGTGTTTGAGCACGATCCGGCGAGCCTCTAGGGGGGGACCTTGAGCACGACCTGGCTGTAGAGACCGTGGGGGGTGCCGGGGTTTCAGGCTTTGTAGAGGTGTGGGCAGTCTGTTAAACTATCTGTGTGCACAAAATATACTAGTCTGCATATACCTTTTCATCGTACAAAAAGCTAAATCTTTTATGCTAATTGATTGGTTTGAAAAAAACATAAATAAAATGGATGTAGCCATCTGGAGTGGTTAGGGTGTTTTCCTAACCTCCCTTGGCCTTATCCGACAAAAAGAATTAATATTTAGGTTTGTTATTTTTGGGAAGAGGTGTATTGGTAATTTTTGGATATTTTGTGTTTATTGTTATTACTGATAGTTCAATCTACAAATCAAACCCTATCTGTGTAAACAGCTTCAGGATGGCAGAGTCTGTGGCATGGCTGCATGATCTCACCTGGCAGCTCCTGCTGGTGCTGGAAGAATGTCTCCTGTTGATCCTGTGGTGCTTTTTTAAAGTGTGGCGGCTCTCTGGGCAGTGCCTCTTGTGCGCTGGCCTGGAACTGAAGGAACTGCCTGCTGAGGAGTCCGTGCTGCTTGCTCACCTTTTGCGATGGCTGCTGTGTCCGTGAGCACACCGATCGCCGCTTCCGCAAGGCTGCCAGTGTTCATGCCGCCGTCGGTGTCTTCGCCCATGGCTCTGATGTGAGTCGCTGTCTGGGGCAGAGGAGAGCTGCGCAGTGTCAGGAACAAGCACCGGGGCAAGGGAAGAGCTTAAACCGCTGTGCTCCGATATAGGAAGTAGCCGCACTGAGCTGCATGCAGGGGCGAGGGCAGGGCTTGCGTCCCCACACTGACGTGTGTTGCTGGATCCCAGGCTGCTCTGTTGGTGATGGGCGGAGCTGGAGGACTCATTCCTTCGGCGGTGGGAGGTGTTGGAGGACTTCCCCCGGGTGCCATTGCCGGCAGCCACATGGCCGCATGGGGAAGTAGTAGTGGGCCCACTAAGCGTCGGATCGGCAGCCCCAGTCACACAAGAGTTCGGAGGGGCAGGCCTTACCTCCACATTATCCCGGGCATCTGCGAGGCTCAGATCTGTTGGAGGCAGAGCAGAGAGGGTCACCACAGTAGCACAGCTGGGGATGGAGGTCCTGTCGGGCGCATCCCGTGCCAGAGCAGCATAAGGAGTAGCGGAGGCTGTCACGGTGGCACGGCTGGGGATGGAAGCCCTGTCGGGCGCATCCTGAGCCGGCAAAAAGCTGTAGGTACCTCGGGAGTTTGATTTCAGGCCCCTGGATGAGGGATAAGCCTTGGGAAAGTAGTAGTGGGCCCACTAAGCATCGGATCGGCAGCCCCAGTCACACAAGGGTTCGGAGGGGCAGGCCTTACCTCCACATTGTCCCGGGCATCTGCGAGGCTCAAATCTGTTGGAGGCGGAGAAGAGAGGGTCACCACAGAAGCGCAGCTGGGGATGGAGGTCCTGTCGGGCGCATCCCGCGCTGGAGCACCGGAAGGAGTAGCGGAGGCTGTCATGGTGGCATGGCTGGGGATGGAAGCCCTGTCGGGCGCATCCTGAGCCGGCAAAAAGCTTGTAGGTACCTCGGGAGTTTGATTTCGGGCCCCCGGATTAGGGATAAGCCTTGGGAGCATGCCCTTTTGCTTTTCTGGTAGTCGGGGATTTGCCCAAGCAGCGAACACAGCCATGTGTGGAGTAAGTCTTCTCGTCGCAGCGTGGGCACTTTTTTAACCCCTTGTTTTGGCATGCTAGTCTGCTGTAGTGTAGAAATTGGTTGTAGGAGTAGAAATTGGTTGAAGGAGAGCAGGGTCCATCTTGCTGGCAAGGCGGAAGGAAGAAGACTGGCCGGACTAGGGGCGGGCCAGTGAGGTAGGCTACCTGGGCATGCTCAGAGAGGTCTGAGCTCTAGAGAGCACTTCCGTATGGCGCCGCCCGAAGTACGTCACCAGGTGCAGCTGACGCAATCCTGCTAGTCCATGGAGAAAGAAGGCTCTCATAGCATTGGTATGTTTCCCTCTTAAAAAAATTCTTCTTTGGATAAAATGCTTTCCACGGCCATTATGAATTCAGTTTTTTCAGTGGCTTAATGTTGGCAAAATCATTTATGACCACCTTTTTACTGTTATTGTGCTCATGCTGTATTTCCTGATGCAACACTACATAGGCAGTCAAACCAATAAGGACTTTAGTTATATTAAATATTTAATGCTAATTAAGACATATGTAGAGAGTTGTTATTTGGAATGAGCACATGCCCAGTATCCCATTCCTAGCCAAAAGACAGTAGGGGAGGAGTAGCCTAGTGGTTGGGGCAAGGTACTTCAGGCCGGAAGGTCGTGGGTTCAAATCCCACTAGAGGACAGCAACCTTGGGCCGGAAGGACTGGGGTTTCTAGTCCCACAGATGCTCCTTGTGGTCTTGGGCAAGCCACTTAACCCTCCATAGCCCATGTTCCCTGTAAGTATTAGTGTATGTGTCTCATATCCCCACGTGTTAAATGTATCCCCCAATTGTGTTGTGACCGCTTTGATTGAAGGATAAGGCGGTATACAAAAACTATCTAAATAAATAAACTACAGCTACAAGAATACACCAACACCTACACCCCTTTGGACCCCCAGTAACAAAGGATTCAGACCAGCTTATAGTGTGGAAATGTTACTCACCTCCCTACTAAATATGCTTATCAAAGGAATTGAAAAATTCCAACAAGGATTCATACTAAGATTCATAGACATCGTGGCATCATTTGACTCCATAAACCACGACAAACTCTTTGAATGACTCGCACAGATTGAAATCTCAAAAAACCCTAGAATGGTTTAGATCCTATCTTAACAACTGTACCCAACAAGTAAAGATGGGAGACCTAAATCGAGAAGATTCAAATAATGCCAAGGAATACCTCAAGGCTCCTTCCTATCAGCGCTTTTAACCGCTACATTCAACCAATCTGCACCCTCATCAAGCAACACAGCATATTATACCACCTATATATGGATGGCCTGATGTTATACACCCCTTCTCCACATCAAACCCAGATTATTCAGCAATCAAAAACAGTTTCAAAGCTGCATCAAAATGGCTGGCCAAGCACCATCTTGCAATAAACTACAACAAAACAGAAATACTGCACATAACAAACAACCCAAACAGCAAACACCCTGCAGCAATCAAGACTGACAGTAAAGAAATCAAAGTAAAATCTGAAGTTAAATATCTGGGGGTCATACTAGAGCAGAGACTAAACTTCCAATCGCATATGACAGCATACTACAAAATGAAGACCCTCCACAAACTATGCCCCCTACTAACACCAGACCACTTCAGAACAGTTTGCCAAGCTATAATGTCTCCTCCCTTCGATTATTGTAACTCAATACTCCACAGCCTCCCTAACCAAACAACTCACCCCCTACAACTAGCACAAAATGAAACAGCCCATCTTATTCCGAGGCAAGACCACATAAAACCCACATTCAAGACCCTACACTGGCTCCCAATTCAGATCCGGATCAAGTTCAAGGCAATTGTTACTACATTCAGAGTTATCCACAACTAATCAGCTGAGTACCTTCAGACCCTACTTCAGAGAATCCCTGATTCATGAGCAAGAAGACTACCAAACCTAAACTTGTTCAATGTACCTGCCCACAAAACAAAAAGCTTCTAATCCACCTGTAATAGAACATTCTCAATATACGGCCCTTCAACCTGGAACGCACTACTAAGCCACTTAGCCATCGACGACCTCTCTGACTTCTGTAGCAAGCTAAAAATGCATCTCTTTCATTAAGCCTACAGAACAGACACTAAAACGCCCTGAAGCACTTCACCCTTTTGCCCTTCCCATTCCCATTGGCCCTCTCCACTACCCCACCCCCTCCCCAACCCAGTCACCTAACCAAGTCATTGTATAGGTTACTGTAAAACGTTTCATTGTATATGTTACTGTAAAAAGTTTCAAAGTTATAATATATTCACCACCCTCACCCCTGAAGTTCTCCGTAACAAGTTGACATTCTCTGTAAACCGCTTTAACAACTTGAAAAGCAGTATAAAAGAAAGTTTAAGTAAAAAAATAAAATAAATGTCCACCTGTTGCTAGATCAATTAAAGTTTAGTGAGAAAAGGGCAGTGTTTACTCACACTGAGGCTGATTCTTGCGGGGCACATCCAGATGTCCAGGAAATGGATGGTGCACATCTGCACCTGATTCTGCAACCATGAGAAGCTATACATTCCCACGGTTGCAGAATCAGGGCATTTAGACAGCCTGGCGTGCCCTCCATTCTGCTTTGAGGGACATCCATGGAGTTGCCCGGCCAGCCCTCTCTACATTCCGTCTGGTGTGCTGGTGCAACGGCGTCCTGTCGCCATGGCACTGGCATGTCCAGCCGGAGGAACCAAGTGCCCAACCACACCGTAGGACCCCTTCCCCACCGCCTGACCCTTGACGGGGCAGCCAGGGCCGGAATGGGGCAGCGGGACACCTCCATGGTTCATCATGCCTAAGGGGGGCTGCAGGCCCCGATCACGCCCGCACCCAGCACTTATTCCACCTTCATGGTAGAATTAGGCAGGCATCCAGAGCTGCTCCAGGATACATACAGGACTGTGACCTGAATAGGTGCCTTAGCCCATCCCCTCTCCACCTCTGTCCCTTCCCTTCCCGCCTCCATCCATCACTCCCTGCAAAAGCCCTCTATATGTGCGGGAAGCATTGGGACAAGAATTCTATCCTGGGCCTGTTTGTGGGTTGAACATCCAACCTGGATGTACAACCCCCCTATTCGGGTCTCAGAATCTACCCCACTGTGTTTTGCTTATTGTTAAGAATGTTTGTAAACCACTCTGGTGCCTCTGGTTAAGGTGGTATCTCAAGTCCAAATAAACCATAAACCATAATTCAAATTCAAGAAAAGACCCAGTCTCTTATAATCCAACTGTCTATTGTAATAAGTAAATTGTATCACTTACTACAGAAGCTGAATCAAGAGGTCCACACTGCTGGTTAGATACTGTATGTAGCATGCTGGATCTTTCTGAATTAGGGCTGAAGATGGATTATGGAGATATCTGAATGCAAACTGGATCAGGTTGAATTTTGCAAAAATAGTGAAATGGAACATATAAAACAGATGGATGTGAGTAATATATGCAGATTCATACTGAATTGAATTGAACTGAACTGAATTGATAAAAGGGTGATGCAAATCCAAGGAGAAGATTGAAAAGTAGAGGGTCTGTCTGTACAGCTTTGCTCCCTGCCACAGAATGGAGAGTTTGCCCTGAAGGGAGGGGCGCAGGGAAATTACCCAAAAGGCAGAGGGAGCTTCAAAAGATCAATGGGATCACATTTTATACCCTGTAGTAATGCATGAAGCCAGGCCTGTATTAAGGAGACTGGAGGGAGTGGGTCACATGGATCTGTTAAACCTGTAAGAGCAAGGATTACAAAGAAGCATGAAGCTGCGTGCCCTAAATTACGACTGGCAACAGTAAATAATATAATGAAAGCATTCACACACAATTGTAGGGGCAGAACAGTTTGTTCTATTACATCTTCCAAGTTCACTGAGATTTGATTGATCTCTTCTGACTCATCACATCTTCCTCAGTAACAATGAATTTTATCTTTCAGCTATAGCCTTGTTCTCCCCGAGTGCTCCTTTTACTCCATAATCATCTAATGATACTTGAAAAGTTTTTATTATGAGTTTTTTTCTCTTTGGCAAGCTTCTTTTCAAATTCTCTTTTAGCCTTCCTTATCAGTGCCTATGCGAACTCTATGACTGGTATAAATGCATCTAGATTTTTCAAGAACATGCATAAATTATAGTATTTTAGAATTTATGTGCCTGCTGTGTAGATATATGCAATCGGCCCAACATGCAGGTTTAGAGAAACATGTCTGTGTCATGCATCCGTGTAAGTGGCCACTTGAGCATGTCTATAACTAAAATACCTAGATTTACTCCTGTTCATGCATAAATATAGATGGCTTTTTATAAAATCACTCTCAAAATCACCTTCCTTTCCTTAGAGATATTGCTATATTCATTTTTAGATTATAGTCAAGGTCTTTCAGGACATCATTTCTCTTTGTGTTATTTATTTATTTTAATGTATTGGCAAAATTATCAAGTTTGATTGGGAAATAAATAAAGTAAACAAACATCAAAAACAGAGGAACAGAAACTGAGTTAAACAATACACCAACAATAGCCCTCGACATAGTCCATTAACATAACATTATAAATTCTGAAAGATCTAGTTCATAAAATGGTCATGATAAAACTGAGACCAGAGTTATGCAGGGTTCATTGATTTTGTCATGTTGGTTATTTGGATTGTAACATTATGATGGAAAACCACAACCAAAATTGGCATTATGATTGCGTGTGATGTCACCATGGAGTCCGAGCCTACTTCAGTGTAATTAGTTGTCTGTCTCTTTTTTTCTATACATAACACATTTGGTCAGAATTTATCAGTATTGGGGTTCCTGGCACCATATGTGTGACAGGTAACTAACACTCGAAAGCTGAAGTCCATAAATTAAAGTTAGCCATCAAAAACCCCCCAGAAACAGCTGTATTCAGACATTCTTTATCTATGATTTCATAGCATACTGTAATTTTGAAACCTTCATGCTGCATAAATTGTATCATGCTAGGGGGACCAGGTTGTCAAGTAAGACAACATGTCCTTGTTTGGCAGCCTAGCTCCCTAAGAGTAGTATCATGAGAGGATGCCATTTTGAGGGCAGGAGCTGTTGGGACAAGGGCATCTGGAGATCACCCTTGACCACCCTTCCCCCCCCCCCCCCGACTACCCACCTGACAGACCCTTGGTAGGTGCTGCAGGCTTGTGCAGGGATAGTTTGTAAAGGGAATTGGGGCATGAAGGGTACTTTTGTAAAGCACCATCTCTTTATCTTTGTATTGTTGTGGCCAGGACTATGCAATATTCTCTGTTGTAGCAATGCAAAAGTATATTTATCATGGGATACAGAGCTTCTAGTACTGAGACAACTCAGGTTAATGAATCCTGTAGCAAATTTTTGTGCAGTAAATTGATGCATTTTATCACAGTTTAATAACTTCAGCCTTTGGTGGGTTAGTGTGATACTGAGCACTAGCGTGTGTCAATTTTAAGAGTAGATATTTATTTTTCCAAACTTTACAAACTACTAGTGACCAAATTATGCAGTTTTGCATGCTGAATCTAAAGCTATCTTCAGGAGCTGCTTAAAGTGAGTCTTACTTACATCAAATCACAGTTGAAATATGTGGAAATTAAGTAATATTTATTTGAACATACAAATAGTCTGAACAATACCTATAGCCTATTAAATATTTTTAAAATTATTAATATTATTATTTTCCCTGCTTTTTCTCTGGTCTTTTCTATTCCTTAATGGCGTTCCTTTCCTCCCTAGCCGTCTATATTTTTAAGGTTTTTAAATATTTTAATTTATTGTAAACTGCTCAGATGCCTTTTGGTCTTGGGCGGTATAATAAATCTTTTAATAAACATAAACATAAATATCTCAGCTGATGCCCTTCAGGACTTAATAATCAGGCATACTAGTATGAGACCACTTAGAACTAGTATGGACAACAAAATAGCCACTCCGCCTGATTTCCATGAAACAAATCAGACAACGTCCAGAAGGGCCAAATCCCATTACGCACCTGAACTATGGAATACTCTACCTGATTGCATGCGAGCAATGAGAGACTTAAAGGACTTTAGACAAATGCTTAAGACTATACTATTCACACAATTTTATGGACCCTCTTAAGGTCTAATATAAACTGTATTTTACTAATTGTAGTTTCTGTTTTATGTATATTCTTCCCTATACCTCCCCACTACCTTTCCTTGCTTCTACCTACAATTGTATACCCTGTGTTGTAACCACGTTGATTGAAGGTTAAGGTGGTATATAAAACTGGTTAAATAAATAAATAAAATAAATAGCCACATAATTGTCTTTAAAATGTCATTTATACATTTAATTTAATGTTATTTAACAAAATCCAGCAAAGAAGCCATATCTTGTTTGAATCTATTTTGGCTCATGAGCTCCTTGCTGACCATCTGACCCCTAATATAATGTTCCCTCCTCTCCTGATTGTACCCATGACCAGCAACCTCAGTTGTCATTTTTACATACCCTTCTATGGACTGGGTATGTGATGGCCAGTCTGGAACCACCATGGGCTTGCTCAGAAATGCCTTGATCTCTGCTGTTGTCATGGTACAGGTAAGAGGAGGCTCAGAAACTCCGGAGCCCCAGTCAGGTAACTGGGTGCGTGTAGTTCCCTCAGTGTTGATGGATGATGTTTTCCTGGGTCTCATACTGCTGTCTCCAAGCTGAGTCTTCTCATCTTTCACTTCTGATCTTCAATATCTTCTCCACTGCATCTCCTCTCTCCTGTTCCTCTTCACTGCACAACATAGTTTGCAGATCAGACTCGCTGTAACCATACCAAGCTGACCGTCTCACTGTAGGCATGACTATCTTCCTTACCTCTTCACAATGTTCTTTCAACAGTTGCAACTGGAAAATGAGATGCCTGGGACCTTGTGTCCAATTGCTATTTATTTTTATATTGAACCAGTTCACCATGTAAACCCTAACACAGGACTCTACGATCATTCTTACGTTTTTCAGATTCTTTCCTTTCGGATTATGCTTGGAAATCCATATTCTCATGAACCTTAGAGCTGCTGTGAGCCATCTGCTATGCGACACAGGTCCTATTTCCAACAGAGCCACATCCTTTGGCAAGACACCTGTTCTAATGGCAGTTACAATTCTATAGCCATAGCTTTGATCTGTGCTTAAGTCTTTGATCATTTCATTGCTGAGCTGAGGAAGATCAGGGCCAACCGAAATCTTAGTAAAATCTGAATTTATTTCCAGTTCAGTAGCAGAATCCAGCATTTTTCCTATGGGACCTGCCCATTTGTTGTTGTTTAATGTCTTGCCATCTACAGCAGTCACCGAGTGCCTCAATGGTAGTTCGCCTGTGTGCAGGTTACAGACAATCCACACCAGCTTCCTTTGCAGCTTCTCCTCAGCATAATGCATCACTCCTTCCTCCCAACCAGTGTTTACATTACAGGAATCACCTCCAAGAGCTTGAAGAGCTTAGTCTGCTCCTCTTTCTCTCAGCCATGCAACCAAATTATCAGCAATTATTTCTGCAGGATTCTTCTCTCTAGTTGCTCTTGCAGGAATAAAATGCCACAGGTAACTGCCTCCTGTCTCCTTACAAACGGTGTAATGTTCCTCTTTCACCATACCTGGATACATTTTGCCAGTCTCTTCTGCCTTTAACATGAGCCTGGAATCATCACGATGACCATCAAAGAAAATGCAGCTGATGCCATTCTGCTGCAGTTCCTCTTCAAATTGTATCGCCAATTTTTTCATAATTCTCGACTGAGCCCTCTTCACCAAAGCAGTGTTCAAGTGAGTGATGAGTTATGCATCAATCCAGGCAGCAGTAGCAATCTCTGTTGTCTCTCTTGGTCCAGTATGGTATCTTAAACTGGCAAGGGCTATGTTGGTTATATCCTCAGTATTATATTTTGGCCTCTTCCTAGCTTTCTGAAGAGCAACAGGAGCTTCCTCTATTGGTTCTTCCACCACGTCGTCCAAATCTCCCTGTTCTACTTCAAGCACAGATCTCTCCATCATCTCTTGGTCTTCTGCTGTTCTTTTTTTACTCTTCATTCTCTGCTTTTCTTCATTCTCCTTCCTTTTTGCCTGCCTTTCCTTCTGTAGTTCTTGTCTTCTGGTCTCAGGGAGTTCGACTGGTCCAATCTGATGAGGTCTAACACTCCCAGCTTTCTCTCTTTGACATTTTATAAAGACTAACTCAATCACAGGAATCTTCTTCTCTCTGCTGCAGTCACAAAGTATGTGTATTCCACTGACACAGGCAGAATTGCATCCCACATCAGTACAACTATTTATCTTACACTTGTAGGTAATGTGTTGTGATGAGGAGAGTATGGTTGAGTCTATGGAATTGGAAGAAAATCAGACATTTACCTTTAAAGAAAGAGACAGGCAAGGAATCAGTAGCTCTCAAACTACAGGCAGAGAAAAAAAAACTCGCAGCTACTGAGGACAGGACACACCCAAGCTCTGCTAATCCAAGGGCAGGCTTGGAAATTAATGAGGGACACCTGGGTGAAGGGGAGTGCACGGTAATTCAGAGACACTCTTATAAACCCAGGGAAATATTGGAGGAGAGGACGGACAGAGAGAACAGCCAGAGAGAGGGCAACAGGAACAGGAGTACCAGGATGAGGCAGCACACGCAGTAGCACGCTGGAAGGAAAGATACAGGAAACCAGCACTCGTGAGCTGACCAGGGAGAACACTGGAGAATTCAGTGGGGAGAGAAGCACCAGAGAAAGGCCCAGAGAGTTCACCGTGGAGGAGAACGGTGGAGACTTCCGAGGGAATCTCAGAGGTGAAAGCCCTAGTCAGAAGGAAAGCCAGGATTGCAGGGAAACTGCAATTGGTTTTAAAACTAGGAGAGCTGTGCCAGAGAGAAGTGCTGATAAGGGTCAGGCTGCAGTGCCAACCATTCCTGAACCAGCTAAAGAGCTGCAACTTCCAAAAAGGTGCGTGAATAAAAGTGTAGCCAAAAGTGCTGTAAGCCAGTTATAGAGGCATTGTGTCATTTGATGCAAGAAAAGAATCTCCACGTTCCTGGTGGAAACCCTCTGCATAGGGAAAAGCCTCAGTGGAGAAAGGTTCTGGAACTTTTAGAGAATATTAAGCCTGAAGTTTTTCATGTTGGCTTAAAGCCAGATTTACCGGACACAGGTCCTGAGGAAATGCAGATAGACTATTATGAATCTGATGAGGGGTCTGAAGATTCAGTAATGGATTGTTCTCTGTGCCAGAAGGCAGAATAAAAAGTTCTTGGATAAAAGAAGGGAAAAGCCTATAACCTGAATGTCCTAGAAGGCAGTGTGGAAACGGGAGAAATGTGTTTAGCCAGGAATGCTAAAGAACCCTGTTGCTGACGAAAGGATATTTCTTTTGGGTTTGAAGAGAAGAGAAGCCTTGCTTGGTTGCTGAATGATTTGAAAAACAGTGATACGTTAAAAAGCTACATAAAGCAGTTTCATTGTTTGGTTTGGTATAAATGCCTATGGATTATTGTTTGGAGAAAGAATCCTGTTTGTTTTGTGTTGAGCCTTAATGCTCTTTAGAAAAAGAAATAAATTCCTGTGTTTTGCCTTGTAAATCCTCGGTCTCCAAACTACTTGTTTTTTTCTAAACAACACAACTACAAATCCCAGCAGCCCTGGCGCTGGATGAGGAAGAAAACTCTATAATTAAAAGAATAACAAGTGCAGCCCTAGGCTTATAGCTGTTGCCTGGGCCAGGGGCCTCCACAGTGTCCATCAATCTGTCGAGTTTCTCCATAAATCTGTCTTTCTCCTCCAGTTTTGCTCTGCCCTCAGAAACTTTGCTGCTTGTTCCCACATGGATTTCAACTTTGCTTTAATCCTAATGTGGCTGTTTATAACAGGACCACTGAATATTGGATTTGCTTTGTATCACTGAGCAAGTAATCCAGTCATTAGGTCATTGACCAGTTTATCAGCACTGTAATTCAGTCTGTCTTGATCAGAGGTCTCTTAAATACAACTCATACCTAATGAAACCCCTGACAGGTGGTAGTTCACCTACAGGTAGTTCTCAACCTTATCTCACCAAATGATGTATATGAGTCCAAACTTGCAGTCTTGTTTTTCTATTAGACATTTTCAATATAAGATCGCTATGATGATGCTATGTTGAAAATCTGTGAATGAGAAAATGAAACTAATGTGTTTAGTGTCAATATGGGTAAATATGTAAGATAAATTGATAACTGAGGCACAAAAGGCATTAATATGCCATGCTAATACATAAAAAACTATTATCAGAGCACTTAAACATATTTCAGTAATTTGTGTATGTTTGCATAATTTCCTAGTTATTACAGGAGGGTAAATAACATATTACACAAAATTTAAAGCTAGTTGTTGGTTTGCCATATGAAATTGTACCATTTTTACACTAGTTTCTTTTATAAATTATGACATCTCCAAAACTGACACTCTACTGAGCACAAACCTGTTAAATTTGTACTTAAAGTCCATTCACATAAATGAATGACTCCTTTAAATAACGGTGGAATTGGGGAGATGCATGATCGGGCGCTCCCCGTATTCCGTGGAGATCGGCACACAGGAAGCTGCCTGTCCCCATGCCAGGACGCCACTGCTAGTGCAAGAGAGCAGTGGCGTCCTCTCACCATGACGAAGAGCCATCTACATGATGGCTAGGAATGCCATGCCCCACATCGGCACCTGCACAGCACTCTCCGGGTGGCACCGGAGGCCCCAGTGGCCCGGACCGTGGCGGTCAGGCGTGTGCAGCACTCGTATGTATGGGACCCCAGGACTTACTCCACCGTTGGAGTGGAATAAGCCAGACATGCAGTTTGATGCAGGGGAACGTATAGAGGTCTTTCCTGAATAGCCCTATACATTCCGGAAGCTGGCCACTCCCATGCTCCACCCCCTCCTGCTCCCATACAGCACTCCCTGGGGAGTGCTGGTGGCGGAATCGGGGTAAGGAGCTGAATGCAGGTTGGACACCAGCCTGCACGTCCAGTCCTGCTATTCGTGGCTCAGAATGCACCCCATAGTGTTCAGGAGGCCTATTGGGATATCTGTATAGTGCTGCTGAGTATCTCTTTCAGAGGCACTTAGCCGGTTAGCAGGTGCTGCAAGCCAGATAAGTGCCTCAGAAAACTGACCCATAAATTCCTTTTTGTAAAACTTCTATCATCAGGCAGAAGTTTGGATTTCTGGTGGTAATGCAATTTGCCCTTCCAAGTCATTCTTCCAAGTAGGTTTTCTTTTTTCTCTATCTTTTTTTTTTTTTTTTATTCTCTGATGTCAGAGGTGATTGGTTAGGTAGTTTTTACCCTCCTGGTCGATGCGGAGGGATTAACTAGCTTCAAATAAAAAAATGTGCCTGAAATTCATATAGAGCAGAGCGTAAAAGGTGCTACATTTCGTAGACAAATGTTATATGCATAAGACATGCATTGACTTCATCAAATAGAAATTTCACTCACATTTTCCACATTGAGAATATGCTTCGACTGCCTCCATTTGGGTGCTGTTCAGGCTGTCAGCATAATAAATGAGACACTGCTAGTTGCTGATTTTGCAGCTTTGCACTGATAGTGCTGTTTTAGCTGATTACCGGCTGTAAATATGACACATTCTTGTTGAGTTGATGTAATGTCACCTGTGCGTTAAATTTCCATCTTTCTTTATGTACTGCGGATGTTAACTGTCATCTTGCAGTAAGGAGAGCTCCTAACGGTGATGAACAAAGCACTGTCAGCTTGTCAGTCTGACGGGTCTGTTGTCATTGACTGGATGCCCTGTCATGATTCTAAGCAACCAGGGACCATCTCTCCAGCTAGATTTCAAAGATCCTGCTCCCCTGATCTCACCTTTGCCACATACATGGAGAGTGCAGCATATCTTACCACAGGGATCGTTATACATCGAATATCTGCTCACATCATCACCACCAACACCGCTTTTCTGGTGTGATATGTGCAAGCTACATAGCAAAAACAGCATGGAGTAGCTGCCTTGCAGATACCTTGCTGGAATTTTAAAAGGCATCCTAAAGAAATCTCACAGTACCGATTAGAATCAAGTTGCCTGAAAGCCCTGGCTGTAATGCAGAACTGTGTATCCAAAGCTACAAGGCACAAATAAGCTCACTTCTTTCACCCTGTCGTAAAATGCTGTACAGTATTTTTAACAGTGTTCATCTATTTTAATGGGTTACTTACAGTGTTTCATACAGAAGCTAATTTTAAAGAGCCAGTGCTGATTTCACCACCACAGACTGCTTGCATGGACTTATAGTTCAGGGGTGTCTATTGATTTCCCTAAGAAAAGCAGTGCTACAAGTCCATACAGCAATAGATAAAAACAGAACTGGATCAACATGCCCTGATCATCTGGAACCAGTTGGTAACCACCAGTGTGTGGCGGTAAAAGCAGCACAGATGGCAGTCCTACATGGCTTCATTCATGCAAACATTTTTTCACATATGCATTTCACATCTCTCCTATAGGACACATACAATAACGTTATGGAGCCCAAGAATGGCTTGACCCACTTAGTGGCTTCTGTAATGAAGGGTTTTCCCATTTTGGAGGCCAAATATGTGCATAAATGACCTCCTATAAAATACTAAATGACATAAAAGTAGGCATTTTGGCATGGTATATATTATATACCATGCCAATACTATATATTACATAGTAATATACATAGCAAATGATGGCAGATAAAGACCTGCATGGTCCATCTAGTCTGCTCAGTGAGGTGGCAAGAGTTGCTGTTCAATGTCTTTCTTTAGGGTTGTCCTTTACCAGTAGGCATAGGCAGGAGCACAGTCTGGGTGGAGCATAGGCTGAGTTTTCACATACATGCATAGATTATAAACTACTGTCAGGGAGGAGTGGCCTAGTGGTTGGGGCAAGTTACCTCAGGCTCGAAGGTCAGGGGTTCAAATCCCACTAGAGGACAGCAACCTTGGGTCAGAAGGACTGGGGTTTCTAGTCCCACAGGTGGTCTTGGGCAAGCCATTTAACCCTCCATTGCCCATGTTCCCCTGTAAGTATTGCTGTATGTGTCTCATATCCCCTCATGTTAAAAATATATCTCCCAATTGTGTTGTGACCACTTTGATTGAAGGATAAGGTGGTATACAAAACTGTCTAAATAAATAAATCTCAAGGACTGGTGTTAATGTCCACACTGGAACTTAAGGCACATTTTTTAGCCACTTATGGTAGCTTTTTATAAAGAAAAATAGGCGCCTACTTTTCTTGATAAAATAGGTTTAAAATAGACACATTGTGGCTGCCTTAAATTAGCTGCCCAGTTATAAAATTAGCCTCTGTGTTTCTATCAGGAAAATGTTTAGTACATATATCTCTTAAGTTATCAGCTTACTGGAACAGTGACTCATTACACCTATATGCAAATTGCTAGAAAATACCCTGGGAGCTATATAAATGCTGAAATATGATAAAAGAAAAAAACAAACAAACAATGAAACAGGAAGAGGTAGAGAGCCTTTAGAAAGGGCATTAAGGTGCAGTCTGGGATGTTTAAGGCAGAAAAACACCAGGAACATATACGTGTATGTTTTTGCCCTGACATGGACACTTATGCCGGCATCTACATAGATGTCTCCACTATGAAACCGTTGGGCGGGAACATCTATCTCATGCAAGGTGAATGAGGACATCCATCGGTGTGGCAAAACAGAAACGTGAGACGAATTTCCTGACAGTGTTCTTTGTCAACAAGGACAATATAAGTGAGATGTGTGTACCTCCTCCTCACACCCTCCGCATATTTGACTGACAAACCAAGCAATTTACCAATAGCTCTTCGTTCTGGAGCAGGAATAAGCTGTGATGCAGCTCGGGATGTCCAGGGTGCTACTGGAATCAGGCGAGGATGCCAAGTTCCTAGGAATACCCCGACCACACATATACCGTGCCCCTGTTTTGCCTCAGACGTTCTCACACTGGGGGCATCTACAGATCCAGCTTCTAAAATGGCTCCAAGAACGTCCCCATGCTTTGGACAAACCTACGCCCACTTTCAGCCATCCAAAGCATGAACAAGGCTTCTAAAATAACCACTTTGGCAAACCGCAGAGCTTGTAACAAAGAATATTAAAGAATAGCAAGGCAAGTTAATGCCAACAATGAAAGAAAATGGCTAAAGATAGCTAAATCAGTCTCAAAAGCTCTGTAAGATTATAACTAGAAAGAGGTTGACAAAGGATGTTCTTGGTCCATTTGTGGAGGAAACAGAAAATATAAGTGATTCCTCCCAAGTAGGACTGAGACACATTAGCAGGGCATGATGGGAAAGCTCTGATGCCCCTACTCTTCTTGTTCTGTGGATAGTTGGAGGACTTTGACATTCAAATCTAGTGACTTTCAAGAGCACTAAAAAAAACAGAATCTGACAACTATTGCTTGGCTAGCCTAACATCAATTTGAAGAAAGACTACTGGAAGCTCTTAAGGAAGTCATTGTAGATTTGGAGGGAAGGAAAATAACTAAGAATCCTTATGGCCTCAGGAGCAATAGACCTTGCCAGACGAACTTTCTTGGGATTTTTCATGAATAATCACCACATATTTGATACTGAAACATAACTGATACAGCTTATCTGAACATTGATTTTCAAATGAAGTGATATATTTGCCGAGCCACATTAATATGTCTTGTTAATGTGCCATTTTAAGGTGAATGAATTCTTGTGAAATGTACTCATCTTTGCAGAGTTTAGTAAATCCCATGGTGGTACTGGGAGCTTGTATGCACAGCTGGAAAAGTATGCACTTTGCTGATTGTGTTGACACACATCCTCGGTGCCACCACAGTCTCCCTTGAAGATACTTCAAGTAGCAAAACCTTTGAATTCAAAAGCCTCCTGCCCCCACTACAAAGTCCCTTCGGAAGACAGATTCTTCTCCAGCTCCCATTTCCCAGACACAACTCCACCCCCGCCCCCAAACGTAGCAAGGTAAACCCCTTCTCGGCTGAAACCCTGCCATCTGGCTGAAATCCAATCATATCTAAAACCTCAAAAATGACCCTCATTGACCCCCTCTCATCATGAATCCCTTTATGTTTAAGAGTCTGGGCCACTCCTAGGGCAGGAATAATTCCCAGTTATCCTTGCAGTTCTGACACTGTCATTCAAAATGGTTCTAGCTGACTTGAGGCTCCTCTTTCCTCTTTGCAAAGGAGAACCACAGGTCATATGGCACCTCATTGAATGATAGCACTAGTGGGACAAGAGTGACTGAGGTTCATTCCTGTCCTTCCTCTTGAACATAGAATACAGGATGGTCTGAAGATGGAGTATCTAGAAAGGGAAGGGAATATTTAGGTTTTGGGTAGAGGAAGGGTGTCATCCAGTGGGTATTTGTTAGCTGGTTCAACTGCAGAGGAAGAGAACTGGACATTGCTGCCTGGATGTCTCACTGCCGTCTGAAACTGAACATGGCCTCTAAACCCACCTCCCCCCTTCTCTATTTCTAGGCATAACACTACACTCCTCCCTGTTTCCTGAGCTTTCAACCTTGGGGTCATCTTTGACTGTACTCTTTCTTTCTCTGCACACATCCAACAGATAGCTAAAATCTATCACTTCTTTATCTATGCAAAGCACCAGAAATAAGTCTCAACAAAAAAGTGTTTCAGTAAAACCAACAACAATCACTGTGAGAAACACTGTTGCCTTGAAAGGAAACAAATTTTACTTCCTGCCTTCCAACAATTACAAGAAAGGACTCTTGAGAAAAAAGAGGGATCCCCTGTGAGGGAAACTTGCTGCAAATATACTTATGGCTCACGAAGATGAGCTTGCTATCCCTCTGAGCTCAGTCATAGGTTCCCGCTCACACCCACATTTTTTATTTTCATTTTAATACAAGTATATTAAAATTTAGATTATACCACACAGGCTGCGCATGGATAAAGCACCTAGGATGTTTTTAGATAATGAAGATTTGCTTAATAAATGGATAGCTATCCTCGATAAATGCTTGATGGACTTGATGCTTCTGCTACATCATTTATATATCCCTCGCTCCATTCTTTTTAAATGGCTCCCTTTGCCGCTTAAGTTCCATTCTGCGGTAGTTACTTTCTGCTAACGCCAAGACCCTCCTGAAGCAGCCTTTATAAGCTTATTGGCAAAACTCAACTTGAGTCTGGTCTCTGGTGATTTTTCATCACAAGCATACTCTTGAACACACGCACACCAGATAAGTAATTTTAGATTTGACTTTTTATATGCATTAAAAATTTAAATAAAATTTAAATAAAAAATTTAGATGTGAGCGGGAACCTATGACTGAGTTCAGAATGATAGCAAGCTCATATACCTGAGCCATACGTATTGTCATGAGGCTGGAGCTAGAGAAGAAACTGTGTTGAAAAAAACTCCTCACTTTCATGGAACTCAGAAAAGGCAGAGAGCGCAGTTCCAGCGCAGCTCAGCCAGAGGGTGCATGAACAATTACACAGTACCTGAAGTAACGTGCTCTAGCACTAATCACATTAGTAACAAGCAGTTTCACCTGTCCTCAAACTCAGAACATGCAAACCAGAAATCCCTTTATAAAGGAAACCAGATGATCAGTGAAGGAGGAACAGGAGGAGGAACAGGAACCGGCAGAGGCAGAGGCAAGATCCAGAGAGGCAAGGTCAGAAGGACCGGCAGCAGGAGAAGGATTGGCAGCCGGAGCAGTGAGAGAAGCCTGGAACAGGAAGGCTTCCATGTGCAGCCAACTCAAGGAGACAGAATCCAAAAGAGGTATACTCAAAGGGATAAAGTCCAGAGAGGCCAAAGGTATTGGAATGGAGTCCAAAGCCAGGCAAACCAAAGAAGCAGCTTGCCTGATGAAAGCAACTCTCCTAGCCCAAGTAAGTCTCCTATGCTAAACCAGAAAGGCACAAGGAAAGGAGATTCCTTCTACAGTGATACTTTTGCCAAGAAACACAGAGAGTGGAAACCCACGTCAGGTTTTCCTGGTAACTCTGATTGTAGAGCAGTGCACAGAACAGCTTGTCAGCCTGAGAAGCTACGTCGCAAGCTGAGTCCTGGGTGTGGCAGCCTACAGAAGCCAAGGTATGAAAAGCCTTTCATTATAAGGGAAAGTTTAAGTGATGAAAACCTTATGCAAATAGATAAGCCTCAGAAAGTTAGAAGAAGTAAAGCTAACCTTTTAAAAGCACTTCCTAACAGTGTGCTAAGGAAGTTGTACGAGAAACAGAAGAACCCCTGTGAGGAGTTAACAGATACTGAAGACAGTCATAGCATTGAAGAAGGGAGTGACCCAGAGTCAATGGACTTTGATTGTGAAACCAGTGTTCCCATTCCTCAGAGTGAACCAATGGAATGTAACTTCTGTTCAAGAACTAGCTTGAATGCCTTGCTAGATGTTTAGAGAAAAGAGAACTCTGCATATGGTGAAGTTGATAACCATTTGTTTCCTGATGTTAATTTCTATTGATTTGAAAGAAGCCTTAACCCAGATAAACAGTTAATTGTGAAGCCTACAACCCTTAACTGTTTATATAACGGTGGACCCTTTTTGTTAGAGGAAAGAATTACCTTCATTTTCTTTTGTGTCTTATTGAACCTAAGCGTTGACCGGGTAAATAAAGCCTTATTACCCTACACTTTGGCGTAGATTGTTCTTTATAAGGAGTTCTGCACTACAAGGACCAGAATCCTCTTGGTCCTTCAGCTCAACCACTCCTTAATATAAATTAAATGTCACCGGACGCCCTTATTTCCTACGCCAGTAGGGGCTCCTGGGGACAGTATATATGCAGCGAGTTTCCCTCACTGAGGTGCCCTCTTTTTTCCCCAAGAGGTCTTTCTTGTAATTGTTGGAAGGCAGGAAGTAAAATCTTTTTCCTTTGAAGGCAACAGTGTTTCTAATAGTGATTGTTATTGCTTCTTTATAACATTGGCAAAATGTGTCCCTTTCTTTTTATGCACACTAAGACACTTATCCACTCTTTAGTCATCTCCTGTCTAGACTATTGCAACCTCCTCCTTGATAATCTCCCTCCGAATCATCTCTTTCTCCTTCAATCTGTTCAAAACTTGACTGCACAGTTAATCTTCCATCAACTTTAATATACTCATATTATCCCTCTTCTCGAGTCACTTCATTGACTCCCTATCCATTTCCGTATTCACTTCAAACTTCTCCTACTGACCTATATGTGCATTCATTCTGTTGCTCCTCACTATCTTTCCTCTCTTATCTCTTCCTACACCCCTCCTTGGGAACTCTGCTTTTCTAGCAGATCGCTTCTATCTGTGCCCTTCTCTTCTACTGCCAACTCCAGACTTCGATCCTTCCACCTTGCTACTTCTTATGCCTGGAACAAACTGAGTCTCCGTGTCAGGCTTCATCTCTGGCTCTTTTCAAATCCAGGCTGAAAACTCACCTCTTCAAGGCCACTTTTGGATACTGATCTGCTTATTCTATGTGTTTCCTTTCCATTCCCCTGGATATATCTTTATCCTCAGCTGTTGTGTTGAATATCTTGACTAGATTGTAAGCTGTGATGAACAGGAGCCATATTTTACATGTTATGCAAGCTGAAGTCATGTCTAAAACACGGTTTTAGAAAGGCCATGCTTGAAACATTTTTGCCCTGGGCATATCTATGTAAAAATGTTTGGCCAGGAGGTGTTTCAGGGCATTGCCTGGATGGGGAAAAAATCAACAAGCGTATCTCCCAATTCATAATAGGGATATGCATGTATGAATTGAATCACACTCCTCTGAAGTTATACACGCACCTTGATATAAACAGTTTTTTGTAAAAGGGCTCATTTTGGCCATTGTTTCACAGAAGGGCTTAAAGGAGATATCCCCCTTAAGCCTCCCAATGTTTGTTTCCCCCCTCCAAATCAAAAGGATATGAACTTAGCGTCCTCTGTACTCAATTAGCATTATCAACACATTCAGATTTTCAAAATGACCATGTTTCATATGTACATTCCGGCATTTACACATACATAAGCTGCCGGGGCTCCTACACCCATTTCCCCCCTCTTGCACATTTCCAAGATTCCTGCTCCCACTTCACATGGATTCATATTTTAGAAATGGGCCTCCCTTTGTCAGAGCCGTTTCTAACATAGCAGACAGGATTATAGCATAACATTCTTCCTCATTTTTTCTAAAATGTGCTTTTTACTTTCTGCAAACATTTTGAAAAAGCTGAAAAATTATTTACAGCCTAGTAGTAATGACCAAAGTAGCCCTGCACATTCCTGTATGAGCAGGTACAATTCGTCATCTTTGTACCGACTAGAACCTGATTTCCAGGAATGAGAGATCCTGGCTGTATCCTTGAACCACAAATGGGATCATCACCTGTCCCTCTTGCTCTGAAAAACAAAGTTGAGGGAAAACAGTGAAGGGAAAGCCTCAGATCACTGGGATCTTTGCTATTGCACATTTGGGTTCTTATCATCCATCATATTTCTATGTAAAGCTCCACTGCATATAATATAAATGGTGTTAAACCACCGATGATAATTATAAGCATATATACTTGTGATCTAGGTAAGGAAGCCCCCTAAAGAGTTCTGTGAGTCGTGACCAGAGTTAAATGATGTAACCTCAGACTTTCACTTCACAGAGGGCTATCAGTGAAAACAAACTGCGTCCCCAGCTGCATTATTTGGGACCAAAGCTAGGAGAAATAAAATAAACTAAAAAGGTATATTTTAAATTTTCTTTAAATAAAATTTTAGCAGACATGTGAATTGCAATATTTAAAAGATTTATTGCACAACATGTTAAGTTGAATAAATACTCATTTGGAATATGACAAGTCAATAAGAATAAATAGTCACTATAAGAAAAGTGCATGAGATGTTACTGCACAAGAATAATTAAAATATCACTAACAAATCTGCCTCAAGATTCTTTTCACTCTTAACAATAACTATTTCACAAAAGCTCAATAATGTTCACACAGCTTCTTTCTCTTTAATGTTTCTTCAGTAATTTTGTGTTTCTTTTCCGTTTACAGGAAACATCACAAATGTATCTCAGATATGAAAACCCAGCAAATTATGGCTATGAAAACCTTCAGTGCTTGCAAAAATAAAAAAAATGAATGCAAAAATAAAATATGGGTGTACCTCAACACAATAAAACTAAAAATGATATTTATCTAGATGTGTCAGTGTTGGTAGCTACTTATCTTTCTGGCACTCTATTGCGAAGGGGCCTGTAGAGTTCTGCTTCTGCCGATCCGCTGGTTCTTGTCCTGTAACTTCTGGATCTGGTCTGGTCTGTACTTACTACCTACACTTTACAAACTCATGAAGAGAAACTACCTCCCTTGTCAATTAAGGTAAATTACTTTTCTCTGCAAACATCAGAGACTACAGGACTTTAAAACTTCACTTGTCTCTAACTAATAAAATAAAAGAATAATTGATGTTTCCTGACTAACCCGCCCTCTTTCATTCATACTGTTCTTAGAAACAGCTACAGCTAATCTGGTTCTCTCAGTCAGCCAGTTCAACTAAAATTCCAAACTTCCTCTTTAAAGAAAATATTCTTCTTTACTCCTTTTAAAAAAATAGTTCTGACTGAGAAAATATATCTTCTTGAACGTTATCAGTCAGACTAACAATTATCTGCAGTGCTGCCCGTCTTCACTGCACCTTACTGAAAGCAGCTCACAAACTCCAGTAGCAGAAAAATCTCTTTCAGGAAAAGGTTAAATTAATTTCCTTTTCTCTTAGTCATTATTCGTTTCTTCCACCCTTATAGGTGCTAGCTTTCTCCTCTATGAATTTGTCTGTCAGCAAAGCTTCATAATCCAAGGGTTGGAGCGCATGTATGACGGGCCCATCTACTTAACATGATGGCGGGCCCATCTGTCCCCTTCTCCCTGCCAATCAGGGGCTGAGATCTCGCCGGGGCTGTGGTGGGAAAAATTCCTGACATGGCTTTGAGTGCTGCAACAGTAGTCACGGCATGACATCACCCGGGCAATATTGTGGCATTTGATATAAGGGAGCAGGGCAGAGCAATCTTCCTTTTGGATCGCCTTTGTATCCTGCTCACCTTAATCAAATCAGCTTATTCACCTTCAATCGGCTCAACTTCTCCTCCAGTCTCACCCAGCGATCTGCTGCATTGGCTTCCTTCCTGGCGAGGTCGACTATGCCGGCTTCCTGTGGGGATTCTACCCAACTTCAAATTGACACCTGGCTGTAGCTGCTCGAGCTCAGCTGGCCACAAGCTAAGATTTTTCTCTGGCGGCCGCTGCTGAGAAGCCATTACCCTCAGAAGGGAGAACTCAGCTGAGTCTCCATTAGAAGGATCAGCAAAGAAAACAAACTCCCCAGCTGACAGCCTCAGAGGTTCATATACAGTGGCTGATTCCTTTTGCTTCTCCCATGGTGAGCCCCGCTGACCTCCCTGCTGAGCAGGAGGATTCTCCACCTGGGGGGGGGGGGGGGCAATAGACTGCATGTGGGACCACTGCCCACCCCCCTCCAAAAAGGGGAACACATCCTCATGAAGTTGATGTATCCCTGAGCCAGGCAGACCGGATCAATCCCAGTAGTCAGAATCAAGAAGGAAGAACAGTATCATGCTGGGAAGATGTCCACAGGGTAGGAAGCACTCTGCCAAGAAAAAGAGATCCCTCACAACCCCTTGTGGACCTGGTGCCTGCAGGAGGAGCACCTAGCCACCTGCAAAAATCCAGGAGGCTCCCAGCAAGATATGCCAGCACCCCACGACCCCAGTGACTAAGAGGGGAGCAGCTTCAGCAAGAAAGATAGTCCTGGCAACCTTCCTACCACCTTCGACTCCCAGGCAAAGCTCGGAGGGCACAGGATTGGACAAACCACCCACATACAGCCATATCTGCTTGAACATGGACACTGACAATGATCCCTCAGGGGCCCTCCCCCTTCCACATAGCACCAGCAGAGCAGGACAGCAGTACAACGTGGTTCACCAGTCACCAGACCGGCATGTGCCATCTACACCCAGACTGCATCACCATTCCTTCAAGATTCATGCCCCCATGGCATCCAAAAAGCATCATTGACACACCAGTATGCCCCAGACACCCACCAGGTGAAGGCACTGCTCTACATCCTCAATTGTGAACAGAAGTAGTGGGAGATGTTTGAGCATGGAACACAGTCAACACTGGTGCTGCCATGGGTCATCATGCTGGCAGGGGTGCCATTCACATCACCAGCACCATAGGGGAGGGCACTGCTCCCTGTCCAGACTTTTTCAGGTCAATCTGCCTCAAGCTGCTCCTGATGATGAATACACTGCCATCACATGTCCTGAAAGCCCATGTCTGAAGGAAGGTCCCACATCAGTGTTTCATCAGCACCTTCTGCGACCCATTCCCAACCCACAGAATCACAGCAATCGGTACCACAGAATGACATGCCTGTGACAGCTGCTACAAGGCCACCATGACCTCCAAAATCAGAGACATCAGGCGAGAAACATTCCATTGCAACTCTCTCTATCCCCCCAATGGGTGCCTCAACTGCCCAGTCCACAGCCCAAGCCCCAGCCTCCAAACCCCAACACAAACAAAGGAGGCGGCTCAGGCAATCATGATTGTCTTCCTCCAGCTCCTCATCACCTTCAGCATTTTCCTCCTCTTCCTCCCACTAGTGCCCATGCTACCTTGTTGCCCGGTATAACAGAATTGTGGGAGACTGTTCCCTGGTCATTCAGGAAAGAAGGTCATCAGGAGGGAATGCTTCAATATCTTTAAACACCTGGAAGGGAGATGGCAACACAATGTCAAGAAGAGGGTGAAAATGGACAATCTATTGTACATAGGGGAGCACTATATCCCATGTAACATCACCAACTGGACCTTAGGTATGCCCACATGATCAGCATCATTTGCCGTATTGACCCCTTGCAGCTCAGGCACATGCTGGCATACCTCAATACCATCATGAATGCTTCAAAGGAAAATGAGGAATACGCTTGTCTGTCATACGATGAGCATTTCTGTGACAAGATGGAGGTGAGGCCCAACATGTCTTGGGGCGCCAACAATGTTGGAATATGGCTCCGGAGGATGAACTCAAAATTTGGGCAGAACTTTCAAAGGAGAGTGTGGGCCGATACCAGCAAAACTGCACTGAGCAACAATATGTGCAGGCGCTACAAAGGCACGTGTTCCTTTCACAATTGCAAACACCAGCATGCTTGCTTCCATTGCACAACCTCCTACCCTGCCTCTCAGTGCACCTGGAAGTTGCAGCCAAAAGCCATTCCACAACAGAAGCAGTAATGCTGTTTTTCAGCAAGCCCACACATTACTTTCCATTGCAGCCATGGAACGCTGACTAGATGTCTACCTGAAGAGGACTGACACTAAATTTCTCAGAGAGGGCTTCCATTTTGGTTTTATCATTTCTTTCCACAGACCCCATCATTCATCCTACACAACCATTGAGACACCTTTGGCCCATCGTACTGGAGAAGCTTGACTCAGAGGTCCATCTACAACGTATTGCTAGCCCCTTCAATGACTCACCATTCTCCAAATTTTGTGTCTCCCTCCTGACAGTAGTCCCCAAAAAGAACCCCAGGAAGTACAGGCTGATACCCAACCTCTTCTTCACACAGGGGGACTCTGTGAATAATTCCCTACCCAGCGCCGCTGGCACAGTATAGTATGCCTCTTTTGACCAGGTCCTGGACATCATGCAGGCTGCTGATATGGGCTCATACCTAGCCAAGGTCATCATAGAGTCAGCCTTTAGACTGCTCCCGATCCACCCCACCTGCTTTCTCCTGCTGGGCGTCCACTTCAAGGGCATATACTGCTTTCACAGATGCATGCCCATGGGATGCTTGGTGTCCTGCTTGGCCTTTCAGGCATTCAGTACCTTTCTCCACTGGGTGGTACAGCGATAGACCGGGCTGCGATCCATGGTGCACTACCTTGATGACTTTCTGTTCGCCGGACTGGTGAATTCCAACACCTATGTGATGTTCTTGGATGCCTTTCAGGATATGATAGGGGAATTTGACATCCCCCTAGCACAGGACAAGAAGGTAGGTCCTGTTCAGATGCTGCTCTTCCTAGGCACCGAGATAAGACACAAAGCAAGGCATCCCCCAACTCCTTTGTGACAAACTGGAGGACCTCAAAGGAAAAATTCCTGCTGTGTGAGGCCTATGGAAGATTATCCTCTAGCTGGCCAGTTGCTCATCAGTTCTCTGAATTTCACCTGTAAAGTGATCCCGATGGAACTGCCTTTCCTGAGATGCCTCGTGCATGCAGCAGTCGGCTTGCACAAGAGACATCACCGTCTTCGCCTCTCGTGGGGACTGAAATAGGGCCTGGATGTTTGGCTACATTTCCTGAACACGTTCAACAGCATGAACATGTGGCAGCAGGGCCCACTCCAAAATGTGCTCTTCATGGATTCAACGAGGACCTCTGTTTTCAGCATATTGTTCAGGGGTGCCTGGACTGCTACGTCCTGTTCCGAGCGCTGGGTGACTGGGGGCTTTTCCAAAAATATCACCCTTCTTGAATTCTTTCCCATGTATGTGGCAGTGTGTGTGTGGGGCCACTGTCTGTGGGACCAGAGAATCATTTTCTGCTGTGACAATGAGGCAATCATTGCCATTGTTAACGATCAATCAGCTAAATGTGTCATTGTGGCCCAACTCCTGCGAAAATTTGTCTTGAAGTCTTGCAGCTTAATGTTACGGCACATGCATGACATGTACCCAGCCAGACTAATAACATTGCTGACTCCCATTCCCATTTTCAGTGAGATAGCTTCAAACGATTGGCCCCGACAGCAGACAGACACCCCAATCCATTGCCAGACTTGATATGGGACTGACATCAACATAGACTGGCAGTTCATCTGGTGGGCCATGGCCCCTCACACCTCGTCAGTGTACCTGTGAGGCTATGCATCCATCTTGTCCTTCCTGGCATCACATGGCTGGAGTCAAGGGCTACCAAGCCCCAGGCTGCTAGCGGCATACGTGTCATGCGCTGGCACCCAAATTGGTGTCTTGCCATACCATCCAATCCCACCTGTCGGGGTTCTCCTTCACCAAGGTGGCAGGTTGGGGCAACCCCTGTGACAATTTCTTGCTGAAAACACTGATGAAGGAATGGGCAAGACGTCTAACCCAGCAGCCCAATGTGAGATACCTGGTAACACATGAAATACTGGATAGGCTGTGTGCAGCACTCCCGACCAGATGCTCATTGGAATACACAACCTGCTTGTTCTGGACAGTATTCACCCTAGCTTTCTTTGGTACTTTCAGAATCAGTGAGTTGGTGGTTGCCTCCAAGAAGCCAGGCCCCCCTCCGGGGTGCAGTTTTCAGAGGTCTCGATGTCTGAGGGACTACTGCACATCCAGATTGTGGGGGCCAAAAACAACCCTAAAGGAAAGGGGCAAGTCATATCCCTCAAGACGGTGTCCCAGCTTCAGACATGCCCAGTTGACAACACGTTCTAGTACCCAACAGCCTGGCCTTCCTTGAGCCCGCAGTTCCTCATACATCTCGATAGCACGCCACTTTCCAAATTCTAGTTCACAGCAGTATTCAAGAAATTGCTGGTTGTTTTAGGATTGGGGTCCCGCCTGTTTGGCATGCATTCTTTTTGAATTAGAGCAGCAATGGCAGCGGCAAAAAGGGGCTTCCCAATTCGGGTAATCAAGGTGTTGGGGCACTGGCAGTCCTATGCATACATCTCATATATTTGCCTGATGGTGGCGTGCACTGCAAATTGACTCTGCTTTCACTAACTCTGTCCCTCCTATTTTCAGAGCATGTAGTTTGGAAAGTTTGACACTCATTTGTCCGCCAGGCAGCTGAAAGGGCGCCCATGTGGCCTCTTGGAATTCACCTAGGATTCTTTGATTGCGGTGTGCACCTCCTATGGTTGGGTTGCCTGGGCATCGGGTGGTGGCACCTATGGCCATTCCTACAGCAGCACATACAGACTCATGCTCCGCCTGATGCCCTGATCATGCACCTCAGAGGGAATAACCTTGGTACAATCTCTGGGAAACAACTCATCGGCCATGTCAGAGCGGACCTCTTCTGGGTGGCCTGCAGCCTCCCCCGCATGCTTTTCATCTGGTCTAACCTCATTCCTCACCTTAAGTGGGCAGGAACAAATCTCTGGGGGCAGAGAACTCAAGAAGGTCAATAGGCAGGTCAACCTAAGCATCCTGGGGCATGGCAGATTCAGCATGAATGGGCACACCATCCATTGCCTGGGTACTTTGACAGTGATCTTCTCCACCTATCAACAATGGACTCAACCTTTTCCTTAATGACCTGCATATGACGCTGAAGACTGTCCTTCAGGCCAGCAAAGAGCCCATACACCCGGGGGAGGCTCCCTGGGTAGCAGGAGGAGGTTCCCGCAATGGGAGGAGGGGTATGTGAAAGATGAGCTTCCATGCACTTGTGGTGGTTATCTGAGCCAGGTCACAAGCATGCACAGTGCACAAGCAAGGGGCAAGGTGCCCTAGATGCCACCAAGGTGGGGCACCCTGACAAGTCTTCCCACATGATGGCCGAACTGGTGTAGACAGTCCTCAGAGACAGCATGGCAAGGCCACTGGTACAGGGGAGGGCCCAGTTAGCCTGGCAAGGTGGGCCCCAGCCCCCATGTCCAGTTGACTTGGCTACAAGGAAGAAAAGCATACTGACTAGACTGGAACCTCACCCCTTTTGTAAGTCTGTTACACACATATATATATTTGCATTGGATTATGTTGATCTGACAATAAAGCTGCAGTCAATTTTACCCACAACTCTGAGCAGGGTGTTTTCTGGGCTGTAAGACAAAAGGGCAAAAGCTTGTTACATGGGACGAGGGGGCAGGCGAACGTCCCACTTGCCTATGTTACTCCAAGGGTTGGAGTGCTTGTGCAAAGGGCCTGTTGCTTAATATGGTGGTGGGCCTGTCATCTCCCCTCCCCCTGCCGATCAGGGGCTGAGATCTCGCTGGGGCCTTGGCGGAAAAAATTCCTGCTGCAGCTTTGAGTGCTGTGACAATTGTTGTGGTATGATGTCACCTGGACAAGATCACAGCCCCCGATATAAGGGAGCAGGACAGAGTGATCCTCCTTTTGAATCTCCCACATAACCACCCCGCCCACCCATTGTGACTTACTGGCCCTGCTCCCGGGATGAGTGGGCTGCACAGCATCAGCTTCATTGCAGCTATCTGGTGGTTACCCAAGCCAGGTCACAAGCATGCACAAAGCAGATGCAAGGGGCAGGGCACCCTAGTTGCCACCAAGGAGAGGCACCCCAGAAAGTTTCACCACACGAAGGCCGACCCAGCATAGGCAGACCTGTAAGACAAGAGGGCAAAAACTTGTTACCTGGGCGGAGGGGACAGATGAATGTCCCACCTGCCTATGTTAAAAAACAGAATTTCTCATAATGCAATATTCAAACTCTAGGAAACTCTTTTTCCTTAAAGGGAAAAATAAATCCAAACTTCAGAGACTGAACTACTCTCTCAAACGATTTCCTGAAGGATCAGCTCAGGTTTACTGAGTGCCTCCAAAAATACCAAACCAAATAAAATCTTTAACTTCACCAGCTTCTCTCACCTCTTCCCACTCTCTCTCTCACTTTTTCTGTCAAGATCACTTATAATCTTCTCAAATAAACTTCTTTCAATACCTTACTCTCTCACTTTCAAACTCTCTCGTCAGTGATGGACCCCAACTCCTCTAACTGAAACAGAACACACACACACACACAGTTTCAGCTCAGCACAAAAATTAGTGTTCCTACGCCAGCATTAAATAGTCGATGGGATCCCAAATTCAGTATTTTACAGATGTTTTTACCTAATGGCAGATTTAAGGTATTTTTGACACTTTTACTTTCAGATGATATTGTTTTATAACCCTATCAAATAAACTATGCCACCTAAATCAGTCTATTTCCTCAAGAAACAGGGAATAAACAGACCTCAATAGATCCCTGCACTGCCTCAGCACCAGTAAGCCCATGCTGTAACACCTACTGAGCATGCTCAACCCTCACACAGCCTTCAAACGCTTCCTATATAAACTTAAAATTAAATTTCTTGGTTTTATTACTCTGACTCTTCCAAGCCTCCTAACATCCACTGTAACATTCTTTTCCAAAAAAGAGGCTCCAGAACCCCCCCCCCTCCCCGAACCATGGGAAGTCAAACCCCTCCTTCTCTCTTTTTCCAGACAGTTAAAAGGACATGGCTTCTTTAATTCTAGCTCCTCCTCCTCTTGCAGGCCCAAGCCAGAGACTCTAATAATGCAACTACATTAAAGGTCCCAACTTCTCTCTCTCTCTCTCTCCCTCCCCAAGACTGCTATACCTCAGCTAAAATCAAATCCCTGAAAGGCTAAACAAACACACCAGCTGCAACAGCCCTGATTATCCCCATCTTAACTAGAAAGGTAAGCATGATTTTACTTACTTATCAAAATTAGCTATATTTCCTCCAGCCCAATGTGCCCTCACATTTATCTAATTATTTTTCACAAACATGAAACCTGCACCATTGGCTTATAGGAGCCACAAAAAACCAACTCCTTCAATTTATTATAGACTGCGTTCTAGCTAACACTTCCCTAACTCTTTTTACTTTATTTTTAAACCAATTCCATTTTCTTCCTGTTTACATTTGCTGCAGAGTAGTTCATCACTACAAACCAAGCATCCTGCAACTCCCTTGGGACCAATAGCATCCCAAGTAAATAAATTTATGCTATTTTATTTTTAAACTGGCTACATATGTATGAGATAAATTTGCATGGACTGCCACCATTATAAGAAAATATCTCTCATACACATGTATTGTGAATATTCAGATATCCTGACTGACTAGTAAGTGCCGGCCATTGGTTTGAGAACCATTGAATTAGTGTGTTGGAGTGGTTTTCAGTAGCTGGTTCTTCCCAATGGAAATAACCAGGAGAGTGATTAATGAGTTCATTGAAGTTATATAGAGAGGATATTTGGAGGAAAGCTTTTCTTTTGCCTCCTTTCTGTCATACAAGAGGAAACATAGGTTTCCTGAGCCACTGGGGTCCTGGGTAATAAAAAGACCTTTGGTAATGGATGAATTAGGAGTTACTGGTTTTGCTTCCTTTTTGGTTTGAAAAGGTTGAGGGGTTAGCTAGAAGTCTATTACCAGTGTGCAGTTTTGCAGGGGAAGGGAACATACAACTTGTGGAGAGCTTTGCTGGCAGCTTGTGACCAGTGACGGAGTTATGCTTAACTGAGAATGTACAATTGGTGAGTAATGAACTGGAAGTCTGTGACAAGAGGCAAAATATCCTGGCAGAAATACATTTTTGTTACCTTCCAAAGACGTTTTGGCAGTAACCAAGAGAAATATGGTTTTGGGAATTTACTAACTTGAAGTTCCCCAGTGTTCAGAGAACTTACTGAGGAGAAGAGAGGGCTATTTTGCTTAGCGGCATCTGTGCTGGGTTCTAGATGAGCTGCCTTAACTTCACCAGATGAACTGTATTGAATTTTTTGTTTCAGCCAGTACATTTATATTTTTATGCATAGCCAACTGGCATGGGCATTGAGCCTCTTTTGGGAGTGCTTGTGAAGACTTATTGGGAGCATGCATGGAAGTAGAACCTTGGAGAGAAATCTTCCCCCGGCCCCTTTATCACCCACAAATAGAAAGTAAGGAGAGATCTCTGCTCTTGTTATTGCAGCCTTCTGAACTTCTTATCAGGGTCCCACTGCATAATGTCATATCAGCTATAAATTATTCCCCTTCCTCATGGTTAGCTCAAAACTATCAAAACAGGTAGGGAGCCAGGGTACTTCCACAACAGCTTGAAATAGAGGGAACCTTGAATCCTCGGAAAGGGAAAGTGATCCATAGCAATCACTTTACTGAGCACCAAGGTTTGAATCCTGCTGCTCTCACTGATGCTTCTGAATTTGGGCAGCTCTCTTCCACTTAGACTGCTAGCTCCCCTTAGACAGGCAAATAACTACAGTACATGAGTTGTCATGCAACTTGGATTTGGTAAAAAGTGAGTAACCAAATCCAAATCTTGATAATTAGCCAGGCAATGAAGGAAATAGCATGAGAGCTGTAACATGAGAATCCTGTCTCTGGGTAGTGGAGGAGTAGCCTAGTGGATAGAGCAACTGCCTACTACCCAGAAAATCAAGGGTTCAGTTCCCACTGGAACTCCTTGTAACCTTGGGCAAGTCACTTTGCTCTCAATTGCCTCAGAAAAATCCAAGTTATCAATGTCTCTGTTTAATGTACATTACCAAATAGAAGTTACAATATAAACTGCTTTGAGTGAAAAAATAAAGTGGTATAAAAAAACAAATAAATAATGGCAGATATATGAAGACTTTAAAGCATTTTTGTCTATAGTGCCTCTGTATGATTTGGAGTATTGTGTGCAATTCTGGAGACCACACCTTTTAAAGGATATAAGCAGTATGGAGTCGGTGCAGAGGGTTGCTACTAAAATGGTCAGCAGTCCTCGTTATAAACTATATGTGGACAAACTTAAAGATCTCAATATGTATACTTTAGAGGAAAGGTGGGATAGAGAAGATATGATAGAGATGTTTAAATACCTCCATAGCATAAATGCACAAGAGCTTGAGAACCTCTTTCAATTGAAAGAAAGCTCTGCAACGAGGGGACATAGAAGGAGAGTGAAAGGGGATAGACCGAGGAGTAATATGAGGAAATATTTTTTTACAGAAAGAGTAGTAGATGCAAGGAGTAATCTCCCAGTGGAGGTAGTAGAGACAAGGACTGTATCTGAATTCAAGAAGGAACTATAGTAGTTGATATGGAAGGGCAGACTAGAAAGGCCATATGGTCTTTTTCTGCCATCATGTTTCTCTGTTTCTATTTCACAGAACTGATCTATAATGGAAAAAAAAGATTTCAATGTAGAGCTATTGAGATACAAGAAACTATCTATCCTATGAAAGACATAACTGTGTGAGATATAAATGTGTGTGCATGATTTTTCTGAATCTCTTCCATTTTTTGCCTTCATTTTTCATATTTTGCAGTAGTGTAGGAGATAACGTGTAAATGGTAATTTCTTACTAGCTTCTATGAAAGGGTCAGATGAAATACAAGTGCCATTACTTTGTCCTCTGTATGCAGATGCTTTTTTTTCCTTTTGTGCATGGGATGATTAATTAATTTCTCCTGTACATCTCATCTGCTTGTAATACACATGAGGAGAAGTGCTATTGTGTTTCTCTGCGATAAGTCACTTGCTGAAGATGATGCATTCCTGTACAATATTCTTTGCATTATCATTTTCAGTGTAAGTGGCCGTAGGCTGAATAAGGCTGTTGCATCTTATCCATTAAAAGTGGGCTGGAGAAGTAAGTAGCAGTTGGGAGGCAAAGGCTTATTTCCCACTGACACTGTCTTTGAATCTTGGGCAAGTTACTTATCTCTCCATTGCCTCAGGTATGAACTTCGAGTGTAAGCTCTCTGAGTACAAGAACATATTTACTGTACTTGAATGCAAAAACTGTGCCCACAGCACTCTGAGTACACCCCATCTTGTCTGCTCTTGGAAACTAAGTACGGTCAGGCCTGGTTAGTAGTTAGGCTTACATGCAGCAAAAAGCCTCGCAACTATCCACGGGATTGCCAGGATTTGACATCCACTTGGTGATGCTTAACAAGAACCTGAATATAACTTGCTTTGAGCTACTACTGAAAATGTGTCAGCTAAATTCAATCCTAAAGAAGCCCTTAAAATCCCATCCCTTTCCCTTTAAATAATTTCTGTAATGTACAGGATATGTACAGGATATGTGTAGGGCTGGCGCTACCATCAGGCAAGCTAGGTACTTTTAAAACCGCACCGCAGTGCATGCAAACAGGTAGTGGAATTGAAAGAGGGCAGAAGTACAAAGAAAACCGCAGTGCTAGAGGTGAAGGTAAATGCTATGGGGCCATTTTAAAATTATTGTCATTGTTGCACGTCCCTGAGAAGGGGGGGGGGGGGGCAGCAATGGCAAAAATGGAAATGGGGACTGGAGCAGGAAAGCGCTAAGAATGAGACTTGCCTAGGGGCCTCGTATCCTTGCACCGGCCCTGGATATGTGAGTGTATGTTGCTGCAGTAATAGGGTGTCTGTGCAATGTTGAGATGTGCTACTTTATGGAGACTAAAGCTCTGTGATGCCTAAAAAAGCTGGGAACGGAGTGAATGCGAGACACTCTGCAGGTGAAACGTCTTCCTTCCTTCTTTTCCGACTTCATTATAGAGATGACGCTTCCTTAATGCAGCTTAAATGGCCAATTTGTATTTTTCCTTTCTTTGTCCTTTCTCCCATTGCTTGCTATTGAGCAAGGCAGTGCAGGTGCTTTGGAGAACATTAAATAAAGCAGCGTGGTGACTGAAGGGGGTGGGTAGGCTTCTTGCCCTCAGGATATTGAAGGTCATGGATAATGTAACAGACTGGTAATGCTAAACAGACTTGTAGAAAGACGGTATAAAAAAGATGTTAAATAAATAAAAACATTTCCTCCTGTGCCATGACTGTTTCTCATTACAAGCAGAGGGATGCATGGAGGCAATGTCTGCTTCGTTTTGCATTTGATTTCTTTTCATTTTCCAATGATTTAATTTTGTTTCATTTTATCTTAGCGCATGCTGAAACAAAACAAATCCGGGTGTGTTATTTCAGATCAGAAACAGAGGCCTATTTATTACCCTGCACTAAGGTTTTACACCTAACGTGTTAACAATCAAACTTAATGTGCATTAGGAGTGAAGCCTCTGTGGGAGCTGTTGAGGGTGTTTCTAGCGTTTTGCCATTCGGTTAGAACACAGAAAAGATATTAACACGTAATAACTAAAAGGACAGATAACTCAGTGCAGTTAGCGACATCGATTGAAGTGGCATTAACTGTCTCACCTTCTCTGCTGTGGTGTTAGTGTGTGTTAACTATCTGCCCATTAACTTAAGGAAGAAACCCTTCCTTTTTGCTGCTCCTTACATGGTACCTTTCATTTTAGGCAGCAAAGGCGGATCTTTCCGTGTGCTGATTGATAAGGCACCTTTAAAGCACATTCATTTCTGAGTCAGCAGCTTCACACAATTTAATAAATGGGAGCAAAAGCGAACAGCCAATTTCATTCAGTTTTCCATATTGTTTAAAAATGAGAACACGCCCCTAATTACTAGGAGCAGTTGTTAATTCCCTGTTTTAATATGGGTGCTCACTTTTCTTTTACATTTGTTTATGTATTCATTTCTTCTTGTAGTGGTAAAGGTAATTTCAAAGCCAGGCCTTTTTCAAACTTGCCCATCCTAAGTGTGGGTCAAGTTACACATGTCAGAGGTCATTTTATAACCTCAAAAAGAACCAGGTAGAAAGAGCACCAAAAATATATAAATTGGCAAACATTTTGTCGGACTGCTCACACAGAAGATAAATCCTCTTCAAATGAAATGTCCATTTTAATCAAACTTTTTGCACTAAAAAGCAAACAGTGGTACTTAGTCATATGACCGATAATCTAAAGATTCCTGCCATTCAATCATAAGAGATTTCGTCGAGCAAAAACAAGCATAGGTTTCTTCAGACAGATGCGATGCAGTACCTCGTGTTGGGTCTATCCGACTCTCAAGACCCTGCGTTAGGTATTCTGTCCTCCATAAACCATGCTGAATAGAATGTACTTTCAGCCATACGTTGCTTGCTGAACAGAAAAGCAGCTCTTTTTAAATCCGCTCGGCGTCTGACGTCACAGCTGACCTCCTTGCAAACAGCAAGGCTTATTGGGGGTTAAAGACAATAGATGGATGTAATCGCACCCCAAGCAGCCCAGATTAATTGTGAAAAAAAAATCACAAAATACTCTGCCAATCCTGCTCAAGGTCTAGTCCCCCTGGAATGAGTGACTATAAAGTGAAAATCCATTTTTGTTCAGCAAATTGTAAACGAGCCTTATGATCACTGCCTCTGGGCAAATGAGGAATCCAATCAATGATCCTCCAAGTAACTTGTTGAAAGGAGCGATCAAGCTGGATGCACTGATGCACAATTGGGGCAGTGAGGGTTATCGTATGTTCAGATAAACGAACCCTGAAAAGTCGAATGGTCCGTCCAATATATTTTAAACCATAAGGGCAAAGTAATAGATAAACCACAAACACTGATTCACAAGAAGTGTAGTAGCAAGAATGCCATATCTTGCCCGTTGTGGTATCAGTCCTAGAATCCCCATTCATAATACCTTGGCAAAAGGCACATTTGCCACAAGGAAAATGGCCTTTAACTCAGGAGAGTGCTGAGATGGAAAACCCGCATGTACCAGTCTATCCCTCAGATTGCTGAGGGATACACTTTACGGTCAGTCACGCCAGACGGGCTAAACCTTGAGCAGGATTGGCAGAGTATTTTGTGATTATTTTCACAACTGATCTGGGCTGTTTGGGGTGCGATTACTTACATCTATTGTCTTCAGCCCCCAATAAGCCTTGCAGTTTGCAAGGAGGTCAGCTGTGACGTCAGATGCCGAGCAGGTTTAAAAAGAGCTGCTTTTCTGTTCAGCAAGCAACGTATGGCTGAAAGTACATTCTATTCAGCATGGTTTATGGAGGACAGCGTACTTGATGCAGGGTCTTGAGAGTTGGATAGACCCGAAATGCAGTACTGTGTCGCATTTGTTTGAAGAAGCTTATGTTTGTTTTTGCCTGAAGAAATCTCTTAGGATTGAATGGCAGGAATCTTATCAGTCATACAGCTAAGTACCTCCGTTTTGCTTTTTAGTGCAAAACGTTTGATTAAAATGGACATTTCATTTGAAGAGGCTTTATCCTCTTTGTGAGTAGTCTGACAAAAAATGTTGCTAATTTATATATTTTTGGTGCTCTTTCTACCTGGTCTTTTTTGTGGTTATTGATTTGTTGGCTGGGTTAGTTGGGTTCGTTTTTTGGAGGTCATTTTATAGAAAGCTGTTCAAAGTTATATGCCCTCAATGTACGTAAGTCATCTTTTTCAATGACTTGCATGTGGGGACAGACACCATTATAGCGATTCTATAAGAGGACACGTAAGAGCAATGATGCATACTTTTGGAGTGGGCGTGGGTGTAGCAGAGCGCAAATCTACACATGTAAGTTATAAAATACTATATGCGGTTTATGACTAATCGCATGCATGTACTGTACACCAGCATATGTTCAATGCAAAAACCACGACGATTCAAAAGAATGACCTTGTTGTACTCAGTTTTCACCACCATTCCCTGATGTGCAGTTCAGCAAAACATTGTTAGTGTCGGGTGGATCATCTTAAATGGACTGAGAATCCAGAGGTTTCAGCCTTCAAGACTAAGATGGAAAGGGAGTTAGGTCTAGGGAACCTTTTGCTAATTTTGTTTTTTTTTTAGCTGATTAATGCCCATTTTAATGTGCAGCAACTGGCAGTCAAAAACAGTAATGCATGATAGTGTCAGCCACCACACACTAAAATGCATGTTAATTGGCAGTTGGGGGATGGGGAGGAAAATGGGCAGGGTGCAGGTGCGAAAAGTGCCTTAGCATGAGGGCTCGAACTATTGCCACGTGTCACCTATTATGGGTTCACATAATAACACCTCCAAAGGAGTCCTTACATGAACCCGCTATACTAGAGATCATGATAGGCAAACCCTTCGCACCATAGCTGTTAAAAACATGCTGGCCATGTCTGTGACAGCTAACCCCATACGAACAAGGAGTTTGTATGGGGGGGCGTTCTGGAGGCAGAGTGAGGGAAGGACATGGGTGGTCTGCAACCTCAGACGTACAAGGCCAATTTTGATGTTGGCCCTGTACTTCCAGGGTCAGCAGACTGGACAGAGGACTTATTACACCTCAGAGGTGGAATAAGCCCCCCTGGACATCGGGGGATGGCAGGTCCAGGCAGTGGTGGAAAGGTGAGGTGTGCAGGGGTTCCCCGCAGCCCGAGCCTGTCCATGGAAGGCTAGATCGGGGAAAGGAGAAAATGATCGGTGGCTGGGGATCACAGCTCCTGAATGGAGCCGTTGTGCCATGGCAACAGGACGCCATGGTACCGCAGCTCCATTCAGGAGCCTGACTGAGTTAGCCGGACAGGAGTCTGTACATGCAGGCAGATCAGAATTGGGTTCCGGCCTGCACGTACAGGCCCAGATACGATTCAGATCCCGCAGGGCATGTCTAGCCCCCACGGAATCGGAATTGGGTCTGCCTCTGTGTATCCCGATTCCAATCTGGCGCACAGGGGCCTGGACGCACATATTAGAATGTGCCTCTATAAGTTTATCAATCATTTGATTTCCGTTTTTAAATTATTTTAGTATGGGCATTTTTTTCATGCTTTTTTCACAAAAAAACGTTGAGAAGATTCATTTGTTTGAAACGAACAACATGGAAAGTGACACTAGTTTACTCTCAAAACCTTTTGATTATTGCCCCCATTGTTATTAATGTGCAGTTCGAAGCACAGGCCAAACTGAAAAGATGGGCAAGGAGGAATTATCTGCATTTTCTGAGCTGCCCATGCTTATCTGAGCTGTGTGTTGTAAAGATAGGACATGATTATTTTTATTTTCCAAAGTCAACAAATCAAGCCCAGAATAATTAAGTAGCAGAGAGTGAAATGCCTTGAGACTGCTGGAGAGTTGATTAGTTTCTGTTGGTCAGTTCTCTGGAAAACGAGCACCATCCAGCAGGAATTTCTTTCAAATTATTTATGACAAAGACAGCAGTACATGACAGCTACTGTAGCTGTTCACCCTGTCAGGTCGTAATTGACACAACATGTGGCGAGGCAAATACCTCTTGCCACCATCAGAAGGAGAAATGGTGCTAGAAATTGGCCGAGGAACTATGTGATTACATTAGCCACATATAAAAAAAATATTTTTCTCCAGCTGACTGGCATGATAAGGGATGATACTGTACAAACAAAGATAAATTATGAATCAAGAATTCAATATTTAGTTTGGCCCTTTCAATCTACAAATTATTGAATTCCATGCCCACCCATTGCCTCTTGCATACTGTGATGAGGAAAAGGATGGTGTTCACTGCAGAAGAGTAAAGAAATGATGCTTAAAAAGGTTCATTTCAAGACAATCAGCACATTGCTAGTACATAAAACTAAGATCTTAGGTGCTCTAATTTTAGATTTGGAGAAATACAGGCAGACTAAAATGTCTCTAGATAGATGTTTTGTTCCTCCTTTTAGCATATAAACATTGAAGTATAGACAATAAGGGCAGATAAAGATCGTATGGCCTAACCCAGTCTGTCCATCTACACCAGTTAGTAAGCTCGACAATCCCTTCCTCCCCCTCAGAGATCCTCTGTACCTGTCCCACACTCTCTTGAATTCAGATACTGTCTTCATACTGCCACATGGAAACATAGAAATATGACGGCAGAAAAAGATCACATGGCCTATGTAGTCTGCCCTTCTATATCAACTACAATAGTCCCCTTTTTTCCTTTAGAGATCCTCTGTGTTTGTTCCATGCTTTTTTGAATTCAGATACTGTCCTCATCTCTACCACCTCCACTGGGAGACTATTCCATGGATCCACCACTCTTTCCATAAAGAAATATTTCTGCATATTACTCCTGAGTCTAACCCCTTTCACTCTCATGCTATGTCCCCTCTTAGCAATGCTTGCCTTCAATTGAAAGAGACCCTCCTGTGCATTTATGCCATGGAGGTATTTAAATGTCTCTGTCATATTGCCTCTATCCCATTTTTCCTCTAAAGTATACATATTAAGATCTTTAAGTCTCTCCTCATATACTACATAACGAAGACCATTAACCAGTTTAGTAGCCATCCTCTGTACCGACTCCAACCTGCTTATATCCTTTTGAATGTGCGGTCTCTGGAATTGCACACAATACTTCAAATAAGGTCACCACCTTTTTTTTGCTGGGCATTCCTCTCCCTATATACCCAAGCATCATTCTGGCTTTCGCAATCACCTTTTCTACCTGTTTAGCTACTTCACGATCGTCAGACACAATTACGCGCAGGTCCCGCTCTTCCTTTATGGACAGAAGTACCTCACACCCTACACTGTACCGCTCCTTTGGATTTTTGCAGCCCAAATGCATGACTCTGCATTTTTTAGTATTAAAATTCCGTCTTCAAGCTTAGCTAGATCTCTCCTCATGTTATCTATTCCTTCCTGGGTATCTACTCTATTGCAGATTTTGGTATCATCTGCAAATAGGCAAACTGTCCCTGACAGTCCTTCTACAATAACACTAACAAAGATGTTAAAAAGATCAAGGACAGATCCCTGGGGCACACCACTGGTAACTTCCTTCTCTTCAGAGTGAGCTCCATTTACCTGTACTCTTTGTCACCTCCCACTCAACCAATTCCTAACCCAATCATTAACATTATGGTCCATCTCTAGGGTGCTCAGTTTGTTTATAAGTTGCCAGTGCAGAACGGTGTCAAAGGCTTTACTGAAATCTAAATAAACCACATCTAGGGCGCTCCCTCAGTCCAACTTCCTGGCCACCCAGTCAAAGAAATCAATCAGATTTGTCTGACAAGACCTGCCTCTGCAGGATCCGAAGCAACATGGATTCACCAATCTATTGGACTCCAGAAACCTCACTATTCTGTCTTTTAGTAGCCTTTCCAATAATTTACTAACCACAGAGATTAGTAGTTCTCAATGTCATCCTTACGTTTGCTTTTGTGTATAGGGACCACATGTGCCTTTCTCCAGTCCTCTGGCAATACTCCCGAATCCAAAGAGGCATTGAAAAAGTCAGACAATAGAGCCACTAGAATGTCCCCAGGTTTCCTCAATATTTTTGGATGTATCCGATCCAGACCCATGACTTTGTCTACTTTTAGTTTGGCTAGTTCCTCACAAACACAGTCTTCTGAAAATCATTTCATAACCCTGTCGTTTCTGTTCCTGTTTGTGGGTGTTTTCTGGGGTCCTGCTCCTGGACCTTCATCTGTGAACACAAAACAGAAATATTTGTTAAGCAATTCCGCTTTATCCTCATAAGTATCTGCTTATTCCTCCCCTGCACCCTTGAGTCTGACAATGCCACATTTTCCCTTCCTCTTCTCACTAACATATCTGAAAAATGTCTTATCCCCGCATTTTATTGCATTGGCTATTTCTTCTTCTTTTTGTACCTTTGCTATCCTGGCTACTTTGCTAGCTTCTCTAAGTTTTGCCAAATATAGATGCCTGTCTTCCTTTCTCTGTGATCTCTTATATTTCATGAAGGCCTCCTCCTTTTTCAGCTACTTCTTTTGAGAACCAGAGCAGCCTCCTTTTTACCTTTCTAACAGAAAGCTATGTTGCCCTTAAAATATCCCCTTTCATTTTTGCCCACTGTTTTTCTACATCCCCCAGCTGTTCCCATCCCACTAACTACTCTTTGAGGTATTGTCCCATCTTAGCAAATTTAGTTTTTCTAAAGTATAAGACCTTTGCTTTTGAATGGATTTTATCGACCTTAGTTCTAATATTGAACCATACCATCTGGTGATCACTGGATGCGAGATGATCTCCCACTGTAACGTCAGAAACACTTTCTCCATTGGTAAGCATTAAGTCCAGTATGGCACCATTATGTGTGGGTTCTGTTACCAGTTGCCTGAATAGTTCTCACTGTAGAGAATCCAGGATCTCCTTCTAGATTACACTGCAACAGGGATGTGCCAATCCACATCTGGCATATTGAAATCACCTATCAGTAACACTTCTCCTTCATGGCAATACTGTGTATTTCTTCTATTAAATCTCTGTCTGATTCTACACCCTGTGAGGGGAATCTGTATATAACTGCAATGCAAATGGAATTCCCTTTCCCTCTTTCTAGTTTAACCCACAATGCCGCCTCCTTTTCTTTTTAAGCCCTGCAATTTTAGGGCTTTAATATTATTTTTTACATATAGGGGCATGTTTACTAAACTGTGGTAACGTTACAAACCGCGCTTTATGTAACGTTTACGATCGTTAATGTTACATAACGCGGGGCAACGTCACATAACGCGGGGCAACGTCACATAACGCGGGGCAACGTCACATAACGCGCGTTATGTAACGTTAACGATTGTTGGCGTCCCGCAGCGCGGTAAACACCGCAGAAGGTGGAGAGAGGGCGGAGAGAAGGGGTCAATGGGCAGAGAGGCTCCAGTCACAGTAACGCGATGATCTGAAGAGCTGAATCCTAACACGATTGAAAACCTGCCGTTAGATGCACATTTGCAGGGGAGAGAAACCATTTCAGTGTCAGCAATGTACAGCATAGACAGGGAAACCAACAAAACGTGATAAGTGTGATACATGTGCACGGAACAAAAGGGCAAATAATCAGTGAAACTGACCAGCAGAAATGAGGAAAAAAACATAACCAAGTTGGCCAATAGTGATATCAATGGGAAACAGCAATAAACACCACTGAGAAAGCTTCAGAAAAAGATATTAATTGTGGAAGGGTGTATGCTCTGTCCCCATAGAAGGTTAATGATCCCACAGTGAAATAGCGCAGATCAGGGCTTCCCCATGTTAGTGGACAGGTTCCCTATGGCTTGCACATGTTCCGCAACAGCAGAGTGGGCATGTCGGAACGGGCAACTGGGCAGATGCTGGAAAAGGGGATACAGAGGGCTGCAGGCGGCACATGCTGTGGTGCAGCTGGGCCACAGTGGGGACTAGGGTGATGCTCAGTTGGCCCATAGGAATGCATGAACAGTAGAGCCAGACTGCAACTGATGAGGGCCCAACATGGGCACGAGTGTGTCTCCCGCAATATCACAGGGGACAGTACCCAGCAGCTACCCCTAAGGGCACAGAACAGTGGCAGGCTGTGCTGGGGGGAAGCGTGGACATCCATCCAGGCACCCCTACCCCATTACCCACACCAAAGGCAGCTGCCTACCCACACATTGGATGGCCCGAGACTGTGCACCACCAGCACCACCAGCAGAAGGGCATGGCAGCATAGCGGCAGAGGGGTACTGGTGGAGGAGGGGGCAGTGACATCTGACCATAGCAGGCCACGGCCCAGACCCATGTAGGTGGGTGCTGTGCACTGCAACAGACAGGCTCTGTATGACAAGCAGTCATGGTACCTCCAGGGAATGATCTGTCCCTGTGGCATCAGTCTGGCACAGTATGCACAGCCAGTGCACTCAGGAGCAGAAGGTCACAGGTTCAAAACCTAGCTGTGGTCCCTGCCAACTCTATCCCCATAGGTTTATCCAGTAATAGATTGTGTAATAGACGGAACCTTCTAGTGCTGATAGAATAAACATGCCTGGAACACCTACATTTTACCCTACAGAGCACCGACACCACAAACAGGCGCATTACCCAGAGCAGAGTCTCCCAAATGCAGTCCCTGAGGTCCAAACAACATTCAGGTTCCATGCTGTCTGCAATAAAGATGCCTGTGCTGTATGTCGATGCACCGCCCCCATGGTATGCAGATGTATCTCATGCATATTCATCAGGGACAGCATGAAAACCCAAACATGGTGCGGCCCACCAGGACCGGAGTTGGGAACCCCTGTCCAAGAGCAGTGACCACAGGGGCAGAAACACCTGCACCCACAGGCCCCATTAGCCACAGCCTCCTGGAGAGGCAGGATGTTGGGCCCTGTGTGCATCTCCCAATACTAGCACTTGCATACCCTAGCAATGCCACCCAAAACCTGGGAATACGGTACACAGATAGCAAAAGGTTTCTATGATAACTGGCACATAGCAATCCCTAAGGTTAGCACAAGCTGCCCAGTGGGCTGTAGCATACCATCCTCTGTGATGTCTGTGGAGTGTGTGTCAGGTCTGGTACCTGACAGTGTCCACCACCTTGGGGAGAGACCCCAACAGTACTGCATACCATAGCCATGCCTGCACTGTGCCCAGGACTGGTGCGGTATCCTGGGCTGCCAAAAGCCTATATAGGTGCACAATGCTGACATAGGTGTGGGGGTGTGCATCAGTCTATCCAGTGTGTGGTGTTTGCCAACACCCTCTACAGCCCACACTGCAAGCACTGTTGCCAATATTGGTCTGCCAATGTGCATAATGAGGAGCAAGGTACTGTGGGTATAGCCGGACAGGGCGGCCTGGGCAGGATGCACCTGCACAGGGCCCAGGGCAATGGCTGGGACATTGTAGTGCCTGTCCACCACCTACACGGGCAGGGTGGCCACGGCATGTCCTACTGTGAGGTCACGCTCACCCTGACTGTGCAGTGACCACGGCATGGGTGGGTTCCCCCATATTGCTACATAGTGTCCCTCTGAAGTGAGATATATGGGTTCTGTCCTCTGGAGCCCAGTCACTGACCTATCTGCTTGGTGGGTGTGTGCACATCCCAGGTGTGGGTGCACACGTCACCTCCAGGAACACGCACTATGGACTAGCAAGCAGACTGTTTGCAGTTAGTATGTGTGTGGCTGGAACACCTTGCAGGGTGCAGCGGCTGGTGACTCACTTTGCTTGCTGCTGGAGGATATCAGATAGTGGTGTGGGGAAGCTGCGCAGTACCAGGTCTACTGTCTTTCTGTCACGGCCCAATGTCTGGAGGCATACAGATCTGCATCGACTGCCCTGTAGGGGTGTCCATTCCCCAGCAGGACTGGGGTGAATGGTCCCCTCTACTGTCACCAGTGCAGGGGGGTAAAATGTCGATCTTTTGGTTGGAAATCCTGTTTCCCACCCTGAGCCACAGAGGGTGGGTTGGGTGTTGGTACGTAAACTGCCTATGGGCCCAACCCCCCCCCCGACCTGAAATCATGTGACCATGGCACCCATACAGTGTATGCACTATTCCGGGAGCATCATAGTCCACATGGGCAATACGTGATATACAGATGGACACAGGCAAATGCTAAGGGTATCTGCAGGGACCACCTATCACACAGTGGCACTGATGGGGACCTGTAGCATAGCCCATCGCAGCAAAGCCAGGTGCTGTGGAAATGGTGCTGGGCACCCCACCTCACCCTCAGGGTGAGCACTGTGAGGGTCTGTAGCCACTCTGTGGCAGTAACACACACGGTCAGTACCCCCTACCAGGCTGAGGTGCTGTGGGGTTGCACATGGTCAGGACCCTCCACCAGGCCGAGGTGCTGGGGGGGGTGCATACCCCATCTTGTGGTCATCTGTAGACTGCTGATCTGCATGTGCAGTGCACCATGGGTATGAGTGGGTTAACCCAAATCCTGGCCACCACAGCAGACAGTTTGTGTGGTGACCTGACGTCCTTCAGTAGCCAGCCAGGGATTTGTTAGTAGCACTAGCGATGTGGCCCACTAGTTACTTCACTGCCTGTGGAGCCAGAGGTCATGGGTTTGATCCCACAGTGGGGTTATTTGGTAGGGCTGACTGAGGCATTTTCTTTTTTTAATTTAAATTGGTGCTGCCAGCAAAAATACCCTCAAAGTGCTGTCTCCTTATGGTACCTCATCAGGCGCCCTATACAGTGCCCTATGAGGCACCCTATAATGCGCCCTATAGGGTGCCCCATAGGGGACATTATAGGGTGCCTTGGCGGACAGTGCACTTTATAATGAGCCCTCTGGGGTGCCTTATAGGGTGCCGTATGCGGCACCTTAGGTTACGGCCCTGTGAGGGTGTGTTTGCTGGCAGCACTAATTAAAATTAAAAAACAAAATGCTTCAGACAGCACTGATTTAAAGTAAAAGGTAATGTCTTAGCTTTACTCATTAGACCCACAGGGGGATTAAACTCACAACCCCTGCACCATTAGTCAGTGTATTAACCATTGTGCTACAGCTCTAGACACCGTGCTAGACACCTTATCAAACGCCTTATGGGTGCTGTACAGGGCGCCTTGCGTGGCGCTCTACACAGTGTTTTTTTACGCTCGTTAGGCTATGGCGCCTGGTAACGCGCGTTATCTGTAACTTTGTACCGCCCATGTCCTTATTTGGCTGTTTCTGCTTTTACCGCGGAACCTAACGCAACTGACATTACTGCAGTTTAGTAAACATACTCCATAGTGTCACTCCACCCTGTCCTTCCTGAATAAAGTATAGCCTGGCATAATTACAACCCATTCATGGTTTTCCGTGAACCATGTTTCCATAACACCACTAAATCCAAGTCAGCCTCTTCCATTAAAGCCTGAACATCTGAGATCTTATTTCCCATGCTATGGGCATTTATATACATCACTTTCTAGATGTTGCCCCTTTTCCCCATTTCTGCAGAGGTATTTAATGTTTCACTTACCTGGGGGCTTTCTTCACCCATCCCAAACAAATCAAGTTCAAAGCCCTCTTCAGTAGGTTAGCCATCATCCCATGGTCCAGGAAACCAAAATGTTTTGGTGACACCATCTCCAGGGTTCAAGCTTCTCTGTCTCATGCTTTATCCTCAACAGGGAGTATTGAAGAGAACACCTGGGCACCTATCTGCTTCACCCTCTGTCCCAGAGCCATGAAGTCACTTTTGATATGCTCGGAGGGATACCTGGCAGTATCATTTGTGCAGACATGAATGAGCAACATCGGATAATAGTCAGTAGGCTTGATGAGTCTTGGAAAACTCTCCATAATATCTCAGATTTTGGCACCTAGCAAACAGCACAACTCTCTGGACATCAACTCTGGTCGGCAGCTGGATGCCTCAGTACCCCTCAAAAGAGAGTCACCAACCACAACTACCCTTTGCTTCTTTATGGTGACTGATTCTGCAACTTTGGGGTGCTCGAGCTATAGTTATTCCATTTCCTCGGTGCTTCCACCTCTTCCACTTCCAGGGCTGCATACCAGTTCTGCAATTCAAGGGCTAGTGGAGTTGGGAGTGTTGATACTGCAGGTTCTGGTGACTCCTGTCCAACCTTCTTCCTTCTGTAGCCTCCCATCTTCACCTCTGTCAGAGAGCTTGGATGTTTCAAGAAGCATCTCATCAATATACACTTCTCATTGTCTTGAATGTTTCTCAGCCTCACCACCTCTTCCCTGACCTCCTCCACTTCTTTCCTGAGAGCCTCAGCATGCAGGCATCCTGCACATGGAGCCGGTCCTTCAACTGGTATTGGGACGGATGCAGAAGCTGTAAAGGGGGCTATAGCTTTAGTGATACGATTTTTCCCAGCCATTGTTAGTTGATGGAGTTTTGGTACCTTGCTTTGCAATGGAGTCCATCAGGAATGGCAGTACCTGAAAGGCCCTGTAAACCCTTATACAGCACTGCCTAGCTGCTTAGTAAGCTACTCTAGGGCCCTTAACACCTCCACTTGGAGGCTGTTCCATGTATCTACTACCCTTTCTGTAAAGACATATTTCTTTAGATTCAGGCCCATACTAAGGGCTTTGCAATTAGTGCAGCTGCAGAGAATACTAGTATGGAAGGGGCACCAACTTCATCACTGGGTTTCCAGGAAGCCTGTTAAAAGTGAGTTCTTGCATGAGGAGGGAGTGGGCACCAAATTCACAAGTCGCACAGGGTGCATTTCTGGCTTGATATGGTCCTGCTTAGATTGCTCATATACCTTCTTTCACCTTTTATATTTAAAAGTATAAGGTCTTGTTATGCATTTGTACAGGAATTGTGTTAGAAGAGTGGTGTTCAGATGGTCATGAGTTTAATTATCAAACTCTTGGGGGAGGGGGATAAGGTCGAAAATTTGCCTAGGGCACCTACTACCTTGCACCAGTCCTGGGACCAGCCCTGACTCCATGCATTACACTGGTGGCTATGTGGCTCCCAAGTCTCTTCTGGTGGGAAACCTGCATTCTCTGTGATTAAGTGGCAACATCAACAACATCGCTAGCTTCCTACAAGACTCTAGATACAGTAGTACTTCCAACACATTCAGCTACATGTGTCCCATGGCACATGACAGCACCCATGGGTAATAATGGAGTCAGAGCTATATGTCCACCAGCATGTACTGACCATAGAAACACAGAAAAATGATGGCAGATAAAGACCATATGGTCTATCCAGTCTGCCCATTCATATCAACTACTAAGTTCAACAATCCATTTTTCCCTTAGAGATCCTCTGTACTTGTCCCATGCTTTCATGATTTCAGAACAGTCCTCATCTCTACCACCTTCACTGGGAGACGATTCCATGCATCCACCACTCTTTCTGGAAATAAATATTTCTTCAGATTAATCCTGAGTCTATCCCCTTTCATTGTCATTTATGTTATGGAAGTATTTAAACGTTTATATCAATCTCCCCTCTCTCACCTTTATTGAGATCTTTAAGTCTATCCCTATATGTTTTACGATGAAGACCACTGACCTTTTAATAGCCAACTTCTTCACCGACTTTGCATCTTGTTTATATCCTTTTGAAGATACAGTCTCCTGAATTGCACATAGTACTCCAAAAGAGGCCTCACCAGAGACTTATACAGAGGCACTATCACCTCCTTTCTGATGGCCATTCCTCTTTATATGCACCTAGGCATCCTTCTGGCTTTCACTGTTGCTTTTTCTACCTGCTTGGCCACCTTAGGACCTTGGAGTGGCTGTTTCCAATGATCTTGCTTTTCTTTCATGGACAAAAGCACTTTATCCTCTATAATATACTGCTCCCTTGGATTTTTTCAGCCCATATGCCTGACTGCATTTTTTGTAAGTTACACCATTAATTTGTAGTCTGTTACTCTTTAAACGGTTAACTCCAAGTAAAAACCAACACACTCCGTTTAATGACTCACTCTGCAACTCGAGAGCTTGCTTAGTTCACTCACTCACTCAGTGGACTAATGGCAATTGGTCTCAGAAAAACCAGCGGCACGTAAACCAGGAGCTAATCGCTCATTGAGAGTGCCAGTTTTACATCAATGACCGTCTGCCTTACTTGACTTATTATTTTTTTAGATTATATTTTAAAGTTGCCAGTAAAAACATCTTTCTTTCTTCTCATAGATATCACTACCGTTCCTCATGTTATCAGTAGTAAATGTTTCTTCTTGGAAAATAAACTTTAAATGAGGAAACCGTTGATACTATACAACACTTAGCTTTTGTTTGAAGATGAACAGGGCCATTCCAACGCTCACAGCTAGGTACCCCAAGCGTTTCACAACTGTTGTTTCTTCAGGGAATCGTCCCTTTAAAACTATAAATATAGAAAAACGTGAATTCAATGATATAGCCAGTTGCTTATTCACTTTTAAGAATTTATCACATGAATCAAGCCTGCTTATATGATGCTGCCGGCGTTACTTCCACTAGATGTTCATTATCATCTTACTCATTGAAACCATCGATGTAGAACTCTTAATGCGTAAGACGCCGCGCATGCGGAATGGAAACATGACCACCAATTTAAAGAGACTCGAGATCACGTGCTGACTAATGTTTGATTAGATGGCAAACTAAGAAGGTATTGGAAAACCAACTCCCCCCGTCTATGTTATAGTGAGAATTCAGTCAAATCTCCCATTTTACCCACTAGAATATAATAGACTAAAGGACATGATTGATGAAGGTACTCTTAACATCATATGGAATCACAAACACAGTGCGAGATTCAATCGCACATTCAGACCTCTTGGAATCACCGTGTTTAAAGTGAAAATCCATTTTTGTTCTTTCCAAAGCAGAGTATTCGCAATAGTCTTTCCTCTCATACTGCGACTAACTTTCTCCACGCAGAAACATCGAAGCTGTTCAAAAATGTGGTGATATTGTAAACAGTGTTGTACTAATGGGGCTTCCAACACTTTACAACTGAGGCGGCTTCTGTGCTCCTGCATACGAGTACGAAAAAGCCGTTCTGTCTTGCCTACATAAATGAGCCCACAGGGGCACACAATAATGTATACTACATTTGTGGAGGTGCACGTTGTCTTGTGGCGGAGATAATACGAGACGCCATTATGTTCGAATATTGATAACTCCATGGTCACATCACAGATGGTGCAGGCTCCACATTTATGATGACCCTGGGAAACCGAAGAAGATGGAGTGGCACTGGGATCGTTAGACAGAACTGCTGGGCATAATTGCTCCTTTAAATTTCTATTGCGCCGCCACTATGTCTATGAGAAGAAAGAAAGATGTTTTTACTGGCAACTTTAAAATACAATCTAAAAAAATAATAAGTCAAGTAAGGCAGACGGTCATTGATGTAAAACTGGCACTCTCAATGAGCGATTAGCTCCTGGTTTACGTGCCGCTGGTTTTTCTGAGACCAATTGCCATTAGTCCACTGAGTGAGTGAGTGACTGCATTTTTTAGCATTAAATCTCAGCTGCCAAATTTTCAGTCATGCTTCAAGCTTTGCTAGATGTCTCCTCATGTTATCTACACCTTCCCGGGTGTCTACTCTATTGCAGATTTTGGTATCATACACAAAGAGGCAAATGTTATCCAACAGCCCTTTTGCAATATCACTTACAAAAACAGTAAAAAGAACAGGACCAAGGACCAATCTCTGCGGCACACCACTGGTAATGTCCTTGTCCACAGAGTGAGCTCTATTTACCAGTCCTCATTTGTCATCTCCTACTCAACCTATTTTTAATCCACTCAGTCGCTTTAGGGTCCATCCCTAGGGTGCTCAATTTATGTATAAGCCATCTGTGCAGAACAGTATCAAAGACTTTGCTGAAATCTATGTATATCTCATCTAGAGCTCTCCCTTGGACCAATTCTTTGGTCACCAAGTCAAAGAAATTAATCAGATTTGTCTGACAATACTTGCCTTTAGTAAAACCATACTGCCTCAGATTCTGAAATCCATTGGATTCCAGAAACCTCATTATCCGCTGTTTTAGCGCATTTCCATTAATTTAATCACCACAGAGGTCACTCTAATCAGCTTTTGGTCAAACCTCTTTCTTACATCTGTTCTTGTGTAGAGAAGCCACGTGAACTCTTCTCCAGTCCTCTGGGATCACTCTCAACACTTTTGAAAAGGTCAGATAGTGGAGCTGCCAGAAATTTTGTAAGTTCCTTCAATACTCTCAGATATATCCCATGTAACCCTATCACTTTGTGTACTTTTAGTTTAGCTAGCTCCTCACGAACACATTCTTCTGGGAATGAGAAAGCTGAAGGATGCGGTGAGCACGGCTGAGGGGGGAAGAGGAGGGAGTTGGGGAGATGGGATGTACCAAATAGCTTTAACTGAGGAACAAGAAAGAGCTCAGGGGAACAAAAGGTACCCAATTGCACGCCTACATAGGCATAGACAACAATCAAGTTAAAAAATCTCAAACAAACCTCCTCCAGTCACCAACAGCACAAGCAACCCCAAAAGACAAATGAGGCCAGTGTTTGTTCACAATTTATAACAGGTGTACATTGGCATGTTTGGAAATCCCACCCTGCGCATTGCTGGCCTTTGCAAAATATGTCATACGTGTGTAAACTCTGGCAAGGTCCAGGCCAGGCCCTAGAACTTCTCCTGGAAAGACTTGTATAGATCCACATATTTGGCATATCCATGTGTAAATTACAGCCTTTTCAAATCACGTTTTACACCTGGTACCATTTACACATGTTCGTGCCAACATATCCACTAGGGCTTCTAAAATAACCCCTTTTATTTGTGGTTGGGGGAGGGTTAGTTTAATTGGCTGGAAACCGGGATTCCAGTTCTGCTCTCGATACTTCCTGGGACTTTTGCATTAGGTAGGAACTTCCTGTGACTTGTTGCATCGATTAGAACGCAAGCTGTTTTGATAGGGACTGCAAGCAATCCATTGTAAAGTGCCTAGGTATAGTGTAATTTATTTCAGTTTGTATTATTATTACTGTTTAATTACACAGGACATAGCCACAGGAGAGATGCAATGACAATGGAGGATAGGTGATGTGCTGCTCAATCCTGCAACAGAATATTTTGATAAATGTGAAACTAAAGTGTTTTGCTGCTGTAGATTATTAATGTGTTGCACTAGGGTCATATATTCAATACTGGTGGTAAAGCTCATTGAGCACGGGACAACATAAACTATAATGAAAAATAGATATTACAGAAAAGCACTTTAATTCCTCATTTTGAAAAGACTGAGTTTCATATAGACTTTCTTATCTTTTATGCTCCTTGGTCTGTCTTAGGTTTGTCTTTGCACTATGTTGTGGTTTTCTGACAGTGGTTATTAAAATAGGCCTTAGTCCATAGAACAAGCAGTGACATGAACCCTGGGCAAGGCGTGGCCTGGACATAAAAAAGGTTGAGAGCCACCATTTATAGTATGCTTTTTGATGATTTCAGTAATTTATTAATTTAAGACATCTTGGTTATTAGGTATACTTATAAGAGAATTCTGAATGTTCGATAAGAAACCTTTTTATGTTAAATAGTCTGATTTGCACACTGATAGTATGAATTAATTAGAATTATTGTACTGCAAGTATTAAAATCCATGCAATGAAGATTGGGCTTGGCAACCATTACCCTTGAGACACTACAAATTAGATATGATTTGAGATAAGTGGATATTTAAATTCACCAGTCTTTTTTTTTTTTTCAGTATTCTTATGACTTTTGATATACAACACACAGACCAGCTAGTTGTAAGGTCAAACTCTTATAAGGGCCAAGAAAAGAGTCAAAGATGATAAAATTAAAGTCATAAAAAAAGAAGAGGTGTTATTCAGCAGAGACATAGAGCTTTTGAGGGGAAGGAAATACAGTTTTGTTTAACCGGGGCAGACAATACTGACTTCAGAGAGGCATGATGTCTTTTGCTAATACGAGACAGGTTGCTGAAGACTTGCAATGAGAACAACAAAAGCTCAAGACAGGAGAAAAAAGAAAAGTTAAATTAGACAGCTAAATATAATTGGGACTGGGAAGCAAAGAAGGTGGCTGTATATTTTATAGGGATAAGCACAGGCAAGAAAATTTCAGTTCGTTTTTGTTTTTATTTTTATTTTTCACAATCTTTTCAGATTTTTGGATAGTTTTTCTATTACTTCCATTCATTTGTTCTATTAGGAAATTTAAACGGATTAATTAAAGCACATGTAGAGCCTGATTCAATAACATTCACGTCTGACCTTCGGCAACGTACAAAATGAAAATGGGGCTGATTTCAACCTGATTCCAAAACCACGGGTACAGACACACCCACAGTTCTGGAACCAGGGATATATATATTCTCCGGGAACAAGCAGGAAGTCAGTTCTCACATATGGGTGACGTCGGTGCCAGTGGAGCCCGCATGGAAGCATCTCCCCCAGCTTTCAAAAAAGTCTTTGGGAGATGCATCACACATGCATGGTCCTCTTCTCGCCCAAGGGTGCCATCTTGCCTCAGTCTCCTTTTTTTCTGTGGAGCCCACCAGACATCTATCCCGTTTTCCCAGAAAAAAAGTATATTTTTTGCTTTAAAATTTTCCTTTCCGGTATGCGTACCGGTTTTCTTTTACTGCCTATTTTATTAGTCTTAAATAGTTTACCCTGTAGCTTCACTGCATGTCCCCTAGTCTTTCTATAGTCTGATAACGTAAACAATCGATCTACGTTTACCTGTTCCACACGGTTCATTAATTTATAGACTTCTATCATATCTCCCCTCAGCCGTCTCTTTTCCAGGTTAAAGAGCCCTAACCTTTTTAGGCTTTCTTCATAGGGGTATCCTTCCATCCCCTTTACCATTCTTCTCTGAACCTTTTCTAATAACGCTATATCCTTTTTAAGATACGGCGACCAGAATTACACGCAATATTCAAGGTGCGGTCTCACCATGGAACGATATAGAGGCATTATAATATATTTTGTTTTATTTTCCATTCTTTTCCTTATGATACCTAGCATTCTATTTGCTCTCTTGGCCGCCGCTACACACTGGGTCGAGGGTTTTAACATGTTATCCACAATGACGCCTAAATCTTTTTCCTGGGTGGTGGTTCCTAATGTGGAACCTTGCATCGTGTAACTATAGTTTGGGTTGTTCTTCCCTAGGTGCATAACTTTGCACTTGTCCACATTAAATTTCATCTGCTATTTTGATGCCTAGTCTTCCAATTTATCAAGATCCTCTTGCAATTTTCCACAATCCTCTTGGGTTTTAACAACTTTAAATAGTTACGTACCATCTGCAAATTTGATAACCTCACTCGTTATTCCCTTTTCCAAGTCATTTATGAATATGTCAAAAAGCAGCGGATGCAGCACAAATCCCTGGGGTACACCACTATTCACCTTTCTCCATTGAGAAAATTGGCCATTTAGCCCTACCCTCTGCTTTCTATCTTTTTAACCAGTTCCTGATCCACAATAGTACACTGCCTCCTATCCCATGACTCTTTAGTTTTGCCAAAAGTCTCTGATGAGGGACCTTGTCAAAGGCTTTCTGAAAGTCCAGATGCACTATATTAACTGACTCACCTTTGTCCACCTGTTTGTTCACACCTTCAAAAAAACATAACAGATTAGTAAGAGAAGATCTTCGTTGTCTAAAGCCATGTTGGCTGTCTCCCATTAGGCCATGACTATCTACATGCTGAGTAATTTTGTTCTTTATGATGGTTTCTACCATTTTTCACAGTACTGACATCAGGCTCATAGTTCTGTAGTTTCCCGGATCACCCCTGGAACCCTTTTTAAAAATTGGCGTTACATTGGCGATCCTCCAATCTTCAGGTATTACAGATGATTTTAATGAAAATTCACAGATTACTAATAGCAGGTCTGCAGTCTCATATTTCAGTTCTTTCAACACCCTCGGATGTATACCATCCGGCCCAGGTGATTTGCTACTCTTCAGTTTATCAAATAGTTGTAATACATCTTCCCGATGTATCGATATTTCCTTCAATTCTTCCACACCTTTAAATACCACTTCAGTCATGGGTAACATCCCCACATCTTAACTCAATAGCTAAATATATAAGGTTAAATGTTGAAAAGCAACTGTAACACCGTATTTATTTATTTTCGAATACATAAAATGCAATTCCAGTCATAGATTGCCCAACATGGTGTACAGAATAAAGCATAAACAAATCCATTAGTAAAATAGAGTTAAATAAAACATAATTTTGAACATAAATATAATTCAAAAAAGAGAATATCCATAGCAGAACGTCTGAAAATCCAGGGAAGTGACAGCAGTGAAGCTTTGTCTCCACCCCAAATAATGCATGTCCCAGTAACTGGTTCTGGAAACGGGCCCTGCATGGATAGCTAGGCCAGGTATGTGCATGGATATAGGCCATTTCACAAATGTGGGCATCCCTTGAATTGCATGCCTGCAGAATGGGGTACTTGGACAACTTGGCTGGGGTAGTTCAGAAGGCGGGGCCTCTATGTTTAGAGACTTGCAAACGTGGCCTGCCATTTCAGGTACTCAGAGGTGAGGCAGCAGGCCAGTAATATGTTTGGAGTGTATATTTACGGGCAGGTTTCTTTGGCCAGGAAATATTAACTGCATCAGTGTAAGCACATTTTGTTCTTCCCCCTGGAAGCATTGCAGCCATGAAATGAATGCTTTTTTGCACCTTACTCATGGGCAGGAGCAGGCATAGGCATGGACACCTCAATAACCTGGGCTTGAAATGCTTGGCCGTTCTGAAATTGCCCCATGACATGCATCTCCCTTGCTCCACCCAAGGCACATCTCCAACATGCCCCTGTGCTACACTGACATTTTCACACCGGCATGATTTGCGTGTTTGCAGATGTCCAACTCACAAAGAGGGCTTCTAAAATTACCCCCTTAAGACCCGATTGAGTTGTAGTTTGCAGCCCCACAAGCCATCTGGACCCTGTTCCCCCTCCTGCTGTCCTGCATGGCGGGATCTGGGTGGAGTGGGGGCGAGTCAAGCTAGCAGGTCGTACAGGGTCGATTCAGGTCACGGTCCTATACATCTTGCCAGGTCAGATGGGGAAAAGAGCGATCTTAGCTGTGTGAACCAGGGGCACCCGTGGGGAAGATGTCCCCGCAATCAGGCAGGGGCACACTGGGCTGTCCTTGGGCCCGATTCTGTGTACCGTGGGAACGTTTTGTTCCTGTAGTCCAGAATCGAGTCCTAATGGGTCCGTCTTGCTCGGGGACGTCCGGACGGCCCGGACGTGCCCCTTTGTGAATCGGGCTCCACGTGTAGTTGGTCCAGAGTGCTGGGATAGTTTACTCATTTTACTATGTGATAAGATAAATCTGTTAACTTTTAGGAAAGGAGTTAACATATTTTTATTCCCTGTGTATGAACAAGTTTATTTTTAAAGTCTACTTGCTATGAAGTTAATTTTTGTAATTCTGTGTCTTCTTATATCTTTTCCACTTTTCTCCATCATTTTAATCTGTTATTTTATTTAAATTGTAAATCATTATCAATGACTTTAGTCATTTATATATATATATAAAAATAAATAACTATTACCTGAAGTCATTAGGAAAGCGACTAATCTTAAGCTTTTTCCAAAAACTCAGGAAATACTAATAATCCAGTTATTAAAACAATAAACTCCCTGCCTAATAACAATCAACAAAAGAAGCGTCATTATCTTCTTGACTGGAATGATAGTTTTGTGTGAATGTTTACTACCCACCTCATTTGCATGGGTAGCAAACTTTCACAAGAATATAGCCAAAAGGCGAGAGGAAATTGCCTAGGCCTACATCAGCCTCTTAGACGTTTATAATGGTTGACTCATCCTAGTTTCAACCTCACAAGTGCACCATGGAAGAAATTTTATGAGAGGGATGCATCCCCTAGTTTCATACAGTATGTTCTTCTGAATTAGCTTTATACTTCTTCCATTGTATGCAGATCTATCTCATGCATATTCATTGTGGATACCCTGAAAACCTGACTGGCCTGGGCGTACCCGAGGACTGGGTTGGGAACCTCTGTTCTGTAGCATGGTGAATGTTCACCATTTGCGTCTTGAGCTACTTTTTATACTGTTCATTCATGTGGTAACAAAGAAGTTCGTTATTCCATGAAAGGCATAAGCATTTTATCAACTGCAGTATTAAGGTATTAATAGATATGCAAGTATCGTTCATTTTCACAAAAAGTTCCATAGCTCCAATTTGCAAATCTTGTATAGTGCACGGTGGTCTCATTTTAGTTCCCTACATGCCTATCCTTACTTAATAGTTGCATATTTGAAAGGTAGCAATCACCTCCACTATTCCTGCTTTCCAGCAGATGAACAGCTTACGTTAAACAAATTTCAGTTTTTATCAAGCAACGTGTGTAAATGATTCATGATCATTATTATGAGCATGTGTTGCTATATATTTTGACTGTTAAATAAATCAAAAATTAAATAATTGGGCAGTAGAAAAAATGTTTAAAATTAATGTCAATGTATTCAAACAAAAACATACATTTTGCAAAGCAGCTTGAGAAGTGACGTTCGGAACGCGATCTACATGATCAGAACTGCAGACTTTGCAACACACTTAGCACAGTGCCAACATTGCTTTTAATGGTAAGTCAGAAGCTTCAGAAATCTAGAAAATACTAATCTTGCTGTAGGTTTTGCTGTTTGTTCAGCATCTCTCCTTTGAGGATGTGGACATTGAAAAGTCGTTCCGATAGTCAAGGGTCTAATGGAGTCAGGTACAAAGGAAGAGAGAAAGATGTAATATACCTAGAGCCTCTATTCTATGGATGTGCTTTCGTGAGTTCTCATTTGGTTTATTTGGGCACCCAAAAATTGTAAGTTCATGCAGGCTCAGATTTAGGCATAGGCAACATAGCTAACGGCCTCCAGTTTTAAAGTTTGATAGACATTGGAGCATTGCATGTGCCTCCATCTGAACCAGATTTTTTTAAGTTCCAGCCATAGCTGTAGTAACATCTGCAAAGTGAAACTTGAACCTGCCTGCCTTCCTGCTCTGAGTCTCTGACAAGCCCTGCTGCGCACCGCTTTCACCCACCACAGCTCCCACCATTACTATGCAAACTAGTGCCAGAGGTCATACTCGGCATGACTTCTCAGAAGCTCAGAGCAGGAAAGCAGGCAGGCTCAGGTTTCACTTTGCAGATCTTGCTGGTGCTGCTGCTTCTGTTGCCAATGCATGAAGGTGAAGGGTAGACATGAGGGGAGGATTTGGAAAATGACAATCAGGAGGAGGAATAAGGCTCATCTTCCCCCATTTCCTATGGGCACCCAAAATGTTAAATCCAACTCTGAGCGCATGTCAATTGCTGATACATGCATATACCTATAAATTAATGCATGTAGAATTGATTTGCATACTTAGGGGTATGTTTACTAATGTGTGGTAAGCTTTTGCGCTTACTACACATTAGGAGTAAAAACTAATATGCAATAAGTGCAAATGCCATGTAGAGTGTGTGACTGTAGAGTGTGACTATCATGTCCCCAACAATTCATGCGTGGTAAAGAACTTTTCAGTGCCCTAGGTTCATTTGCAATTAGAGGGGGTGCACCTGATGCCTCCTCTTGAGCTCAAATAACTGTAAAAATCGACAGTTAATGCACTAACCACACTGTGCAGTCCATGCCCATTCATTGCCCATATTGTGGCAAGGAGGCCTATCCAGAGTGCGGGGGAGGAGAAAGAGACAGGGAATTCACTCTAGTAAAGGGCCCCTTTCCACCGAGACAGGGTAAGAAAGCCATAAACACCTCCAGGAATCAGAAAACTTCCACATGACCCACATTTCATGCTCCCCCTAGTGGAATGAAGGGAAGAGGCTACAGGGCTCAGAACCCCTATGGCAGTGAATTCTCCAAGCTCTCAGGTGCCCGAAGTCAGGCTGATTGCCGTCACCTGAGTAGGGAGGAGTTGGAGCTAGAGCCCTGGAAGTATAAACCTAGGCCAGAGTATGAGAGAAGGGGAGAAGAAGCAGGAAGCCAGGCTGACACGAGCAGAGGCACCGACACAAGCAAGAGAAGCTTGACTGGTGCTGAGCAGAGTAGAGGAGCTGAGCTTCCAGGAGGAGAGAGTGCTAATTGGCATATAGCACGTCTGAAGGAGAGTTTGGAGCCAGGGACAAGAGAAACTCCAAGATCCCCCGGGAGGCTGTTAGCTGAGCACTGTGAGCAAGACGGGGGGTCAGAACCTATGCAGCTGGGAGAGCCCAAGGTGAAGCTGAATTATGAGGCCACTCCCATGGACTGTTCCTTTTGCCAAGCTTTAAAACCTGGGAACGTAGAGAGAGCAAGCCACTCCTGAAAGAAAGTCTTCCAGGAAAAAGGTACCCATATTCCACAAGCAGGGTTTCCGTGATTCCCATGTGTTTGTAAAGGGGAAGTTTACGGGGACTAAGGAGCAAGCCTGGAACTGTGATAAGCTTGTTAATCACCTGCTGCTGGAATGAGGACACTGGGGTAAGCTAAAGTAGCTATTGGAACCAAGCTTTCTTTTGCCCCTGAATTATCTGTTTAATTGGAAGGTAGCCAAGAAAGGTTTGAAGCTGAATAGAAGCTAAACTACCACAGACTTTAAATGTGATTTTGTTTTTGGGCTTTAGCCAGCAAGGCTAAGAAGGGAATACAATATCCTTGCTGGTAAAGACTGTATATCCTGAACTATAGAGAACCTTTAAAACAGCATTTTGTGTTTGGGTTTGTTTTTGGACAATGCTCTACTTCAAAGAGTCCTGGACAAACAATCCTGTATGTGGTATGATTGAACCATTGTGTACAAAATAAATTTCTGTCATTTGCCTTACCTCTTTGAGCCTGACTACAGCTTTCTGCCTGATGCACCCATACATCTAAATAAGGACTACATTTCCCAGAGGGCACTTTGGGGAAATAGTTTGAAAAAAGCTGAAAAAGCGGATAGCAGAAAGTTCCTCTAATAACCACGCCCCTATAAGCTAGAGGCGAGTGGTGGTGGCGTGACAATATCTGCCCTGTCCCCACCCTATCACATGCTAAGCACTTAATGCAGGATTTTTAACCTATTGGCTTTCTTAATGTGCAGTAGCTCTTGCTGTGGGCTTGTGCTAATGGTTACCATGTCTTAAATGCACATTAACTGCTTAGCCTCTTGAGGCAACATTAAGTGCAGCCACGCTATTGGCAGCTTTGACCAGGGCCAGCCCCAGATTGGTTGAAGGTGCTGCCACCCTAGGCACATTTTAAGCCTTACATCTCCTCTCCGGCTGTTAGATTCTATTGGATAGCTTTGAATGCCTTGTTTTTGCCACCTCCCAGAAGCTTTCACCCTGGTTGACTGCCTTGGTTGCCCAGTGGTTGGGCCAGCCCCAGCTGTGAGGATGTGTGATATATTACTGTATGCTAACTGCCTGCACTGTCCATGCCATCTCCACCAGTACCTGCCCCGATCCGATCCCAACCTGCGCTAAGCAATTAGCATAAGATTTTTACTGCACAACTATTTTCAACGTGCAGTAGGTGTTTTTGTGGGTCGTGCTCACGGTTCGCATATGCTAAAATCCACACTAACTGCTTACTCCTCTTTAGTAAACATCCTCCATTGTTTGTGGTCTGTAGCATATCTTTTTTATATCTTGATGGTTTCCTCAGTCCTGAAGTCTGAAAAACACTATCTACATAGTATCAGACGTTAGTTCTGAGCACTGGCAGATTTATACCCGCATCTGCCCTTAGGCATGCAGCCAGCCAGCTGCTCCCCTCTCCAGCTTTTCTAAGTGATGTGATTTGTGACAAGGAAGAGCAGCCACACTGCTGGGGCCGCAAAGCCGATGTAAAGAAAGTGATTCATACAGGCGGCTCAGCTGCATGTGTTACAAGGCACCCGCCTCCTTGCCTATTGCTACATCTTCCCCCTGTTTCTGAAGGTAATCAGAACCTTGTGTTTTGAGGAAACGTTTTCATGAAAACTGTGGGCCCAGAATTTAAAAGAATTAACCTGGTTAGCAGGCCTGCTAACCATGTTAATCCCCTAGGCTGGGATAGTCAGCAGCTGAGTAGTTGTGGATACCACCACTGCACGATCTGATGCTAACCGCTTAGCATCGGGGCATTGCAGGGGCAGCACCCGGCGATAACCGGGCAGTGGTGATATTGAGCCCGCTGCTCAGTTATCGCAATGCAGCGAAAGTCAGGCGCAGTAAAGGCTGACCTAACTTTCACTGCTGAAGCTAACCGGGCAGTGGCTGAATATATTCCCCGGCATTGAATATCTAGATCTAAAGTTCAGCAACGGGACTAGCCGCTTTAGCAGCACTAGTCGCTGCCACTGGATACTGGGCCCTGTATCTTCTTGTCAATCTATAAGAATTCTGACTTTCTATAAAATTTATTAAGCAAATATATATGCAGCAAATGACTTCGGAGACCACAAGTTTTATAAGGTATTTACGTTTCTGGTTGTGTTTAGTCAGCTTTAGAACGTGTTGAATCAGCCACTGAATTAGATATACTACAGCAGTGATGGCTAACCTTTTTGAGCCCGAGTGCCCAAACTGCCGCACAAAACCAAAGAATTTCCTCAAAGTGCCAGCACGTCCATTAAAGCCTCATTTGCATAAGGTGCCTCATTTGCATAAATATTTGCATAATGTTACCATACACTAACTTTTAGTAAACATGCCTCTTAATGAGTATATGGATAAAGAAAGACTAAAAGGTTTCTACATTACTATAATCCAGTACCAACCGCCAGGCACATTAGGAACTACTACAAACGCTGCCCATTTAGAACCCATAGCAAACCCGCCGTATCCTAACAGTACTACCAGGACTCACAAAGCACCATACCCTAACTATCAAAAGGCAACACTGCAAATATTAAACCAATACATTTCAGAGAACAACAATACATGACCTACTGGGGAAAGAACAAGTGGCAATGTCAAATAGGTTATATAAACAGAATACCTCAGCTCAGTTACACATGCAGAACAGACCATCACCAAACAAGGAATCACAATTTAAAAACAGGAAGACAATAATTAAACTGGGAACCCCAAAAGCCAAACTTGGAATATACAACAACACTGTAGAAATAAAACTATAAATTAATTTCCTCTTGTACTAAACAAAGCGCAAAAATTAATGATGCACATTTCCCAGAGCTGACATATTCCAGTTAATAAATTCAAAATAAAGAGATATTTTTCTACCTTTTGTGCATTTTTTTTCAGTTGCAATTGCTCCAGCCACTTTCTTCTGGTTTCTTCGTGTCTTCTCCTAACTCTCCATCTGCTGTCCATTTGTCCTTTCTTCTGTCTTCTTGGGTTTTTTTTCCATTCTCTCTCTACATCTGCTTTAACATACTAATCTTTCTCCTTTTGCTCTTTCCTCATTCCTATTTCATCTACTCAAAATTTACCCCTCCATCCTCAATCCCCACTTATTCTCCCAATACCCGGCCAATTGTAGATTTTTTATCCCTCCCACACAAAATATTTTTCCCCTCTCCATTTTACTCTCCCAGCCCCATCCCATTCTAATCCTCCCCCAACACCAGCTCCCTTCTAGTTCCAGCCTCACCCAGCATCCATTCCCTTCTAGTCCCTGCATCAGCCCATTTCCAGTCCTAGCAGCCCCCCAACCCATTTCCAGTCCTAGCAACCTCCCAACCCAATACCAGTCCTAGCCCCCCCTCATCAACCCACTTCCAGTCCTAACCCCCCATAAGCCCATTTCCAGTCCTAGCTCCCCCATCTATTTGCAGTCCCATCCGAGTCCCTCCATCAGCTCATTTCCAAACCCAGCCCCCCATGAGCCCATTTCTAGTCCTTTCCTAGCCCCACCATCAGCCCATGTCAAATCCTAGCTCCCCTCCACTCAGCCCATTTCCAATCCAAGCCCCCCATGAGCCTACTTCCAGTTCTAGCCCCTTCATGAGTCCATTTCAATCCAAACCCCCACCACAGCCCATTTCCAATCTTAGCACCCCCCCAACAGCCAATTTCCAGTCCTATTCTAGCCCCTCCATCAGCCCATTTCCTGTCCTAGCCCCCCCTCACCCATTTCCAGTCCTAGCTCCCTCCCCCTCACAACCCATTTCCATTCCAAGCCCCAATCCCATCAGCTATTTGCAGTTCAAGCCCTCCTTCCACTCAGCCCATTTCCAGTCTTAGCCCCCCCATAGCCCATTACCAGTCCTAACCCCCCCATCAGCCCATTACCAGTCCTAACCCCCCCATCAGCCCATTTCCAGTCTTAGCCCCCCCCCATAGCCCATTACTAGTCCTACCCCCCCCCAAATCACCATCACCATCACCATCACCAGCCCACTTCCAGCCTTAGCACCCCCAAAGGCCCATTACTTGTCCTAACCCCCCCCCCCCACATCAGCTCATTTCCAGTCTTAGCCCCCCCCATGGCCAATTACCAGTCCTAACCCCGGCCAATTACCATTCCTACCCCCCCCCTGGCCAATTACCAGTCCTACCCCCCCCCCGGCCAATTACCAGTCCTAACCCCCCCCCATCAGCCCCTTTCCAGTCTTAGCCCCCCCCCCTGGCCAATTACCCGTCCTAACCCCCCCCCCTGGCCAATTACCAGTCCTACCCCCCCCCTGGCCAATTACCAGTCCTAACCCCCCCCCCTGCCCAATTCCCAGTCATACCCCCCCCCCGGGCTAATTACCAGTCCTAACCCCCCCCCCCCGGCCAATTACCAGTCCTAACCCCCCCCCATCAGCCCCTTTCCAGTCTTAGCCCCCCCCCCCCATGGGCACATTACCTGTCCTAAACCCCCCCCCCTTGGCACATTACCCGTCATACCCCCCCCCCCCCCATGGCCAATTACCTGTCCTACCCCCCCCCCCCCCGGCCCATTACCAGTCCTAACCCCCCCATCAGCCCCTTTCCAGTCTTAGCCCCCCCCATGGCCAATTACCAGTCCTAACCCCCCCCCAACCGCCGCTTACCAGTCTTAGCCCCCCCCATGGCCAATTACCAGTCCTACCCCCCCCCCCATCAGCCCATTTCCAGTCTTAGCCTCCCCACCATAGCCCATTACCAGTCCTAAACCCCCTTCCCCCCTATCATCCCAAATTAAAAAAAAAACCCCAACAAAGCGGCTGCTTCTGCCGCGGCAGCCTCAAGAGCTCTGCCGCGGGGCCCCCCCCCCCTGCCCGGCAGAGCCTCCCTGCATCATCTACCTTCAAGTCGCAAAACGCGGGCTTCTTTCAGAGCCGCGAGAGTTTCCTTTCTCGCGGGAGAGCCGCGAGAAAGGAAACTCTCGCGGCTCTGAAAGAAGCCCGCGTTTTGCGACTTGAAGGTAGATGATGCAGGGAGGCTCTGCCGGGCAGGGGGGGGGCCCCGCGGCAGAGCTCTTGAGGCTGCCGCGGCAGAGCTCTTGAGGCTGCCGCGGCAGAAGCAGCCGGTTTGTTTGGTTTTTTTTTAAAAAAAATTTGGGACCTTTTAAATGCGGACCTTCCCGCGTGCCAGCTGCAAGGCCTTCGCGTGCCACAGCTGGCACGCGTGCCATAGGTTCGCCATCGCTGTACTACAGGGACCTTTTGTATTGCCAGAAGAGCAAATAAACTATTCTTTCTATGGGGGGAATCCAACAGTAGGAATGTGCAATCGTTAGATTGCATTTGGTTCATTTAGAAACATCAAAAAAGTGCTTGCAAAATCAATTTAATGCATGGTAGAAGTCTATGCATTCAAATGTCTAACACTGATTTGTGCTCATTAAAGTTCTCATGTGCTTGAAAAAAAGATTTTATTAACAACAAAGTTTAAAACAAGTTGCAAAAAATGTAAAATATACAAGAAAAAAGTCTGAAAATAAACATTTTTTTTTCAAGGGACATCCCTATCAGACAGCTTTATAGCGTGGCACAAGGATATATAGCTCTTTTGCCCCTTCCCAGCAGGAAGTCAAGCAAAGAAGTATCGAACACTGCGCTACCACTACCCAGAATGCTTTTCAGTGCTATTAATCCATGTTCAGTAGCACTCTGTTCATTAGAAAAATATATTTTGAAAGAAACTTCTCTTGTTCTGTGAACAATCCATTTTATACCCAAACCAATAATGCAATGTTATTTCCCCATCTACTTACTATAAGATGTCTTCTCGTCTGATGGTGCAACCCCAATATAAAAGTAGATCATGAGAAAATATTATAAATGTTGAAATGAGAAACAACTGTTTCTGAATTATGTAGGAGACACTTGAGATGATGTCTTGAACGACATGCTTAGTACCAGAAGATATATTTGCTTTGCTATCTCTCTGTTCAGATAAAAATTAATGAATGTCAACACAAACACCAGCAAGAATGGAACTAAACCATTAATTTGAATGGTGTTTGCAGACTTCTGGTGACACCACAGTAGATATTATCTGAAGTAGGTCTGCCAATATCAATGCTTGTTTAAAATTTGCTGGCAGTAGCATTGTTTTTCGGCAGCAGGTCATAAATCAGCTGCTGTTTTCCAATGGAACAATTGGTGTTGGTATCACAAAAAAACTGAAAAGAAAAATTCAATTTTCTGATTAGGTTCATTCAACTCAAGCAATATGTCTTTGTATTAAAACTTAGAAAAACTACATACGGGTTATGTCGCTTGTTAATCTTCTGGTGACTTTATCATATTTGCCTATAAAATACAATAACCTCCATGTCAGCTTTTGTAATGGTGTAACCTTGCTAAGAGGTACGGGAACTCTTTTGGAAAGCCTCTGTATTGTAGCACAGGAGACTTTGCAAGCTGAGAGACCTTCTCGTGTTATAACCAGAGCATGTCTAAAACTATGTAAGTAACTGACTCTTTGTTCAACTGAGGCAAAGATTATATCAACAGTTTAATCTTAAAAAAGGAGCTGGGTCAAAGAGGATGTCCACTAAAGGGCTGACTCAACCTTTAGGCAAGACTAGGCTGTTGCATAGGGAGGCAGCTTCTGAGGAGCAGCAAAGAGCAGCAGCAGGCAAAGCAAAATAATATATCCTGACAGCTACGAACACTCAAAGAACCATCAGCATAGTCTTTTAACTGTATGAAGAATGAGCACAGCAAAGTTTAATATGTAAAAGTATGATGCCCATTTATGTATTTTTTACAGAATTGTTGTGAGAGAAGTGTTGAGATGATCATGATTGCTAAGTTTAATTTGCCAAATTTCGGGGGCTATAAGACTGAAGGTTCATCTAGATGTCCAGTAAACTTGCACTGTCCTTGGGAGAGCCACAGTTCATGCAGAGAGAAACTCAGGACTGTGCTGGATATTATATGATGCCCCTATGGGAAAAGTGAAAGATTGATGCAAAGTTTTTCCAAGGTCTGGAAGTTATACTAATGAATAAAATGCCACAGACATGATTGTCATTGTGGGATATCAGAGGTTGGGAGGATGGATTTTGGTTGGGTGTGCGTATGTGCTTGCACATTGGTAGGGTGAAGGTGTGTGTGTGTGTGTGTTTAGGGTGGCTGTGTCAAGTTGTGTGTGTGTGTGGTGTGTCGGGTGTGGGGGGGGGGGTTTCTCTGTTTGTATGTATGTGTGTAGCTGTGGATATGTAGGAATTTCTTTCCCTTGCATCTTACCCTTTCCTCTTACACTTACTTCCAGTCACTCGCACCCTCTTGCACTGTTTCCTATACCCATCCTTCAGTACCCTCCCTCCTTTCCTAAACGAGCCATGCACTCCTCCCCTCCCATCCAACTCTGCATTCTTTTCCCTGTTTTCACTCTCTCCTTTACATAGTCTCCTCTCTGTTCCTGTTATAACCCTACCCCCTAATGCCCCTCTTCTCCCTCCCTCTTCTCTAGCCTCTCATTTGGTTAGCCTCTATCTGCTTTCTTCCCCTAACCCTACTCATTTTTTGATGCCCCACGCCCCTCTTGATCCTTCGCCTTCTCCCCCTCCCCCTACCTTTCTTTACCACAGTCCCGCTCTTCATGGTGGTGGGATCCAAGGACTCCCTCTGGCATTTTCATGCCACAGCCCTGCTCTTCATAGCAGTGGGACCCGGGGACTCCTGCCAGTGCTTTACCACTCAAGCTCCGCTCTTATTGCTAGAGGACCTGGGGATTCCCACTGGCACTTTCTGCAAGAACAAGCAGGAAGTCAGTCCTCACATATGAGTGACAGTGGCCTGCTCACAGCATTTCCCCACCTTTCAAAGAAAGCTTTTGGGACATGCTACCATGCATGCGTGGTCCCCGTCCTGCCCAAGGGTGCCATCTTGCTCAGTCTCCTTTTATCCATGGACCCCAATGGATGTCTGTCCTGTTTCCCTGGAAAAAATCCTTACTAAATATCCTTAAAGTTAGCTTTTTCTGATTTGCATACCGGTTCCTCTTCCCGCCTTGAGCCAGCACAAAACCCAGCACTATTCTTGGCCACTTTTTCCTTTTTTAATCGAGGCTTGCCTCAACCAGCTTTTGCGCCATTTTTTAACTGGGGATCATTGACCCCACCTGGATGCTGTTCACCATGTCCCCTGGTGGGTTAAAAAAATGTGACAGCTGCAATCAAACTATGTCAGTGACCATCACCCATGACTGCTGCCTACGCTGCCCGGGACCAGACCATGACAGCACCTCCTGCGACCTGTGCCAGGCCATAATGCCTAAGACCAACAAGAAGAGATCCTAGTTTCAGGAAAAACTGTTCCTCAGGTCCAACTCGGCCTCTTCCTCCTCGACGCCGAACTCCAAGCCCAGCACTTCCCATGAGGCCCTAGCATCTTCAGTCCCGCAGCGGTGGCTCCTCCAAGAAAACATCGGACCCCAAGAAAAAAAAGAAAAAGTCCTCGAAGTCCGCCGAGGTTGCACTGGAGAAACCTGGCAAAACTGCTAGGAGGGACGGGGGCGGCTCCGAGAAGCACCCTACCAGGGTCCTCAAGAAGGATTCCTCGGCCGGCGGAAACTGTGCAAGGTTTCTTGAGGCCGTAGTCCTCATTGAGGACATACTCATGAGAGGGCCAACACCGGGCCTGAGATCCTTGGTGCCCATGCCGAAAGCTCCGAAGCCTTTGGCTTGGAAACCAGAATGGCGGCCTTGGAGCAGAATATCAATGCTATCCTAGCCCTGCAGCAGACAATGATGACTGGTTTGTCCGCATCATCTGCCCTGACGACCAGGCCCCCAACTGCAGGGAAGGTCCCCAGTTGTCAAGCTGAGCTCCGAGCACCACTGGACTTGGGTAAGCCCTTGGCGCCAGTCGAGGTCCGGGTCCCGGTCCCAGTCATTGGGCATCCAGTCCTCCCCGGCTAGTGTCCGCGACTCGGACCCCAGGTCCTCCAGAGGCCACCAACTCCTCGGCATTAGCCTCAAGGCAGTGAGTTGCAGGGCCTCAGATTTGTCATCACAACTCGACTTCGAATGGGAGACCGACGATGAGGCATCCACAGAGACTAAACGGCACCAAGACATCCCTTCAGACACGTCTCCCTCAGTGCCCTGGCACCCCTCCCCTCTGGAGGATGTAACCTTCCATGACTTTGTCAAGGACCTGGCTAGAGCCCTCTTGGTGCAGACCGAGGTGGAGGAGGACCCACGCACCAAGGAGTTGGAGATCCTCCAATATGAGTCTCCACCCAAGGATACCCTCATAGTACTCATGCAGCTGATCCTCGAAGGGCTACTGCTCAGAATGTGGGAGACACTGGCATCGGTTACGGTAGTGAGCCAGCGCCTTGAGGCCATGTATTGTGTCCAGAAGGGCCTGGGGTTTCACAAAATCTCAGCTCCCACATAACTCCATTGTTGTCGAGTCAACCATTCAAAAATGTGAGAGTCAAAGGACCCACTTCTCTGTTCCCCCCAGAAAGGAGGTCAGAGCTCTCAACACTCTCAGGTGCAAGTGTTACCAGGGTTCGATGCTGGGGTGCCAGATCCAAGCCTATGAATTATACACAGGCATGAACTTAAAGGCTCTAACCCAGAAGCTATTGGGGTGTTTGGCTGGCCTTGTTGGGAAACTCCTCCAATGGTTCCAGTCCCTGGGATCAAGGACTGCTCAAAGTTCCTCTCCCGAGCAGTCTACAATGACTTCAAGTCAGCAGCTTGGGTCCCAGCAGCCAACATCGGCTCCCAATGCCAAGACTGGCTACAGTCTTCCGACCTCAAGCAATGGGCCCAAGACATGCTGCTCGATGTCCCCTGCACCGGGGAGAACCTATTTGGCAAACCCATGGCTGACAAGGTGGCCGAGATTGAGGCCGATGTGGTGACGTGCCAGAGGCTCTCTAAAAAAAAAAAAAACCTTGTCCCTTCCCTTCAGGAAACCAGTGGGAAAAAGACCCCTGTTCCCGAGGAAAAAGGGTCCTTTCCCACAGAGTCACCACTACCAACCCTTCTTGGGCCAGCAACACGGTTCTCACCCTAAAAGGCAAGGCCACAGGACTCAGAAGGCGAAAACACCAAAGCCTCAGGCCCCAGCTCCCACCCAACCCGGGGGAACTTTTGACTCCCAGGGCAAAGCCTCCCCCTCCCCTAGGAGACCTTCACCAGCCCACATGGGGGTGCATGGCGCTTTTTGCCCACAGATGGACCAACATTATCTTGAACCAGTGGGTACTGTAAGTGGTAAGGGAGAGCCGATATTTATTTATTTTATTTATTTAACATTTTTATATACCGCACTATTTATTATCAGCGCGGTTTACATAGAACTACAAAACATCAGATAAGATACATATATCTGTTTTTACATGGAACAGGAAGAAAAACTTGGAAAACCGGGGTAATTGTAACAAAGGATAATAGACATTGAACTATATACATATGATAGTAATATTACATGAAAAGGTATCTTGTTAGATAGGAACGGGATTAGAGCTATTTGGATGAACTTGTGTTATTGTGTTCTCTGGAAAGTATTTGATGAAAAGGTGATGCTTCAAGGCCTTTTTGAACTGGGGGATATCAGAGATGGCCCTAATGTGTGGTGGGAGGGTGTTCCACAGTTTTGGAGCACATAAGCTGAATGATCGGTTCACAGTTGCAGAGATGTATTTTAAGGATTCTTTTGGAACTTTAAGCATGTTTAGTTCCGAGGTTCTTCTAAGCCTGTTGGAGGGGATAGGTTGTATCAACTCTGATAGAGAGGAGGGAGCAGGTCCTTTGTGAGCTTTGAAGACTAGTAGCAGGGTCTTGAAGGTGATTCTCGCTTGGATAGGGAGCCAGTGTAATTGTTTCAGGAGAGGTGTTATATGTTTTCTTTTTGGTACCCCGAAGAGCACTCTTGCAGCACTGTTTAATGCTAGTTGAAGAGGGTTGAGGGTTGATTGGGGGAGCCCCTGTAGTATACAATTTGCGAAGTCAAAGTGTGGGATAATTAAAGCCTGGTAGACAGTACGGAAATCATCTGGATCAATTAGTTGGCGAAGGTGTCTAAGGGAGCGAATCTTGAAATAAATTGCCTTTACAGTGTTGGCTATGTGGGTCTTCATGTCTAGATTCTGATCCAGGGTAACACCAAGATAACGGATGTGGGGTTTTACTTGCAACTTAGCATCATGGACTTCAAGGAATGTAGGTGGTGTGAACTTAGGGTTTCTTGAGATGAAAAGTACCTCTGTTTTCTTCTTCTGGATTCTGAGATTTTGAGTCAGTAGCCAGTCTGAGATGGCGTTAAAACAGTTGGATATGGTGGTGAGATTCATCTTATCAATGCAGAATGGCATATATAATAAGACATCATCAGCATAGATCATATAATTGACTTTGAAGGACCTGATAATGTTGCATAAGGGTTGCATGTAGATGTTGAATAATAATGATGACAAAGAGGAACCTTGTGGGACTCCTTGACCTTGGTGAAATGGATCTGATGTTTCACCATTTGAGCGAACTTGCTGCCATCTTTCTGAGAGGTAAGAGTTGCACCATTCAAGAGCATTTCCACAGAGGCCCTTCTCTCTTAGGCGGACAATAAGAATGTCGTGACAGACCGAGTCAAAAGCAGCCGCAATATCTAAAAAGATGAGGACAAAGCCCTGTTTGATGTTGTCGATGCCAGAGTTTAAGCTGTTGAAGTGAGGTGAGGAGCGTTTCGACCCCGTAAGATTCCCGGAATCCATGTTGACAGGTATCCAGAGACGCTTCAGTGTCGATATGGTCTTGCAATTGTCTGTAGACTATCTTTTCGATTATTTTCGCAAGGGTGGGTATGCTGGAGATGGGTCGGTAAGAGTCTGTTTTTTGCGGATCTAATTTGAGGTTTTTTAGTAGAGGTCGGATGGAGGTCTGTTTGAGGGCAGAAGGGAATGAGCCAGTGTCAAATGATAGACTTATGATTTTGGATATGACTCCTCTTTCACCAGACTCTTCTGCTCACAGAGCTCGCAGGCATGATTAGGGACAACGCAGTAGAGCCTGTACACAAACACCTATGAGGAAAGGGCTTCTACTTCAGGTACTTCTTTGTCCCAAAGAGAACTGGGGGACTCAGGCCCATACTAGACTTTTGAAACTTAAACACGTTTCTGGTGAGGGAGAAGTTCAAGATGCTCTCCCTTGGAACAATACTGCTTTAACTCCACCAGGGAGACTGTCTGTGCTCCTTGGATCTAAAGGATGCATACACATACATCCTAATCCACCCCTCCCACAGTCAGTATCTGAGGTTTGTGGTAGGAGGAGGGCACTACCAGTACAGGTTATTACCCTTCGGCCTGGCCTCCTCGCCAAGGGTCTTTATCAAAGCCTGGCTGTGTTGGCTGGCCACCTGCACCTGCAAGGGGCCCTCGTCTTCCCCTACTTAGACGATTGGCTAATCAGGGGTGGCACAGCCACAGAGGCCAGTCAGGCAGCAGAGTGTGCATCCCTCCTTCTGCAGCACCTGGGGTTTGTCATCAACTACCCCAAATCCCATCTCTCTCCAGGCCAAAATCTGGAGTTCATAAGTGCTCAGCTTGACACGCTGCAAGTCAAGGCACTCCTCCCCAGAGAAAGGGAAGAACACCTCAGATAACTGACAGGAGAGGTACAGCATAACCGGTCAGTGCCAGCTCATCTCCTCCTCTGCTTACTGGGCCATATGGTCTCTACGGCCACGTAATGCCCTCAGCCGGCTTACACATGCAGACAGCCCAGTAGTGCCTCCGCTGACAGTGGGCCATGGGCAGTCTACAGGACAGGGTCAGGGTTACCCGCCAGCTAGCGGAATCTCTCAACTGGTGGCAAAACATCTGCCACCACCGGTCGGGAATGCCCTTCCAAGCACCAACACCTCAGAGAACCCTGACCATGGACGCCTCCCTCCTAGTTGGGGAGCGCATGTGGGGACTGATGCACACAAGGCAGCTGGTCCAATGAGGAGTCTCTCCTACAGATCAGTCTCCTGGAGCTCAGAGCATTCCGCCATCGCCTGCAACACCAGTCCGTACTGATCCAGATGGAAAATCAAGTCGCCATGTTCTGTATCAACAAGCAGGGGGGCATGGGCTTGTACTACCTCTGCCAGCAGCGGTGGCCCTCCTCTCCTTTGGAGCTCACAACAACATGCTCTTGTGAGCAGTCTACCTCCTGGGCCAGGACAACTGCCTAACAAACAGGCTGAGCAGAGTCTTTTGGCCACATGAGTGGTGCCTGAACTCGAGTGACCAACAGGCTCTTCCAACTCTGGTGCAGGCCTATGATGGATCTATTTGCCTCTCTGGGCAATAAGCAGCTACCTCACTTCTGCTCGTGCCAACCACACCCAGAGAGTATAGTGGTAGATGCCTTCCTGATATCATGGTCTGAGGACCTACTCTGTGTATTCCCACCGACCTCCCTGGTCATCAGGACCCTCTTCAAGGTCAAGAGCGAGAGGGCGTCGGTTAGACTACTTGCCCCATGGGGCCCAGGCAGCCATGGTTTCCACTGCTGCTCTCCCTGTCAGTGGCACTCCCAGTCCTGCTGGGCTGAGCCCCAGTCCTCCTGTCTCAGGACAGGGGCTCCCTCCTGCACCCCAATTTTGGGTCCCTAACACTAACAGCATGGTGCTGAAAGGGTAGCATTTACCCTGGGCACACGGCTGCCATTCCTACAAATATGAACGTATATGCCTGATTTTAGAGCCGCACATCGGAAATCACAGCAGACACATCCAAGGTTATATCTGCTCATGAGCACTAACGGGTACCCAAAATGTGCTCATTTTGTCAATCTAATATCTATTCACAGAAGACGAGAAAGCACCCTCATTCCCCAACTACTTTTCACTATTGGAAAAAATCTGCAGGTAAATAAAGAGACCTTTTTCCTGGCAGCCATGCCGCTGCATGTCTCCGCTTGCAAAATGGCAGGTCAGGATGGGTCTGTGGCATGGGATACATGCTCACGTTCTGAAATATCATTATGGGTACGTCTATGTTGGATACATGCAAGTTGCCAAAATTGGTCAACAGCTTGTACACGTCCAGCCCATTATTCAGCACATTCCCCTTTTAGAGATGTTTGTGAATATTAGTAGCTCAGGTTGGCGATCATGATGTTGGATTGTTCTCTTAGCTTGATAGTTTGATTGTAGACAAAGGGACATCATCAGTGTGGGGTTCAGATGGTAATGTGCCTGAATGCTTGAGTTTGTACTTATATTGGGGTTGGTGGTGACTGAGCACTTTGGTTCACAGGAATTGATTGATTGGTTTCCCTGAGGGTTGCTGGGGTGTGGCTGATGTTTCTGAGCCTTGTTGGTGATGTTTCAGCTCTTTGCAGGAATTAATTGGTTGGTGTTCCTGAGGGTTGCTGGGGTGTGGTTGCTGTTCCTGAGCATTGTTGGTGGAGCCTCATTTCTTTGGTCCACAGGGATTGGTAGATCAGGTCTATGTCGAAATGTCTGTGTATCAAGTTTGTGGTGGAAAAACAAGCTTCCAGAAATTCTCTTTGTATGTGCTCGTGCTATTATTTCAGTTGTGTTCCAGTTGAAATTTGTGTCCTTCTGCATCTTCATGGATTGAGACCAAGGAGAGCAGGTTGTGTCCATGGTATATGCAGTATTCTTCGCCAGCACCATAATTCTAATGCATCAATTTTCTTCCTATATTTTTCACTGTCCAACTTTTACATCAATATGATGATATTGAAAATACCATGGCTTGGACAAGTTGAATCTTTGTATGGAGAGAGACATTTATTTATTTGTTTATTCTTTTATACTGCATTTCCTAGGATCAATGCAGTATACAAAGAACCAAATTTCAACCATACATGGAGCAATTTTATAAGAGCTGGATTACTTAAACTTATTAGGTAAAACAGAAAACAAGGTAACTATATAGACAATATACACAATACAGAGGTGCATATCTTAAGTTAGGGGTAGGGGGTAAGGGAGAAAAGGATGCGCAGGGAGAGAGTTCATAGGCGGCGATTCAAGTGATCCCATTGAAATGTTCCATGAACAGGTGGGACTTTATCAGCTTCCTGAAGGTTATTAGGTCATGGGTGTTCCTTCTGTGGTATGGTAGGGCATTCCAGAGTCATGGGGCATATATGGAGAATGCCCTAGTGCAAGTTGTCTGGCTGCTCTTGGTCATTTTGGAAGGCAGGATTAGAATGTTTGATGTATTATTCTTTCTTTGGTGGTTTTCTGGGGTATTTATTATGATAGATTGCAGGTATTGGGAGGATAACTGGTGGATTATTTTGAACATAGTTATTAGGGCTTTGTACTTGATTCTACTAAAGAGGTAACCAATGTAGCTCTTTTAGAATATGTGTGATGTGGCTTTATCTGGATGAGCACATAAAAATTCAGGCGGCTGCATGCTGCGCAAGTTGTAGTGGATGTAATGAGTTCTTAGAAATTACATGGAGGATGGTATTATAGAGGTTGAAGTGTAGTAGTATCATTGCCTGGAAAACTGTCCGGAAGTTATGAGATTCAAGAAGGGGCCGTAAGTGCTGGAGCTGCATCGAGACCCTTTATTTATATGTGGTTGCAATGTGTGATGCTGATTTATGGTAACACCAATGTATATTACTTCAGACTTAACTTCTAGGTTGGAGTTGTTCACTTTTAATGTCTTTGGGGGGAGGAAGGATTGATTTTTGGTAAGGAACAGTACCTCTGTTTTCTTGAGGTTGATCTTGAGATTATGTTCTGATAGCCATTGGTTTATAGTGTTGAAACAAATTGTAATTGTTGAGTAGTCTGAGTTTTTGGTGTAAAAGGGAGCATATATCATAATATCATCTGCATAAAGATGATAGTGGACATTGAGTGTGCTTATGATATTGCAGATTGGCTGTATATAGATGTTAAATAGTAACACTGAGAGGGCAGAGCCTTGAGGGATGCCTTGTATCTGGGTGAATTGTTTGGAGGTCTTTTGTCCAACCTTTACATATTGGGAGCGATTTGTGAGATATGACCGTAGCCATTCTAGGGCATTATGGATTCCTATATTGACTAGGCTCTTGTAGGAGGATGTCATGGGATATGGTGTCCAAAGCTGCTGCAATATCTAGAAAGATGAGAGTGAAGCCTTCTTTTGTGTTTTTCTGTGCCACTGATAAGCCAGTCTGTTAAAAGAGATGAGCAAGGTCTCTACTCAATGGCTGCTGCTGAATCCGTGTTGGTGTATGTCCAGGGGAGAATTTGAGTCAATATGTACTTGGAGTTGGTAGAAGACTACCTTCTCAATAACTTTGGCAATAAATGGTAAGCTGGAGATAGGCTTGTATGAGCTCAGATCATTTGGATCGAGCTTGGGGTTTTTGAGGATTGGACGGATTAACATCTCTGCTCTTGAGAATCTTCTCTAGGTCCTTCATAGCCATTCTGCCAAGAGCAATGCATCATCTTATTTCTTGATTACTTGTTGTTTCTTTATTGATTGTAGATCTAAGTAGATTAAAATTGTCAACTATTTCAATTTCTTCTCCATCAATGATGAACTTGTTGAATTTGCCAGTTGTCAGGATCTTTGTCTTCTTTATGTTACAGTGCAGGCCCATTTTAAGACTATTTTCCTTGATCTTGAGAAGCAAATGTTTCAGATTATCTTTATTTTCAGCCAGTAATGTGTTATCATCAGCATAGCAAAGGTTGCTGATGAGTTTTCTACCAATCTTTACACCTCGGTTGTCTTCATACAGTCCTGCTTCTCTGATGATTAGTTCTGCTTATAAATTAACGAGGTAGGGGGAAAGTATGCAGCCTTGTCATACAACTTTGTTGATTTTAAAATCATTCTGTTTCTCCTTGTTTCATTTGAAATATTGCTTCTTGATCAGTGTAAAGGTTGTGCAAGAGAGCTATTAGGTGTTCTGGTATACCCAAGCTTCTTAATTAAGTCCAGAGTTTCTCATGGTTTACACAGTCAAAAGCCTTGCTGTAGTCAATAAAACACATATAGATATCCTTTTGGTATTTTTTCTTTTCATGGATTCATCTCATGATTCTGTGATAATGTCTCTTGTTCCTCATCCTTTTCTGAACCCTGCTTGCACATGAGGAAGTTCTCATTCCAGGTATGGTTGTTGTCTCTGCTGAATGATCTTAAGTAGAATCTTGCTGTCATGTGGGATGAGAGTGATTGTGCGATAATTTCCGCAGTCAGTCAGATCACCTTCTTCAATATTTAAGGATAAAGCAGTATAGAAATCCTTTGTAAATAAATAAATAAATAAATAAAATAAATATTGATATAAAAACAAATCTTTTCCAATCTGTTGGCCATGATGTTGTCTTCCAAATTTCCTGGCAGAGCTTTGTAAGTATGGTAACAGCTGCAACCGATTGCTCTAATACTTCAATGGGAATGCCATCAATACCTGGTGCTTTGCTCTTTGATAAGGCTTTCAATGCTGCTTCAACTTCTTTCATCACCAATGGCTTCTGATCATAAGGTACAGGCTAAAACAGCAGTTGGTTCACTTGATCCTTATGGTATATTGATTCTGCATATTCTTTCTACTTTTTCTTGATCTTCTCAGCATCGTTCGACATGGATCTTTGAGCATCTCGTAGCATTCCAATTCAAGGCTGGAATTTTTTCTTTAACTCTCGTAGTTTTAGGAAAGCTGATTTTGTTCTTTCTCTAATAGTTTCTGATTCTATTTCCTTGCATGTATCATTGTAATACTTCTCCTTGTCTTGTCTTGCTGCATGTTGGAAGTCTTTGAGTTCAGTGATTGCCACTCTCTCCCCTCTGGCTTTAGCTTCACTGCATTTCTGGGCAATTTTCAGAGTTTCTTCAGTCATCCATTTTGGCTGTTTTTGCTTTTTCACCTTTTGTAAAGACTTTTCACTTTCTTCCAACACAGCCTTCTTGATGTCATCCCATCTTTTGGAGCTCTGTCATTTGTATCTAAAGCAAAAAAATCAATTTTGCAGGCAGTCTTTAAATTCCAGTGGTATATTCTCAAGGTTGTATTTTGCTACTTTCATGAGTGGTTTGCTCTTTTGCTTAAGTTTGCGAACTAGTAGTTGGTGATATGTACCTCATGTTTTGCCTTTGTAGAGCTTTTCCATCATTGACTTCCACAGCGTCTCTGTGCGTGCAGGGGGAATGGGAGGCAGCATACAGTGAAGGCAGATAGGGGGAGCTGCACGTCCTGGCGGAACATACAGCCCCGCTATCCTCCCTATAGAATCGGGGCCAAATGTATTACTATGGCAACACCTGTAAAATTGTCATGCCAATAAAGTTATCTGAATCTGATTTTACTAATTGACATTTTGAAATCGACTGCCGTTGTACCTAACACATACTTATATTTATGTGAATATAACTTAAATGAAAATATACAAAATGGCTTTCTTCTATGATCAGACAAATGGAAATATGCTAAAATCACTCAGTTGCAAATGATCACAGCCAAGTAAAAAAGAAGATATATTAAATCTACTCCTAATAATATATTTGGTAAAGCAGTGTTGCGTTCTGCTGAGACATTCAGCTTAATTAGTGTGAGAGATGTGAAAGTAAAGCGATTGGCACCTCTTTTTCAGTACTCAAGAACACTTGCATTTGTCCTAGAGCGTAATCTAAAAAAATAAAAAATCTTTTAATAGGGAAAGCTGTTGTTGTGGAACTAATTAGATATGCTGTAGGCGTCAGTTTAATGAGCCCTTTGATTTTGCTAGCAAAAGAGTCAGACTGCTGCCATAAAATGCACCCTCTTTTCAAAATGTGCACCCCAAAATAATAATGTGGAATAGTTTATTCAGCGAGGCCATGTCTACAGGTCAAAAATTATATTTAAGGGCTTTCTATATTTAACCTCTTTGAAACAGGCCACAGTGAACAAAAATAGAGGAAACAGTGGGAGGCCAATTTTCACAGACATATTTATATAGGGTGCACAATGGTTCACAATGCACATGCATTTAGGGGCCCTTTTACTAACGCGTGTTATGTTTTTGCACCTATCGAGGGTTTAGTGCAAAAACTAATATGTGGTAGGTGCAAAACCTCTGCAGTGATGTTTGGGGGCATGATCAGCATGTCCCTGGCAGTGAACGGTGCGGATGAGTATCCTAATGCACAGCGTCATTACTGTGGGTACAGTTACGTCGGGTACAGTTACTGAAGTGGTGTTTGGTACATCTGCACTAATGCAACATTGATTGGGCATGATATGTTCATCTGCATTAACTGCAATGTGCTTCGAACACCTAGTCTCTACTCCTGCCCTGCCCATTCTGCACCCTTACGTGCGAGTGGCAGTTAGCGTGTGGTAGTTGTCATGCCCCTGCATTAACAGTTACCGTGCGTATAAGCGTGTGTTAACTGCTTAGCGCACTTTAGTAAAAGAGCCCCTTAGTTGTATAGAGGAGGGATTCACAGGCAGGGGGTGCATTAAAGGAGGTGCCATCAGGGCAATCTCTCTGAGCTTTCATACCACAGGGGGCATCAAACCTCCATAAAACTGAAGGAAACACAACCTGATGATGGCCTTTGGGGCCCTTTTCCAAATTTCTGCACTGGGCCCATACATGGCTTACCCCAGCCCTGTTTCCTGGGGTGAACCAGATAAATTGCTGGCCTGATATGTGATTTACAGGAAATTCAACCCTTATAAACCCCACTGCCGCTAAATTTCCCCACAGGCAGCACAATCCAGATAGTGGGCAGGTATGGAGCATTTCCGGCACTGAATATCCATTTTTACTTTTGCCCCATTTTACCAGCACTGACCACCACAGGTGGAATATTGATCCATGTATTTTTAAGGTTATGAGGAGATTATAATAAACTATGCTAAATATAACTCAGTAGATTATGGTTTTTAGCACTGATTATTTACATGTGCTAGGATCTCTCCCCCTATAACAAAAGTTTTGTTATTGTTATTAAGTGCCGTTGCATTGGTGTCGACTCATGACAACTCTCTGGATAGTTTGTCCTACTGTGTTCGGTCTTCAGACATGCGGTTCATTGTTGACAGACTGGCACACATAGCTGCTGTTACTGTATTGATCCATGTCATTGCTGGCCTTCCTCTTTTGCACTGACCTACCTTGCCAAGCATGATGTCTTTCTTTAATGATCTCTCTCTTCGCATGATGTGTCAAAAGTATGAAAGTAGAAGTCTTGTCATCTGAGCTTCTAAAGAAAGGTTAGATTTGATCTTCTCTAGTGACTGGTTTATTCTTTGGGCAGTCCATGGTATACACAATATTCATTGCCAACACCATAATTCAAAGGCATTAATTTCCTTCCTATTTTTTTCACTGTCCAACTTTCACATCCATATGACGTTATTGAAAATACCATGGCTTGAACAAGTCAAATCTTTGTATGGAGATTCATCCCTGTTCTTGAGAATCTTGCCTAGGTCCTTCATAGCCATTCTGCCAAGAGCAATGTGTCAGCTGATTTCTTGACTTCTTGATGTTTCTTGACTTCTTGATGTTTCTGAAAACTTACATACCTTGTACATAGTTCTAATCCTGTTCTTTGTATATAGTTTACAACTGTTAATTGTAAGATTGAATTTCTTGTAGTTTCACATTGTTATCTGTAAAAACAGCATTGCCTTGTTTATTGTTGTTCCATGTAAACCGCAACTGATCAATGGAAGATGCGGTATATAAAAACTTGCAAATTAAATTAAATTAATTAAATTAAATTGTTGCTTCTTTATTGATAGCTGATCCAAGTAGGTTAAAGTTGTCCACTATTTCAATTTTTTCTTCATCAATGATGAACTTATTGATTTTGCCAGTTCTCAGGATCTTTGTCTTCTTTACATTAAGGTGTAGGCCCATTTTAAGACAATGCTCCTTAATCTTTTGAAGCAAATGATCCAGATCGTCTTAACTTACAGCCAGTAATGTGGTATCATCAGCATAGCGAAGGCTGTTGATGATTCTCCCACTAATCTTCACACCTCTGTTGTCTTCATACAGTCCTGTTTCTCTGATGATTTGTTCTGCATATAAATTAAACATGTAGGGGGAAAGTATGTAGCCTTGTCTTACACCTTTGCTGATTTTAAACCATTCTGTTTCTCCTTGTTCTGTTTGACCTGTTGCTTCTTTATCAATGTAAAGGTTGCGCAAGAGAACAATCAGATATTGTAAGCTCTGAGCATGACTCTGACGGGCAGGGACTGTCTCTTGTATATTGGCTGCCTCTTTTAGGTTAGCTGTACAGCGCCGCGTGTGTGGCGCTATACAAGTGCTAAATAGTAGTAGTAGTAGTAGTATACCCATGCTTCTTAATGTAGCCCAAGTTTCTCATGGTTTACACAGTCAAAAACCTGAATGTAGTCAATAAAACACTTATAGATATCCTTTTGGTATTCTTTAGTCTTTTCAAGGATCCATCTCACATCCACAATGATGTCTCTCATTCCTCACCCTTTCCTGAACCCTGCTTGCACTTCAGGAAGTTCTCATTCCAGGTATGGTTGTTGTCTGTTGAATAATCTTCAGTAGAATCTGGCATTTGGGATCAGACAATTCTGCAATAATTTCCACAGTCAGTTGGATCACCTTACTTTAGTAATGGTATAAACACAGATCTTTTCCTGTCAGTTGGCCATCATGTAGTCTTCCAAATTTCCTGGCAGAGCCTTGTAAATATGGTAACAGCTGCATCAGATTGCTGTAATACTTCTATGGGAATGCCATCAATGCCTGGTGCGTTGTCCTTTGATCAGGCTTTCAATGCTGCTTCAACTTCTTTCATCACCAATGGTTCCGGATCATGAGCTACAGGTTGAAACAGCTGTTCGTCCACTTGATCTTTATCATATAGTACTCTGTATATTCTTTCCGCTTTTTCTTGATCTTCTCAGCATCATTCAACATGGATCCTTGAGCATTTGTAACATTTTAATTTGAGGCTGGAATTTTTTTTTTTTAACTCTTGTAGCTTTAGGATCTTGTTCTTCCTTTAATAGTTTTTGCTTCTATTTCCTTGCATGCATCATTGTAGTACTTCTCCTTGTCTTGCCTTGCTGCACGTTGGAAATCTCTGAGTTCTGTGATTGCCTCTCTTTCTCTGGCTTTAGCTTCTCTGCATTTCTGGGAAACTTTCAGAGTTTGTTCGGTCATCCATTTTGGCCGTTGTTGCTTTTTCACCTTTTGTAGAGATTTCTCCTTTCTTCCAACACTACCTTGATGTCATCACATAGCTCTTTTGGAGCTCTGTCATTTGTATCTAAAGCAGCAAATTGATTTTGCAGTCAGTCTTTAAATTCCAGTGGTAAATTCTCAAGGTCATATTTTGTTGCATTCATGAATGGCTTGCTCTTTTTCAAATTTAGCTTGAGTTTGCATACTAGTAGTTGGTGATCTGTACCACAGTCAGCTCCAGGTTTTGTCTTTGTTGATGTTATAGAGCTTTTCCATCATTGACTTCCACAGATGTCAATTTGATTTTTGTACAATCCATTGGGTGAAGTCCATGTGTACAGTTGCCACTTATGTTGCTGGAAGAAGTGTTTGAGATGAATAGATCGTTGGTCTTGCAGAATTCTGTCTTTCCCAAGCTTCATTTCTGTTGCCAAGTCCATATTTTCCAACCATTTTGCCTTCTTCTTTGTTGCCAACTTTTTTGTTCCAGTCACCCATGACTATTAGGATATCCAGTTTACATGTTCTGTCAATTTCAGCTTGTACTTGTTTATAGAACTCATCATTTCCATTCCCTAATGCAGCTGTTGTTGGGTTTTATACTTGAATTATAGTTGTGTTGATAGGCATTCCTTGATTGCACTGTATTTCATTACAGTTCTTGCAAGTTTCTTCTTAATATAAATGCAACACCATTTCTTCTTTGCCTTTCATTTCCAGCATAGTAGACCATGTGATCATCAGATGCAAAGTGCCCAATGCCAGTCCATTTCAGTTCGCTGACACCCAACAGATCGAGTTGTACACGTTCCATTTCATTCTTGACCACCTCCAAATTCCCTTGGTTCATGCTTCGTATGTTCAATGTTCCAATATTTAAGACATCTTTGCAGCTTCTGACTCTCATTTCATGTGCAGCTGCATCAGCAGTCTGACGTCCCAAGGGCTTTGATCCAACCACATCATATATGCTGGTTTTACTCTGAAATGTCTTCAGCTCCTCCCCAGTTGCCAGTTGAGTGCCTTGTGACTTGGGGGTCTCGTCTTCTAACACTATAGTGCAATTTGTTTTGTTGTGACTATCCATTGGGTTTTCATGGCAAGATACGGAAGTTGATTGCCAGGTCTTTCTTCCGTGCAGTTTAAGTTTAGTGTAGTTGCCTTTGTCACAGAAATGTGATCCTCCACCGCCAATAGCATCCCATTCTGCTGCTGCCCAGATGAGTAGTTTGTCTTGGTATGGCACCTCACTTAAGACTTGTCCATCTTGGGAGACACTGCCAGTAGTTAAGCTACCGATAGCTTAGCCCTCAGCATCACTGATGCACACAAGCTCTCACAGCACGACAAGGTGCAAACCAAGTAAGGGCAGGTTTTAGTGCACCAAATATCTGCACTTGATGAGAGTAAACCCACTGTGCTAAGCTTAGCACCATTAACCTTTTAAATACATGCTGATGACCTACATATGGAATTATTTCTAGTGCAGTAAAAACTAAAGTTTGGCACAGTTTTCTTACTTCCTATCAGTGATCTGCCAAGCCTTTTTGGTACCCGGAGTGGATGCTCCCCCTCTCCCCACAACACTTAGGGGTATGTTTACTAAACCGGGCTAACGGTTAACCCGGGCTATCTGCAACTAGGTCCCATTGAATAATATGGGACCTAGTAGCAGATAGCCCGGGTTAACCGTTAGCCCGGTTTAGTAAACATACCCCTTAATGTAAAATTCCAGGCTGTTGTGTGGGGAAAACTTACTAAACTCCTTTGTTGGCTTGCCGTGCTGCCTCTGCTCCAGGCCCGTGTTCCAGTTGGTTGTTGTATATTTATTTATGAAGTTGCATAACAATAAAAATATATGAAGTAGATAGTTAAAAAAAAATAAAGTACACTATACTTTTTCCAAATACAAACCATTTTAATTGGCAGAATTCAAGCTCTGTATTATTTAAGACTGCAGACAACAATGTTATAACAAGCATGTGAGAAAAAGAAAGAATAACATAACAGTCCTTCAGTGGGCAGATGTTTTAGAGGTGTCCACAGGGCAAACATTTCAGTTTGTTTTCAGTTCATTTAGGATTTTCCCCCAAGTAGTGGACCTTTTTTTTTTTTTTTATTTTTTTTTTTTATTACATTCTCTTATATACCGCGCTATTCTGCATCAGTGCGGTTTACATTGAACAAACTGAAATTACATTGAACAGGGCATTATAACTTGGAGATAACTATTTTACAGGGAACATGGGCTATGGAGGGTTAAGTGGCTTGCCCAAGACCACAAGGAGCACCTGTGGGACTAGAAACCCCAGTCCTTCCGGCCCAAGGTTGCTGTCCTCTAGTGGGATTTGAACCCCCGACCTTCTGACCTTTTTTTTTTTGTTCACATCACACATTTGTTTTTAATAATAAAAAAAAAATTAATGTACATCAATCAACTTAAAGATTGTTAAATCAATTTAATGAGCACTAAAGGGCATGTTTACTAACAAGCATGTCAGTAAGCACAATTGTGCTCCCAAATTAGTGAGATTCCCGCACTAATATTTGAGAGCATCAGCGTCTGTCCCCCTGCCAATAGTATGCTTCTCATGCACAACATTGCACTAATTGACACATGGGTGCACTTAACATCATCCATTGAGGTTCTTGGTCCTGTTCCTAATTATTTTCTAAGTGATATTGTGGGAGTGCTGTTGGGTAAGGTGTGACTCTTTGCAGATGATATCAAAATCCATTAAACGGTAGACACCCTGAAGGTGTACATAACATGATGAGGGATCTATAGAAGCTTTTATTTATTTATTCATATTTAGCTCACGCCTTTCCAGGCAGCTAAGATTTGCTTAAAATTCTAAAAATGCAGGGTCATGTTTTTGGACTGCAAAAAGCAATACACTATAGGAGATGAAGTACTTCTTCATACTAAAGAAGAGCAAGACTTAGAGGTGATCTTAAGATAGCCAAAGAGGTAGAAAAGTTGACAGAAAAGCCAGAAGGATGCTTGAATGCATAGGAATGGCCAGCAGGAAAATAAAAATTCTCTGTGACCAAGCAGGAATCAATCCTCACATATGGGTGATGTCTCCGATGGAGTCCATGCAGGAACATACCCCAGCTTCCAAACAAAGCTTTTGGGAGGTCAACCATGCATGCATGCCCATCTTCCAGCCCAAAGGAGCCATCATACCTCGATCTTCTTTTTTCCATGAAGCCTCTCAGATGCTTATCTGTCCCCACAAAATTGTCTATTTTATTTTATTTAAATCTTTCTTATATACCGCCCCTTCCATCAGTCAAAGGCGGTTTGTACATTTCTTTTTGTTTTACTTCTTGGTTTTTGATCATGAGCTCATCGCCATCTTTTTGCCCGTCCCCAGGAGTGTCAGTGCCTCGGCTCCGTGCTTTTTTCTCAGGTTCTTTTCTTTTTCTTTTTCTCAGCATGCATTTTTTTGCTTTTGCGCCTCCCTGATCAGGAGGGACATTCACATCCTTTGATTTGGTGCAAGCAGTCTTCCCCAAAATGTCTAAGCTGGCCAATGGCTTCAAGAAGTACGCCCAGTGTGGCTGGACCATCTACATAATGGACCTCCACAACTGGTGCCTTTAGTGCCTCGGGCCTGACTATGAGCACTCCCTCTGAGCTCTCTGTCTGCAGATGACACACAAGGGGCTCCAGAACTGAGTAAAACAGTGGGAATCGCTATTCAGTTCCTAAGAGTCGGCAACAGCACCGACATCAACGTCAAAGGTTTCGGGTTCATGTGATGGCCAGGCTCACTTGGAGCCGAGGGGCCACAGTACCCTATATTGGAGGCTATCCTCTTTTTTTTTTTTTTTTTTTTTTTTTAATTGTTTATTTAGATTATCTTGAATACAATTTTACATTAACAAGAAAAAAAACCAACCATCTGAAAAATACATTCAAGAAAATTACATCAATCACAACATTCAAAACACATCAAGAGAGAGAGCCACACACTCTCAAAGGAGAGACTAAAAAAATCTTATAGAAGAAAAAAGGAGAATTAACTTGGAGTTAATTTGGAGGCTATCCTCTGATGAGGGTTGCTCCCAGAAGGATCAGCCTTCAGCCCTGTTGACATTAAAGAGTGATGCCGAGAGCCAAGTGAAAACCCATGGGCACCGGTATCGAAGCCCTTGATGGGACTCCAAGGGTGATGACTGGGAGTGAGCTCCTAAGCTGCCCCGGTGGGAGAAATAGCCTCCCAATGCCCAGCAGGGTCATTAGGTGACTCCTGATACCATAACCATTTTGGAGTCCCCTGGTACCAGTAACCATAGTTGCTGCACTAGCTCCTTGCACTTCAGACAACGCACTCTTCACAGAGCATATGCAGGCTCTTGAGCACAGCTTGACTATGTTCCTCACCCAGTAGGCTGCCTGAGACTCGATGACCTCGGGTTCCTCAGTGCCAGTGACTGCTCTGTCCACTGCGGTGCCCTAACCATCAGAGCTGTAGCCCATTCTTGAAGCCCACACCCTCCCCAATAGGAGAACTGCCTGCACACAACTTATTTAATGTCGACAAACACTACGAAAAAAGGTCGTGTTTCAAGAGTGTGAATAACCTTATTGCAATCAGGTACACTCCAACCAATCAAAGGCAGTAAATGGTAGTTCTGCTAATAGCTTATTTATGAACTGAGCAGATAAATACCCAAAGCATTGGGAGTGTGTATTTAGTGTGTTAGTGTTCCTTAATTTAGCACCCACTAAATTAATTTAACATGCACTAACAGGGCCAGCCCAACCATTAGGTAGATTAGGGAGTCACCTAGGACAGCAGGCTGTGGGAGATGGCAAAGAGTAGCTGCAGTCAAAGCAAGAAAATAGGTCCTGAAAGCCAGACAAACAATCAATATATACGTATACCTGCAGGAAGAATGGGCAGTTTTCAAATAATCTGTTTACTCTTGTAAGCAGCTTTTGCAAATCTCCCTCATCATATATATATATATATACACACAAAACAAAGTAATATTTATAAATATGATTTCCAAATATGCATTTTTATAGGATTGGAGGGATGATTTATTTGTTTATTTATTTAGACAGATTTGTATACCACCTTATCCTACAATCAAAGTGGTTACATCACATTGGAGGGTACATTTAACATGAGGGTATTTAACAACACTATACATTGAACTACTGGGTCTAGTTGGGATGATTGGCTGTGGGGTTGGCTGGGGTAGTTGGAATACCGTTGGGATGGGAACTGTTGTCTGCCTGCTCATATGTTTCTTTAAAGAGCAATGTTTTAAGGGCCTTGCGGAAGTCTGTGATGTCTTCCAATGCCCTCAGTCAAATGATTTTGACTGTTGAGTTTAAATACCAAAATCTTGGAGGGATGCACTAAGAGTCTAAGGAAAGCGTGCCGGTAGCATGCGGGTGAGCCGCGAAAATAGTAAGGAGGCCTGCACCAACTTCAGGAGGCATGTGCATCTGTCCCCCTGCTAATGCACCACAGAACCCAGCATGCAAGTGCACCTGATGCTACCTATTGAGCTGGCGTTAAGTGCACTTGCACAAACGGCAGCAAGCATGGTTGACACGCTTCCATAACATCCACGCTATTCATGATATGCTGTCATTGTCCACATTCCGCCCCAATCTGCTCTGTCTCCACCCAATTGTGTGCTAGCCTGTTAGCGGGGATTTTTAGTGCAGGGCCCTGTACTAACGTTTAGTGCAGTGCACTTACCGCATGCTAAAACTCATGCTAATGGTTAGCATGGTTGAGTAAACATATCCCTAAAAGTTAATTGTTAGAGGGTTTGCTTAGGGTACCTAATACTCTTGCGCTAGTCCTGTACACTATTCAGCTTAGCACACCTTAGGGGGCCTTCTCCTGTGCAATTGCATGGGTTTTGGTGTGGCTCGTGGTAACTGGTAGCATGGGGCCAGTACAGCTTGCACGGCCTGATTTCCATGCTAACTGTGCTTCACACATTGGAGTGGGAAGTGGTAAACACCCTGTTGTCAGTGCTTCTGCAATAACTGCAAGGCTTGCAATTAGAGTGGGTGCAATTACCACCACTTCAATAGGTGGAGAAATGCACCCACACTAATTCTGGCACACAGTAGCGTACAGTGCAGCACTTTAACTGATGGGAACATGCTGTCCACACCCTTGACAGTTAATGTAGTTGTGTTGCACCTAACACACCATGGTTTTGTGCACTATTGGCACATTAGGTGCCCGTGTACTTTAGTTTGCCAGATAATGTGGTTTAAATCAATTTTACATGAACTTAAAATTCCTTATTAAAACAAATGTGTAAACCCAAAACCTCCCACAAAAACTGGGCAAAGTTCATGAAAGAATCAAAACTAATCACATTTATCTTGTCTATGCACATTCCTAATGTACATGTAAATTCAACCTGAAATTGTTTTGTGTGGGAAAAGGCAAGTGTAAATGTTAAGTGCATAAATTTCTTGAGGTAATTCAGTGGCGTTCCAGGCCCCCCACGTCACCAGGGGTAGTCGCCCCCACACGTGGCTGGTCACCCCGCAAGCCATGGCACATAACGCCATGATTCTCCCACCCCCCTCACCCACAGGGAGCTCGGCATACTAACGTACCTTAAAGTCGGCTTGCCACGCTGCCTTCACTAAGTGGGCCCGCCGCTTTCCTCTTCCAGTCGTAGTGTCATGATTCACAAGACTTTGGCTTAGGAGAAGAGAGCAGTGGGCCCAAAGAGTGAAGACAGTGCAGCAAACCAACTTTAAAGTAAGTTAGAATGTCGTGCTGTCTCCAAGGGCCTGGTGGTGGGTACAACCCCCTCCTTGCTGGCACTCGGGGTGGGCCACACCCACCATCTTCCCCTTGGGACACCACTGGGGTAATTTTCAAACAGAAATGTGTGCATACTTTCATTTTGAAAACTCAGCAGTACCAACAGAAGATATGCTATTTACATGCGCACTCAAGTTATAAAGTTACCCCCAGCTCCAGTTCCTGCAACTGCATCCCAGGAGCCTGCACTGTTTTCAGAATTCATGAAAACAAATGATTTTTTTTTAACTCAATGAAGCACTTGTTGCAAACTGCCAGTCTAGACTAAAAATCGGCACATCTCTTAAGAAACTAATTATTTCTCTAAGCAGCCTGAACCTTTCAACACTGGCACATATTAGATGGAAGAGACTAAATTCCTCAAGGTCAGTAACGACCTGAATCTGAAATTTACATTTCAAGCAATCATATTCAAAGAGAAAATTTTCTCCTTTCGGTTTATGCCAGAGGAAATAAAGGAATAAAGATAAAGGAGTGCTAGCAGTAACCACAGTCCAAATTATTTCAGACTGCTTAGGAAACTCGTTAAACGGCATATCAACTGCAAAAAACATAGATGACATTTCCATCTAAATTAACCTTTAGGAGGCTAATTTTCATACTACCTTGTTGCTGCAGAACTGATGAATACATTTTATCCTGGGGCTTCACATCAGTTTTCAACCTGAAAGTGTGACCATATTTGCGCTTTCAGAAATCACCTATGGAACTATACCCATATCCTCCTGACCCTTCCTTATGCCTGGATACAAATTCTTCCAACCAAACCATCTCATCCACTTTTGAAAATACAAAAGCATGCATGCTGGCCCTTAAGGACATTAAGCCCACTCCTGGAAATGCCACCTCTAAATGCAAGTAGAGAAATGCACACAGCTCATCTCACAAGTTAGGCATTTTCAAAGAGCTTATTTTTATGCGCAACACACACTGTTCTACCTATGAAAATAGCTTTGAAAATAACCCTTCAGATGTACCCCCAAAAAAACTAGCAGTGTGCACAGCTAAAAAAAAAAGTTTGTGTTGTGTTAATTTTACATTGTTCTTTCCCAGTTTTTCATGTTTGTTTTACCTATTCATTCTTTGCACGCATTGGGGGTAATCCTGTGCCACAAATAGCAGAAATGTATGTCCTGCCTGGACGTACATCCCCGCTGTTCGTTCCCCTGCTGCTCCTGGTGCAAAGGAGTGAGGACATGGGTGTGCCGTGACCCCGGGCATACAGAGCCAATTCTGAAGTCGGCCCCATACGTCCGGGATTGGCCACATAGATGGGGGACTTATTCCAGCACAGAGATGGAATAAGTCCCCCTGGATGCTGCGGGACCGTAGCTCTAGGCCAGGACAAAATGGTGATGGGGTGCAGGGCTACCCTGGCCAAGGAAGGCTGAATAAGGGGTCGGGCTGCGAGGAAAGAGCATTTTGGGTCGGCGCCCAGGGATCGCGGCTCCGTAATGCAGCAGTGATGCCATGGCAATGAGATGCTATGACACTGTGGCTCCATTACGGAGCCTCACTGTTAGCCAGGGATCTGTTGACCATGCAGCCCATCAGAATCAGAGCCCGGTCTGCACGTCCAGGCTGGTAGACCCGATTGTGATCCCGCGGGCACGTCTAGCCCTCACAAGATCAGAATCGGCTGCTACCGCTGTACGGCCAGATTATGAGGGGCCGCACAGGGGCTGGACAGAGTAGAATTGGCCTCATTGTGTGTGTGATAGAACGTTTAAGTGTGCAAATCAATTGTATATGTGTTAAATCATAAGTATAAAGGATTTGCATGTACTTTAAAATTTTAGGCACCCAATGAAACCAAATGCAATCCCACGATTGCACGCAGGGCCGGCCCGTCCATTGAGCAAGAATGTTTTTTGCACAGGGCCCCGCGTTTCAGGGGGCCCCGCGCAAAGAACATTCAGCTTTTTTTTTTTTTAATTACATTTTAAAAAAAAACCTGTCTCTGGCTGCTGCCGCTGCCGCGTCCGTCGCAGCAGCGGCAGAATGGAGTGTCCCGCGGGGCCCCCTCTCCTCGTTGAGCCCTCTGCAAGGGCTTTCAGATTCGCGAAGGGAGACTGCTCCCTCGCGTCTCTGTAAAGCCCGCAGGGGCTAATGGGAAATTTTCCCATCAGCCCCTCGCGTCTAAAGGGGCAGATGGGAAATTTCCCATTAGCCCCTGCGGGCTTTACAGAGACGCGAGGGAGCACTCTCCCTTCGCGAATCTGAAAGCCCTTGCAGAGGGCTCAACGAGGAGAGGGGGCCCCGCGGGACACTCCATTCTGCCACTGCTGCGACGGACGCAGCAGCGGCAGCAGCTAGAGCCAGGTTTTTTTTTTTTTTAAAATTTGCCGGAAGGTAAAGGAATGGATGGGTGGGGGGGGTTAAGACTGGTAATGGGCTGGGGCTGATGGAGGCTGACTGGAAATGTGCTGGGGGGGGGTTAGGACTGGAAATGTGGGGGGGGGGGTTAGGACTGGAAATGTGCGGGGGGGGGGGGGTTAGGACTGGAAATGGGCTGGGGCTGATGGAGGCTGAATGGAAAGGGGGTTAGGGGGGGGTTAGGAATGGAAATGGGCTGGGGGGGGTGGTTAAGACTGGTAATGGGCTGTGGGCTGATGGGGGCTGTCTGGAAATAGGGTGATGGGGGGGTTAGGATTGCTAATGGGCTATGGGGGGGTTAGGACTGCTAATGGGCTATGGGGGCGCTAGGACAGGAAATGGGCTGATGGGGAGGGGTTAGGACTTGAGGTGGGCTGATGTGGTTAGGACTGGTAATGGGCTGTGGGCTGATGGGGGGGGGGGGTTAGGACTGGCAATGGGCTATGGGGGGCTGACTGGAAATGGGCTGATGGGGTTAAGACTGGAAGTGGGCTGATGGGGGGTTAGGACTGGTAATGGGTTATAGGGGGGGCTTAAACTGAAAATGGGTTGATGGGGGGCTAGGACTGGTAATGGGTTGGGGGATTGCTATGACTGGAAATGGACTGAGTGGACGGGGAGGCTTGAACTGCAAATAGCTGATGGGGAGGGAGCTTGGAATGGAAATGGGCTGTGAGGGAAGGGAGCTAGGACTGAAAATGGGCTGATGGAGCAGCTAGGATAGGACTGGAAATGGGCTGTTGGGGGGGAGCTAAGATTGGAAATGGGCTGTGGTGGGGGCTTGAATTGAAATGGACTCATGGAGGGGCTAGAACTGGAAGTAGGCTCATGGGGGGCTTGGACTGGAATTGGGCTGAGTGGAGGGGAGCTAGGATTTGACATGGGCTGATGGTGGGGCTAGGAAATGACTAGAAATGGGCTGATGGGGAGCTAGGATTGGAAATGAGCTGATGAAGGGACTCAGACTGAAAATGGATGGGGGAGCTAGGACTGGAAATGGGTTGATGGGGGGCTAGGACTGGAAATGGGCTGATGCAGGGACTAGAAGGGAATGGATGCTGGGTGAGACTGGAACTAGAAGGGAGCTGATGTTGGGGGAGGATTAGAATGGGATGGGGCTGGGAGAGTAAAATGGAGAGGGGAAAAATATTTTTTGTGGGAGGGATGAAAAATCTACAATTGGCCGGGTATTGGGAGAGTAAGTGGGGATTGAGGATGGAGGGGTAAAATTTGTGTGGATGAAATAAGAATGAGCAAAGAGCAAAAGGAGAAAGATTAATATGTTAAAGCAGATGTAGAGAGAGAGGATGGAAAGAAAACTAGAAGAGAGAAGAAAGGACAAATGGACAGCAGACGATGGAGAGTTAGCAGAAAACATGAAGAAACCAGAAGAAAGTGACTGGAGCAATTGCAACTGAAAAAAAATGCACAAAAGGTAGAAAGATATCTCTTTATTTTGAATTTATTAACTGGAATATGAAAGCTCTGGGAAATGTGCATCATTAACGTCTGCGCTTTGTTTGGTACAAGAGGAAATTGATTTATAGTTTTATTTCTACAGTGTTGTTGTACATTCCAAGTTTGGCTTTTGGGGTTCCCAGTTTAATTATTGCCTTCCTGTTTCTAAATTGCGATTCCTTGTTTGGTGATGGTCTATGTTCTGCATGTGTAACTGAGCTGAGGTATTCTGTTTAAGTAATTCCTATTTGACATTGCCACTTGTTCTCTTTCCCCAGTATTCTCTGAAATGTACTGGTTTAATATTTGCAGTGTTTCCTTTTGATAGGTAGGGTCTGGTGCTTTGTGAGTCCTGGTAATGCTGTCAGGATACAGCGGGTTTGCTATGGGTTCTAAATGGGCAGCGTTTGTAGTAGTTCCTAATGTGCCTGGCGGTTGGCACTGGATTATAGTAATGTAGAAATCTTTTAGTCTTTCTTTATCCATACACTCATTAAGAGACATGTTTACTAAAAGTTAGTGAATGGTAACATTATGCAAATATTTATGCAAATAAGACCACTTATGCAAATGAGGCCCCGCACCGAGTCTCCGCACATGGCCCCGCACCCCCCTTGGGCCGCCCCTGATTGCACGTCCCTACTAAAACAATATGAGAAACTAAATGATAGCTTGTTTATGTTTATGTTTATGAAAACTTTATTAAAACTTTATATACCGCCTAAAGAGTACAGTAGAAACAGAGACATAGAATTTTATGGCAGATAAGGGCCACAAACCATTTTTAGTGCACCCAATTTCCTCATTGTCACAATACCATAGATATCCTGTCATCTTCTTTAATTTTTCACCACTAACAATCCTCTGCAAGTATCCAAGGCTTTCTTGAATTCTGTTGCCATTTCTGCCTCTGTGACCCTAGTTAATATTTGTATACTGATTATGTCATCATTGTGCTATAAACTGATTTCTGTAATTTAGTTATTTAATATTGTAGTCTACCATGTTGCAATTTGCAACATCAAATCAAATCACTGGGATGCTGTTCCCTGCATTTATCCCCCTTTCTATGATCTGCCTATTAGCTAGAATTCCGAACAAGAAACATAAAAAGGAGAATTTTCTCAGTCTGTTGGACCAAGATGGCGGCTTGTGTGTTGCTGCTCTGTATTTCTCTTGCCGTCACATGGGGAAAAGTAAAGAAAAATTCGGGAAGGTCCGTTTGTTGACCTGATTGCCTTCAACTTAACCCCTGACACTACTTAGAACACATTGGTCCCAGATTTTTTTATGACTTTAATGACTTCCACACCTGGAACATGTTGTAATTTCCACTTCCCTTCCCTCCCCATTTCCCTTTTAAGTGTACATAATGCTTTACTTTACTTAATTTAATGGGTGTCCCTTTTTCTTGCTCTTAATGGTTTTATTGTAAACCGCTCTGACACACTATAGAAGGACAGTATATTAAGTTTTTTAATAAACTATAAACCGCTATGCTATTTGTGAAGCTCCACAAGCTAATGGCTCTGGGATGTGTCTGGATGTATTGACACGAAGGTCGGTGGACCCAGTGCCTTTCTTAGACTTTGAAGCATCATCATCTCCAGAGGAGCGGTGTTCTCTTCCTCATGCGGCAACATCCCCAGAAGGCAGCTCAGGCACACCAGTGCTGGAATTCAGTGTGGAGGGTTTAGCTGTTTGACGGGGTGAGGGGGGGGGGGGGACTGCTGATGAGAGTGTTATAGATTCTCCATACAACTTGCAGATCCTGCATGGAGTTTGGAGGAGTCACATGAGTTAGCAAAATTGTGTGACGTGAAGGCAGAAGGCCCCCTCTGAGTCTCAGCCAGGTTTGCCTTCTGTTTCTGTCCCTGAATTGGTGTTCACCTTGCAAAGGCCTAAACAATTCTCGTTAGACTATATGGGATGCTGTTACCAAGCTAACAGTAGCTATTACAGAGCAATGTCCACAAGTCTTAGCTAAAGTTCAGGAAAATAGAGCCTTGATTTCGGAAAGTCAAATTGGTATCGGGATCCTAAAAACTGTTAACACTGACCAGTAGTCGAAGTCAGAATCATTACAAGAGTCTAATTTGACTTTAGATCAAATAAACATATTTTCCTTTATCAAAGTGGAGAATTTGGGGAAAATGGCTCAATCCTGTAATCTACATTTGATTAATTTCCCTAAGTCTTTCACCAAGAAAGATGTTCAGGAAATATCTTTTGGAGATCTCACATGTTGCTATGGAGTCCAGTCCCTCCCATTTCTAAAATTTACTATTTACTCGCTGGGAAGAAGGAAGCAGCAGATCAACCTCAGGGAATGGCACTGAAGATACGGAGTCTGAGAATGCGGTACCAGCTACTCTTTTGGTTACATGTGCTCTTAATACTGACTGTGACTGGATATTAACGATGTACCGTAAGAAGAGACAGGTGCCCTTGCAAAACATAGAAAAGAAGATGTGAATTTCTTTTGGTGAAGCCTGAGGTTTTGCAGTTTGGTGCCTTATTTTATTTCTAATTTCCCTGTAAATGTTTGATTAAATATATAGGTAGGTTAATTATATATTTTTTTGAGCCTAAGGATTTAGTATTTTCTTTACTAATGCCAGAATGATTGTAGAATCTTTTTTAACACTTTTTTTTAATATACAGTTTTATGAACGGTTTACAGAGTAATTTACAATAACTACAGACTTTTACATCGAACACAAGTTACAGTGAACTAAATTTTTACATAATATCAGGAGCAGGGAAAACAGTGGATTTCTAAATTCTTACATAATGTTAGTAATAGACATAAGGTTGAGGAGAAAGTTCAACAGTAGTGGGAAATTTTGTTGTTTGATGATGTATATGGGTCATGGGGTAGTCTGATTTAACTCTTGCTACCGAAGCGCTCTAAGAAGTTATGGGTATTCTGTCAGGTTAGTGATAGCTTGCATGTCATCAGGGAGTGAATTCCAAGTGCTTGGTTTGTAGAGTGACAAGATTCGGTTTGAAGCAGTTTGGGTGCTTTTCAGCTTTTGAGTAGGTATGGTGAGTGTGTTTTGGGTATTACTTCTCCTTGTTCTGTTGTTTGATGTTCTGTGTAATAAGGGTTGAAGTTAGGCCAAGGATAAATTGTTGGAGACTTTGAAGATGTCAGTATGACCTTATATCTTACGTGTTCTAATATAGGATCTTCTACTGCAGGCATGTCCAACAGGTAGATTGCGATCTACCTGTAGATCGCGGAGGGGTCAGAGGTAGATTGCCAGCCCCATTTGGCTCCATCTCTCCAGCAGCTCGCCCCGTCGCTAGGAGAGAGCTCGTGCCGGCAGGTCGTCTGCCGAGGGCTTGCCACTGCTGATGATCTTTTGCCTGTCTTTTTTCCCTGCCTGCGGGAATCTTACCTGCAGGTGTATTGGGGGCGCTTGTTTTCGTGCCAATAGTTTGTGGGTACCCCAGGGGGCCGCTGCCTGCACCCCGCAACAAGATGCCACGGGCCCTGCATCATACCTGGTCTCCTGCCTCTCAGAATCACCCATTCCTGCCCCCGCCCCAACACCCCTTAGAAGTGTGTTAGATACCGGGCGATATCCATTCGCCTGGGCTTTACCTGCATACACTTACCGTAATAGTTGTTTGTTTATTTTTATTTATTATGTCTTACATACCACCTTTCATGATTTCAAGGCGGATTACATTGAACAACCTAAAATTACATTGAACAGGCCATTATAACTTGGAGATAACTAGTTGTGTCGTGTGCTGGTCGTTGGTCGCTTTATAGTTCGCTTTCATTAAACGTTTTCGGGCAAAGTGTCAAGAATTTGGTGATTTTGGTGGGCTTTCCCAATTTTATTCTAACTTGCCTATGCCTTACCTTCAAATTGGTTCAAACCACTGTGACTTTTGCTTGCCTCTGCAATTTTATTTTGCCTAGCCTTTGCATTGATTCTACACTATGTGCAGAATTTATTAAATCGTGTGTGGTGGTGTTTGAACTTGTTTGGTGGTATTTGATTTTATCTGGTTTGCTGGACAGGTGTTTGAGTTTTTTTGATGATTGCTTGGTGGTATTTGATTATAATTATTGGTGCCAATATGATGAATTCTTATTTTTACTTTTAGAACTGCATGTGTGGTTTTGGCATCTCCAGTCCTTGTTTTGTACATCATCCAGAGGTCTTCAGTTCCTGTTGATCTTTAATACTTTGGGACAGTGACAGTTTTGGACCAGATTCAGCCAGTGTTTATACTAACTTAGAAGATTTGGCCTTCTTACATCCAGCCACCCCAGTATAACAAGGATGAGTGTTCCAAAGAAGAGCAAAACCTACCACTTTCATGATGAATGGGAAACGTACTATTTCTTCATCATGGTGAAAGCAAGTGTTGTTGTCTAATTTGTAATGCCCCAGTATCCTTGCCCAAAAAGGGTAATCTGGAACGTCATTATAAGGCTCTGCATAGCAATAAGTTTGATACTGATTTTCCACCCAAAAGTGAAATTCGTAAACTGAAGCTCAAAGAACTTAAATCAAAATTGGCTACTCAGCAACAGTTGATGGCGAAGCCAAGGTCACATTCGGCCAATACCCTAATCCGCAACACAATGCATACTGAACATAGGGAAATATGAACTGGAACTATTTACATATGTTATCCAAGTTGCCTTTCCTGTTCTCTGTAAAACCAAACTGCTTGATGTTATGGTCTTTTGTTTTTATGTAAACCGCGCTGATGCTAAATAGTGCGGTATATAAGAGATTGTAATAAATAAATAAATAAATAAATAAAATGCAACCGTAGCATCCTTCAAGGTCAGCAACCTGATCGCAAAGAAATGCAAACCTTTCACTGAAGGGGAATTTGTAAAAGATTGTTTTCTTGAAGCAACTGACAATATTTTTGAAGGATTTAAAAATAATCAAGAGATCATAGCTGCTATTCAAGATGTACAATTGTCAAGAAACACCATCGTGCGGCGAATAGAAAAGATGTGTGGGGACACAACTGAACAATTGTTGGAGGATGTTTCAAATTGTGTTGCTTTCTCACTCCAACTGGATGAATCTAAAGACATAAGAGACATAGCCCAGTTACTAGTCTTTATACGGATGGTTTTTGAAGACTTCAGCGTTAAAGAAGAACTACTTGGAATGATTTCTTTAAAAGGGAGAACTACCGGTCAGGAAATATTCCGTTTTTTCCATTCTTTTGTGACAAAGTGTAATCTTCCATTGCATAGACTTGTTTCCATCCCTACTGATGGAGCAAGAGCAATGACAGGTGATGTTAATGGTTTCATAGCCCTCTGTAGACAGCATGACGACTTCCCAGATTTACTTTCTTACCACTGCATCACTCATCAGCAAGTTTTGGCAAGCAAGAAACTCAATACAAAGACTGTCATGAACATCACTTTCAAAATTGTAAATTCAGTTTGTGGAAGATCACTTCAAAGATGGCTTTTCAATCTTACTCTTGATGAAGGGGCAGCGGAAACCATTTTGCACACAGATGTAAGGTGGCTAAGTAGGCACAAATTTCTGCAAAGATTTTGTGATTTGCTGAATGAAATAAGAAGTTTTTTGAAGGAGAGGGTCTCCATTCTCTGTCATTGATCCCCTGAGAAATGGGCTTGTAAGACCGAGCTTGTTTCTTTTCTTTTCTGTTTTACATTTTTTTCCTCTTAAATGTATATGCTTAATCTTTTTTCTGTACAAACATTTTGCTTGGTTTCATATTGAAAAACTTCTAAAAAATAAAAAGAATTTTCAAAGGGATTTTTGTGTCTTAGATCTAGGCACCTAAATCTCTAGTTTTAAAAGTTGTCCTAGGCAGAGCCACATCATTTCTTAGGGATATACACAAGGGAAAAAGTTTCAGGTTATTTTTAGAGGTTTGGCCTTTTTCCCACAATTTTCTGACTTTTTTCAGTTCATTTTACACATTTGTGTTAATAAAAATGTGGCAATGCATGTTAGAACCTTATGGACTTTAAGATGGCAATAAGGAGGCAGAAATATGCCTTACGTTAAGGTGCGAACATTTAAACTAGCCCTAGAACTGGTGTAAATGCCCGCACCTCACTGTTTGCAAGAATGCAGGTGAATTATAGCATTTTGTAAACCTACACATGCGCTTGTGCACTCTCTCCACACCCTGCCAAAACTCTGTCCATGTGCAGGCCCACCAGCAAAGTAATGAATGTACTTCTGCACTGTCAGGTAGTTTTTGGGGGGTGAATAACACGCAGATGTGAGCACAGAGCTGCGTATGCCTTGTAGGCTATACAATTAATTATTATTAGTAGTAGTACCACATACACATGCTAGTGACTTTACCTCCATGTGCATTAATTCCTAGTAATTTAACATATGCTAAACTGATTTTATACACACTTAGGGACCCTTTTACTGAGATGTTTTAAGCTGTTACAGCAGGAATTAGCGCATCGTAGCAGTTACTGCAGAGCTGCACCAACAGTTACTACAGAGTGGGGATGTGCAGAGATAAGAAAAATGCCGTTAGTGTTCCCAAAATTTCCTAGTGTGCGATAAACCACTGCACTTTAGTAAACATGTCCCACAGAGCAAGTTGTTAAAAAAATTCAAATACAGATTTAACTCCGTCGAAACTGACTGTAATTATCCAAGTACATACAAGGCAGAAACTTAATTCAAAACTTGGATTCAAATTAGGTCAGAGGAGGTCCAATCATTCCAGATTTCAGCAGTTAATACCATAATGCCAAGGAAAAGCTGTGATGTGAAATGCAATGAACAGCATGCAAACTGACTGACGTGTCAGCTGAGTTGTCAGAGAAATGATTAAATTACTTTCGAGAGCATCAAACTCTCAATTAGAAGATAACACTCACTTTAGAAAGGGAGATTTCATTTCTGGCAGTTCCTCTGAGGGGATAAAAGCATATTAATTATACTTGAGTCTAGACGGTATGTGGGAATCTCTGAGTTGCAGGAATGATTACACCGGCTTCTAAATACAACAAAAAAAAATTAGCTGCCTGAACAAAAGTTTAAAAACAAAGAACTTAATTTCTTTTGAGATGCGTTCTTAATCTTTGATTATTTATTATTTCTGAGTAATAATCTTTGATTATTATTTCCTGTCCTCTTTAAATTTATAAGCAAAATAATATTTTCATACATTATTATTGGCCTATAAAGTTCCGAAATCAGAAGTTCAATTACCCAGACTGTTGAGCAAATCTTGAAGGTTGTGAATTCCTTCTGGATAGCCGAGATAAGACAGTTATTGCCAATACACCTAGTATTTTTCTCCTAATTGGAAATGTAGTAGGCTGGGGTTGTGTAAAGCTAGTTAACAGTTTTTCTTTCAACAGTTTATAGGAGAGTTTAGTGGCCTGTTTACATTGCAGATCCCTCTGGGCCAAACATGTAGGAATGCCACTACGTCCTGGAGGAAGCCAAGCTACAGGAGAGAATAGAATAACATGTTGATAGATTTACTTCAGGAAGCATTAGGGAAGACGGAGAAGGTACTGCAAGAAATGCGTATTTTGAAACGTTTCCTTTTTATTGGGGTATAAGCCTTTGAGGACTCTTGGCTTTGAGAACTTGTGCCTTAATACATTGGTTAGTTTGCTTGGCACTTTTCACCCTTTCTGCTCCCTTTTCACATAAAATTGCTTCCATGTAGTTTTGTTTTGTCCTGCAGTTAACTACTACTACTCCTACTACTACTGAGCATTTATAAAGCGCTACCAGGCTTACGCAGCGCTGTACAGAAAGCATTACAATATGTGATGTGACACTTACAGACAGTAGAGACTCGTATTGCAACGGTGGGCAGTAACCTCTTTCCTTTTTCATAATAGTGAAAATATAGCTAACATTTCATTCCATGTATTCATTTTTCTAGCTCATTTTTCTGTATAGACACTCAAAATACATTCCAAAATATCAAGTACAGATACAGCTTACAGTTGTGATCAACATTATTGGCACCCTTGCAGTTCAAACCCTTAATGTCCAATATCTCTTTTAAAAAAGAGGTCAGTGAAATGGCTTTGGACTATATATGCATGGGCGGCTCTATAATGTTACAGAGGGAGGCAGTGCCCCCAAAACAGCCGCCTCACTCTGCCTTCAATTAAAAAACAAACAAAAAAAAAAAAGTAGACAAGCGGCTGCGACGGTGGTAATTTAAAATGAAAAGAAAATAGTGCAGAGCCTTCTGGTCCTATGAAACCCCTGCTGCTGCTGCATCATGCTCTAGCATCACTTCCTTTTGGGGGCGGGATGCAGCAGCAGGGGTTCTATAGGGCTGAATGGCTCCGCACCAATTTTCTCTTCATTTTAAATTACTGCTATCGCAGCTGCTGAAGAGGGGGAAGGAGCAGAATGGAGAAAATATGGATGGCAGGAGAGGGAGTGTAATGGAACTTCATGGGGTGAAGGAGAGGGAGCAGAACGGAGCTACACAGGTTGGAAGGAAGGAGCATAATGCAGCTACAAGGGGCGAAAGACAGGGAACGGAATGGAGCTATAGAGGGGAAAAGAGATGGCTGGAAAGGAGCTGACAGAGGGGGAAAGAGGGCTGGAAGGGAGCTGACAGAGGGGGAAAGAGAGGGCTGGAAGGGAGCTGACAGAGGGGGAAAGAGAGGGCTGAAAAGGAGCTGACACAGGGGGAAAGAGAGGACTGGAAGGGAGCTGACACAGGGGAAAGAGGGCTGGAAAGGAGCTGACACAGGGGAAAGAGAGGGCTGGAAAGGAGCTGACACAGGGGAAAGAGAGGGCTGGAAGGGAGCTGACACAGGGGAAAGAGAGGGCTGGAAAGGAGCTGACACAGGGGAAAGAGAGGGCTGGAAAGGAGCTGACACAGGGGAAAGAGAGGGCTGGAAAGGAGCTGACACAGGGGAAAGAGAAGGCTAGAAGGGAGCTGACAGAGGAAGAAGGAGAGATGCAGAATGGAGCTGACAGAGCATGAAAGAGATGGCTGGAAGGGAGCTGATGGAGGGAGAAAGGGATGGCTGGAAGGAAACTGACAGATGGGGGGGAAAGAGGACTGGAAGAGAGCTGGCGGAGGTGGAAAGAGAGCTGGAAGAGAGCTGACCAAGGGGAAAAGCAAGGGCTGGAAGGGAGCTGACAGAGGGGGAAGGAGAGGACTGGAAGAGAGCTGATCGAAAGGGAAAGAGATGGCTGGAAGGGAGCTGACAGAGGAGGAAAGAGGGCTGGGAGGGAACTGACATGGTGGCAGGTGGGGGCTGGAAGGGAAATGATACCTGAGGATGGTACTGAGTGGGACTGGAAGGGTGATTACATTAGGGAAGGGAGGAGGGGGTTGGAAGGGAGCTGACACCTTGGAATGGTACTGGAGAGGGACTGGAAGGGAGCTGACACCTGGGGGGTGGGACTGGAAGGGAACTGACACCTGGGGGGTCGGACTGGAGGGGAACTAGAAGAGAGCTGACACCTGGGGGTGGGAGGGAGCTGACACTTGGGAATGGGACTGGTAGGTGGCTGAATATTGGGGAGGAGTCTGGCAGGGAGGGGGCACTGGGACTGGAAGGGAGCTGACACATGGGGAGGGTTACTGGGACTGGAAATAGGCTGATGGAAGAAAATAAAGAAAACAAAAGAGACAAGAAATGGCAGATAGAGTGCTAAGAGGGAAAAACAGAAGGCTCAGATCAGGACCAGCATAACCAGAGAATAAAATGGTCACACAACAAAGGTATAAAAAAATTATATTTTCAATTTAGTGATTGGAATTTGCGCTATCTTTATAGTTTACACAGTATGGGGAACTGCATCTCTTATCTGGTGTTGCACTGTATGCAGAGATTGGCTTCTTGGGGTTTCAGTTTAATTTTTGTCTAAATGTTTTATTTTTACTTTAGGTTGTGATCACTTATCCTGTACGTAGTGAGAGTCTGTGTTCTGAGTGTGTGACCAAGGCCATGTGTTCTGTTAAACATGAAGTTTGGACGCATGGATCTGTACTGTAATAATTTGCCTTGTTCAGCTTTTCAAACAGGTGTATGGATGTTCTAGGGCCCGCTGCAGTATTTATAGTGCTACTTTTTTCTGGGTAGGCACCTTGTATGAGTTTTGGAAGTTTATGCTAGTAATGATATGGTAGATTTGGCCTTGTAGATCTTTGGTGACCTTTGTAGGTCTTTATATTAGTTCCCAATATGCCTGGTACTGGAGAATGTTTGTTAATGAGATGACCAGAATCAGATTTTTTTTTTTTTTTTTTTTAGATATTGAGTTCTGTATGTGAATGTTCTAGTTCTGCTCTGCACCCATTGTTGAGGGAAGGGGTTCTGTGGATGCAAAATATATGTTAAAAAAATAAAGCAAGAACCATAACAGTTTATAACAAAATAAAAATGAATTATAATTTAGTTTTATACAGTGTACTATGGTTCTCGCTCATCCTTTTAGTTCATTAAAAGCAAACATCTTGCATTTCCTCCATTTTATTTAATCGGCTTTTTGGTTTGGTTCAGTCCCTGACTGGTATTATGAGAAAGCTCCCCTCCCCTGTACCTGGGGGGGGGGGGGGGGGAGGCACCATCTCATTCCTCGCCTCAGGCAGCAGATTGCTTTGAGCTGTCCCTGTATATATGCACACATATTTGACACATAAAAGAATCAAATAAAACGATCAATTAACAAAAGAAATAGCATAAAAACTGGGACATTGCCAGGGCATGATTATTCAACAATAGACAATACTTCCCCCAAAATAGTTCAAGACACCAAATCTCAAATCAACACAGCTGAAAAGACCTTCAGATTTAGTTACTCAAGGACTAATATAAAGGGAAACCCTCCATTAAAAAGTCCCAGCTTTATCATTTATTGGTTTCATTCATGACTAAAATCAGCCAACTAAATCACACTGAAATTCATTCACAGACTACATGCATATAGCATTAAGATACAATACAATATAAATCATCAAATCATTTAGCTGGAAAACATCTTGCCATAAAAACCCGATATAATATCATGTTTCAGGCTGTCCCAGCCTTTCTTCATGGGATCAACTGAAAACAGCCACCAGCTGTTGTGAAGACCGGAATATGGCAATCCCAATAATCAAACACCTGTAACAATCAATAAATCACTTAACCAAGCAGAGAAGGCCACTCGATCTCATTGTTCAAACCAAAAAGTTCCAAAGAACCCAAATGAAAATTCCATTGCTGTTCAAGATAATTCAGTCTATGCTGAGGATCACCACCTCGCCAATCTGTACACACTCGATCAATTATTCTACAATCAAATTGCATAGCACCATGATTACACTCCACAAAATGTGACACCATTGGAGAAGCTAGGTTGCTATTAGCAATTCTGCTAAAATGTTCATTTAAGCACTTGCACATAGGTCGAATCGTGCAGCCAACATAAAATTTTGAGCTACATAAAACGCAGTCTTACTCTAAAGTAACTAAAGAACTATAATCTAATGATTGTTCCCATCATTTACCCACTTTATTTGTTCCCATCTTTTACACACTTAGGGGCTTGTTTACAAAGCCGCGGTAGTGGTTCGCGATCGCGATCGCAGCCGCGGCCCCATTGAAATCAATGGGGCCGCGGCTCCGATTACGATCGCAAACCGCTACCGCGGCTTTGTAAACAAGCCCCTTAATTTGTAAAAGCAACAGGTCTCAGACTTTAAAGAGCTATTGGTCACCGTTTAGTGTCGACCCCGTGCTCTATTTTGCATCAATGACCTGTGTGTTGCTTTATAATCAATTGGTAACGTATAACTTGCAATCTTTTGTTATTTATAAAAAGAGAGAATGAGTGCTTATCTTCGGATTTGCCCGACGCCGATTTCAGCGCTGTTGCGTTTCACAACCAAGCTGTTTCTTCAGGGGCTAGGCTCACTCATGCCTTCTCATAGTAGATATTCTGAATAACAGATTTTTTCATGTTGTTCTCATATTCGCCATGCTCTAAACAGGGAATCTCATGTTAGTTCCATACTCAATTCACATTAAATTATATATACAGATAAATATGCAGTATTAAAATCTAGAGGATTTTACCGTGATTCTTTTGCCAGTTGCTTCTATCTCTTTGAACCGTTTAATTCTGACAACGCCGCGCATGCGGACTTGTGACTGGGCGGGCTATTTATCACCCTCCTACTGATGTTAACCCCTCTTAAATGCACAGGTTCCAAGCGATTTGTGTATTAATCCCCCTGGTTTTACTGATTGCAGCATAAATATCCATCTCTGCTCCTTCAATATCAGTGCTTGATCTCGTGATCTCCCCTCCGATCCTGATAAACATTTATCAATACAATAGCACTTTAATTCCTCGAAGCGATGTTGTTCCTGGAGGCAATGTTCTACCATTGGAGCGGCCATCGTATGGCATTTTAGTCTACTACGATGTTCCGCTAATCGGATTTTAAACTGTCTTGATGTTTTCCCAACATACAGTAGCCCACAGGGGCATTCAATAGCGTATACTACATAAGATGTACTACAATTTGTAGAATGACGTAACTGATACGTTCTACCATGATACTCAAATGATGTGGCTTCCTTAGTGACTTCACACATTTGACAGGAGCCACATCTAAAATGACCCTCAGGTTGATTCAAAGACCTATACTCAAGAGGGCGTAACTTCGTTGGACTAAAAACTTCTTTAAAATTTCTATGTCTTTGCCAAACACATCGTATTCGCATGTCTTTAAGCGCTGGGAGACTGTGAAGCACATTGAGATGCTTCTTCAAGATCTTTTGGATCTGATAATCAAACGGGGAATGTTTCGTCATTAAATTCACAACTGTTTCCTCTGAATGTTGTGATCGCGGCGTCAGTAGATATTCTCTGCTATTAAACAAGGCTCTTTTACATGCCCTGTCTATTATTGTTGAGGGGTATCCCCTGTCATGAAATTTCTTTTTCAGTGTCTTCGCTTGACTTTTAAAGTCTTGCACGTTGGAGCAATTCCTCCTGTACCGGAGGAATTGGGAAAAGGGGAGTACCATTTGAATTTCCAGTCTTCCAATTCATCAAGATCCTCTTGCAATTTTTCACAATCCTCTTGTGCTTTAACAACTTTGAATAATTTTGTGTCATCTGCAAATTTGATTCTCACTCGTTATTCCCATTTTCAGGTTATTTATGAATATGTTAAAAAGCAGCGGACCCAGCACAGATCCCTGCAGTACTCCACTATTCACCTTTCTCCATTGGGAAAATTGGCCATTTAGTCCTATTTTCTGCTTTCTATATTTTAACCAGTTCCTGATCCATAATAGTACACTGTCTCCTATCCCATGACTTTTTAATTTCGCCAAGAGTCTCTTATGAGGGACCTTGTCAAAGACTCGCTGAAAATCCAGATACACTATATCAACCGACTCACCTTTGTCTACCTGTTTATTCACACCTTCAAAAAAACACAACAGATTAGTAAGACAAGATCTTCCTTGACTACATGTTCAGTAATTTTGTTCTTTATAATGTTTTCTACCATTTTGCCTGGTAATAAAGTCAGGCTCACCGGTTAAGGTTTAAGGTTTATTTATTTGATAAAAACCGCCTTTCAAAACAATCAAGGCGGTGTACAATAATAAAATACATAAAAAGGTCATAAAAGCAAATAAATAACATGGTACGTAAAAACAATACATAAAAACTGTGGCCAAGGCCAGAAAAGGAAAGGAAAGGTACATATTTTTATAAAGGACAGAAGAGTGAAAGCAGGGGAACACAGGACAAGATACAAAAGGCAAAAAGATACAGTAGAAAAGGACTCATACAAATGGGGAGGGGACATTGAAGGCTATGGAGAATAGGTGGGTTTTGAGATTTTGTTTAAAAACAGTAAACTGTGATTCCAGACGAAGGAGGGAGGGAGTTCCAGTGCGCGGGGCCAGCGAAGTAAAATGCGGAGAGGCGTGTGAATTGAAGGTGAGCGCGGGAAGGGGAGGGAAGAGCAAGACGATTGAGGTGGAACGAGCGGGGAGTGTACCGAGGGGAATGAAAAGATAAAAGGTCAGACAAGTAGGACGGAGTACCAGTGTGATAAACCTTGTGAAGAAGGGTCAGTAACTTAAACTGTGAACGAAAAGAAACAGGCAACCAGTGAAGATTGAAAAGCAAGGGAGTAACGTGATCTCGAAGAGCGGAGTGTGTGACAAGACGTGCAGCAGTGTTCTGTATCCGTTGAAGCCTCACCACCTGGTTCTTAGGAAGACCAAGAAACAGTGCATTGGAGAAATCCACCCGTGACATGACTAAGGATAACACCAGTGTGGATAAAGCAGAAGCAGAAAGAAAGGGACGAATTGAGCGAATTTGTCGGAGAAAGAAAAAAGAAGTTTTGGTGATATGGGAAATATGAGAGCGAAAGGAAAGATCTGAGTCAAAGTGAACACCTAGATACCTAAATGTAGAGACCAACGGGACAGGGGAATTGGAAAAAGAAGGGGCCAAAGTGGGGGGGGGGGTCACCATAGGTAAACCATATAGCAAGAGTTTTAGTAAGATTAAGATGGAGACAGTTAGTGGTAAGCCAACTTGCAACAGAGGAGAGACAGGAATTCAGAGGAGTGAGGTCAGGACAGGAAGGGGAGGTGTGATGGAGTAAGAGGATATCATCTGCGTAGAAGAAAGCTGAAAGACCTGATTGTTGGATAAGAAGAGCTAGCGGAGCAAGAAAGAGATTGAAGAGAAGAGGGGCAAGAACGGAACCCTGTGGAACCCCACAAAGAAGGTGCTGCGGAGCAGAGGGGGAGAACGCAGGCGAGGAAGGAAGGACTGTGCAGGAACGAGAAGAGAGAAAGGAGTGAAACCAATGATGAACAGTGCTACAAAGACCAGCTTCCCGGAGCCGGTGAAGAAGAAGAGTGATCCACTAGATCAAATGCCGCTGAAAGATCTAAAGCAACCGCCACCGAAATGTCATCTCGATCGTGAGCTACATGAAGTGCGTTAGTGAAAGCCAAAAGAACGGTGTCAACACTGTGCCCAGAGCGAAAACCTGATTGACGGGGATGAAGAAAATTAATAGAATCAAGATGGTGGGAAAGTTGTGCAAAAACAAACTTCTCGAGGAGCTTAGATAGAAAAGGGAGATTAGAGACGGGACGATAATTAGATGAAAGAGAGGGGTCGAGGGAAGGATTTTTCAAAAGGGGACGAACTAATGCGTGCTTCCATGATTTAGGGAAAGTCCCAGTGGAAAGACTAGAATTAAACATGGTGAGGATGAAAGGAAGGACACCCAGGGAGGGAGTGAGGAGCCAAGAAGAAGGAATAGGATCAAGGGAACAAGAGGTCTTCCGAGAAGAGGAGATCAGATGATGAAGTTCAGGTGTAGTAATGGGTGAAAAAGTGGCCCAAAAGTGAGAGAGCTGAGAGACCGGCGGGGGTGAAGGAAGGGGAGGGGGGGAAGTGATAGGAGAAGGACAGGAGGGCAGAGAGTCTCTCAGGGCAGCAACCTTTGAGGTGAAAAAAGAGGCCAGTTGGGAGGGTGAGGGAGAGGACTGCGTAGAGGGAATTGATGCGGGAGTGTGTAGAGAGATAAGGGAGCGGAAAGTGGAATATAAGTGACGGGTTTGGTTGGGGGCCTGCAGGATGGCATTTGAAAAGAACTCCCGTTTGGCAGTGTGAAGTTTAGTGCGATAGAAGGAGTGATGGGTTTTAAATATGGACAGATTGGCGGGGGAAGGATCCTTGCGCCAAAGTCGCTCGGCCCTTCGAAGGTGTCTACGCAATAACCGTAGACCACTATGGAACCCTTTTAAAAATTGGCGTTACATTGGTCATCCTCCAATCTTCAGGTATTAAAGATGATTTTAATGATAGTTCACAGATTACTAATAGTAAGTCTGCAATCTCCTATTTCAGTGCTTTCAACACCCTCGGACATATACCATCCAGTCCAGGTGATTTGCTACTCTTTAGTTTATCAAACAGTTGTAATACATCTTCCCGGTGTATCGATATTTCTTTTAATTTTTCTGCGCCATCACCTTTAAATACCATTTTAGTCATGGGTAGCATCTCTACATCTTCCTCAGTAAATACTGAAGCAACAAATTCATTCAGTCTCTCTGCTATGGCCTTGTCCCCTCTTAGTGGCCTTTTTACCCCTTTATCATCTAATGGTCCAACTGACTCTCACATGTTTTTTTGCTTTGAATGTACTTGAAAAAGTCTTTATTATGCATTTTTGCTTCCATAACAAGCTTCTTCTCAAATTCTGTCTTTGCCTGCCTTATCAGTGCCTTGCATCTAACTTGCCAGTGCTTATGTTGTTGCCAGTTTTCATCATTTGGCTCCTTTTTCCATTTCCTGAATGATGCCTTTTTGGCATCAACAGCCTCTCTGACCTCATCTTTAAACCATGCTGACAGTTTTTTGGACTTCCTTCCGCTTTTCTTAAAGCGTGGAATACAGCTGGTCAAAAATAATCAACCACTCATCATTACATGGAAGGCTCATATCCAACAGTAATCTCAAAAAATGAGAAGTATCTTTAATGGAGGACTGAACTTGCATGGCCAAAGGACTCAGAAACACTCAAGCACCATATTTTGAAGCAACACAATTGGTCTTCCTAGAGGGTGAGTTAGATCTTTGTGAATCTTCTGCAACATATATAAGGGGTTGAGAGATGTTGACACATAAAAAAACAGCTTCCCTTGAAGTGAGAGTACGACTAGTAACAGCCTCCTGAACCACCTCAGTAACTAAAGACTGAATTTACCACAAAGGATCATTTGGTTAAACAAATAAAACTGCTGATTAGCCAATTGAGTACTTACTTCAAGATGGTACTGTTGTACTGACTATACCAAAATACTGCGAATTGTCCTGACACAAGGATCTAAGAGCCCCTCATTCATATTTCAATAAATTTGACCTCACATGAGGTCAGATCAAATCCCGGAAAATTGCAATAACTGGATTGACGTTGAACAAGATCACAAGGAGAATATTCACAATTATGAAAAAACACCTGTAGTTGAAGTTTACGAATAAGTGCATAAAACACTACCCGGGTAGCAAAGGGATCATAATTAATAGCTGGCACAAAATGTAATCCCCTGTTCAACAATGCGTCTTAGACAAAGGTACACTTGAAATATTTATAATTCCTGATTCTGTTGAGCTTTCGAGTGAGTTATCATGTTCCAACTGTCTTTGCTGTTCTGCCATCGCATCCATCCTCTGCCCTGACTTCTGTGGGGCTTATGATATTCTAAAAATTCCCCACAATTATATCGGGAACTAAGAGTATGATCAGGATGTATTTGCTCTGTTATCATAACATCTGGATTAGATTTACAGTTCTATGTTGCTGATGCTGCAAGAATGAATTATAATTATAATTATTAATCAGTTGCTAATCAGTATTGAATCAACTGAAAATAGGCAGTGTAATTAGATCCTAATCGGTCCTGCATCCTCACTCGTATGCTAAATTCACTGGACAGTGCAGTTAGGTGGAAGTACTCCCCTACAAAATGACTAGTCCAGCACTCACCTCCTCCTCCTGCTTCTCTCTTGTTGGGACAGACTGTTGTGTCACCATTTATCCTAATTTCTCCTTCAAGTTGCAAGGATGAGTTTAAGGAACAGTTTTGAGCAGCCTTCACTTTTAGTCCACATAAGATACAGAAATTTTCCAAGGGAATTGATGCACACTGTCTTACATGTAATGGAAATGGCAACTGAATACTCTTGTACACTCTCCTACAGTCTAAAATGGTTATAATTTGTGGTTTATGGGGGCTGGATGGCAGATGGTAATGGCTGTGAACATTCTGGACCATACTCACCCTATCGCTCTGATGCCAAAGTTAAGGGCAAGAATCCAACCCAACCCAACCACTTGAGTTGGGATTGGGAAAGTGAGTTCAGCTTACCCTGGACCAGTTTGGAGTTCATCTGATCTTGGAGTCTCCTGCCGCTTTGGACCTCTCCGATAGTTCTCTCCTAGAGCAGAGCACAGAAGGGGCATAGCTTAGCCCCAAAGAGTGAGTCTTCCCCCAGCAACCCAGCAGTGTTCCAGCGAGGGGCAGGGGTAGGGGGGGTGAGTTCCTTGATGCTCCCTTTCTGAGTTCTTCCCCTGGAGTTATTGGCAAGAAGCAGCAGCAGAAGAGAGGTAAGCCGGTGTTACAGCTACTCCAGGGGAGTCCCAGACCTCTGTCCAGCAGGTACAGCTCTCCAGTCACCTTAGCGGTGACTGTTGGACTCTATCAAAACCCTGGGTGTTTCCCTGAACAGTAATAATGAGAAAATCAGTGCAAACGTAGATTCTTTTGTGGGACTTGTCTCTGCTCAGAGGCCTGAACTTGGTCAACATACTGCTAAATTGGAGCAGTTGGAAGTGTAAGTGGAGGAGTTGGGGGCTGTTAAAGATGCCCATGTTAAGGAGAGTTTGGTACTTTGGAGAAAGCTGAAATATCTAGAAAGCCAGACCAGAAGGAACAACCTTAGGTTTTTGGACTTCCCTTGGTCCCCTATGCTTGGCTATGTTGAGATGGTGAAAAAGTATATGGTGGATGTTTTGGGCTGGGCATCGGATAATCTTTCTCATATAACCCAGACGTACTACTTGTCTTCCATTAGTGGGGCATTCGGGAGCCTTACTCACCCCCCGATCAACTGGACCTGAGTGGTTTTCTAGAAGGGACTTTGGAGATGGTGACTACCCATAGCACTATATTGGAGACTTTCACTTTTGAGCAAGACAAAAACACTGTTCTAAATCTTTACTTTAGACATATGAAGGAACAGTTTTTAGGCTCTTTAGTTCATATATTTCCTGAGATTTCTAAACAAACCCAAGCCTGGCACAAGGAATTCCTGGCTTTGCGGCCTAGAGTTCTGGTGCTTGGGGGAACTTGACTTTTGAAGTTTCCTTGTCTTTGTTATATTAGTTTTGACAAAAATTATTTCTTTCTGAGCCTAAGCAACTCCTGGAGCTTGTAATTTCTTATGAAGGGTAAACCAGGGTTGAGGGTGGGGATCCATAGAGTGTATTCTATTGATGGTGGGATACTCCTCAGTCTTTACACTGTTTGTTGTTTAGTTCCTTGTAAATTTTATTTTCTTGCCCTACATTTTTGTGGATGAATTGGCAATTATGTTTATACATTGCTTCAATGATTTTCTTTACTTTTGATATTCCTAACAGGGACTCCATTGTAAGCAAGGTAATACTGTGTAGGTTTTAAAAACAATCTCTCTGCCTGAAAGCTCTTAAAGAGGTTTTGGTTTTCATTTGTAAAAGCTAATTCTTTTTTCTTTACTACAAAGGGGGAATTTTTTGCGGTGTTGGGCAAAGCTCTGTCAGTTAGAGTTCATTGTTTTTTGTTCCAGCTCCACATTCACAGCTAGCTCTTTGAAGCCACAGACTTAATCAGGTGTTTGGATAGGTGGGTAGGGAGGGATCTAATGTGAGAATTCTTGCTTTATAGAGCAACTCTCCAATTAGTTACACGCAGGGACTCTAGACACCCAGGAAAAAATAGATAACATGAAGAGGAATCTAGCTAAGCTTGAAGAATGGTCTAGAATTTGGTAGCTGAAATTTAATGCTAAAAAATGCAGGGTCATGCATTTGGGCTGCAAAAATCCAAGGGAGCGGTACAGTGTAGGGGTGAAGTACTTCTGTCCACAAAAGAAGTGCAGGACCTGGGTGTGATGTGTCTGATGGTCTTAAAGTAGCTAAACAGGTAGAAAAGGTGATGAGGAAAACTCAAAGGATACTTGGGTGCATAGGGAGAGGAATGGCCAGCAGAAATAAGGAGGTGATAGTGCCTCTGTATAAATCTTTGGTGTGATCTCATTTGGAGTATTGTGTGCAATTCTGGAGACTACACCTTCAAAAAGATATAAACAGGTTAGATTTGATGCAGAGGGTAGCAACTAAAATAGTTAGTGGTCTTCCTTGTAAAGCATATGAGGACAGACTTAAAGATCTTAATATATATACTTTAGAGAAAAGGCGGGATAGAGGAGATATGATAGAGATGTTTAAATATCTCTGTGGAATAAATGCACAGGAGGAGAGCCTCTTTCAATTGAAAGCAAACTCTGCTATGAGGGGACATATGATGAAGGTGAAAGGGGATTGACTCAGGAGTAATATGTGGAAATATTTCTTTATGGAAAGAGTGGTAGATGCGTGAATTGTCTCCCAGTGGAGGTGGTAGAGATGAAGACAGTACAGGTAGTCGTTGACTTACGACCACATTTGGTTCCGACAGACCGGTCATAAGTCGATTTGGTCATAAGTCGGTCTATGTTAAATTACCGTAAGTATATTATGCCATGTAATGGTATTGTAATTATCTTAGTCATATTTTATCACCATTTTCTCTGTTCATTACTGTTATACCATTGTATCATCACTGTTAGTAGTGTAATGTATTATTGTACTGTAATATACTGTATATTAGTTTTCTTCTTTAGACATTAAAGAAAATAAAAGAAAACACTAATACAATAAAATAAAGGCATTTTGCTTATTAAGGGACTGGTGCTCAAAAATTGGCAAGAGCGGCAGCCATTTTACCATCAGCTGATCTCCACACCTCCCACTGGCGTACTGACTTACTCCACCATAGCTCCAACACAGCTCCAGCACAAACCTGACCAATGCTGTGCTAAGAAAACAAGAAAGAACTTGAAAGTGGGAAATTTCACAGCTTTCATCGTCTGTATAGATTTCTTTACATTGTTATACCATTTGTAACATCTCGTGCCATTTCTTAATCACTGCTAGCATCACTGGTGTTTTCTTGTGGGTCATCAACGTCATCAGCAGGGTGTCCTCACGGGCCATCACTCGTGCTCGGCTGTGGGTTGTCGAGATCATCAGCCGGGGGAGCACTCGGGGTGGGGGAAGGAGTTTGTCTTTTCATGAACATCGTGAGCTTTGACTGAATTGTGTGTTTCTTCTTCTCCTCATAAATTTCACGATATGGACGAAACGTTTCATGTGCCATCCGTTCAATCCTTGCAAATCGTTCAATGTTTGGGTCCATTGCTTCAAAATTTGCACTCACTCCGCTGCCAGTCGTGGCCAGAAAACCGGTCGTAAAGTCGATCAGTCGTAAGTCGCATAGGTCGTAAGTCGACGACTACCTGTATCTGAATTCAGAAAAGCATGGGACAAATACAGAGGAAAAAAGGGGACTATTGTAGTATTTGATATGGAAGGCCATGTGGTCTTAGTCTGCTGTAATATTTCTATGTTTCTATGATATATTTTGTGGATATTACTGTACTTGTGTATTTGTTGGATATTCTGATTTTAAAAAAATAGTTTGTGGTTTATATTAATTTATTTTGAGTTAAAAATATCTCCCTGAGATCTGTACGGGGCGAAGGGTCAGCTGGACTGTTGGCCAGACAGTTCTCGAGCAGACACCTTCGTCTAGAAGGGGAGCTACTCAGGGAGGAATATCCCTTCACAATAAAAGAAACATCACAGAGAGGACTTACACTTCCCAATAAAATCTCACCTTATGAAAGACAACACGCTAGTACATGGTAATAACTATCTCACAGATTTTTCTTCCAAAAGGATCTTCTATTATTCCCTATCTTACAGAAACAGAAAACTAAGAACAAAGGAAAACAGTCCAGTGGAATTACAGATCTTGCCACCTCTCGCAGCAAGCAAACAGGGTCATTCTGTCTTATCTTAGATGCAGATTTTTAAACAACTACAAGTCAGAATGTCTGATCCTGCCTAAGAACATAAGATATGCCATACTGGGTCAGACCAAGGTCCATCAAGCCCAGTATTCTGTTTCCAACAGTGGCCAATCTAGGTCATACGTACCTAGCAGTTTCCCCAAGGGACACAGGTTCCACAATGCTTGTATTGGTTCAAGCATTGATATCCTGGGTCCCTTCTTAATAATGGTTTATGGACCTTTCCTCCAGGAACTTGTCCAAACCTTTTTTAAACCCAGCTACACTAACAGCCTTTACTACATCCTCCGGTAACAAATTCCAGAGTTTGATTACATGTTGAGTGAAAAAATATTTTCTTTTATTAGTTTTAAATAGTTTACCCTGTAGCTTAATTGCATGTCCCCTAGTCTTTCTATATTCTGATAAGGTAAATAATCGATCTACGTTTACCCGTTCCACTCCGTTCATTAATTTATAGACTTCTATATCTCCCCTCAGCCGTCTCTTTTCCAGGTTAAAGAGCCCCAACCTTTTTAGTCTTTCTTCATAGGAGTATCCTTCCATCCCCTTTACCATTTTGGTGGCTCTTCTCTGAACCTTTTCTAAAATCGCTATATCCTTTTTAAGATACGGCAACCAGAATTGCACACAATATTCAAGGTGCGGTCTCACCATGGAACAATATAGAGGCATTATAATATCTTTTGTTTTATTTTCCATTCCTTTCCTTATCATACCTAGCATTCTATTTGCTCTCTTGGCCGCTGCTGCACACTGGGCCGAGGGTTTTAACATGTTATCCACAATGACGCCTAAATCCTTTTCCTGGGTGGTGGTTCCTAATGCCTGCATGATTCTGTCTTACTTCCTGACTCAACAGCGAGTATGACAGGCTTTCGTGGACACAAGAGATCAGTGTAATAGACAATAGACAATACACAAGACAAACATGCACACAAAACTCTCAGACACGACAACAGGGATACTGGGGCCATAGGGAACCCAGGGAATCCATACTCCCCCACAGCCTCCATTGCGAAGCAGACAGATTCATCGTGTATCTGGTCCTGTCACACTATATACCCTTGCTCAGGACCATACTTACTATCGGGGCATTCTTCTCTAATTAGCTCATTCTTGTTCCAGCTGTCTGGGGCCCCACTTGTGTGATGTTATTCTACTCATGTCTGTACCCCTCTCCGTTGACCTTTCTTGGGCCCATATCTGCAATTATCACTCTCGGCCTTAACAGATTTATATTGTCTGACCTCTGCCCCCCTCACTCAGTTCTTTACCTGGTTTTCTTGCTTGGTTCTCTCCCACACCTCAGTTCCCAAGAAATATATCTCTTCAACTCCCCATGTTCTGACAACTATACTTGGGGCCATATGTTCTTCTTCATGCTAAGCTGGCATGTTTATATCTCATGATTGCCTTTCAACCCTCTCTCAAGGTCCACCATTTACTGATAAGTGTGTTTTCACATCTTTTCCATATGATGTCATATACCTCTGTACAATTCCAGCATTCAGACATTTCAATGATTTTTCTTTGTGTTACTGTGTTAACTCCTTCTCGGCTCTCACAGATCACAGCGATTTTTTGTTTTTGAACAAACCTTTTGGGTAGTGGCATAATGAAAATCAAGAAGTCAGTTGAATAGCTTTGCAAAGAGCTGGAGGCTGCCCACTGGTAGGGTCGCCTGCTACTGAACCACTGTACTTGCTCTGGGAAACATTAGGGAGCAGCAGTGATGGTGCTGGATGGAGGTGAACACAACACACGGTGCATTTCCCTCTAGCAGTGCAGCTTCCCAATCCCGTTTTTCAATCCTGCTATGTATCTAATCAGCAGGTGAATACACTTAAATGCTTCATCTTCTGCTGCTGTGGGACCAAGTACTGCAGTATAAGCCAAGAGCTCTCACAGCTCATACTGCGAGATTTGGCCCTGTGGCAGCATGAGATGAAATATTTAAGTACTTTACCTGCTATCTGGCTGTAAAGGCGAGAACGGGAGGCGACACAGCAACTCTACTGAAGGTATGTGCAGTGTGCGTTGCACTGTTGCACTGTTTTTTCCATCGCCCTTCACAAGAAATTTTTTATGCGGGTAATTCTATAAGGGTTGTCTAGTTGAATGCATGTTGCCTATAAAGTAAAGTACGTGAGTATTGGACTTTATAGAATAGGGTTGTAAGTAGTGAGACACATCCATCAAATCTAGTCGAGAAAACTTACAGCAACCTTGGACTTTGTGTAAATGTTTATGGCTAGATTTGGATGAAACACATATAAGTTATAGCATTCTGGAACTTACATACATGTGTAAGTTTGCACTCTGTCTACGTTCTGTTCAACGTCACCTCTGTGTTCACCTACTCCAAAAATATACGCCATTGCCTTGTTGCCCCTGCTTGCAGAACAGCAACTGCCTACACCCCACATGGAAATGCCCATCCCCATGAGGTAGTCTTTGGAAATAGGTGACTTAAGCACACTGACTGTGAACAAATGTACACCTTGTGTCACAGAATTACCTCCTCTCTCTCCAGGGGAAAGACAGAAGGGAAAGTGGAAAAAGTGTTCCCTGAACTCTCTACTGCACCCCTAAACACTGTCCCTCCAGACCAGCCTCAAACATCCCCCAGTGCACCATTTCCCCATAAGATCATCTGACCAGACTCCTCACACACACACCCCCTCACTCTGCACTCAAACCACTTCATTATTCTCTGAGCGACGCATGCACACCTTTCATCAAATACTCACAATGCACTTCTGACCCAGACTCCCCACCTACAACTAACATCACCATCACATATCACACCCTCACTGTTCCCTGACATGCACAAGCTCCTATTCCTTCACCTCTGACCTCTTTCCAGCTACAAACCCCCACCCCACTCCCCTACTGTCTTAGTGGTCCTTTTACTAAGTGTTGCAAATCAGTTCACGTGTGAGATAAATCGTTGTGGTGAACGCTAATGCGTAAGCACGCCAACTACTGTCTGCTGAAATGTACATTAACTGGCAGTCATGCACTAATGTGGAGAATGGGTGGCTTAGGGGCAGAGTATAGGCAAGGGGAGCACATTAGGTATCATTAGCTGCACCCATGTTAAGTGTGCAGCACCTTAAGTACCCCGTCTTGCTGGGGAACATGCTGGTCACACCCCCAGCAGCTAACGCAGAGGCTTTGATGCGTGTCAAGTTTACAACCTTGCAGGGATTTAATAAAAGGCCCCTTAGTTAACTAGGTTTAAATTAGCTACCATGATTTTTTAAAGTTCTGCAGAATATTAATACTAAAGGATTCATTGATTTATTACATCAGTATATCCCCTCTCGAGATTTGCGTTCTAAGGATGCTAAATTATTATGTATTCCATCTGTAAGCCAAGTGCCAAGGGTGAGAACACAAAATCGTATATTTTCTGTAGCTGGTCCATCATTTTGGAATTCTCTGCCTCTTGTTATTAGATGTGAAAATAATTTATTGGCCCTTTGCTGGAAGGTGAAAACTTATTTATTTACTAAGGCCTTTGGAGGACAATAGAATATTCATGATTATGTTTTATTACCTATGTGGGCCATCTGGCTTTAGTGTTTATTATTATATTGCCTAATGTTATTGATCATGTGTTATTGTTTTAATGTAATTGCTATTTCAAATGTTTGAATTGCAATCCTCCCAGGATGTTAGGTATGGTGGAAAATTTTTCAGTAAGTAAATAATACATGCCCGACATGAACTCCCCTCATACCCACCTAACACACCATATTCCTGCCCTCCCCAACACCCTCACACCCTCAATATCCACCCACACACTCTCTGCCCCTGATACCCTTCACTTTACATACATATCCTCACTCAGCCCTCTGCTCTAACTGGATCTCTGAGAGGGTCCCTGGCTTCCACTACCTTGGACAACATGGTAAAGGAGTCATGCTAATATTTCTTCCAGGAGCCCATTCAGTCCTAACTATACCCGTGCAAGTAATAATTAGTAAATGAATATGTAATTGACTGACTAGCCCTCAGAAGAACTGTAGTGCTGCAGCAGATGGGGTCGGGGTTCAGATCTCCACTGGAGTTCTGTAAACCGGGGTATGCAGTCATCACCGTGATTGCACCTTTCAGCCATAAAATGCTGATATGGATGTGCCCTTGAGAAGGCCCCTATTCAGTACTGGGACCAAGGATGGTTCATAGAGCCTCCTGGAATTTAGTCTAAGCTGTCAGGATTTCGTCCAGGTTACAGCACTGAAATAGTTGTAACCTCACTTCTGAATGAGATTTACTCATCCTTGGACCGTGGAAACATTACACTTGCTGTATCTTTGGATCTCGCAACCACATTTGATACAGTCGATCACATCTCAGTTGTTTGTCAGATATTGGCATCTCTAATTTGTTATTTAACTGGCTCTCGTCATTTCTCTCAGATTGCTGTTTTCAGGTACTTAACACTTTCTGCTCTGACCCTCTAGCCCCAGTGCTTTTCAATAACTTCCTCAGTCCCCTTGCTACTCTGGTTCACGATCTAAACATCAGTGCTTACTATTATACCAATGATGTCATATTCCTTTATCGTTTAGATTCCCTCAAGCCTGATTTCTCTTTCGTCAGTCACACACTCAATCTCATCACCTCCTGGTTTCACACAACTGATTCAATTAAACCCCAAGAAAACATCATCTATTTGGCTCACGAGGCTCTTCACCCCATCATTTGTGCCTTCTATCGATCAATCACCTATCTCGGTATCATATTGGATTCTGATCTCTCTTTCTCACAACACATAAACTCAGTAGTGAAAAAATCGTTCTTTGGGTTGTGAAAGTGCCATACTATTTATCCGTTTATTGACTCCTCTGCCTTGGATTCTCTGTTGCTTAGTTGCGTTATCACTCATCTAGACTATTGTAACTTCATTAATGCTGGTCTGCATCTCTTTTCACTAAAGTGCCTTCAAGCAGTTCAGAACACAACTGTTCATATACTGTACTATCTTTAGCAGGAAAATTCACTCATGTTACCCCTCTTTTGAAACACCACCATTGGCTTCCAGTAGCAGCTCAAGTCCAATACAAGTTACTGACCCGTGCACACAAGGTCCTCTCTACTGGCTCCCCTGCTTATCTGCCCTCTTTTTTTATGTTCTACACTCCTCCTCAGATTATCTGTACTCTTCATGATAATAGGTTGCATATCCAACCCCCTAATAAAACCTTTTAGAGTCTACATGACACTCAGCATTTTACTTCTGCATGTCTACTTTATGGAATTCCTTGCCCCATTCCCTTCATCTTGAACCTTCTTTTGCCTCATTTAAGGCCCATCTTAAAATGCACCTCTTCTCCCAGGCTTTTGGAGCCTAGATTGTCTGGGACATAAGCTAATCTCCCTTCCTTTCCCCTCTCCCTGCTTTTCACCTAGTACTACTATCTGTCCTTGTGTATCTCTGATTTCCTCTTTCCTATCAGTTTTTGGCATTCCTTTACGTTCGTTTCATTTGTATTTATACTTGTAAACCGCTTTGGCTCTGTATAGAAAAATGGTATATAAAGTTTCAAATAAACATAAACAGTGGAGGATAGAGGGGAAAAAGGGAATGAAACCTAATTAACTAAGTTGCTGTGATCAAAAATATTTTGTTTCATGTTATCTATCAGTGATGGAAATCCACCTTTGCATAATTTAGCCTATGACTGAGAGGACAAGCCTGTAAACGCACCCTCTGACTGTCTAATGATTCCAATACCCCACTTGGAGGCCAACTTGCTAAGCTAAGGGAGGAGTGGCCTAGTGGTTGGACCAGGGCCAAGGCCAGGGGTTTGAATCCCACTAGAGGACAGCAACCGTGGACTGGAAGGACTGGGGTTTCTAGTCCCACAGGTGCTCCTTGTGGTCTTGGGCAAGCCACTTAACCCTCCGTTGCCTCAGGTACAAAAAACCAGACGTGATCCCTTTGGGGACAAGGGAAAAATATATTTATTTATTTAACAGGTTTTGTATACCGCCTTATCCTTCAATAAAAGCGGTTTGCATAGGAACCAAAAATTACACCAAATGCTTGCTTTGAAACTAGTTCAACAGATAGGGGACGTGCAGAAAGGGAGAGGTAGAGGGGTGCCTGAGGGTTAACTATTTACAGAGAGGGGGAGAGAACTATTTACAGAGAGGTATACAGTATATACTTATGTACATTATTTACAGGGTGTCTTATGCATTATGTACACTGCTTTAACTGGAGGAAAAGCAGTATATAAGCCTAGTTAAATAAATAAATCAGGCCATTGACATATGTTTACAGTTGATAGGTATTATTTTCCACAAAACTGCATTATTTTCTGAGATTTATTTGAGATCTCTTTGTTTATTTATTTATTTAATGTCTCTTTTATACCGTGCTATTTAAAACCAGTGCGGTTTACTTACAACAGTGAATTATACATTGCGGCCTAGGCTGCGCTGTATTTACAATAGAACAGGTGATCTAACTTGGACAAAATCAGGTAACTATATACACATGGGGATCAAGAGCTCGGCCCGGGTGGGCTTGTTATTGGGATGAAACTATTTACAAAGGAGTCGGCTATGTACATGCTGCTATTTACAAGTTTTGTATTGGCGTCTTTAGGTATGACTGACTGCCTCATTGCTGGAATTGGTATGAAGCTCTAATCGCACTTTGTGTTTTGTTAGTGTTCTGGTTAGTATAGGTTTTAGGTAGTGGCTTTCTTGCTCAGAGGAATGTTTCCATTGGTTGATGAGTCTGAGGATTGTTCCCATAGGCTGATGGTTTTGTTATAGCTAGTGACATCAGACGCGGTCTTCTAGCGATTTTGAACCCTGGGAGAAGACAGTTTTGGCAGATTAAAACTTTTTTGCTGTGGATTACTCTTTAAAACCCTTGAAGAAGCCTTTTGGTGAAACAAAGATCTTTGTTGGGTGTTTGCAGCATGGGGAGAGTTAATGTTTGAGAGACGGGTGTGTTAGTGTCTGTCTTTGCAACGGAGAGTACTCGTGAAGCTGTGAGCCTTTCGGAGTTCTGCGAAGACTGCATTGCTGCATTTAAACAGATAAGTAATTTAATATTACTGTTCGAGTTTGCCTATTCATTCTTGATTTCTGGCTCTTATTTGTTTGCAGATGCTGTCACTTTCCTGTCCATTAGAATGAACGGTTAATTCAGAATAATTTGGAGTTCGTTTTGAGGCGCTGAGGAGTTTTAGTTTGTAGTGGGAAAGAATAAGTGGAACACTTTGTAGTGGGGATAATAGGTAAATGCTGAAAAGTACTTATCAGGATTTCATTTAATATTGATTAGTATTAATTAATATATTAAAAATGGGAAGGTTGGAGATCCGGGATGTGAGCATCTGCTAGTCCCTATGGTGAGGTTTTCGCCAGATGTACGGCATACAGCTATCCTGAGATCTCATTTGCTTGAAAGTTAGTAGAAGGTAAAGTGAATAGTGAAAATTTTGTGAGACCATTGTGGGTGATTATATTTATCATCTAAGAGATGTGTTTGTTAGTTTTGCGCATACCATGACAGTCGTGAACCTCACTTCTAAACCAGGGTATGTGGAGTATGATCTCAGTCTCTCAAATTTACTGCTAATGCTCAGCATAGTACCTGTATTGTGCCAAAGAGCGCCTCCTGCTGGAGTTCGTAAGATGTAACATGTATGGGTAGTTTGTCAAGATGTGCTTGAAAATTCTTCTTTATCTAGTCTGTGGCATCCAACATGATGGGTGTGGCCCCCATGTGCAGGGTGCCCTGAGCAAGTGTGCTGATTGCGCTTTGTCTCCAGACCCTCCTGGTCCTTGCACGTCTCCCTTCCCTCAACATTGGGGAACTCACTCCCAATAGCTAAGGCTCTGCCCAAGCCATGATCAGAGGAGGGAAAGGGCTATAGGGGCGCCGTAGCTATGGGGTGCCAGGGCCAGGCCCAGGCCCACCCACAAGGCTTTATACTGTGTCCCCTGCAGCCTAGGTGAGCAGCCACCCTCGTTGCCTCAGAGTGTGGGGGTTTATATCGCTGTCTCCCATAATGGACTTTGTGGGCCTCTTGCCTGATCCCATACATGGCCAGCTGCATCTCCAAATGCCACATTCACATGCTATCGCCTACGGTTGAGATGCAGCACATACACTCTGCATGTGCTTGTTTTGTGATTTGCGTGCCCCTCTTGTACTTAGCCCCTGTGCTCTGAGTTGTGCTGACTGTTCAGCCCTCTCCCCGTCATCAGTCTGTTCTGAACTGGCCAGCTGCTAGCTTTCTGTATAGCTGCTAGGGGCACAGTTCTTACTGTGCAGTGACTCCAAGGCCCACAGATGCCCCAATATTGTGCTTGTAACAGAGTCTGGGCATGTTGGAGCCTGATATGGTGGTATGAAAATGGTTGAAAGTTCAGGTAAAAGACACTGGACGTGTAGAAGTGGTGTTGGGTTGAGTATGAGAACTGATATGCTCATCTACCTATAGTGGGCAGACTGGATAGGGCAATTTGATCTTTTTTTACTATCATTTATCATGTCACTGTTATGTGCAGTTCCTGTCTGCCATTGTCTTCTGTGCTTTTATATTTTCATGGCTATCTGCAATTTACAGGTGAAAGTCATGCCAGTGTTTGGGTAAGGGTTAGGCTTGAGAGGTTTCCTGCTTGCTTCCGTCAAGGAGTGCATCGATGTTCCACTTGCACGCAAGTAACCAAACTGTATTACACCATTCCTGCAGTTCCTTTCATTTTGCTCCATATTTGTAATCAACTTTCAAAACATTTTTCTTAACGAAAAACTGACCATTTGGTACTAGAATGAATACAAAAATTCATGAGGCCACAGCGATAATTGGCGTAGTATGGAGAAAAATTTCAAGTCACTGTTGAATGGCAGGCTGGATAGTATCTCAATTTTGCTGATGCATTCGATTGTCAGCAACAATTTTCATTCCCAGTAAAATATCACTGAACTGTCAAATTAGATTTCTGGGATTCCACTGGAACAATTCATAACTATGCAGAACAGCAATTAATGACCGAGTCCACTAATACATTGTACCACCTATAACACTCTGTACAGTAGCTATAAAAATAAATGCAGAGTTTGTATATAGAAGGCTTGCATTATTTGTTCTTCAAGAGTATAATTCACTCAATATAATTTCGACATATGGAGAGTGACTATTTAAAAACAGCTGAGTACCACTTGTCATGAAAGCAGATATTTATGAAATACTTTGCAAACATGAAAAGAGAAGATTTTTCCTGGCAGGAAAAGTATATTGAAGCATGCAAGAGGAGGAACCAAAATAGACGTCCCACTAAAATATTTCTGCAATTTTAAAATTACCCCATGTACATAAATATAAGAAATATCGATAGGCCCTCAAGCATACATAACAAACACAGAACCCACCTATCAACAGACCCAGATAATACACATTATTAAGATGCTTGTGAATCGCTTTTTAAGCTTTTTATAAAGACTGCCCAAAGATGAATCAGACTGATTAGTCTACAGCCCGATTGGCTTGATGAGTACCGATTTTGTTGAACACAAACATTCTGTGATAGACTTTAGGATCTCTAAAGGTAAAAAGTGGACTGTTGTAGTTGTTGTTATGGAAGGACAGACTAGATGGGCCTTGTGATCTTTTTCTGTCATCATGTTTCTATGTTTCTATGTTTGATTACTAAAATTAATATTAACACAGAAGGTAATTACAATCTAGTGAAAGAAAGACAAAAATGGAGGATTACATAACAGGTAGGCAGAACAAAATCTCAATAAAGGGCAGCCACAGAAATATTGGTATGTAGATATAGAAAAATATATCTGAAGATGCAGAGTAATACTTCCTCTCTTGGGAAGATGTTTAAAATGCTATTTGATAAAATATTTAAAAACTTTTAAGAAATGGAACAAAACAGAACATTAAGCAACCAGATAATAGCGAAAAGAAAAACAAAAATAAACTCCAAAGGCACAAAAGTCACAGTTATAAAATCTTTCTGTACATCATTTAGGATGTTTTATAAAATGCAATGAAGAAATATAATACAATAGAAATATATTTGAAAAATGCCAACAGAATGCAAAAAAAAAAAGAAAATACTCAAAAATAAAACCAAAGTTCCAACAGATACCTGTTTAATTTTCAGATTTTTCCTTCAGGAGAATCAACTAAAATATGCATTCTAAATAAATTCTATGAAGAGAAATATGATCTTAATCTATTGGTTGACAAGAAAAAGCCACAGGGACCAGGGTAAAGGATTCTTTATTGGAACCCACAAAATTCCTATGCAAAATGGCTTCCAAGCAAATTATGTCAAGCACCCTTTCTGAACTATGAGAAAATAGTTTAACTGAATACAATAAATATCTTATTCACTGAATTATTTAAGCCTCTAAGATGTATACAAGTATCTCGGAGTAGAGGAAGGAACGACACTCAAGCAGAAAATACTGAGAGAGAAGACCAGTAAAGAATACTACAGGAGATTAAAATCTTTATTGAAAAGTGCTTTAACATCACAGAATAAGAAACTAGCCATCAATGAGCTGGCAATTCCTATACTCTCATACAGCTTTGGTATTGTGGACTAGCCTCTTAAAGATCTTTAAAAACTGGATGTGCGAACAAGAAAACTCCTCCATGCCCATGAAGTAATTTACAAAAATCAGTGTATACCAAGACTGTACATTCCTAGAGCTGAAGGAGGGCTAGGCATCATAGAGATTGATTACAGCTACAGAGCTACTATCATAGGCCTCCGCGTCTACCTGACAGCATCATTGGATTCAAATACGCAAAAACTGCTGAAATATGAAAGCAAATGTCCAGAATCTGTCTTCATCATCAAACTTGGACAAGCGTTCTGACAGCTAGAAGGACTGAATGAGAATCCACAAGCATACGCAGGGAAGGAAATAACAAAATTTGCCAAAGAAGAGAAAAACTCTTCAAAGAATTAGATCAACAAACAAGGAAAAACAAGTGTCAAATCCACAAATACAGTAGGAAATACAAAGTGTTAATCCAGGAACCCTTTGTCGATGAAGAACGGACACATGAAAGGTGAACTTTTACCAAAGGATGAGAGATTGATAACTGCAGCCCAGGATAGCGGATTATGGATGAGATGGTTTACAACGAGCACTTAAAAAACTGGTAAAAAAGACATATATTGATTCTGTGAAGTTCTGATGACGGAAAATGTCTATATAGAAAAGCACAACAAAGTAGCATGCCTCATCCACTGGAAACTCTGGAAACACTATGGGCCCGATTTTCGAAGGCCTTTACACAGGTAACTTCCTTAGTTACCCATGTAAGGGCCTTATCCAGGTTTTTCGAAGGGCACCTGCACAGGTAGTGCCCTTCGAAAATTCCAGCTGTCCCTAACGTGCCCAGATGCCATCTGCATAGTATCGGGGCATGTTAGGGGCATTCTGGTATGGAAAGGGAGCAGAGGCAGGGGCTACATGGATAGCAATGATTTTTGATGCTACCCGCATAGTCCTCTGCGCCTTAAAGATAGACGAGGTTTTTCCTTGCCTATCTTTAGGGCACGGAAGCTATGCATGTAGCATCGAAAATTGCTGCTACCAGTGTAGCCTCTGCGGCTGTTGGGGTGTCCAGGCTAACCTGGATTTTCACTTTCGCCGCCGCAGAAGTAAAAATCAGGGTTAAAGGGGTCAGCGGGCAGGCTATGCGCTGCCATGGCGCATAGCTGCCTAACTCATATTCGGGCCATACATTACCACTGTCCCTGAAAAGCACTGGATTCATAACGCTAAGAGAATTACAGAAAATGAAGAGGTTATGATCACCTGGGACATCCCCATTCCGAAGGATAAGAAACTGGATGTGAAGAAACCCGACATAGCAGAAAAGGAGAAAAACACCAGAACGGCATTGATAACACTATTCAACGGCCAAAATGCTTCGGCAACGAAAGCAGCTGTTCTAAACTAATTTAAGGCTGCTGAACACAGAAATCATAATGAAAATGGCTGATTAGGTCTAATTGCTAAGATATATGCTATTAATTAGTCATTAGGGGCCATTAACTGTGTATTATGCAACATAAGAACATAAGATATGCCATACTGGGTAAGACCAAGGTCCATCAAGCCCAGTATTCTGTTTCCAACAGTGGCCAATCTAGGTCATATGTACCTAACAGTTTCCCCAAGGGACACAGGTTCCACAATGCTTGTATTGGTTCAAGCATTGATATCCTGGGTCCCTTCTTAATAATGGTTTATGGACCTTTCCTCCAGGAACTTGTCCAAACCTTTTTTAAACCCAGCTACACTAACAGCCTTTACTACATCCAACGGTAACAAATTCCAGAGTTTGATTACACGTTGAGTGAAAAAATATTTTCTTTTATTAGTCTTAAATAGTTTACCCTGTAGCTTCATTGCATGCAGGGCCGGCCCGTCCATTGAGCGAGAATGTTTTTTGCACAGGGCCCCGCGTTTCAGGGGGCCCCGCGCAAAAAACATTCTGATCCTAAAGTCAAATTAAAAAAAAAAAGCTGTCTTCTCCCGCATTTTGGTGGCTCTTCTCTGAACCTTTTCTAAAATCGCTATATCCTTTTTAAGATACGGCGACCAGAATTGCACACAATATTCAAGGTGCGGTCTCACCATGGAATGATATAGAGGCATTATAATATCTTTTGTTTTATTTTCTATTCCTTTCCTTATCATACCTAGCATTCTATTTGCTCTCTTGGCCGCTGCTGCACACTGGGCCGAGGGTTTTAACATGGTATCCACAATGACGCCTAAATCTTTTTCCTGGGTGGTGGTTCCTAATGTGGAACCTTGCATCGTGTAACCATAGTTGTTCTTCCCTAGGTGCATAACCTTGCACTTGTCCACATTAAATTTCATCTGCCATTTTGATGCCCAGTCTTCCAATTTATCAAGATCCTCTTGCAATTTTCCACAATCCTCTTGCTAGGTATGATAAGGAAATGAATGGAAAATAAAACAAAAGATATTATAATGCCTCTATATCGTTCCATGGTGAGACCGCACCTTGAATATTGTGTGCAATTCTGGTCGCCGTATCTTAAAAAGGATATAGCGTTATTAGAAAAGGTTCAGAGAAGAGTCACCAAAATGGTAAAGGGGATAGAAGAATACCCCTATGAAGAAAGGCTAAAAAGGTTAGGGCTCTTTAACCTGGAAAAGGGACGGCTGAGGGGAGATATGATAGAAGTCTAGAAATTAATGAACGGAGTGGAACGGGTAAACGTAGATCGATTGTTTACCTTATCAGAATACAGAAAGAATAGGGGACATGCAATGAAGCTTCTGGTGGGAAAGGCGGTATGGACCTAAATCAATTATCAAGGGGGCACAGGCAGTGTGAGCATGGAGAGCAAGGCGGAGACAGTGTTGGGATGGGTGGAGGCCCATCTTCAGGCGATCTCGGCAGCGCATATCGTGGGAATAGAGAATGTGACTGCCGATTTACCTCAGTCGAGTTCGCTTGGACCCAGGAGAATGGGAGCTAAACCATGCAATCTTCGTGCAACGGAGCTCCAGTGGGGCGCCCTGGTCATGGATATGATGGTGATCTTTGCTTTGGCCAAAGCAAGCAGGTTCTTCAACCAGAAAAAGGAAAGAATGTCAGAAGGCCTGGATGCGCTCATTCAGTGATGGCCCACCCAGGGACTGCTCTACGCCTTTCCTCCATGGGCGCTCATAGGGCGCATAATTTCAGAGAATCAAGGCGCACCACGTTCTAGTCGTCCTGATTGCCCCAGATTGTCTGTGATGCCCATGGTATGTGGACCTGGTCTGACTAAAGGCAGACCAACTGTGGAGGCTTCCAGGCCGGCCAAATCTGCTGTCTCAGAGGCTGGTCTTAATGCCCCAGGTAGATTGATTCTCACTTATAAGGAAGAGAGGTTACTCAGCCCTGGTGATATCCACATTGTTAAAGGCCAGGAAGAAGTCCAAGTCCATGTCGCTGTCCTATATTCCAGTGTGGAGGATTTTTGAGGCCTGGTGTGCCGACAGATTGCAGACAGTTGTTGGTGTCCGTGCCAGAGGTGTTAGCTTTCCTGCAATCGGGTCTTGATTAAAGGCCTGGCATGTGGCTCCTTGCGGGTGCAAGTGGCATCTCTAGCTTATTACCAGGGCAGGATACAGAGGGTTTCCTTGGGGGCGCACCTGGCTCGATTTCTGAGGGTGGTTAAGCAGTTCTGTCCGCCATTAAGGTCTGTAGTGCCTCTCTGGGATCTCAATTTGGTGCTATTGGTACTTGCAGGGAAGCCGTTTGAACCATAGGTTCCTGTACCTTGAAGGAATTGATGCTTAAGACAGTATTTTTGGTGGCGATCTATTCGGCCCGGAGAATTTCGGAACTCCAAGCTTTGTCACGTAAGAAGCCTTTTCTATCCTCCTCGAGGGAGAAAGTGGTTCTGCGTCTGGTGCCCTCCTTTTTGCCAAAGGTGGTATCAGGTTTTCACCTGAATCAGCTGGTCACCTTGCTGTGCTGTCGGGGATGGCCTAAGAATTGTCGGATCCACAGTTTTAGTTGTGTCTCCTCGATGCCCAGCAGGCATTGTGGCGGTATTTGAAGAGAACAGCTTCTTTTCAAAAGTCGGATTGTCTGTTTGTCCTGTTTGGGGATGCCACGTAAGAGGGAGTCAGTGGTGAAGGCCTCCATTTCTAGATGGATTAAAGAGGCGATTGCATCAGTGTATGTATTGCGAGGGAAAGTGGCTCTGCTGTGGTTATTGGCATGTTTCACCAGGACACAGGTAGCTTCCTGGGCGGAGTGGGGACTAGTTCTGCCAGGAGATATCTGTTGGGGGGCCACTTGGTCGTCCCTTCATACCTTTGTGAAGCATTATCGACTGGATGTGCAGGTGGTGGGAGATGCAAAATTTGGGGCAGCGGTGATTCAGGCCGGTCTCTCGTGTCCTTCCTAGCATTAGTACTGCTATGTTACATCCCTGAGGTATGGGACTGGACTGGAGGGATGATAAGGAAGGTAAAATTAGGCCATACCTGCTAATTGGTAGATACCACACCATTCGGAGAGGATGAGGTGTTAGAACAACTTGCAAAACTGAAAGTGGACAAGGCCATGGGACCGGATGGGATACATCCCAGGATACTGAAAGAGCTCAGAGGTTCTTGCAGGGCCATTAAAGGATGTTTTCAACAGATCCTTGGAAACAGGAGAGGTTCCTCAGGACTGGAGAATGGCTGACGTCGTACCTCTACACAAAAGTGGTGACAGGAAAGAAGTGTCAAACTGCAGGCCTGTGAGCCTTACCTCGGTGGTGGGAAAAGTAATGGAGATGCTCCTGAAAAAGCGAATAATGAACTTTCTCAAAACCAGAGGGTTACAGGATCCGAGGCAACATGGTTTTACCGAGGGACGATCTTGCCAGACAAATCTGATTGAGTTCTTTGACTGAGTGACCAGAGAACTGGCTCAAGGACACATGATGGATGTCATTTACCTGGATTTCAGCAAAGCCTTTGATACTGTCCCTCATAGGAGGCTTATCAATAAACTCAGTAGTTTGGGGATGGGTCCCAAGGTGGTAAACTGGATCAGAAATTGGTTGACTAACAGACAACAGAAGGTGATGGTAAATGGAGTTCACTCGGATGAGAGGAAGGTGATTAGCGGGGTGCCTCAGGGTTCGGTCCTGGGCCCGGCACTGTTCAATGTATTTGTGAGTGATATTGCTGAAGGACTGAATGGAAAAGTCTGTCTTTTTGCAGATGACATGAAAATTTGCAAGAGTGGACTCCCCCGAGGGAGTGCTTAACATGAGGAGGGATCTGCAAAAGCTGGAGGAATGGTCTGATGCTTGGCAATTGAGATTTAAGGTGAAGAAGTGTAGTGTCATGCACTTGGGAATCAGAAATCCAAAGGAAATGTACACAATAGGGGGCGAGAGGTTGGTGTGCACGGAGCAGGAGAAAGACCTTGGTGTGATTATTTCTGTAGATCTCAAGGTGGCAAAACAGTGCAACAAGGTGGTGGCAAAAGCCAGGAGGATGTTGGGCTGCATTCGAAGAGGAATTACCAGCAGAAAGAAAGGGGTACTAGTGCCACTGTATAAGTCTCTGGTGAGGCCTCACTTGGAATACTGTGTTCAGTTTTGGAGACCGTATCTTGCAAAGGATGTAAAAAGAATGGAAGCTGTTCAGAGGAAGGCGACCAAAATGATTTGGAGCCTGCGTCAGAAGCCTTATGAGGAGAGACTTGAAGACCTAAATATGTACACTTTGGAGGGGAGGAGGGATAGGGGAGATATGATTCAGACCTTTAAATACATAAAGAGAAATAATGAACAAACAAACCTCTTCCAGAGACGGGGAAGCTGTAAAACTAGAGGGCATGGCATGAAGCTGCAAGGTGCTAAAATGAAAGGCAATGTCAGGAAATACTTTTTTACTGAAAGGGTAGTGGATGCTTGGAATGCCCTCCTGATGGAGGTGGTGGGGGCAAATACAGTGACGGAATTCAAAGTGGCCTGGGACATACACAGTGGATCACTTTACAGCAACAAGATTAAATAAAAATAAACTGAACCATCTAATTTCTCAACAAATAGGGGTGTCCTACATGGAGCGATGGGGGGAGGAGCGGTGGGTTCACCCCTAAACAAAGAACAAAGATATGGGGAGGGGTGAAGACATGGGGAGGGTGCACCTGCTCCTGGTGGGTGCACAACTAATCAAAGACATGGGTAGGGGTGCACCTACTCCCTAAAAGACATGGGAAGGGGTGCACCTACTCCTGCCATATTGCTGGACAGACTAGATGGACCACACTGGTCTTTATCTGCCGTCATTTACTATGTTACTATATACACAAAGAGCAGCCTCAGAAAGGAATAACAGAATTAAAACTGGGGCAGAAAAAGAAAGAGGGCTTCTGGATAACAGCACCAGAAGAAAGGCTAATGCATTAGGACAGGGGTAGGCAATTCCGGCCCTCGTGCACCACAATCCAGACTGGTTTTCATGATGTCCCTAATGAATATTCATGAGATCTATTTGCATACACTGCCTTCCATTGTACGGAAATAGGTCCATGAATATTCATTAGGGACATCATGAAAACCAGGCTGGATTGTGGTGCACGAGGGCCGGAATTGCCCACCCCTGCATTAGGAGAAGGGGGGGGAGGGGCTGGTGCATGAGGAGAAAGAGGGGATCCGGAAGAGAAGCATAAGGAGAACAGAAGTAGTGACAGAAATAAGGAATCCAGGAAGAAATACCAAAAACATAGTAATATAATATATGACGCAAGTAATTGAAATGCACTTTTACAGCTCTACCCTTCACCACCACGTTTAGATTATTCTGTTCCAATAGTAAAAACTACCTTGGTGACAACGAGGTCTCAGACTCTCTTCAGGCTACAAATCCAACTGGACTTGCCGGACTGGACTGCCGTGATTTGCATCAATGACCTCACCCTTGTGTCACCTTAGTGAGTTTTTTTTAATATATTTGTATATTTTTATATATTTTTTTAAATTTTTCGTTCTTTTTATATTACTTCAACTAATGGCAATCTGTTCACTGATCATTCAACTGCTGCTTTGACGTTCCAATCAGTATTTACAACTCATTCAACAGTCCCGTAAAATTTGCACAGAAAACCAGATGATCCGCTGTCAAACTGATTACTTCCTAAACCAGCATTAAAGCAAAATAATTTGTTAAAAGGCAGCTCTTATCTGGTAATGAATGGTGTGTCCACAGTGCTGTTTTTTCACTGTTGATGTTCCCAGTCTCATAGCTGGTGATCCCACGTAGCAAATGTTCCCGACGTCCAACCAAAGCGTTGTAACGTTTCACTATTCATTTCCTCAGGGGGAAGGACCACTAGAAGTTTAAGACATGCCGTGCATACTAAACGGACTGCAAATAAAACAGAATAAACTGGCTTCTTATATCCAAACTTTCATTGAAAGGTTCATTCGTTCTTCAACAATTTTAGAATCATTCTTTGAAGCTACATCTAAAGGCTTACCTCTCCGCAATCTTACACATAGTGCTCTTGTCAGTTGCTCAAAAAACGCCGCGCATGCGGAGTGCTACTAGCCATAGCTTTTTCACTACCAACTAATCAGCCAAAACAGTAGTACAGGTGAGTTATCTTTAGCACATGTGCTTCTAGTGGTCCTTCCCCCTGAGGAAACGAATAGTGAAATGTTACAGCGCTTTGGTTGGACGTCGGGAACATTTGCTACGTGGGATCACCAGCTATGAGACTGGGAACATCAACAGTGAAAAAACATCATCAACAGTGAAAAAACAACAGCACTGTGGACACACCATTCATTACCAGATAAGAGCTGCCTTTTAACAAATTATTTTGCATTAATGCTGCTTTAGGAAGTAATCAGTTTGACAGCGGATCATCTGGTTTTCTGTGCAAATTTTACGGGACTGTTGAATGAGTTGTAAATACTGATTGGAACGTCAAAGCAGCAGTTGAATGATCAGTGAATAGATTGCCATTAGTTGAAGTAATATAAAAAGAACGAAAAATTAAAAAAATATATATACAAATATACAAATATATTAAAAAAACTCACTATTTATTTATTTATTTATTTACAGTCTCTTATATACCGCACTATTCAGCATCAGCGCGGTTTACATGGAACAGAAATGCTCAGTACAGTTAACATGTATGAGTTTACAGATAACAGGGCAAGTAACTTGGATAACAGGGGTAAACTATTTACAGAACTTGCTACATAAACTTGGATACCGGTGGTAAACTATTTACAAATATTGCTACATAAAGTCGTATGATCAAGAATTCCATAGAAACAACTGCACCACTAAGGGTTAGGGAATCTTTCTTGGCATTTTGTTGGGAAACCACATATTTGCTTAGTGGGTTGCATCTCTGTCTCGGTGGGTGAGGTTGGGTTCAATGATGAGGTACTTATTGAAAAGATGGTATTTGAGGGCTTTCCTAAACTGTGTAAGGCCCTTAATAGCCCGGATATCTGGAGGTAATGCGTTCCAGCATCTTGGTGCGCTGATACTAAACGCCCTATTGGCTGTAGATGCAGTGCAAACTGTTAATGCTTTCGGGACTTTTAGGGTGTTTGTAGCTGTGGATCTCCTTGCTCTATTAGGAGATATGGTATGGATGAGGGCCATTATTGATTCAGGGGAGAGCTTGTTAATAGCTTTAAAAGTGAGTAGCAGAGTCTTGAAAATGATTCTAGCCTGGATAGGTAGCCAATGTAATTGTATCAGCAAAGGTGTCACGTGGTCGCATCTGGGGGCTCCATGGATGACCCTTGCTGCAGCGTTCATGGCGAGCTGCAGGGGGTGTAAGGTGGATAGGGGCAGGCCTTGAAGGATGGCATTGGCATAGTCAAAATGAGGTATGATCAATGCCTGGTATATAGTTCTGAAGTCATTTGGTTCCAGCATGGATCGTAAATGCCTAAGTGAGCGGATCTTGTAATATACAGTTCTGACTGTGTTCCCTATGTGGGCTTTCATGTCTAGGCGTTGATCCAAGGTGACTCCCAGGTAGCGTATTGATGGTTTAGTTTGTAGTTCTGCTTCTTTTACTTTAAGGAATTGTGGTGGGGAGAAGTTAGGGTTCCTCGTAATGAAGAGTACTTCCGTTTTCTTATGTTGTATTCGGAGGTTTTGGGAGAGAAGCCAGTCAGATATTGCATTGAAGCAGCTCGTCAGTGGAGAGAGGTCCAGATGTTCCGTAGAGAAGGGTATGTACAGCAGGACATCGTCAGCGTATAACATGCAGTCGACATTGAAGGATCGGATGATCTTGCAAATTGGCTGCATGTAAATGTTAAACAGGAGGGCTGAAAGGGAGGACCCTTGTGGGACTCCCTGGCTTTGGTGGAAAGGTTCTGATGTCATCCCTCCAGAACGCACATGCTGCCATCTTCCAGACAAGTAAGATCTGCACCATTCAAGCGCTCTACCAGTAATTCCTTTCTCAATTAGTCGACCTAAGAGAAGCTCATGACTTACTGAGTCAAAAGCTGCAGCGATGTCCAGAAAGATGAGAGCAAATCCTTGACGGATGTCATCAATGCCAGTGATTATCTTGCAGAAGAGGGTGGTAAGAAGGGTTTCCACTCCGTGGGATTCCCTAAAGCCATGTTGGCAGGGGTCTAATGGTGAGGTAGTGTCAACGTGATCTTGTAGTTGTCGTTGTACCTCTTTTTCGATGATCTTCGCAAGTAAAGGTATACTGGATATAGGTCTATATGAATCTACTTTATGGGGGTCGAGTTTGCAGTTTTTCAGAAGAGGTCTGATAGAGGTGTGCTTAAGAGCGGAGGGGAAGGAACCTGTTGTGAAGGAGAGGTTCATTATATTGGAAAGTATTGGGCTGAAGTAGCTGCGGAGCTCCTTAATCCAGAAGGCTGGGCATGGGTCGGACTGAGATGTGGTGGTGTTAAGGGCCATAATAGTGTCTTCAATTCCTTTTTTGGTAGGGGTAGAGAATATGGTTAGAGCTGTGGGGCCATCTCGTTCCGGAGTGGTGGTGGTTGTAGTCGAGATGTTGATAGTCCGGCATATCTTGGATTGTGCGTAGTTAGCAAAATCTTGTGGGTGAATCTCAATTGGAGGTCCGGGGGTTGGTTCCTTTGATAGAGTCTTGACTAGTTCAAAAAGATCGTGGGGTTTATTAAGTGATCTCTTTAAGGTCTCTGAGTAGTATTGTTTCATTGCATCAGTGGTTGCCTTGCGGTGTGCAGCCAGATGACAGTTGTATGCTGTCTGGTCAATTGATGAGTGGGATCGGCGCCAGCACTTCTCGAGTTTCCGTAATTGGGTAAGAGAAACTCTAAGATCGGCTGTGTACCATGGAGCGCTCATTCTTTTCCTTGGGGGCTTGTTGGTTGGTGTGCGTAGGGCGATTGCACTAAGGCAATTGTTCCAGTGAGTAATCAGGTCGTCAAGGTTCAAGGTGGTTTCGCTAATGAGTTGTTGCGTTTCCGTGAGGATAAGGTCTCTGTTGAAAGGCTTGAAACATCTGGAGTGAAGTCTCGTAGCGGTGCTTGGTATCTTATTGAACTTTGAATCGGTTTTGTGCAAAGGGATCTGGAAGATGATCAGTTTGTGATCTGACCATGGAACAGGAGTTATGGACGTTATAGGGTCATGCGATGTGTTAAGAGATATCTGAGGGGCGAATACTAGGTCCAGAATATTTCCTTTAGTATGGGTAGGTTCCTTCACTAATTGTTTGAAGCCGAGATTTGTAAGGGCATCAAGGAAGGATAACACTTGATTGTCCTGCAGTGTTGGCAGGTTGAAATCACCTAGGATCCAATTTGGGATGTTTGGGTTATGCGTGTTGGAGGCGAGATCAATTATTGCAGCAAGATCATCCGGAGAAGCTGAAGGTGCTCTGTAAAGCAGGTTGATTGAGCAGCGTTTGTTGGATATGGTGACGGTTTCAAGGTGATTAGTGTTGGTGGTGTCAACCGTCTGGAAATGGAGATCTGTCCTGGTGATGATGAGCACCCCTCCTCCTCTTTTGTCTCGTCTATGACTTGTGTGAGCTGTGAAGTTCGGGGGGAGGAGTTGGTTGAGTATGACGTTGTCCTCGTCGGATAGCCATGTCTCAGTGACCAAGAGTATATCAAGGTCGTGGAGGGAAATCATGTCGATGACAGCTGGCCACTTCTTCCGGATAGAACGGGCATTAATGAGGGCACAATTTAGGTTATGAGGGTAGGAGTTTTTAACCTTCTTGGATTGCACAGAGTGTTGAAGCGCAATGTGTAGCAGATGTGGGTGATGTGCACGGGAGTCCCAATTTACATTGTTACGGGATGCACCAGACCATCTTCTTCCATGGCTTTGTAATATTGGTATCTGGTTGGAAAGAGGTGTCAAGGTAAGAGAGCAGGAGAACCAACTAGCAAGGATGATGTAACATCCGATTATGGTGGTAAAGGGGGAACCCATTGTGGTAGGGCACTGTGTGATTGTGCAATGGGTAGATTAGGGCAGAATTACTTGTGATTGTGGACAAGGATTGTGGGGAGAAGTGTTGACAACAAAGCAATGGTAACTAGCTAGATAGCATTAAGGAATTGTTGACAATAGTACAATGGCTGGATAGCAGTAAGGAATTACTGACAACAGTATAATAGTAACAAATACTGACTATAGTACAATGGTAACAGTGCAGTGGTTAGAAAGCATTAAGGAATTACTGACAACAGTACAATGTAAACTGACATTGATAAGGCTGTTGATGGTAGTATACTGAGGTTAGGATTGTGATACTATACTTGCGGTAAGCAGCGTGAGAGCAGGATCATCTGATGAGAGAGGTATGCTCGGTTCCTATCACTTGGTGACTTTCGCTAGCACTGGGCTTTACGAGGAGAAGTGAAAGTGCTGCTGGTGAGCGAGCTCAACACAGAGGAGCTCAAGCTGCTGGGTTGTTTGGAGGTGGTTTTTGATGCAATGGCTACTATGTTGAGTGGGCCAGCTGCCTAAGGGCCACGCCAAAGGGCCCTCTGGCGAGGCCCTCAGGCGCGGGCGCGCCGGCTGGCGCTGTCTTTTTCAAGCAGCAGGCGGCTGTCCTGATTGGACCGTTCGCCTGAAGATGGCCGCTGCTGCTGCTGCTGTAGGGTGGCTCGATCCCCCGATGGGGAGAGCTGCTCAGATGGTGGCTGGCGGCTGAATTCTCCTCGCGCCGGCTGGCGCGGTCTTTTTCAAGCAGCAGGCGGCTGTCCCGATTGGACCGTTCGCCTGAAGATGGCCGCTGCTGCTGCTGCTGTAGGGTGGCTCGATCCCCCGATGGGGAGAGCTGCTCAGATGGTGGCTGGCGGCTGAATTCTTCTCCGCGCGCCGGCTGGCGCGGTCTTTTTCAAGCAGCAGGCGGCTGTCCCGATTGGACCGTTCGCCTGAAGATGGCCGCTGCTGCTGCTGCTGTAGGGTGGCTCGATCCCCCGATGGGGAGAGCTGCTCAGATGGTGGCTGGCGGCTGAATTCTCCTCGCGCCGGCTGGCGCGGTCTTTTTCAAGCAGCAGGCGGCTGTCCCGATTGGACCGTTCGCCTGAAGATGGCCGCTGCTGCTGCTGCTGTAGGGTGGCTCGATCCCCCGATGGGGAGAGCTGCTCAGATGGTGGCTGGCGGCTGAATTCTCCTCGCGCCGGCTGGCGCGGTCTTTTTCAAGCAGCAGGCGGCTGTCCCGATTGGACCGTTCGCCTGAAGATGGCCGCTGCTGCTGCTGCTGTAGGGTGGCTCGATCCCCCGATGGGGAGAGCTGCTCAGATGGTGGCTGGCGGCTGAGGTGACACAAGGTGACACAAGGGTGAGGTCATTGATGCAAATCACGGCAGTCCAGTCCGGCAAGTCCGGTTGGATATGTAGCCTGAAGAGAGTCTGAGACCTCGTTGTCACCAAGGTAGTTTTTACTATTGGAACAGAATAATCTAAACTTGGTGGTGAAGGGTAGAGCTGTAAAAGTGCATTTCAATTACTTGCGTGAATTAAGCTCTATAAGGTGACTATATACGTTATTGTATATAATATATGACGACAGATAAAGACCAGTATGGTCCACCTAGTTTGCCCAGCAAGGTGGCAAGAGCAGGTCATCCCTCCCCATGCCTTTGTTTAGGGTATGCCGACTGCTCCGTATAGGTCACCCCTATTTGTTGAGATAAAAGAGATAGTTACGTTTATTTTGATTTTATCCTGTTGCTATAAAGGGATCCACTGTGTATGTCCCATGCCATTTTGAATTCTGTCATTGTGTTTGGCCCCACCACTTCCATCGGGAGAGCATTCCAAGCAGCCACCACCCTTTCAGTGAAAAAGTATTTCCTGACATTGCCTTTCAGTTTACCCCCTTGCAGCTTCATGTTATACCCTCTAGTTTTACAGCTTCCCCGTCTTTGGAAGAGGTTTGTTTGTTCATTAATACTCTTTAAGCATTTAAAGAACTGAATCATATCTCCCCTGTCACTCCTCTCCTCCAGGGTGTACATATTTAGGTCTTCAAATCTCTGCTCATAAGTCTTCCGATGTATGCTCCATATCATTGAAGAGCCGTGATGCCGGCCACCAGAAATTAAAGCTAATTTCCCACAGCCCGACCCCCGATCTGGCCTCCTACGGCCAGGGTCGGGCTACAGTGAATGCTCTCCGGCCCCCCTGCCCCATCCGCACCCCGGCATTTAAAAAAATGACATCTCGGAGGTGCAGTAACTTCCCCACACATGTCACTGGCCCTGGACATTCAGGGCCGACATTAGAATCGGCGCTGTATGTCCAGGTCTGGCGACTGCCCAAACTCCGCACAGACTCTGCCCCCGAGCCACCCTTTCCCTGCCCCCATCTAACGTCCTTGCACAACCAGCAGGGAAGTTAGTTGAGGCCGGGTGAAGGCCCGAACAGTGGGGATGGACATCTCATTGGGCCATCCATCTCCCCTATTCGTGGCACAGAATAACCCCCTATATGAACTGAGGACACACTCAGATATCTGATTTAAAGGCTATGCAAGGAATGTAGGCAGTCTGAATATTCCTAAAACCTTATATCCAACAGTTAAATTTATATTTAAAAAAAACTAGGCAATTATAAATTCTGAAAACTTAGCTGTGTGTAGTCTCTTGGAGCTGTGATGAGCAAACTGGATCAGGTACTTGGTCAGGCTGTAGAGTTGATCCAATTATTCCCACCCTGTGAAGCAGGCTTTTAACAGACAATGGAACTGAAATATTCAAACTGAAATCTTACTTCTATGTGTCAGCCCACTATGCAAATGTTGATAAGGAAGGTTTATAACGAAAGAGAAAAAGAAGCTTGGAACAGTACTTGAAAGAAGTCTGAGATGGAGATGGAGCTTGGAGATCTGGAAGTGCAGAAGAGCAAGGTAAACAAACAGTCCAAGAAGTCAACTGAAGAGGAAGAAGGGAAGCAAAAAGACCTGGAGCTGGAGGAATTAAAGGTTGAGCTCCTAGTCCA